>BLIW01000002.1:41087719-41687719 GCA_016586305.1 Ophiorrhiza pumila
AATGATTAAATGGAATTCAACACCTGATTTTAATATAAGATAACAAAATGATAATATTAATTTTAAAACAAATAATAATGTAATAAAAGTAATCTTAAAAATCTCTTTATTTACTATTAAGTTTTCTTTGCTACTAAGTTTCATGTCAATTAATTAATCACTCAATTTTCTTTGTTCCTTGTTTTTCATGTCAATTAATTCAATCATGTATTTTAGAGGTTTGAACTCAATTGATTCTATCATTGAGTTTTCTTTGCTATTGAGTCTCATGTCAACTAATTCAATCATGTATCTTAGAGGTTTGGAGGTTTTTTTATATTTGGAGATGAAATTTTAGTGAATCATATCGCAATGGGCTTTTTGTACTACTTTTATGTAATTTTTAGTGTATCACTTTATAAAAAATTGATACATTTACAATTATTTATCTATCACTAATTATTTAATTAAGATTTTAATTTAATTTTTAAGAATTAGATAACTAACTAAAAATAATACATATCACATTTTTATAAAATATTGCATGAAAGTGGTACACCAATCCAAACCTGAATCAGATTATATAGTCGTACAAAGCTTTAAAATAATTGTGAAGGCATTTAAGAATTGTATGGACAAATTCATAGTTAGAAAATCTTTCTATTGATTGGTATAATGTATTAAAAGACAAAGACGAAATAGATGAACGTGAGAGGACATTTGAAAATTAGCATGGCATCATATGAGCCATCAAAGAATGTTATTTACAGTCCAATATAGGTAAAATGAGCATTAATTAACAAGTTAAAATTAATAAATGGAAAAAATTGTTAAATTCAATTCATAAATAAATTTGAGTCATATTTGAAAATTCTCCAACGCGCCAGTTTGGGATATTGAATTTCTTTCGAGAATATTCAGCATGAACCGGATGACTCAAAAAGATCACCTGCCTCAGCAAATCTTATCCCGGAGTGAATCTCCCAATTTTCATTTTCGAGACTTGAAAATCTCCAATATTCTCTGTATGGGCCCTGTTTTAACGCGGACGATACACGTTAGAAAGTAATAATATCGCACATCATTTTAGAAAAATGAAACCATTTTGCCTTTGGGATAAACAGTAAAAATATTTATATTTGACTAGTAACCAGTGGTAAATTTTCCACCATTACGATAGTGCTTTCGTCCGATTATGCCGCAATTCCGATCTCTTACCTGTATTAATTCTTTTTTGGAGTCCCTCGAATGCTGAACGCTATTAAGTCATCAACTACCCAAAACATGAAAGCACTAATCTGGGGTGCTATTGGACACGAATCAGTCATGCAAATTCTTTTACTACTCGATTTGTTTTCATTATAACTCAGTGCTGTTTGAACTTTGAAATTTGAATAGACACACTTAAAAAACTTTCAGGGCATTTGATGGTTTGTTCTCTTCTATAAAAGCTTTCCAAGAAGAAGAGGAAAATATAAAACAAGGGAAAATTAATCTTAAATTATATTAATCCAGCCGGTCATACATTTTTATATTTTTGGATATGAACAGCACTGCATAAATTACTAAAGTTTAGTTATTGAATTTTTCAATAAATGAAAATTGATATGGGGATATTCAGAACTTGGTTATAATTTTGGTAACTTCCCAGAAAGTTGGGTGGTAACATAATCAATATACGTCATCTTTTATAAATATTGCTTGTGTGCAATTAATGAGCGGATCCCCCGAACTATTAATTTAAGTTCATTCCTATTATCATCAAGACCTACTTCTGACTTAAGTATCGGAATGAATCTCCTCACGACTACCTGGGGCATTTCACTAACGATTTATCTGTTGTAGATTGGCTCATTCGGAAATTGGTTTGTTCGGAGATGGAACCTTTATGCAAGATCATAAAGTTGATCCGTTATTTAATCATGTTGAATGTGGGAGTTGGGTCCTTTTTGAGGTCTTAAGAAGTTAAATGCCACACTACAAAACTTTCAATAATTACAATTTTCACACTTCATAAAAAATATTTTTTATAGGTTGGCTTCTCCACAATATATATATATATATATATTTTTTATTTTTTTTTCCGGTGGAATAGTTTATGCATTTCGAGATTCATCTTTAGTATTGAGGCGTTCAAATCATTGGTTGGCTACTTGGCTTGTGCGCGTTCAAAACTCAAAATAGTCTTTTTATTACCTATCATGATGATTAGCTAATCGCAAACTACATAGTACATACTAGTCAAAGTGAGAGTTGGTGTGTACAAATTTATTTGAGTGGAATTAAATTTGAGTACACATCTGGTGTAGGTGGTCTAATTGATTGGACTCATTAGTACACCTCTATAGTAGAAGTTTAATTCAAGCTTCTAGTTAATTTCATTGGAGACATACTCCAAGTCGAATTCAATGTACTAGTTAATTTCATTATAAAATTTGACTCGCTAGTCAATTGGATTCATAATTTCATTGCAGGGGTGTAATCAAATCGATTTGAATTTGATTGCATGTGTAATTCAAATTTCATCAACTCATTAGAGACTGTTCTTTGAGAGATGGTACTAAAGCTGAGTTTAAATATGATTGAGCACTCCTTATCAAGTTCAACTTTGAGTTATGAGTTTGATTTTTATTATTTAAAAAAAAAATACATATATATTCATAGGAATTCTTTATAATTTTTTGAAATGTAGTAAAGTTAAATGATAGTGTATTATAAAAGTAAAAAATCCTAAATATAAATAATTTTAAAATATTAAACATTAAAACATAAATTGGAGTAAGTTACTTGAGCCCCTAACAGTTTAAGTGGACCACTAATGACTTCTCAACCTTTTTCATCGGACAACCTCTAGAAAATGGTGCGTGTGCAGTAGACCGCTACTATGGCTGGTGCTGCCAAGTCGCCAAGAATCAAAAGAAATTATTAGAAGGTGGACGTCCTTATTTTACCCATAAACGCATGGCATGGGTAGTTTGACTGATTGACTTGAAAGGGCCTCACTTGATTTCTTTCAATTTTCCTCAAATAATTCTAAGCACGTCACTCACGGCACCTGCATGGAATTCAGCAGCTTTTGCTATGCCTATCTATGCATACGCACTTGATGATCTTTGTCTGCCAATTGACAAATGTAATAGTTCATCAATTATTTTAACAATGATTGTTTTTAATTCACATTTTTATTCTTAAATAAATATTAATTTATAAATTTTAATACAAAAAATTTAAAATATCGTCTAATTTATCTATATGATGTTATTTAAAGTAATAGAAAGAAAGTTGCGGTTATAAATATAGGTAAATAACAGAATTTATCCATTTTCTTAATTAGTATGCACATTTTAATACAGAAAACGGAAGGAGTAGTTCTGTAGTATTTCTTTTTGAGAATTAACTAATTAAGTGCATGAATTCTATCTATTAATTCTTAAATAATTTCAATATATTTACGTTATAATACATGTGGAATTCTCAATCGCCTAGCTCTTTCATCCTATAACTCTCTCAAGAGTTGAGTTTATATTATATTTTGGGGATGTGAAATAAGAAAAATAATTTGTCTTGTCTTGATTTAATTTATGACCATTTTTATATGAGTATTTTCAATGTAGTTTATAGATTATAGGTATTTGAGTTTGATAGTAAGAAATAAAAAAAAAGCTAAATCAGCATTTAAATTAGGACACAAAGATAGATTATTATTATTTTCATTTCAGCTGCTTAGGATGTATAACCGTCCGAAAATGTTTACCCCTTTGATTATCGAATATTATGTTTATCTAACAATATCTAAAAGTTGTGAGCACCATTTCTTGATCAATACATAAACTTTGATCGCAAGTTGAAATGTCGTATATTATTGGATATTTCAAAAATACATTGTTGAAGGACAATTTGGATTCTATGCGTGTTCTTTTGCCTTGATTTGTCATAACATGGGCCGCCTTCAAAGTGGAAAACTACATTTCGAATTCCAATTCACCCATTAAAAAATGTTTTCCATGTTCATGCTCCTCCAACAATACAATTCTTACTTTTTTTTGTTTTAGATTTCTTCGAATCCTTTTGTTTATAAAATAAAATATCATCACCAAAAAAAAATGTTGAAATATCCATAGAATTTGATAGGATGAGATTTAGCCGAGAAACAAAACGAAACGGAATCAATGGATAAGTTAACCGGCAAGCTGCCAAGCTGCACCCCCCAAAACTCCCTTTCCTACTCGTTTTCCACGTTGGTTAATTCGCATGCCTTGTTCATTGTATTTCTTATAATCCAAACACGAGAGATGAACATTTGATAAATTGTGTTAAGTTGTGATTCAAACATTAAAAGCTACATCGTTATTTTAAACAAATTTAGTACGCCAATAACTAATTAAGTAGAGTATTTCGGAAGGTCTTGGTATGTTTCGTTCGATAGAAACATGCAACTGTGCAAGTGTGACACACGTATGTTCTGCTTTCAAGTTTCAACCAATTTTGAACAATCATAGATGCCAATTGCCAAGGCAGTATGCGTTCTACGACTCTGATATGAGATTCGTAGGGTAAACATGTGTTACTAAGGAAAAGACAAGTGTTCATCAAAATGAACAATTTTTTTTTTCTTTTTTTTATGGGGTAGGGTAGCGGTGGCGGCAGACACGGAGTATTCTGTCCAAAATTTTTCATATCTTATTCTATTTTAGATTACAATTAGTACGTAGTATACTCCATTCATATCTTGATTAGAGTTTAATAATTGTAAATTAATTTTAATGATATTTACGTGATTTTGATACATGATTATATTGGACATAATGTCGCATGGGCATTGGGGAGGAGGAAGAGGATGGATCACGGGTATTTGGACAAATCTGAATTGGCAGTTTCTTCAATGATTTTATGATGATATGATGGTAGTTGGATTCCGATTCTGAGTTTGATTCTGAGTTTGTGAAATTAGGCATGCGGGATCCCCATCCCCCGGTCCTGACAAAAGTATATGCTTTTGTTTCAGATGCCAAATTATGAAGTTTTAGTGGTGGTAAATTCTAGCGCACAAAAAAAAAAAAAAAAAAAGTGGGGATATTTTTTGTGGATTCTGTACCGATTCTTGTGCTGCAAATTGCAATCAACTTCATGAATGCAGATTTTCGAAATGTCCAGCGGATCTATCAATAACAAAAGTTACATCGGATTCCCCCGGCCATGTGGTACCGTCAACTGCATTAAAGGAAGTAATGAAATGGATTCCGATTTACAGTGTGCTTTAAAGTCAAGTACTGAATCTGGCTTCAATCATGGATTTCTGTGATTATTAATTGTTCTTTTATGCTCGACCTTTTGTTACTTGTCCTCTATTCAAAACTCTACTATTAAAGTACAAATTAACAACAACGAATAAGTGGATCACGTATCACACCTTTACATTTTTCCTAATTTATATTTAAATATAACATATATATATATATATATAATAATAATAATAATAATATTTTCTTTCTAATTTCTTTTCATATTTTTATTTTATTTTTATGGGTAAAAACTCATCTAAAGAGACATCAAAAGATTTATTACCTACATGTAAAAACACTATCTAAACCTCTATTATATACATGTAGAAATCATCTTTAATGCATTTGAAGGTATATTTTATTATTATTATTTGCTCAAACTAATTTAGATTTCATTAAATAGATAAAACTGGTACATAATCCACAGCACTGAAACCAAAATCACACAACACGATTTTAAGGAATACATCTATGGGAATAATCCCATTATGATTTGAAGGTCTATTATAATCATATTGCAAAGTAAAAGTAAACAGCACATGTTGGGCATATTTTAACACAAAAAGAAAAAAAAAGAAAAAGAAGGTGGCACTGCCACAGTCCCAAAACCGCGGATCTATGGGCATCATGGGAACGTTTTGTGGCCTCACATGCAGATTGGAAGAAGGTTGTGTTAGATTTTAGGCAGTAGGCTCCATTCCAACACCCACCAAATTCAACCCAAACATCCACCGGACTTTGTCTAACAAATGACATGCTGATACATCTTTTGTTTTCTTTCTTCTGTCGGACAAATGGCACTGAGCGTTGTCACTTGTCATCCCAAAGCATCCAATCATTAAAATATCATTTCAAAAATTCAGTATTACCATTTGGTTTTCTGCAATAATTAATATCATTCTTTAAAAAAACTCCAAGAACAGAGATGCCTGATTCAATTGATAGATTTCTTTTAATGAATCGGTTGGTTGGCTTATCTACCACAATATGACTGAATTCTTATACTCCTAACATCAATCTTTTATGTTTTCTCAGCTCCAAAACCTATGTTTATCCCGTTTGGACCTCATCTCTTGAAATTAAAGTAAAACTTGTATTCAGTGCTACCATTAAATGATTCCTGAGGTCACTATGTTGGGTGTAATTTAATCAATTTATCTAATCCTGGCTTTCAAATATAATCTAACAAGCACTTTGTCCATTTGGATTCACTTTGCCGGGATAGCATTATTTTTTGGAATTTTTTTGAGACCTAATCATTCAAACTTGTCTAAATGTCGTCATCCACCACGCACGCAGACATCTTTTTTTTGGCTTGGAGAGTAGAACAATGTAAATGTATAATGCTGATGATTTGCCTCAAATAATTCCCAAGATTTTCATTGATACAATCGAAAATTAGAAGCATTTCTATTTTCTCATGAGGATACGTACTGTTGGCTAAATTTACCGAATCTTAGGCCCTTCGTATACACAAAAGATGATATGAGATTTTTTGTTCAATATTTTATTTGTATTAATTATTCTGTTTTAATTAAAACTACACTGATCTCTTGGTTAGAATTTAATAATTGTAAAGTAATTTTAGTGATATTTATGCATTTAATTTATACTTTTAATAAAACTACGTGGTTTTAGATATTAGACAAATAATACATAATAAATATTAGACACTGTATGTTGTCCTACAAAAGAAAAGATGGAGTTTTAAAGGAAAAATCATTTTTGTTTTGGGATAAACAAAAGTCCAAGATAAAGTTCATGTAGTAATAATAGTTTGGAGCACATTCTTCCATAGTTCCATCCACTTCCACGGACCACCAACGGACCCCAATAATATATAAAATCCAAATTACACAGTTAACCATCGAGAAGTTTTGTCCAATTGGTCCATTATTGATCAAGAGACGCAATTAGTTTCTTGATGTATTATGATTTCATTTATATAGGTAAGGTAGGATTAGGAACCTTTTGTCCCCAGATGGAATTTCAAATCAAGCACACTCTGTTTTTATTTGTATTAGTGTGGGTCCTGCTACCCAGAGACAAAATGTTATCACAAGAAAGATTCAATTTTAATATGCAAAAAGTAAAGTGTTGTGGGTTTAAAATGTACAAACAAATAAACAAAGGATTAGAAAACCAAACCCCCAAAAACAAATTCTCAAATGCCATGTCTCATTTGTCATTAGTTCAACAGTACTTATAAACCATGAGAAGGACGCGACGCGAGGCATTGTAGTATTAGTAGTATAATTAATTAATCTTAAATGGTATTGGTAGCTAAATGAAGAGGAATTCGGCAAGAGCTCATCCATTAATCCATACCAAGAATGCAACCTAAAACTACATTTGGAACAAAAGCACATGCAGTCAGGACAAATTAAAGAACATGGAATGGGCTCCATGTGATATTGTGATTCCTGCATCATTTCCATGCATCGAACCATGACCTAATTTTTTCATGTAATCATCAACATGACCCCATAAGCACATCATCCATTCCAGGGGTGACAATGTTATCTCCACTAACAAAATTCATAACGTATAATCATTTTTATTATTATTATACGTTATCTATACATGTTAAGATACCAGACCCCACCTGCCCTCACCCATGGCTTACGTTTAGTTAGAAATCAGATTCTATATTCAAAATTATATCTTTCAGATTATATCTAATATTTAAAACAACGTAGTTTAACTAAAATTAAACACTAAACACGATAAAATAATGTATGAATCTTACGACGTAGTTTAATTTTAAACATGATAAAACAAACAGAGATAATTTTGGACAAAAAATTTCAGTTCGTGTGTTTGTGTGCACTATATATGATAAAGGAAGCTTTACTAAATAGTAGTAATAGATTGAATGTAACTTCCACAACTGCTAAACCATATAACTGTCGGCCTTCTGGGATTAGGCATGGGCAGCACTCCAAAGTAGTAAAACAAGGAAAAGGACTGCCATTACTTTTTATTATTGTCGTAATTGCAGCTTCATGAGGATGAGGTGGCGACGCTCGATGCCTCTCGAGTTTGAAAGATTAATTGCATCGATTCTATTATTATTAATATGAATAGGGTGGAATAGCATTAACTACGAGCGTGCTTTTATTATTATTATTATCAAGAGTTTTGACCCATTTGTATTTGTATTTGTATGTAGTGGAACGAACCAAAACTACTGATTTCCAACACTTTGACGAGTCCTAGCTTAGTGCAATCTCTCGTTGTATTAGTCATCATTTAGTTAAGTTAATTAGTGGAATAGCATTAACAAAAATATGATTTATTTATATATGTGTGTTGGACAGTAGTAGCGTCAAATGGTCTTTTATAATTTGCATATAACTCCGCGTCATCCAAATCGATCATCACTGTGCAACAATTTATTAATTTGAAAGCAATAGTACACAGGAGAGCATAATTATAATCATAATATTGGTGATGTTTGTGAATCGGGACAGATCATACACATTTAAATCAGTATATATATAAAACAACACAATTAAGGCACATCTCATCGATCCTCATCAATTATTCTATATATCGAATAAAAAGTAAAATCATTTTACAATTATTAGACTTTAATGAAGATGTGAGTGAACCTGCTACGTAATTTTAATATTAGACAGATTTTAATATTAGACAGGACAAGACAGACAATTTGAATAAAAGATCTCATCTCATATATGATATTTGATGTCCTAATCTAACAGTATGGCAACTGTATGGCCACCACGGAATACTGTTGCTCCAATTTATGGCCTAAACTACTGAGTATACAAATGGAGTAATGTACCTAACTACCAATTAAGTTGTCCATACTGATTTCCCTTTTCATTTCCAAATAAATCTAATTTTGGTCGTTATAACAAAACGAATGAATTTCGATAAGTGTAGGAACCAAATACACCAAGGAAAATGTATGGAGCACCAAAGAAGTATCTTTGATGGGATTATATCCAATTTCCTGAATGGCCATCATATTTTCCCAACTAATTCATGATCTGCACGGCTAATTAAAACTTCAATTTCTTCTTTATTTTCTTGGCAAACATCGAGTAGTAAGTAGTTCGTCAGGGAATTCCTCAAGTAAGGCAAGCCCACCTAAATTTGATGTCTCACAGGAATCTCCATAGTATAATATTGTACACACGAGTATTAGAGTTGATTGGGTCCGTGAATAATGGATTGGGTGACACACAACATAAGGAAATGGAAGCATCCCGACCAATACAGTGGACTGCAGGCACGTCATTAGATGTCATGTCATGTCTGTGGTTTGTTGCATTGTCCATGGTTCATTGTCTAAACAGAATTAGGATGATGCATTTGCAGAGATTAACGGTCGCCAAACATTGGCCAGTAGCAAAGAGCAAGAGCAATCCGCGAAATTAGCAGTTCAAATAAAAGTTATACTCCGTCCACGGAAAGCAACATCAACGACATTTGATTTTCTTGTCAATTTGCTCGTGAATTAGTTTGTAACGTCAATAAAAGCTCAAGGCAAATTTACAATCCCACACACCATACTAAACCTCGCCTGAGCTGAGACACAAGGCAAAAAGTGTGTGCTAATAGACTGCTGGAATTATGGCATAACGATCTTTAGGGTAGTTGTCGAATTTTCTTATATACCATCGTTGCGTTTCAGCAGCTGCAAATACAAGATTTGCCACCTGCAATCACAACAAGTTGTGTAAAATTTACATCAATACAAGTATAATGAGAACTAATACTTTAACCAATTTTCACAATCAAGGATGGAGGTGAGATTCTTAAACACATTGGAAAAACCAGCAAGAAATCAGACCAAAAAAAATAAAAAATAGAAATTTGAGAAGGAAAAGAAAAAGAAGAACAGAGATAAGGAGGCCTTACGACAAATCCAAAAAGCAACCAAACTGTAACATCCGTACACCCGCTAGCAACTAGCAGACCAGCATATATTACCTTCATTATCACAAAAACTCAAATCAGCAAATTATGTCCACTGTTACAAAACATCGCGTTCTCTACCAATAAAAGGAAAAGAAATTAAACAAAGCAGACGAATTTTACTAGATAGATTGTGCATGGGAACAGAAGAGCGACGTACAATCTCAGCTAGATAGTGTGGGCACGAAACATATCTGAACCAATCACCATAAGGAATTAGGTAATCATCAATCCGCCCTGAATTTTCTCGCACTAAACCCTGGTAAACAAACAAAATTATGAGGCTTACTTGACAATTCACTCCAAGGAATACACAGATATACAAAAGCTTAAATGAGAGCCCACAGTGTACATTCTTAAACATCCAAGTATTGTTCCCAAGAGTGCAAATAACTCACATAAAAGAGACACATGAGGGCAACTTTAGAAAAAGGTTAAACACATGCAGCCTTGGAACCAAAAAAATGGCATATTAGTTTCAACACAAAAGGGAAGGGGAAAAATCACGAAATGTTGAATAAGGGCTAAATGTCTAGTAGTATTTCAGAAAATCAATATACAATCATCAGTCTTTAGAAAACTTTGAACACAGCTTCACCCTCTACACCTAATCTCAGAAACAATAATTTATTGCTTACAAGAATGGCATGGCAGCGGCGCTGATGTATCCAGCCGAACAGAAAAATAGTTGCACCCAACCAGGCATGCCATTTGAGCTTTAGGAGAGGAGTCACAAATGCCCACCAATAAGATTCAGTGTATTGCATTTGATCCTTCCCCCGAACTATGAACTCTTGAATCAAACTTGAGGCAAATTGGAACACCTCGGATGCATAAGTACAGCAAAGTGAGAATGGCGCTGCTGTATAGAAACTATTGTCACAAAGGCAATTAATCAGAAAATATTGAAACGGTGTACAGTTAGTACCATATAAACAAAATGTACATAAGCCACAGGAGGTGCAAAATCTGAAGTTTATATAAAGATCTGGCCACTTCAGAGTCACATCTATGCCAAGGAAACTAGGGGAAAGACATTTAGTAGGTCAATTTCAAATATAGAAATAAACTGATCTTATGGGTTTTATTATTCATTAAATTGTTTTTTGAAGAAAAGACTAGTGCCATCCAAGCGGATATGATAAGCTTACATGTAAACTCCCTTTGAGTTCTATATGCTACTATAACCTTCTTACTTGATATGATGTCCACCCTTCAACAAAGAACTTAACTTTAGTATTGGTACGACGGCAATATCTTTGGGTTCTTTCCAACTTCCAACGACACAGCAATTTTTTCACTTATTTAAATGGCAGAAGGTAGCTGTAGAGAAACTTCTAGAGCTTTTTCAAGTGATAGCACTTAAATATCACAAGTAATCAATCTCAGAGGGTCAAACAGGAATTAGGCATGAATTTCACTAGTGAAATTAAATGATTTGAGGAACTAATTTCCTTTTTTTTCCATAAATAAATTGACCTAATAAATCAGCAAGAAGCACACAGGCATCATGTCAAACAGACGCACTTTCTAGTTAAATCATATTACCAAACAAAATAAGGTTTACATTCTACTTTATCAGTTGAAACGGATTAAACTCAATCGTTATAGCATCAATAATAGTTATTAAGACGTAACAGGTTCCCAAACCCCAGCAATACTGATAAAAAATTCTTTTTCTATTCACCTCTACATATGGTAATTCTAGTCCACATCACCACAAGCCAAAGACCATAAGCAAAAGCTAAAAAATTAGCAAGTGATATAGACATATAGCAGATTTATTGGAAAAAATAGAAAACACTTACAATAAGCCAGTGATATAACCAAAAATGTGCATCTGAGCTGAAGGACTGTACTTAAATACGTATATAGTCTCATAAAGGCGTCTCAGTACTTGAGCTTCCATTAACAAAAGCAGAAAAACAGATAGCCAAGTCCCATATCTTTGTTCTATCTTCATTGATTTGGACCCATGCAACCAGAAACTTTGTGAACCTCCGGTCAAATAGCTCGTAATGCTAGAAATCTGTAATGGCTCAGAGACCAATGGTGCCATGTTGTATGCATAAAGCCATGTTGCAGCCAGTAAGACTGTTGTCCAAAGAACTGCCAATGCATAAAAGTGACAGAAAAATTTCTGCGGGACAGTGAATTTCTGCTGTTGAATACGATGATTGGTTAGAACCTTAGCTCACATATGTCAGGTAAAAATCACAACTTTGAAGTAAATTTCATCATTCACATCCTATATCGCAGTAGTGATAGTTTTGGCATTAGCTCACATATGTCAGGTAAAAATCACAACTTTTTGAAGTAAATTTCATCATTCACATCCTATATCGCAGTAGTGATAGTTTTGGCATTTGCTCACATATGTCAGGTAAAAATCACAACTTTGAAGTAAATTTCATCATTCACATCCTATATCGCAGTAGTGATAGTTTGCAGATGCGCAAAAGAATTAATTCCAATACTTACACTAGATGATGATTGCAAAGTCTTGCCACGCTTTGCGAAACTCGCCAATAAACCGTGAAACCAATTGAGCTTAAACCAAGGTATTGAAGCGACGAGAATAGGCAAAGTGCCTGCAATCCATGCAACTCTTAACAATGTCACCAGTCCTACCTCCATTCCTGGACTCAACCCTTTATATTTTCTAATCGGAATCCCTATGAATAGCAGCTCCGATAATTATAAATAATCAACGTAGCAGTACAAGAGATGAACGGTCATTTAAGAGAGAATAATTACACTGCATTTACTATTTGTCACGAGAAAGACAAGAATAGGAAAAATTGGTTATTAGAGAGTTCCAAGAAATGGGATATGCTAAGCTTTAGCGTAAGGTTTCCAGACTAATGAATGCGTGAAGGTGTGATTTAGCTTTTCTTTTTGAACTTAATTTTGCTTCAGAACTCGGCAAGATTAAACTATCAAGAAACCAAAAAACAAACAAAAAAAAACCCACATGAGAAAACGATCAAAAGGGAAGAAGAACTTATCGAATTGCAAATAGAGCTTGTGCAGTGGTTGATTAGATTGAGAGGCGGAGCAACACGGCAGCGCGTGGCAACATTAGCAGTAGCACGAAGACAACTACTTTTTACTAGTGTATGAGATTGAGTCGGTTTATTTGAGTATCTCTACCGTTTAATGCTTCTTTGACTATTGGAGAATCTAAGGGCAGGGCTTTGAGATTGGGCTTAGTGAAGTTAGTAGAAGATCAAAGCATGTTTTCCACCATTATTTTGGCCTATTTTGGCTGCTTATATGTGAATTATAATTATATATAATTGTTAATAAAATCAATGTTCCATTTTATTTTGAAGTATTTTTGAAGTATTGGCTCTACTTTTAACTTTTGAGCTTCTTGAATTGCATGTTAATATTTAATATTTTATACTTAAATTTTTTATATTTTATACAATAATTTTGTTACCTGCATATCCTCAATTAGAATGACATAGTAACAAACAACAATGACGAATGATTCCAACAATTCAGAGTTATATTTTAAAATTCGAAAGGTATATAAAAATAAAGTTTTGCATATAAGAATTATATGGAAATAAAAATAGTAAACGATTTGGAAATAATTATTGCCAAAAAAAGAAAAGGAAAATAAACAGAAATGTGAGCGTAGGAAAATTGTATAAATTGAGGAAGATGTGAAAAGAAAATATATATATGTGTGTGTGTGTGTGTGTGTGTGTTGGTGTTAATATATATTAAAAATTTAAGTGGGAAAGGGTTACAGGTTCCTTGGCGTGGCGTTTGGATCACAGTGAATCCATTCCGAAATTGTCGAAAAGCTCTCAAATCTCCCATCCCTGCAACAACTCCTCCTCCTCCTCCTCCTCTGTAAGTTTCTCTTACTTCCTCCCACTTCTTATTGATTCGCGCTTTTTTGGTGCTCATTCTGCGCCGCCTTTCAAGTTTGCTTTATCTCCAATTTCTCATCTACACACTCACTGAAGGTGGACCTACACCTACCTATGTAACTGACCCCATCATCTTTGTACAATATTTTGGCTGTCTTAATTGCTTAAAACCCTAGTTTAAACTCTTTTCTCAGTCGTAACTTGTTGAGATGTTCTTTGATTTTTCGCTATTTATTTCATTACCATTGTCCATGGAATGCAAGCTTTCTGTTTGCTGCATGCGCTTTTGGTAGTTGTTATTAGAATTGGAGTTAATAGATACATTAAAAATTTGTACTTTGTAGGTTGTCTTGTCTTTGTGGTGCGGTGCGTGTTTGTTGAATATTTTGTATAATTATCCTTTTCGGATTCTGTTTGTGCTGAATAATGTTATAAACAGTGACATTATCAAAAATTTGCTAAACTCAGTTTTAACACTGTACATCTTCTACAATAAGTCAAAATTCCAGGACACAGCGTTTGAATCTTGCCATGAATTAAGTTAAAAGTTCATACCTTCTGGCTTCAGCATGTATGGTTTCTGGACACATTCCTTTTGCATTTGATCATTCCAACAAAAACCATTAACATCCTAGTTAAAAAAATATAATTCGGATGCTTGAACTTTTATCTTTACTCGTTTAGATTCGGCATACATGACTGTCTCCCCTGCTTGCAAAGATTAATACTTCTCATTTCTATCATGGACTCTTTTGAGCTATCATGCTGTGTATATTTTCACCCATTGCCTTCTCTGTCAAACTCCAATGTTATAAATATAAAGGAGTGTGTTAAATCTGGAATTGGACGAAAGCATCAAGTCTGATATTTCTATGTGTAATCTGAAGAAAGTTCTCGCTGTCTACATTCTTAACTGTTAGTATGCAGCAATTGGAAATGAGTTTGTGTATTTGATTGCATTTTTGGACTGAAAACTGATACTTAACTACTTTAGATTGGAAGGTTCTGTTTAGTGTGATAGCTTCTATGTTCTTAAGCCATTCTGGATGTGTCGAGAGCTCCAAAACTACTTTTGTTTATTTAGTCAAATGCTTTTCTCACTTTTGCATCAATAATTTTTCGTTTGGTGATTCTCCAGGTTTTGAGAATTCAACATTCATTATCTCTCCCCCAAAATAATGATTCTGATTTTGAAAGTTGTTAATATTTGCCTTCAAATGCTTAATATTTTAAGAAGGTATGGAGAACTTGGTGGCTAATGGTACATGAATATACCAGTTACTTTCATGTCATTCTTGCTTTTAGGCCTATTGTTTTAAACCCTTTTGTCACCCTTTCCTCCTGTGTCCCCCAGTAAAAGGTGAAAGCAAGTATCTGAAAAGGCCTATGCTTATATAGTTGGCATCATGAATTTGATACCAATAATGTTGATCTGGTTATGCCACAGGAATTGGTGTTTTCATGAGGTAACTAGGTGATCTTCAGGGTTCTTGATTCTCCTTGTTCAAAGGATGTGCCTTAGGTGAAGTATTAGATAATTTCTTACGCCGGAGAATTAGATCAGTCTTCAACGCGAAACATGGATGATGGCGGGCCTCGAGAAAGCAGGAGACAGAGGACTGATTACTATAAAGGGGGTCAATCTCCGGTAAGAAAGTGACTCCTTTTACGCCTGAAGAATTTCCCCATCATCTTCACATGGTGGGGAAAAGAAAAGAAGAAAAGACACAAGTACTAAAATAGCACAAACTTTTCATTTTGCTTTTGACCTTTAAAGATGGATTCCTAGTCAATGCTGATTGCTGTTTACTGCTACTTCTTTTGTTTTCTGCAGTGGAATGCTATACCTCATTATCAGATTAAGGAACAAAATGCTTTATCTATGAATACGAAGATCAGCATACTGTTAGCTGAAAGGGATGCTGCAATGGAAGAAAGGGATAGGGCTCTGTCTGAAAAGAGGGCAGCCTTAGATGAGCGAGATACAGCAATCCAGCAGAGAGACACGGCTATCTCTGATCGGGACAATGCCCTACGAGAACGCGACAATGCCATTGCCGCCCTCCAGTTCCAAGAAAGTACTATGAATGGTGCATTGGGTTGTAGCATTCCACATGGAATAAAGCGCTTGAAACACCACCGAAATCTTCAAGCCTACAATTGTCAATCTTCTTCCAAGTCAAGTGAAGTGCGCATAACTGATGCCTTTCCTCTCACAGCAATTTCATCTGAAGCTGCCAGGTCGCACCTAGCAAAAAGAGCAAAAATGAAAGATGTTATTTCAACTAAGTCTACAAAGTCGGCTAAGAAGGCTAAGAAGGTTGGTGAGGATCTAAATAGGCACATCACAACTGATGGTTCGAAAGCTGAATGGGAAGCTCAGGATCTCAGTTCTATCAAACTCATACATTTTGATGAGTCTAGGATGCCAATACCTATTTGCACGTGTACTGGTGTAGCTAGGCAGTGTTACAAATGGGGTAATGGGGGCTGGCAGTCGTCTTGTTGCACCACCTCCTTATCTGTGTATCCTCTGCCTCAAATACCAAACAAACGGCATGGTCGAATGGGTGGCAGGAAGATGAGTGGAAGTGTTTTTAGTAGACTGCTTACTAGAGTGGCAGCAGCTGGTCATGATCTGTCATTTCCTCTTGATCTTAAAAACTTCTGGGCTAAGCACGGTACAAATCGCTATATTACCATTAAATGACTGTAGTTAGCTGTTGATATGGCCATTAACAATGTGGTGAAGAGCATCAGGCTCATAAGCTTTCTGAAAATTCTAATTTAACTGTGGGGGTTGAAAGGACTGGTAATCTCGGATTACAGGGGCAAGCTTGTTTGGCTAATGATTTGTATTAGAGTAAGTTCCCCCATTTGTAAGGGAAATTTTTGTCCACTGCTGTGGTGGCTCAACAGTTAACCTAGGATTCCCGGCTGGCAATTTGTAGGACAAATTATATTTCTATGGCTTTTCCTTAAAACTAGTACTTAAAAATGATGAGAATTGCAGATGCCTGGTTTTTCCATTGATGTAGCCAACAATTAAGTGAAATTAAACTCTTTTAAGGATTTGGAGCGTGCTAACTTAACAGGTATAGCTTCTGTCTGTTGTAACTAGTGTTATGCATGTCATCATTCGAGTGATTTGAGTTATACTTATTAGCAATATGAGAGGCTGTTTGCAGTAATTCATCTCTCTTCTGCTGATATTATATGCAATAATGCAAAGGCAAGGCAAGACCAAGTCGCGTCCTGTTAGAAATGGAGTACGTGACGTATACATAGATCTACTTACTCTTGAGGTGAGACTCAAGCTCAACAATGGAAATAGACACTCCCTGACAGTTCAGTTGAGTTTAGTTTAGTTTAGTTTGACCCAAAATTCCATCAAAACTTGGAAAATCACGGGGCTGGGCTGCTCAGAATTGAGTGTAAGATGTACCAAGACATGCCAAATTCCAGTATAATTAATGAATAAGTCTTAAAATCCCCCACTAAATCACACGACTCGGTGTTAGATGTACATGTACCAGCACCCTACAAGTCGTGTAGATTGTAGAATAGAAATATCTTCAGAGTTTTGACCCACAAGTCAAAACTCATAAGTTCCTTTATCCGTCAATTATGCTTTTTCCTTCTTTTTTTTAATACTAGAAATCAAGGCCAGAAAAGGACGGCAAGACCAAAATCCATTTGTGTTCTTAGTCACGGAAGGCGAAGAGGTTGGATGCAAAAAAGTGGGGAGGGATTTGGGCAAAGTCATAGACGTAAACTTCATTTTCCACACCAAAATCTCGGAGGATAGCGTATTAATACTAGGTTGTATCTGCAGGGCCGCAATCATCGACTCCCATTGATGAGATTGGTCCAGGTCCAACCTACAATTTTCTACCCCCAACAGTGTGGAGAATTTGATTTGAGTATTGCATGTTATGCATCATGCTATGGTTTTGTTCTTTTCATCTAGACTAGTTCACAATAGTAGTAAACCGCGGATTCAAAAATCATAGTTTGGGATGCAAAATTACACAATAGAAATAATATTTCAAGTTTATGGTGCAAAATTCTAATTTTCTTAAAAACTCAATTAAATTTTTTAAAAATTGGAAAGAGATCTCAAATTTCGGGGCGGTCGCACCCCACCCCTGGTAGTAGTAACTACCCACTGCAAGCGGCAAAGGCAAATGCATGCATGCACGCCCACGCCCACGCCCATCTTGTTCTCTAAATTATCTACTTTTAGTTTGTAGTTCATGGCATGATTTTATCCATTCATTGCTCAATATAAAACTTTAATCGGCAAAAGAATTCCAACCAATATATGGAAGAGAAGTTGCTTACTCCTAAATTGAACACTGAAAGTAGTGGTAGTGGTGGCTGTCTGTTATTGCATATCTTTTTTAGAAGTGCAATCTGAAATCTTCCTTCCTTGTTTTGTTCAAAGCCAAAAGTAAAGTGTCCTAATTTAGATTTGTTTGCTAACGTGTTTCCCATTCCCACCACCACTTCCAAGTTCCAACAACGTTGGCGAATTTTGAATTTAGATACGCCACGCGACATTGTCACTTCCCACCCTATCCATTCTTAGTGATTGGAACACACGTCGTATAAATAATCTTCCCTAATTTCGTTCAAGACAAATTCTACAATTCACTTTTTCATTTGTTGCCCACCACTTTTTTATTTCTCTTTTTTTTTTTTTTTTAAACGCATGTTTATGACTTTAATCTTATTTTATGTATTACTCATTATTACTTTTACATCAAAGTAATATAAAAGATCTATTGTTGAAAGTTATCCTTTTTATTTACTTTTTTAACCTAAATGAGATGGGCTTCGTTAAATTTACTATATACAATGTATTTGCGAGGTCCATATCAAATGGATTATGGAGCTGGTCAAGAGTTTTTATTCTGAAGTGGGCCAGTGTCTGTCTTAGTAGCTAGTAAATAATAATAAGTGGCAATCGGAATTCGGTGGTGGATAAGTTTTTTTTTTTTTTTTTTTTAAATATTGATTGGTTAATAATAATTAATTGATTTGATGAGTTTGTGATTAAATATAAACAATTTTTCGTTATATGTATAATATGTTCCATCGTAATATCCGTGCCTTGTGTAAATAGCCGATTCTAAATTAGAGTGAGATTATATATTGCATTATAAAGTATTGATAATTGTGGGGTAGGTAATTATTAATCGGTCAATTATTTTTAATCGCGTGTAATATATAAATGCAGCCACGTGTTTCCTGAATCTTTGGTCCAACTACTTAAAGTCAACCCGTTTGATTTCTGTAATGACCGACATGATCTCACCCACGTGGAACTTCTTTTTTTTTTTTGCTGCTTTACTTTTCTTTTTTGTGACAACAATCAACAATCTCATTTGAAATATAATAAAAATATCTTCCTAAATTCTCTCCAAACATAGTGAAGTTTTTTTTTCTTTCTTTTTTTTTTTTAATTCATAAAGATAACTTGGCCCGTTATGAAACTCAACAATTTATATACATGCACGTAGAGATGCTTGTTTTATCGAAAATTTAACAAGCTCCGTATAACAAATTTTTGTCCTTTCCAAGTTTTATATACTCCAACTATTCTTTAATAAGTGTCATTTTAGAGATGTGCACACTAATTAAAAAAAATAATAAATTTTTCTATTTACCCATATTTATAACCATAACTTTCTCTCTTCTTTTAAATAACATTATATAGATAAATAGGACAGAGATTAAAATTGGAAGTTTTTAGACTTTTTGCATTAAAATTTATAAAATGACATTTATTTTAGAACAAAAAATGAGAGATAAAACGACACTTATTAGAGAATAGGGAGATTATCTATTACAAAATGGTTGAAAATAGTAAACAATCAAGTACCCCTTCCTTGAATCGTGAGCTAACAATAGCACAAGATCCCTCCAACTTCAATCCATGTTGAATGAATTCTCAAACGAAATTTATAAAGTTAATTATAACAGGATAATATATAGAGGATGAGGTATAATCCTATAAGATAAAAAGAATAAAATCCCAACCACAATGTGTCTAATCCCAATCCAAATTGTGGGTTTATTCAAATTTCTTCTATGACCTTAGACAATGTTTCTTTATCCAAATAAACTTTCCTCTACATTTAAAACAAAAATGAACATTTGAAAAACAAATTTAGGACCGCATCCGCATGGATGATGAATTATAATTAGACGTAACAAAAAAACAAGAGTTTTGTTTAGCGAGCGGGCTGCAATTTATAATTTTATCTTCAAACTTTGTCCATTCACAAAGTATTGACGAATTAATAAATAGTATGAGTGAGTGAGTCGGGGTGGTGGAGTAAAAGTAGTTTTTCACCTCCAGTCTCCACCCATATACCAAATAAAACTTGGGAAAATTCTATCACGAGACATATTGGGCCTACCTATTTAATTTAATATTTATTGGATAGACACGACCAAAATATTCTTAGCTATCAACTTCCTTAATTTTTACATACATTGTTCATTATTTTTACATACATTGTTCATTAGTTCCATACAAATAATTGATGTCGGTCTTGTAGATAAGTTTTCACAAACATTTAAAGATTCCATTCCACGGATATCCAAAATTACTTTCTCGCCTCTTTACCTAATTAGACTATCAAAACTTCTTTTTTTTATTTTTTTCTTGTAAAAAAAAAAGATTTGACTAGCTTTTTATTTAACGATTGAAAAGGTAAATTAACCATAATTGCTAATCTACAGACTGAATAAGCAATGGAATATTTGGATTTACATAGAAATAATTGTGGATTGAGACGGGATTGAGTCAGTATTTTTACAAGGAAAGACCATTTGATTAAGAATAAAACCAAATCTTATCGTTTTGTTTTCAACTTCACCTTATGTTGTTTTGCTGATATCTTACTTTAAACAAATACGTGTGGTTTTATCCACTTCTTAAATTGCTACTTACCTCCTCCGGATTCTCAAAATTGGACATAAATTTTTGCCCTTTTTAATTTCAAATGAAAGCCACACATTATCTCACAAGAAAAATATTTGGTAAACGAAGGATTTTGCAGAAATAAATGTTTCACAGAAGAAATTGATTGTTTCGTGATATCATAAATAACCCACATAGATTACAGGAGACATGAGTTAAATTATTACGTGCAATTGAATTGATAGTCATATTAAGTAACTTAAATTATTTAAGTACATAATCAAATTACTAATTATAGATTTAGCTATGTTTAAAAAAAAAATAACACCTTATTAATGTTCAGTTATCGCCATATTGCAATTCGATTGGCTTTAATTTCCAAACAAATTAAAAATAGAATTAGTAATTTAATAATGTTAATTACTAACAAATACGAAAAGCGAGGTTTTTATGGGCAATAGATTTTCGGTATCATATCACTTCCTTTTATCGTTTGTAAAATTTAACACGTGTATTTAACACTTATTCCGTTATACACTAAATAGTAAAAACTATTGAAAGCGAATTTTATGTATGCAAGCCCAAATAATCCTTAGACTCAAATCACCCAACCTTCTTTACAAATTTGCTAATATAGATGTTTTCCAATTTACTTTAACCTTTGACATTCCTACCATTAACTTTGTTTATCATTTTGTTTAAATTTTATTTTCCCTGTAAATAATTAGTTTGATAATAATTATGACAAAAAAAAAAACAATAAAATTTTTCTTGTTGCAATATAAATATACTTTGATTTATTTTGCACATCCTTTAATACACATTCTACTTAAAAAAAACAATAAAATTGTAAACAAATGAGAATTGGTTAAGCAACAAAAATAAATAATTGAAATTGATAAGGGATGTTAGGGAAAGAAAGTGAGAAAAAGATAGAAATGAGAGAGATTCATTGCTACAAAATCTGCGGTGATGGAGGAAGGGCTTAGATTTATGATGAAATGCAGTCGGAATGAAATTGAAATGCACCCCAAATGCGGATTCCAAACAAATGGAAATGAAATTCACAATAAATTCACGCGTCTTTGAGTAGTACTGCTAGCAAAGCAATACTATTACTACTGATTTCTCATGAAATCCGTGTAAAACAGAGTCGATACTCTTCTCTTTCATTTCCTTTCTATTCCTTCCATCTTTCCTTCCTCCAGCATCCTCATCGTCATCCTCATCCTGGTCATCGTCGTCGTTGATATAGAGAGAGAAACTGAAAGGAACATTTTCTAGACCGAGAAAGTTCCAAAAGAAAAAAAACGAAAGAGGAGAGAAAATAACACGCACTCACACAGTGAGAAGTGCGTCTCAGCCCTTCGGTGTCTCCGTCCCCACTCCATTACTCCTCACTTTGTGAGGACCCTTTATACTGGCGGATATATTCTTGCTAATTTGGGCCGTTCTATCTTCTGAAAAAATGGCTGCTTCAATCTCATTTTCAGGTACCCTTGTTATGAAATGAGTAAAGCTCCTATCTTTTTTTTTTTTAATTTGTATATCAATTTTGTTGCCATTTCCCCCTGATTTTTTGCTCAGAAGTTATCGATCAGTATGCTTATGTTTGTAGATCATTCAACCAAGTGGTGGGCTTAGAGTGCATACTTGTTAAGCGAGCTTTGAATTGAGGCTTTATAGTAGGCGAGTCTCAACTCTGAAAGTGAATTGGTTATGAGATTAGGCTTTTACGAGGAACATTTCAAAATTATTGGCAAGGTTAATACGGGGTTGAGTTGAGAATTTTGAAGCAAATGGGCGGTGATAATGAGGGGGCTAACAGTGCTATGACGCAAAGACTTCAATCATCATTTGGTACCTCATCATCATCTGTCCCTAAACAACAACAGCATCAACAAATACCCTTGTCAATGAATCAACTTGAGGTACCCCAGTTTGGTTCATCGTACTTTCGAGGTCAGATGCGGCAGCTCTCTCCTAGTTCGAGTTTTGGTGTTGAGAGTAGTAAAAGGGTTGGCATACCGCCTTCCCATCCTCAAATGCCCCCTATTTCTCCTTATTCGCAGATCCCGGTATCGCGGCCAGTGAACCAGCAATTGGGAATGCAGAATTTTGGTACTAATTCTGGTCCAGGGCCATCGCATTCGCGATCTTTGTCCCAACCTTCATTTTTCTCGCTTGATTCATTGCCACCGTTAAGCCCTTCACCTTATAAGGATTCTACTCCCAATTCAATCACTGAACCTGTGTCATCCGAAGTGTCAATAGATGATCAGAATGCTAGTTCGCAGTCATTGTTACCGCCTTCCCCTTTCACCAGGGGCAATTCTTTAAGGTTAGGGGAGAATCTTCCTCCTCGCAAGACACATAGACGGTCTAGTAGTGATATACCGTTTGGTTTTTCTACAATTATGCAATCCTCACCGCCATTAATGCCATTAAGGAGCCCAGGTGTATCTGTGCCTACAAGAGAGAATTCACTGTCTAAGCCAGCAACATTGGTAAAACGGGAATCATCTTGGGAGAAAGGTAGTGACATGAATGCAGAGGGTATGGGAGAGAGGAAATCTGAGGGGGAAGTTGTGGACGACCTGTTTTCTGCTTATATGAACTTGGACAACATTGATGCACTAAATTCGTCTGGAACTGATGAAAAGCAAGGTACTGAGAACCGTGATGATTTGGATAGTAGAGCCAGCGGTACAAAGACAAATGGGGGTGATAGCAGCGACAATGAAGCAACAAGCAGTGTAAATGAAAGTGGCAACAGCATGCAGAGATTAGGCATGTCTTCTTCAAGTGAGAAGAGAGAGGGTATCAAAAGAAATGCTGTGGGAGATATCGCACCAACTTCAAGACACTTCAGGAGTGTTTCCATGGATAGTTTCATGGGGAAGCTAAACTTTGGTGATGAGTCGCCAAAACTGCCTCCATCCCCTGGTGCACGTCCAGGACAACTGTCACCAAGCAATTCTCTAGATACAAATTCAAATACCTTCAGCCTGGAATTTGGAAATGGTGAGTTCAGTGGGGCTGAACTCAAGAAGATTATGGCAAATGAGAAACTAGCTGAGATTGCATTAAGTGATCCTAAAAGGGCCAAGAGGTAATAAGTCCTTTTAACGTGCCTTTGTGAATTCACTTAAAAAGGAACTTATCTTTGTCAATTTATTGCTTTTGGCTTACTTCTACTTTGCTGATTGATAAGTACAGCTTAGTCAATTCGTGCTATTTGTGACAGGATTTTAGCCAATCGTCAATCTGCTGCCCGCTCAAAAGAGAGAAAGATGAGATATATTGCAGAATTGGAACACAAGGTTCAAACCTTGCAGACTGAAGCAACCACATTATCTGCACAGCTAACTCTGTTGCAGGTGAATTTTTTTTTTTAATACTCCTTTTTATTACTTTCTCCCTTGTTTTCCCTTATGTGAGAATTGTTGCTTTTTGTGCATTTCTTTCAGAGAGATTCTGCTGGATTGACCAGCCAGAACAATGAGTTGAAGTTTCGCTTGCAAGCCATGGAACAACAAGCACAACTCCGAGATGGTAGTTTTTTTATTTTCTTTTTATTATTTATTGCTTCTGCAGCCGGCCCCATATAGCGGGATAAAGGCTTTGATGTTATTGTTGTTGTAGTATTTATTACTTCTGGATTTGTACTTGCAATTTGTCTAGACTTTTTCTTCATCCGCTGAAATAGCAGATCTAGCCTATGTTAAGATTGCCACTGAAGTTTTTTGTTTCTTCTTGAATGGATAAAGTCCTGGCTGATTGGTGTGTTAACTGTCAAAGGATTGGACATCAGCGTCCCCCAAGAATGGATAAAAAGGTTATTGTTTGACAAAATATAATTTTTTGGAAACCTAAGGCTGAAAGATGAAATTTGGAAGTACTCTTGGTAGTTAGCTGCTCTAATAGTAATTTCTTTGTCTATCTTGTTTGGTTGGTGCAGAATTTATGTTTTATGTGTTTCTTTTAATATTCCCTACTCCCCTAATACTTGCAGTACTTGTTAGGTATTCTCTTGTTCTACGCTTAATTATGGTAGGTGAAAAACATGGGGTGTAACAAGGAATAAGCATTTACTTGAAAAGTTCAACTTGTGTGAGTTTTCTTCTCTATCATCTTGCTTTTGTGTAAATAAAAAATTGGGTTGTTGTGGTGCTATCTGCGTGATGCTAGAATTGGATCTAGTTAGTTGATCTTTCTGCTTGTTTTATATCCAAAATTAGACAGCTGCTGGCCCGTGGATGGTGTTGTTAGATGTTCAGAACAACATATTTTGTATTAGTTAATGATCACATTTATCTGGATGCACTCATTGTTCTATATGTCTCTCTATTATTGTGTTTATATCGACCAATGAGCATGTCTCGGGATTCAATGTTTGTAAAAAAGTGGTTTACTTATGTAAGAAAGGTTGTACAAGGGAGTGATTTTTTGCTCATTTTTCAATCCAGTTTTATTATTCCAATAGAAGATGGATAGAGCTAAATTAGTTTAGTTTTCTTTTTTTAAAAAAAATGAGAATCTATGAGGCTGCCTAAACTAACACTCAGTATGTGGTGATGGTCATGTTAGCTAGCTTGTTTGACATCCTTATACTATATGATCTAGTCTTCTCTATCAAGGATTATATTTGGTGATAAAATGGCTGCTGATTTTGGTTATATTGTTGTTGCAGCTCTGAATGAAGCATTGAGTGCGGAGGTTCAACGTTTGAAGATTGCAACTGCTGAACTGAGCAGTGATCCTTCTAAATATCAGCAGGTTTCCATGAATTCTCATATGTTTCAACTTAGCATGCATCAGATGCAACAACAGCAACAATCTCAATCTCAGCAGCAGCAGCAGAGTGGCGGCACAGCTGCTAAGCATGAACAAAGCCAATAAACTTGGGGAGAAATGTTTGGACTTGGATTGCTTTGATGTCGTATGATTTTTTTTTTTATTTTTTGGTTGCCATTCTAAGTATTCATCAGTTTTTACTGGAAGCATTCAATTCATTGTTTTGCATTTCAAAAAGAAAAAGAAAAAAAAAATCATTGTAGAGCATGGTTTTTTAGACCAGAAAAACCCTGGATGTTAAATTGTTAATGCATACAGTTAGTGGAATACAAAACCATAAGGTTTGTAACATTTTGTTCAATGTTCTAGGGAATTATATGCAGATGACCTGGTTTGTCATGTCATTTTGTAAACACTCATATGACTTGTCTTAGTTACATCAATTTTACTTTTTCTTTTTGGGAGTATTATGAATACAATTAACTCTTGTTTTGTCATTTGTTTGATCTCTCTATTTTTTTTTTTTCGGTTATTCGAAAGTTGTCTTGAATGGTAATGTTGGCACAGTTAGATATGGCTTTATGTTAATGATAGTAATGAAGAAAGCTAACAAAATAATGATGCCCATTACAAATACTCCATAATATCTATTCTGCTCTGCGGATTACATTCACTGAGATGCGTTGATGTTTACTTATAGCTAAAGACTTGACTTATTATTTCGTGTGTGTTGCTTCAAACTTTCAATGGATTTGGACTTGTTAAGCTTAAACCGAGTCAACTTTTGCTACCACTACCTTCCTTAGTAGTACAAAATAATATAATTAACTAATTAATGTATGCATAAAGTCAACCCGTAACCTTATTACATATTGGTTTTCCAAGCAATTTTCTAACCTCTGATTACTCGAATTTGAAAACTTGGACATCGTTTGTTTTCAAGTTTTGATCAACTTCAAAGGATGAGCCAATTTACTCACTTTTATAAACGAAAACAAATTCACTTGTCACTTCCATACGCATAAGCAAATGCTTCACACAAGTCAGGATGGCCGAGTGGTCTAAGGCGCCAGACTCAAGTTCTGGTCCTCGTGAGAGGGCGTGGGTTCAAATCCCACTTCTGACAATGTTTTTATTATTGCTCTACTCCTCCTGCCCTTAAATCTAAGGGAACGGTGCAAAAAATTACTCTTCTTAATCATTTTCATATATTATATGTTTGAGATAAAGTATATATATTTTACACATTTTCACACATTACACGTGTTCTACATATTGTCTTGTGCGTATTTTACACATACACAGTACACATATGTTCACTTATTACACGTATTTTACACATGACACACACTATACCTATATTTTCATAAAAGCATAAGTTTAGAGATTAATATGTTTAAGAGATGATGGGAGTGAAATTAGAATTTTGATTGATTGTCATTATTAAAGTGTGGTTGAATCAAATATCATCAATCACAATAATACCTATCCCAAAATTTTAACCAAACAATAACAATGCAATTATTGAAACCATATACTCTATCCAATATTATTATGTCATATTCTGTGTAGTATTTAAGAAGATATAATTTCACTAAAATTAGAGACTAAAAATATAAATATTATTAAAATTACTTTATAATTAATATTCACTGGCCAAAAAATGAGTGCATCTTTAATGTAGGCCAAAATATTTTTGAATAGGGGAAAGAGGATCCCATGTCGCAATCACCATTTTCATTGTAATTGACTCCACAAAGTCATTTTAATTGCGACGACCCCAAATTTGATAACCTCTTTCATTTAGTCCCATTTAATTTCATTTAGTCGACTTGTGCCAAAAGTTCGATTTTATGCTACAATTGGAGAAGTTGAGTGCAATTTTGGCCCGATTGAGGAGGAGTTTCAGCCTGAAAAATCAAATTTTAGGCGTAAGCGGTAAGCCCATCACAGCTCCAGTTGTAGTAGTTTGACAACATCGACGACGCCGTTTCTTGATTATTTCTCTTATCACAGTCCTCTTCTCCACTTAGCTGCTTAACCACAAGGCAAAAACCCTACATTCTCTTTCATTCTTAGTTAACCCGACCCATCATATTCATGGACGGGTCTGCAGCTGAGCCCCCCATAATCCAAAATTCCACAATCACCAAGGATTCATCAACTTCAAAACCAGACGATGAACCTGCTCCGGCGCCGCCTCTGCTTTCCCCGGAGGAGCTAGTGGCTAAAGCCATTGCTCCAGTTAAAAAAGCGTTTCTCCGCCCACCACCAACCAGACCCTCCACCCAACCTAACCAGGTTTATACAGAGCCGCCCAACTCCACTTCTCTTGTCAAAGAGAAAAAGTCCAAACGCCAACTCAAACGTGAACGCCGTCAAGTACGCTACTTTTTTCCGATAAGACAAAAAAACAATGCTTCTTTCGACATATAGCAATATAAAAATATGTGAACTTGCGTGATTAAGTTAGATGATTGTTTTTTTTTGCAGGAATTAAAATCTTCGTTGCATTTGTGTCCAGTGGTTGCTAAGACCGGGGAGGTGAGTTCTTGTTTGTATGGTGAAAAATGCCGGTTTAGCCATGATTTGGTGGCATTTAAAGCGCAGAAGCCAGATGATTTGGAGGGCAAGTGTCCTTTCATGGAGATTAATGAAGTCCCGTGTCCATATGGGCTGGCTTGTAGATTCGCGGGTACCCACCAGGATGATGGTGCTGTTGCCTCTGGGACTCTCGGTTTTCAGAGGAAGACTTCCGAAATTAATGGATTGAATAAGGATGTTCAGAAGCTTCTGTGGAAGAATAAAATGAAGTTCTCCAAGGCTGATGCTGCCCTCAAGCTTCTTGGCCTTTCGGTAAGGAAATGTATATATTTCTAAAGGTATTTGTAATGACATGTTTGAGATTCCATGTTCGACGAAAGGCAATCTGCTGTGGATAAATTGTGATGCTCAATTTTATTGAACTTGGCATTGTTGAAGTAATGTAATGATTGTTTATTGTAAATGATGGGCCAGGGAAAATTGAAAAAATTGTTGGAC
This sequence comes from Ophiorrhiza pumila, assembly GCA_016586305.1. NCBI lineage: Eukaryota > Viridiplantae > Streptophyta > Magnoliopsida > Gentianales > Rubiaceae > Ophiorrhiza > Ophiorrhiza pumila. The sequence goes on from BLIW01000002.1 coordinate 41,116,588, forward strand.
AATGAGGATGATCCGGTAGTTGCTAATGGCTCTCATCCTGTTGAAGGAAACAGTTATGATGAAGCTGCTGAAACTTGCTCCATTAATCAAGTGAATTGCTGTTCGCCAGTGTTGGAAGAGGATAAACAAGAGGATGCAGATGTGCTTGACGAGCTAAGGCCTGTGAAGAAGGCAAAACCGTCAACTGATGAATCTTATTACCGTATTGAAAACATTGGGTTGCCTACATCTGGTGTGGCTCATTTTATTTTTAACATCAAAACTTAAAAAGTTCTTCTTTTCTTGGATGTGAGCTGTTGAAATTGCCTATTCTTACAGGTTCCAGTGTCCTTGAGAAGGATCTTGATAAAAGCTCAAAAGTAAATGAATCTGAATCAGTAGCCAATGCTGATAATGATGCTATAGAAATTGATAAAAGCCTAAAATTACACCCACGTGAGAAAAAGCTTATTGACTTCAGAGATAAGCTTTATCTAGCACCTCTGACTACAGTGGGGAATTTACCTTTCCGGAGGGTTTGCAAAGTGCTTGGAGCTGATGTGACATGTGGCGAGATGGCAATGTGCACTAATCTTCTGCAGGTTGTCAAACTGCTACACTGACTAGATTTTTAATAGCATTTCCTTTGATTTAAACAAGAAAGCAATTGTTGGATTCTAGGAAGGAATGTCTCCTTCCTGTAAATCCCTGTTCCCCTCATAAACTCAGTATGCATTTCTAACAAAACGTCTCAGCAATAGGATATCTGAAGCATACATGCCTACATACTCATATATATATATAGATTCTTATGCATGTACATATAAATGTAAAGATATGGTCTCGTTTATTTTTCCCCGATTTACCATCCTGTTCTCATTTTCGGTTTCTCCATCAAAGTTTTTAGCTATTTGGCAACCAACTAACTTCTTGCACATGCAAGCAGGGTCAAGCTTCTGAATGGGCACTGCTGAGGCGCCATTCATCTGAGGACAATTTTGGTGTTCAGATTTGTGGGGCATATCCAGATACAGTTTCGAGGACAGTTGAACTTATAGAGCAGGAATGTTCTGTGGATTTTATTGATATAAATATGGGATGCCCAATTGATATTGTTGTTAACAAGGGTGCTGGATCTGCTCTTCTCACAAAACCATTGAGAATGAAAAGTGTCATACAAGCTGCTTCTGGAACAGTTGATACCCCAATAACCATTAAGGTATGGTGTACTATCGGAAGTTAAAACTATAGAAGGGCAAGCCAAGCCATTCCCTGCCAATGAAATAGATGCTTTCTGTTCAAATTGTCAGTCATGAATATTCTATAGGTTATTTTGATGTACGTGTAATTCTGATACTACGCCATGGAGTACATGTTTCAATATTTGTCAACCTTCTTGTTGTAATCTGACTGGGTCTTACTTTCACCGTATCACCGAGGGCGTAAAAGGATTAACTAATTTTTGTGGTTCAGGTTCGAACTGGCTATTATGAGGGGAGAAATCGCATTGATTCTGTGATAAAAGACTTTAAAAATTGGGGAGCTACTGCTGTAACTATACATGGTCGAACGCGTCAGCAACGGTACAGCAAGCTTTCTGATTGGGAATATATATACCAGTGCATAAAAAACGCCCCAGATTCATTGCAAGTCCTCGGAAATGGTGATGTCTTCTCCTACTTAGACTGGAACAAGCACAAGTTCGATTGCCCCAAACTTTCTGCATGCATGGTTGCTCGAGGTGCCCTGATTAAAGTATGTGCTATATTTTAATATTCTTCTGGAAGCGCAGTAATTTATCATTTGTGTATTCAATTCAAAGTTTTCTTTTTACTAAAAAAATGTTTTTGAACTTTGCAGCCCTGGATTTTTACTGAAATAAAAGAGCAGAGACATTGGGATATCAGTTCTAGTGAACGTCTAGATATTCTCAAAGATTATGTACATTTTGGTCTTCAACACTGGGGGTCTGATTCCAAAGGTGTGTAACACGCATTTGCTTAAAGCAGAATAGTATGCAAGTTTGTCTGTTTTCAACTGGATAAATGATTAGTTTGACCTATGGGACTGCAAGCAATTAACTGTATAATATACTGCATCTATATTTTTCTACTTAATCTGATTGAAACTTGTGTCAAAAGAAATCAGTGAAAAGGATCTCACTTTCTACTTTAACAACTAGGAGATGCTGTAAACTTCGTGGAACAGTAATCTGAAATTGAACAAATTTCTTACTGAGAAATAAAAAATCTTTACGGTGACAGAGAACGGTAACTTGGAGAACTTGACAAAATACAATTTGTATATGCTTGGAGTTCTGAGTACAGACTCAGAATATGTTGTTTGGATAACTACTCTTTCTTAAAGTACAATATGAAATGCCCTAACAGTTACCTTGGAAACCACAGGAGTGGAGACAACTAGGCACTTCTTGCTGGAGTGGCTAAGTTACACATACAGATATGTACCAGTTGGTATCTTAGATGTGATTCCACAAAGAATAAACTGGCGCCCTCCCTCATATTATGGTCGTGATGACCTTGAGACGTTGATGGCCTCTGATTCTGCTGCTGATTGGGTGCGTGATTTCTCTTTAGTCCGTTTAAATGATGAACTCATCGTGTATAATATTCCTCTGCTACAATTTTTCACCGTTATGGTCTTTGCTACTTATTGGCAGATTAGGATCTCTGAGATGTTACTTGGAAAGATCCCTTCTGGATTTACATTTTCACCGAAGCACAAGTCTAATGCTTATGATAGAGCTGAAAACGGCTAATATTTGGTTGGCAAGGTCCATGCTGGATTTACAGTTCCATCGAAGCACAAGTCTAATGCTTCTGATAGAGCTGGAAAAGGCTAATATTAGGTTCAATTAATATGTAGATTGGCGTTTATTTTTTGGTGGAACCTTTTACCTTTGTCATGCTAAGTTGGTGCTGGGGAAGCGAATGTCATCCTCTGCTCAGAGAATTGTGGGGATGGAATTTATGGGCTGTATTTTTGCTATCAACACTTCCATTCAATGAATTTGGTCCTTAAAAGGGATTTCAGATTTTGGGGGAATTATATTCTTTTTCACTTGTTTTGGTAGTAAAATTAAAGACAATCACAAATTTGAGGCTCGTCATTTTATTTTTGAAGGGAAAAGATTCTTCAGTTTGTGTTCATTCTGTCACTTGGATGTTCAATGTAACCTTGTCGTAGAAATTAAAATTTTCAAGCGATCATCAGAAAGAATAAAGTGGACAAAGATCAAACAATGTATTAGTATCAGCCAAAGTGTATTACAGTAAAATATCTGATATAGATTACTACAAACTTATTAAATGCAAGACAAAATTGTTGTATGAGCTTATGAAGCTCTACAGTCCGAATTAGGCAAGTATCAGGATCGACCCTCATCATATTCATATGAGTGAGGTAGTGGAGGACTGGCGGTATATTAGTCTCAATATGGGAAGAATTGGAAGTATAAATTATCCAAAAAAAAACAGAGATCCAAGTGCGAACGTTTAGCTAGAGAACAGTATAAGTACGTAAAAAAAGCCAAAAACATTCCTTCTCCTTTCCTCGTACTAGACCCTTGTCAGTGTTGGTATTTCATTGTCATCTACTTCCTTGTCCTGGTGATTTCTGGTTCCGGTAAGCCAACCTCCATCTATAGACTCCATAGATCCACTCAATCCATCATCAACAAAATCACCCACCCTTTTCACTTTATTACCTCGTGGCTGGACTGGGTATTTACCAGAAAAGCAAGCATAGCAATAATTGGGTGAATCACCTCCCAGAAAGTTCTTTAAGCTATCCATTGGAAGAAATGCAAGTGAATCTGCTCCAATGAACTCCCTAATCTCGTCCACACTCATTCTATTAGATATGAGTTCCTCAGCACTAGGAGTGTCCACTCCATAATAACAAGAAGCTATAATTGGAGGGCTCGCAATCCTCATATGGACCTCTTTAGCCCCTGATTCCTTGATCAACCTAACAATTTTCGAAGAAGTTGTTCCTCTCACGATTGAATCATCTACAACGACTACTCTCTTCCCCTCCAAGACGGATTTAACTGGCGAAAGCTTGAGCTTGACTCCAAAATCCCTTATCTTTTGTGATGGCTCAATGAATGTCCGTCCCACGTAATGGGACCTTATCAAACCCTGTTGAAATGGAACCCCTGCTTTTGCAGCATAACCCAATGCAGCCACAACTCCCGAGTCTGGGACAGCTATCACAACATCACAATCAACTGGGGCTTCAGTGGCAAGAATTTCCCCAAATGCACGCCTAGACTCGTAAACGGACCTCCCAAAAACCACAGAATTTGGTAAAGCAAAGTAAATATGCTCAAAGATGCAACATTTTTGCTCAGGATGAGATAACAAACAGAGGGATCCAACCCCGTCTTTATCCACCACCAGAACCTCACCAGGAGACACCTCCCTCTCGTATGTAGCCTCAATCAAATCCAAAGCACAAGTTTCCGAGGCAAACACCACTGAACCGTTGCTCCTCCTGCCCATAACCAATGGTCTAAAGCCATAGGGGTCCCTCACCGCAACCAACTTATCCTCGGTCAAAAACACCATGGAATAGGCCCCCTCAAGCCTCTTGCAAGCATCAACAATCCTCATAAAGAAGGGCCTCTCTTTCGATATGGCAATAAGGTGAAGAACTACCTCTGTATCAGAACTAGTGTTAAAAATCGAACCATTGTCTTCGAGCTCCGCACGAAGGGATTGGTAATTCACCAAATTTCCATTGTGGGCAACCCCAACCGAGCCGAATCTGTAACCGGCCACAAAGGGCTGAACGTTTTTCAACATGGAGGAGCCTGCCGTGGAGTATCTGACGTGTCCTATGGCCATGTCACCGGGGAGCTGGTCAAGTTTGGACTGGTTAAAGACATCTGAAACCAACCCAACGCCGGTTATTGATTTTAGAACGTTGTCGTGGACGGTAACGATGCCAGCACCTTCTTGCCCGCGGTGTTGAAGGGCATGGAGGGCTAAATAGCACAGACGGGAGGCTTCGGGGTCGCCATAGATTCCCACCACGCCACACTCTTCTCGGGGCTTGTCCCCTTCGCCGCCGTCGTCATCGGCGGAGAAAGAAACCACGTCGGAAAGAGGGTTTTGGGAAGCGGGGAGCTTGTGGAGGCGGGTGGTGGTAACATGGAGGTAGGGCTTTGGGAGGGTTTTGGGGAAGGAAGAAAAAGAGGGCTTGTCGTGAGGGGTTGAGAGAGGAGTGAGCTTGGAAGCTGCAATGGTGGAAGGGGTAGGCGTGGTGGCGACGAATGAGGCAGCCATAGGGACGGGAGGCTGAGAGCGTACAAAGTTACAGAGGGAGTTGAGGTGGACAGTGGACTATGACTAGCCAAAGTGTTACGTCTAGGTTTTGGTCCCTTTTGTGAGATTGAGCGACCGAGCCGGAAACGAACTGCATTGGAGTTTTTCTAAACTCCTCAAGGGTGTAGGAAAGTAAGCTTAACAACACAATTCTATTGGTGAGTTGTTTTGGTAATAACTTAAGAGTCGGTGAGTCACTGTCGTGGAAGTTTATTGAACTAGGTCAAACTTGGAGCTCCGTGCGTGGAGCATAATTTCTTCGCAAGTGGGAGGTAGGCTTTTGGTAGTACTCCACTTTAGTAGTATATGTGATTATTAAAGTTGTCCAATTCCGAACCCACAGAAATTAATTAAGTTGTCTTGTCCTCCATATTGGATCTTTTTTTAAGCAACATTTGATTTGCACACCCATTCGTTGCACAAAGTATTGCCCGGTTAATAGCAACCAATGAATGCACAGTATTATATGTGGGATTAGTGTTGAATTCTAAACCACCGTATTAATCCACATTCATTCAATAACAATGCAAACTCCCCATTTACAGAAGAAAGGGCGGGAATCCATTGAGTTGACCCATGAACAAAAAAATCTGTGTCTTTTCAAGGAATCTAGCAGAGACCACCAACTATGATATGATAGTACACACAACATTTTGTATTCTTCTCTCAACGCCAATCACTTTTGGTCCAATGGAATCGGCTAACAAATATATGGATGAAGCTTAGGAGACCATCTCACACTCTCGTCTGTGGATCTCAGTAAAAGCCTGGCCCAACAATATCAGCGAGGGACATTATCCATTGCAAATCTTTGAAAACACTCCAATCTTGTATTGCATTCCTTGGCGCGGATTATATTTATCTAAAACTCTATCAAATTATTACCGTTTTTAAAGGAATCACCGTTAAATAGTTGGCGTATATAGATTTATTACACTCCTCTGGATGATCAGCAATCTAATAGAACAAGGATATAAGAACCAAGGATGAACATGATGACTCAGATACCTGCTTAGCACAATTCAGCAGTGAAAACAAATTGAAAGCCTCTGTTTCGTTACTTTGACAACTTAAATGCAGCACAATTATCACCGTCTGGAAGAACAAACATTAAATATCAAAATGCGTTAATATGTAAGCTTGCATTGCATTAGTAGGCCTCCAACTCAATGATGACTCGCATTTATCTCTGCCATCAAAACAAATTGGAATCCCACGAATGACCACCACAAACCGCACCCAATCTTTCACTGACCTTCAATATGTATCCCGGACATCAACACGAAATTATTTCTTATCAAATGTTCAAAACTAACTCAACCACAATTAAAATCACATTGTTAGATTCGCTCCACTTTAGTAAATTTGATTTTAATGATGTTTATACTTTTAATTATTTTAATTTTAGTAAAACGATGTTATTTTAAATAATAAACCGAATAAAACGTCATATTTCAAGTAGTGAGGTTTGACCCAAAAAGGACAATATCTTATAAATAATTTTTTTGTTAAACTTTTTTTTTTGGGAAAAAAAGGGAAAAACTTGTTAAGCAAGTACTAGGTCTTCTTATCAATTACGTTTATTTCTTATTACTTGCAATAAGAAATTACACAATAAAATAATAATTTTTAAGCATGTACATTTTAAATAATTGGATTAGAAGCATTATTAAAAATGGGGCAATAATTACACTACGGTACTACCTAATTACCTAGACCTTACCGCACTAGATCGCAGCCGGCACATATATATATATATATAAATAGAAAAACCCCTTGTGGACTGGACTCCTCAGAGAATTACACAATTTCGTACAGTGTCACTGAAAATTAGGGCAGAGAGATCTGTGAAGTTGGGTGATCTGCAATACTTTGGTTGAGCAGCAATGACGTATCTTCCTGGACCTTACTCCGGCACCAGCACTCTCGCCCTGGTAAGTTTTCTCTTTCGCACTTAAACCTCCCATCGTTTCGATTTTTTTTTGCGATTTGAGTCCTTCAGATGTGTATTTGATTTTGATGATTTGCGGTCAATTTTTGGACAGGTGGCTCGTGCTTCTGCCTTCACGTTTGGTATCGCCTATGGAAACATGAAGCTTAAGTATCTTAGGGTACTATTCCGTTGTTTTTTTGTTTAATTTTTTGAGTTGTTCTGGAAAGTGTTCAGTTTTTTCATTTTTTTTTTATATATAAAAAGAGGATCAACAATGCTACCCCATTTACCCCCTTGGTGACTTGAACCCGTGACCTATTGGTTCACAGGTGAGGATGTAAACCAGTTGATCTACACTTGGTACCCCATCTACCCCATTGGTGCCTCGAACCTGTGACCTATTTGTTCACAAGTGTTCAGTTTTTTCATTTGGCTTATAAAAATTGCATATTTTGCTTAGTTATTTTCTGTTGATCAATTTTGGTGTGGCATCCGAATAAAATGTTCGGGCTATTTGCAGACTTGATGTCAAGTATTTGTTTTATTGACTGGGTTTTTGTGAATTTGGTTCCAAATTTTTATTGTCTTTGAGTGAGCATAGACGCCACGCATAAGTATCAAACAGTGGAGGACTATGAATTTAACGAATATTTGATTGATTTTAAAATGTTTGCATATTCATGTTTAATTATTGATAAATCATTGAATTGGTGAGGTAGCGGTGTGATTTAGGACTTTCAGCACTAACATTTAAATTTGGGTTAAATTGAGTTTGTGAAGTTTCAACGTTCGTTGCAATGAGTTCATCTCATGCCTCTTATTATGGAGTTTAGAAAGAACTTATTTAATATACACTCATTTTTACTTTTCAAGATTGCGTACCTTTTTACCCTTATATTCCTCTTTCCTTCCTTGAAAGAGAGTTTTTTTTTTTTTTTAAATGTTGGCTGGGGTTGTTGAAGGGAGTGGTGGTAATTGTCAAAATAAGTTTATTTGTAGTGGTGAGAATATCATCTTGTACTTAGGCTTGAAGAATTGATGGCCTCATTCTAGAGAAGAAAACAAAGCAATTTGGAAGGTGGTTCCCTCCCTTTTGTTTTATGTGGCTGAAATAAGCTTGTTCAGCTAAAGTATCAAAGAATAGGATGTTCTTTGCTGCTACTGGTGGTTCCCTCCCTTTTGTTTTATGTGGCTGAAATAAGCTTGTTCAGCTAAAGTATCAAAGAATAGGATGTTCTTTGCTGCTACTGGTGGTTCCTCAATTATATTTGCAACATTGGTGCTGTAGTGCCACAAAAGGATTGTGATTCTTGTATTCTCTTTTCTACAAACTCAAATTGAACTTTTGCTTTCAGCTTTTCCATTACGAATAACTTGCAGGTCTGGGAGATGATTTTAAGAGCTTGCAAATTACTTTTTGCTTATTCCTCATCAGAGTTATTGAATTTGCTTTAAGGATTTTGGTTATGTGTACCTTTTCATCTTCTTAATGTGATTTTTTTAGAAGTTCAATTTGCTAATTTTTCAGTATGTCAACAAACAGTGCTGCCTTACTGCCCTTTATGCTGAATCACTACCTTGTTTGTGATACAGGCGAAGGTCAAGTCTCATCAGAAAGCTGAGGCCAAGAAGGCACATCACTGAAGTGAAGAATCATACTGTTTTTGCTAGCGGGTAGTAATAATTAATGATGATATAATGATATCAATGCTCATTTTCGCTTCGTGACCATGATTTTCTACTAGTAACTCTTTAATTCTGTTAGATATTTGTCACTTAATTTTGGCTTTAACCATTGTGATAATGGTTAAATTTCCACCATCTCCTGGAAAACACGTTGGATACTTCTGATTGCTACAATGTGCAAGATGGATACTGCATATGCTTCCGTTTCATTATATTCCAATAATTGGTATAATTTTGGCATTTTTGCTCGCATTGCACCATGTGGAGCTTTTTGAACGTGGGTAGATAAAAGGATATGAATCTCCTCTTTCCTAAATTGTTATGGTCATGTTTGCTCTAAGTTTATGATTTCTTGATATCCAAATAAGTTAGAGGAAGGGGAATCAGGATTATATATTTTCCTTTTCCAGCACCTAGAGTAATAGTGAATGTTTGGCAGCTCTGGGATCAAAATGTTTGGTCGAATTTTGTCTGAGAATTTACTCTTTAGACTACCTCACTCCAGCTTTCATGAGCTTATAGCACAAAGCTGTCCGCTTAGTTGAAGCAGTTTTCATGGGCATCAAGCAGAATGCTGTCCGCTTAGGTAATGCTTCAGGGCAGTTTTGAGTTTAAACAACATGAGTCGATACAGATACAAACACGAGATATAACACAGCAATTAAAGGAACAATAGCGGGTTAATTATTTTATTATATGGACTTGTATTTACACATCTGCACAATTTGCACCGTGCGAAAATAGAGCAAGGATGCCTTCACAATTCACATTCAAGAGTTGGAAGATACGAAACAGCAGAACAGAAAACCACCAAACTATAAACTAGACCATTGTTTGTACTGGAAACCACGAATTGTTAGCTAAACTTCTTGGCTGCAGAGACGGATAAGTTTTGCCCTAGTCAATAGAAGAACATCCTGTTAAGCTGGCAAAACCCTCTCAAACTTTGAGGATGGCCACTCATCGAATTCGAAGTTGAAAAAACTACTTGACATAAATAATTCCTTCGTCGCTGGGGTCATCACCCTCCCAGTCCTCGTCTTCATCTATTTGATTGGAGGACGTATATTGATCCTCTGGTTGAACTCTTGCCAATTTATCCTGGCTCTCTTTCTTAAGTTTGTCTAATATAGCAATAACCTGAAGATTTCAAAGTCAGGCATGGAATGCATCAAGTATGAAAGTAAAACGCAGTTGGTTACAGGATGAATAGCAAGTATCGGTTCTACCAAATTCATGAAACTAAAGGTCCTTCAGGTCTGTCTTTGGAATAAGCATCAAACAGTCAGAAAATAGAAAAGGTGACTTCTTACCCTGCTTCCTCGCTCTAGAGACTCATCTTCAAAAAAGCGAACCTCAGGAGTCAGCCTTAGTTTCATGCGCCTTCCAAGCTCACTTCGAACATATTTTGCTTTAGACTTCAATCCAGAGAGTGCAACCTCCTTTCCTCTTTCATCACCAAAGACAGACACATAAACTTTCACAACCTACAAAATATATAGGTAAATTGCACCTTTCAAAAGACAAGCCCCATAGGTAAATTGCACCTTTCAAAAGACAAGCCCCACAACTTGTTGATGCTATTCAGCATCATGAATGTTTTGTTTTAGATTCCCAGAAATATTAATGAACAAAACTGTTTCAGCAAGCACTTCAACAAGCTTCATTTAACTGCTTATTTTGCTATGATCCTAATTCCTAAATGATGAATGAAATGACCCTCAATTGCTCGTCCATTTTAGCAGGTACATAAATAATGTTGCTACCATTGATGTTATACCGAAAAGAGAGTAGCAATTCTCAAATTTGACAAGACTTAGTAAGCATCAGAATTCCCGATTTTGATTCTGGCAGATGAGTAATATTCTACGTGAAAAGAAAACAACCCTTTTAACGAATTGAATTGCATTTTATAGAACAAAGGACACCACCATTACTATCTCATATAATATATGCACTCGGCCATATGAATCATAGGCTTGCAAAAGTAGGAACAAACCAACACATTGAGCATCAATATTGTAACTACTACTAATTCGATGCTTGTACCAGTGGCATAAACCATTGTACAATAACAGTCAAAACTTTTAGCAAGTAATTACTTCAAATAAAGATATAGATATATATAAAATGGTACCTGCAAATCTGCGGATACTTCGACGTCGCTAATTGTGGTCAGAGACGACAGATAACGATCGGCGCCAAGGGCAGCTTCCGGTAAAACGGCGAACTGCAAAACTTTGTCGGTCAATAACATGTCGGAAATTTCTCTCCTTATCTGATTGGCCACCATTTTCACCCTTCGAGGATTGGCCATACACTTAACCGTACATCTCCCGCAGGTGAAGGCGGTGATTTGCTGCGGCCATCGTAGGATGGTCGTGATGGATTTGGACGGCCCAAATCTTTTGATTGAACACGCTGTGATTGTTGGAGGTTGCTGAAACAGAAGGTGCGGCATTTAAAAAAAAAAAAAAAATCTTTGTATTAAGCTAAGAAAGAGTGTGGAGTCTTGCGACGGATATGGGTTGGGAGTTGGAGTGGCAAGTTATCGGAATATCTGCTCACTATGTGAGGCTATTTACCGTACTTGCGTCTAAGTTTATCTGGCGATCCCAAAACATTTGCATGCTGCGCGCTCATTTTATTCATTGGGCCTGTTCAGTTTAAACCTTTCTTCAAAAAGCAACCTGTGGCTGTGGGCAAATGCTTTAAACAGAGAGAAGGCTAGAGATTTTCATGAGCGTTTTGGGCTTTGCTTGATAGGATATAGGGTTACAAAAAAAAGAACGAATTGGCTATAGAATTTGTCGTCATGGAGAGATATTAAAAAGGAAAAAAAAGATTAATTGTTATTTGTGTTATGAATAATTGTGAATGTACTTCACATTATTCTATCTAACTCATATAACACTATTTTCCTTCGTAATCACTCACTAACTATATAACATATGTATATATATATATAATAAAATATTAATTAATTGACAATTATAATAATAAAAATATAAATATATACACATACTACCTACTAATAAAATACTTATTTATTAATATTTGAACATAAAATAAAACATATGTGTCATATAAGTTTACCAGTATTATAAATTTTGGAAAATTTATTTATTTTATTCTTATTCTCCATGAATACTAAAATTGTCATAAAAAAAATCAAAGAATATCTTTAATTTAGTGTTTCAATATATTAAAAATTTTCAATTTTGACGAAATACGCAGAAACAATTCAAATTTAGTCCATGGTCATATAGATTTATCAATTTGAACGCTTTGTTTGATTGTCTATTTTTCTAAATTTAGTGGATAATTTTAACTTCTTTTTTTATGAATATTCAAACTATCAAAATTAAATTAAATTTTAACTTTGTTATTTTATGATAATCAATTAAAATCAAATTTGACTTGGACTTTTAGTTATTACGTATTAAAAGATAACAAAAAAGGGACCACATTATCTCTCCTAAATCTCAATCATCTAATTAGTTATAAATCAATATTTAAAATCCAATTCACCCTTATATCTCTATCACCTCTAATTACGTATAACCATCAAATACTATGGTTGATATGTTATATTTTTATCCAATTCTTCACTATTATGTTATGTTTTTATCGTATTTTTCACTGTATTGAATGACGTAATGGATAAAATTATCGGTGTTAAAACAGTGGAGATAAATGTACTAACCCTAACTTTTTGGAGTAACCGGGGGCGATCCGCCCATGCATTTTGCTCTACTTTACTTTCTTTTTCTCTCTATCTTTTTAGCATACTTGTTTTATATTTTACTAGTTTTATAGAAAAAATAACATAACATTATATCTCTACTTTTTAGTAGTGGTATAATAATTTGTTACATAATATAATCCAAATTGGTAGTATTTTTATAACAATTTGTTAATTATTCTATTGATTTAAGTTGAAGAACCTTCATCTCTAGTTCATATAATATTAAATGGAGGTCATAACGGAAATTATGACTTCTTTCACAAATAGTTGAAAATTTAGAAGAGAAAGGAATAAAACTTTGGATTCTTTACACATTTTAAGATGGCATTCTTACTTATTGTGCTTTTTTATTACAATTGTTACAAAATTATGGGTTGAGGCCAGGGTGGTATTGACCTTTCATCCCATTTGCAGGTGCATATGGAGCCACGATTAAGTCAAACATTACGAAATTTCAAGTTGAAATACCGATTAACTGACATAAATAAAGAAATGGCAAATTCAGGGTTTTGCTCAGTTTGGAAGCAAATCAACAAAGGAGCATATGGGAGAAATCTTATTAAGCATCACCAAGAATCGGTACAACGTTCTAAGTTCTAACTGTAAAAATAAATTTCGTTTTATGGGATCCGCTCCGCCTGCTGCCTGCATTATTAAAGATACCTTTCATGCCATATTCTAACTCTATCCCTGTTTTGTTTCGCACTAAATGCTACTGTGGAAAAAAAAAAGAAAAAAACTATTTAATATTTCACCCGCACTCCCCGTCTCAGTGGTATTTTCTATTTTGAACATAACAGTTCTGCACCATTTTGAGCTCCAACACTTCAAACTCAAACTTTGTTGCAATCTATAATTCGTATTGCTTCTTTCGTCAAAAAATTAAAAATAGCAAAATGCATTGTAGCATTTTGTGTCTCGAACCTTGTTATCGAATTTTCTTTAATTTAGATTGGCCATTATCACGTGAGACCTCCTCATATACGAGACTTATTCTTTAATCGTATAAAGTATATAAAATTAGCATATAAAGTATCAAATATTATTATAGAATATATAAAAAATTAACGTATAAGTATAATTTACGTATATGAGACGGTTTCATGAGAGTTTTTGCGAGTTAAATTAGACATAGAATTTTAGCCTAATAAGCATAGACAAGTGTCCATGCTTATTAGTGGAAGCCAGTGTCCATATGTTGTTGAATGGTTGTAACCTTCACAGTAATACACATTGCAACCACGAGGACTCATGTTCGATGCACAGGCTCACTGATTGGGAAATAAAAAGTGATACTCTAGGTATCTAGAGTAGAAATTTTCTTTTTTCCATCTTAGTCATTTAATGATAAATTTACGTAATGGAGTAGTACTCCATATTTCTTGCTTTCCTTGTGTAACGACGTGGTTGGGTATATCCAGCGTCGTATTTTGCCCTTTATGTATATATTTGCTCGGTTAAAAAAAAAAAAAAAAGCATGGACAAGTGTATTGGGCCAGGAGACATGGGCAAGGCCCAACCTCGCAAAAATCTTGGATGGAGCCCAGGGTCAATATTTTAATACACCCATCCCAAGTCCCGAGTCTCTATAATCAAGTAGAATTTTCAGCAAATCAAAACTGGCTGGTCGCAACTTACTTTCACCTTCTCCCGGACTCTATTCCTCTACCCTTTTTACGCCCTCAAATAAAAAACATTTTTATACCCTAATACTACGTCGTTTAATTAATAGGTATTCTAATCCCTCTCCCTTCAGCCGGAGATGTCAACCGGCAACAAGATCAGCCGCATTGTGCGGATACGCCAGATGCTCCGCCGCTGGCGTAAGAAAGCAGCGCTGTCCTCGTCGACTTCTTTACCGCCGGATGTCCCCGCTGGACACGTGGCAATCAGGGTGGGAACTAGTTCCAAAAGGTTTGTTGTGCCCGCGACGTACCTAAACCATCCGGTTTTTAAGAAGCTCTTGGTCCAAGCCGAGGAAGAATACGGCTTCGTAAACCAAGGTCCGCTTACCATTCCCTGCGACGAGTCCACGTTCGAAAAAGTTCTCCGATTCGTTTCACTTGCCGAATCGAGCGGTTCGTCAGCGCGGTGTGTGAATTTTGAAGACTTGCAGTGCTGCGGCCTCGAGGACCAATGTAGAATTAATCTCGACAGTTTCACCGAATCTCGTCCGTTAATTGGCGGAGCCGGGTCCCTTTGAGTTGACCCGGATGAGTGCACCGCGCTAACTCTTTCCTTTCTTTTCTCTTTTTCAACTTTTTTTTTTTTTTTTAAGAGCAAAAACTTTTTGACTTTTTGCTTAACTAGCCAACTAGCTTCTTAAGCAGAACTTTTTTCTTTCTTCTTTCTGTTTTTTTTTAAAGTAGGGGGGTGGGAGAGTGAGAGGCTGTCAGCATGGATTGCTTTGAATATTTTTAGTTTGTTTTTGCTGCTGCTTTTTTTTTTTTTTAAAAAGGTGTGGAGATGGCAAGGCAAAGCAATGCAAAGCTGATGTGTTCTGTAACTCGAAGCGACCACCGAGTCATCCCTGAATTCAGGTTGGATGCATTGGGGTGAAATCTCTTGTAGTTTTTCAAGTCCAAGAGAATTATAATTTTTAACATTTATTATTGACTAATTGATGAAATTGTTCATTCCAGAATCGATATCATGCGTTGTTTTTTACTTTTAGTATTAGTTTGTGTAATATATAAAGATAAACCGTCCGGCTTGGGAAAGGAATACTACTTAAGAATATTAAGTGTGTGTGTGTGTGTTTTTTTTTTCAATCATTTGCATAAACATGATTATTATGTCCAACCTGGAAAGAGTAAAGCGTGACACACTACATTCTCTAAATGGTGGATTAGGTTTAAGCTTCTTTTCAAACTAATTTTATACTTTAAAATAACCTTATCATTTTATCGTATCTCTATCTCCATTAGCATCTTCCATGTATTTGATTTTGATTTGGAAATTAAATTCCAAACTTTATATCTCGTCTCGAGTGTATCATCAATTCATCATCAATGCTACGACCCGTTCAATTTTAATTTTACCTCGGAACCTAATTTTTCATATTAGGTATTATGATAAAAGTGATATGCTAAATAATATATAAGATTCAAATCTTTTTAAAACGGCAATAGATCTTCTATACTCATCCTTTAGGAGAACATTAACCACTTGATAAGGTTATATTATTTTTTCAAAGTACAAATGTTATATTTATAGAGAATGATTAGAGTGATAAGTAGAAAAGATTCAAAACCCTCTAAAACAATTTTATAAAGTGATGCAGTAAATCATATAGAATATCTAAAGCCATTCTTCTAAAACCATTTTACAAAGTTATATATGTAAAATGATACTGAATATCTAAATCCATTTCTTCACTGCTACTAAGTGATGTTGGAAAATTACAAGTCAAAACAGTAACCATTTAAATTGTTTTGGTATTGGACTGGTAGATTCTAGCCCATATTTCGTTAAACCCAAAAATTATGTTGGACGTTGGATCATTCACTCAGAGCCTGACTGGAAAATTAGTTTGTTAACTCAAACTTGATGTGCTGCGGTTTTCTTTTAAAGGCCCAAACAAATTAAAGTCCAATAATCACGGAACGCATACAATCAAATGTATTGGTCCAAATGCACAACATAAAATGAGAATTGAGAGAGTAGGACTGAGTAACTACATTAGCATTGATGTATCACTCAGGGATTGGATTCCAGAAAAACAGTAGCAGGGCTGGAAGGATAACTCGCACTGATTTGGCTAAGTAATGAACTGTTCAAGTAGAAGCACTATTTTCACTCGAGAATTAGCAATATTGATTTTGCATGTGTTTACAACATCAAACTAGCGAGCTAGCAACGTCTTGAAAGGAAAATACCTCCCAAAATCACACAATTTTAAGAGTAATTCCTGGTAGATACGCTTGCAAAAAAAGGCTATTAAGTCAGGATGGATGTTAGAGAGTATTGAGTTAAGGGATCCATGGTAAAAGAAAATTCAAGAATTGGGAAGATTCCAAAGTGCCATCTAAAAAAAAATTCACATGCAGATGCAGTGCGCGAGATACTAGGCATGAAGATCGAAGACTCAAATGGAGTTTCGAGTACGGAAATAGAGAGGGGGGCCCTGCCCCTGCCCTTCCAATTTCCATCGAGCCCATCAACAGTCAACGATCGCCTATGAAGCCATGACCATCTTTAGTCTGTCGACTTGTCTCAAAATGCTTGGCGTTGCATTGGGAATCTTACAATTCCACCTGAGTTCACGTGCCTTGCGGCAAGACAATGGGTTGGTTGAGTTTTTTATTATTATTATTATTTTTTTCGGTTAGTTCGGTTGGACTGGAATCTCAATAATGCATCTCATCTCATGCAACACCAACATCATCACATCAACGGTATGAATCTCATATTAACATGATATTACGTTAGTCATGACTTGCTGTTTTCTGAAAACCCGAAATGCTGTTTAGCTTCTCCATTTTGTTTCATCATTTTTCATTGCTTAATTAACTGTGTGTGCAGTGTGTATGTGCGCACAAATTCTCATTCAGTATATATATGAGGGTACTATTATTCATGTTTGACCATATATATGCCGCGGAGCCTGTGGCAATGGGATCGGATCTTTTACTATACATTTAAGAGTAATACCGTAATTAAATTGATTAGTTTCCAAGAACTGATAAATGGCATGGAAATACGCATTGGAAACACACAACACATCGGCAGGGCACTAGGGCAGGAGTCGGGTACGTTGCAAGGTCGTGGTCATAAGAGATGTAGTCAGGCCATGTGAGAGTTCATTACTATGTTGAGCAAGTTGCGCGAAAATGGAGTATGATTGTGGGGGGCAAAGGGCCAAGTATCCAAGCATGCTTCCAGGCGTAATATGCTAAGGGTCTGTGGTTGGGGACCCAAGAAAGATATCCCGAGGGTCCTTCAAGATCACAACAATATTCAGTTGTATATGTTTTGAATGGGGATAAGATTTTCCAGCGTTTGCGTTTTGTTACTATTCTGCATTTCCATTCGTTAGGGTTTGGAATTCATCAGCTTTGCTCTGGACATTGTGTGATATTTTGATTCTCTGACAGAATTTGGGGGTTACTATTATGGGCAGAACAAACACAAAAGTAAAGTATCATATCCCGTACACATTTCGTACCTAACCTTTTACGTAGTTTAATTAAGTCCCCAACTTCGAGGCTGTCATTTGTTTGTCAAAAAGCTGACTACTTTGCATATTGATTGATTAATATTACTGTATCTAATTAGAATCAAATTTAGTTTCGGTTGGTGACGATTTTCTAACAAGTAAATTGGCAGTTTGGCAAATATCATATATGGGTGGCTGATGAGAAGTATGCAAGCATTGGGACGACTGACTATAATGGCAATCAATTCGATCTCATGCACCCTGTTCTGTTGATGATCAATCATATGCATATATGCATGCATCTTCATTATCTGTAACCGGGACTGTTCAAATTATCTTGTTGCATGCACACTCTATTACAAAATCAATAATTGGGATTTCATGTTGAAATAATATAAGAATATATGATAATAAAAAAAGGTGTCTCCTATTTTAATATATTCTCTAGGATATATGTTCCATTGTTCTTTAAAAAAAAAATTTATTGTTGATCAGGTGAGTTGAGTTGAGTAATATATATGGATGGATCATATATATATATATATATATGAAGATGGATAATAAGAGGAATTGAAGGTACGTAGAGAGAGAGAATGGCAGGCGACAATGGTGACATAATGTCAGACAAAATTTGCAAAACGAATGGATTGGAGTGTATTTGAAATTAGTAACTGCAAAAAATACTAGCGTAGTACTACAGAAACATGTCTTCCCTACAAACCAACCCACCCACCATCTCAATGGACCCTTTTCTTTTCGGACTTATTAAGTACAGTTACCAACATATATACTTTGCAATATTCAAGTTCGATCAATGCATCAAATTACAAATAATATTGTAATATATATATATATATATATATATATGTACATATAGACGAACAACGTTAATGCGATAGTGTGGATAAAACACAATAAATCATTATACGTAGGCCACAAGACGACTTGATATATATGTTAATTAAGAAGCATCCCCATATATAAAATCTATATGAAACTGATTCATATATATTAATTAATAATCGTTGAAATGTGATTTTAATATTTTATTACTTTTATTGTACGTTAAAATTGTAATTAATTCTTGTTTCATTGATAAAATCGTTTCATGTAAGTTTTTCTCTATAATATAATACGAGTTATATATGTATCCATGCAGCTCATGAAATTCTCCAACCAGCGTTCAAAAACCTCAAAACTGCCAACAAATTTTTATTAGTTATCTTCTAGCATGACATTAATTACTCAAAAAACGTTCTTTAACCATGCATGCATACTACTAGATCTGGTAATATTTGTTTTGGACTTTTGGTGATGAGGACAGTCGTCAATCCAGACGAACACAAATTTAATTTACAGGACGTTATTTAAATTAATCCTCTCAAAATCTTTCTATCATGATTCATGCACACACCTAACTGTTGAAATGTTGAACAACTTCGTATTCTCTTTTCCACAAATATTATAGGTAGAGACATGCATGCATCTGGTTTTATACTTTTATTGATTATATTTCTGATCATATATCTCATTATAGGTTGGAATTGGGGTACTGTTAATTACAGCAGGAGATCTCTCACGAAGTTATAAATCTCTAATTATCTTAATTTGATGTCAAAGATATGTATATATTTCATATACAAAATTGTAACCAATATATATATATATATATATATGCATTTGTATGAACGAGATGGGGATCATATAGGAATCACATGTTTGTATATATGGATTGAATTTTGATATATATGCATGCCAACCACTTTGGGTTTGGGGGGCACAGAAGAAGAAAAAGGAAATGATCATGAAAGGACATCTGACCTGATACAAACATACAGCAGAAAGTAACATGCAGACAACTGGAAAATTGGCCATCGATCACTACCATTCCATCCATTCCTGTACTATACTTGTAAAAGAAGCGAATGAGAAGATGATCTTAATGACCATTTATAAATTATAATAATATATATATCCGCTGCTGGTCCTGTTTCAACTTTCAATCCCGGCCCCCAAGTTTTGTAGGGTTCTTTGTACTTATTTATATACGGAATTCGATCTTGGTACTTATGGCTCATCTTGTATATATATCTGGAAAAGAAAAGAATCAAAGATCATTATATTTAATCCAATTGTCATCGTCCATTCAAATTAAGTAAGACTAAATTTATCGGTGAAAATGGCCAAGCTTCATAATTGATCCCACAAATATTTGCTACGTACAGCACTAAATTCCATGCATGGACAGCTAAACGTATCTCCATTTCTTACATAGTTCATCATTGCAGTCCCGAACAAAAGAAAAACACAATCAAGCTATATATATATATATATATATATATATATGCTTTTTGAAAGCCATTAATTTGTCTTATCAATTCAGTTATCTGCAGTATCAACTTGGTATTCGGAGTAGGGCAAACACAATGTGATTACATATTTACATGACAGACTATAAATACTTTGGAGGGCCGGAAAATTAAGGCCAATAATCATTCATGAACAACAATAAAATGGATTAATTGACAGATATTTTGAAAAAATTAATATATGATGATGCATGTGGTAGATGATATTGAGGCGGCTTTATGAATGATGATGTGAATGGCATATGCTGCTTTGGATTCATGATGAGGATAAGAGATCTGATGGGGAGGCAGAGATCAGAAATATATTGAAGAGTTGTTGTGAGCTAGCTTCATTAGAGTTGTGGCTGAAACGAAAAGAAAATAGTAGCATATATATAACCTTTAATAAGACTGATCAGTGAGGAAAGACCAGCTCAATAGAGGCATCCTTTGTTTCTACTTCTGGTCCCAATATTAAAAGAAGCTGCTGGTACCACATCAATTAATGATGCACTTTAATCTTCTTATGTCTAGCTACATAAAATTAATTAAGTTTGCTAGTAGTATTAGTTTTAACCTTTTTCTTGATATTTATTTACTTCCTCTAATTTTTTTAATTTAAATGGCGTTTTGATTCAATTCACATTAATTAAGGAAACAAATATATTGTCTTATTTAATCATACTTTTTTATTGGAAAATAAATAACACCAATTATTGTCAGGGACAATGCCATTATGGTTGAAAGATGAAATTGGACATTTCAGGTCTTTTTGTACTGATAAGTGTCGAACCGACGTTTATTTGAAAACACAACATTTTGCCTCAAACGACATTTAAATACAATTAGAGGGAGTATTTTGTTGTGCATGCATGTAAGCTAGCTCTTGTGGTGTATTTCCCAGAAGCGCATGCAATGCAAGATGGAAAGATTTCATGCAATCCATGCACAAATATTTTTTATGTATTTAGCTTATGAGTAATGGCCTTCAGCTAATTAAAGTCGTATACGGGAAGGAGCTCCACCGATGACTGAACCACTACGGAGGAATAGGGAAGTCAATAGTTCAAGTTGACTTGGGTAAAATAACGTTTGGTCTTTTGCGAATTTGTACCCTAAATATTTTCATATCGATATTGTTGCATTGCAATATTGTTTTTTTTTTAATGCTGGGCAACTTGATATTGAGCGTATAAAAAATCCCAAAAGTTAAGAGTGTATATTATTCAAAAGAAAAGCTCTCAGTAGAACGTGAAATTCAGGTCCTAAAGTTTCAAAAATAGAAGTTAAGGGTGTAAGTTAGAATTAGTTGGTGAAACAGTGGGTCAAATCCAACTGGATTTCTTCAATCAGCCATGAGATTTGTTCCTATAAGCTACACTCAATCGAGTTTTAAAGCTTGTGCTGATGTGTAACTTGGTGCACTAAGTTGGCCTTCACTAATCATATTTTGACAATGAATACAGTACACTGCCTTCATCATTAATTAATTAATCACTATTTATGTGTTTAGCCCTTAACAAAAGAAAAAACTCTCGATTGGCGTGTTTAGTCGATCTCATTGATTATGTACGCCCCAAAATCCAATACATAGAGACACTAATAATCATGCTAATTGGCAGATCTACTATTTGCATGTCAGCACTTTAAATAAATACAATTATATATCTTGTTCAAGGCTACACTAATTAGCTATATAGTAGTATATATATAATTGACCAGAATGTAGCACGCCCAATACTTCTAATATGTAATCTATACTTACTACTTCAAAGTATCATTAGAAGGATCGGTCGCTCATCATTCTCTTAACAAATTAATTAATATAAGACAAGCAAATACATATATTTATATATACTTAATTTGTCATGGAAGTCAAATCTGTACTTAAATATTGCATGTTCTTCCGGTTAAAAAACACTCAAAATCACTTATATTAATTAATTGGGTACGTAACAGGGCAGTGTACGAGTTTTCGCCTGTATATCACTGTATTAGTTTTTGTATCGAACACAAAAATTAATCCTGTATATTGCATTAGTGAGAATTTAATATATTATTTTTTAATTAAACTTAATTAACCGGGTGTCCTTTTTTTATTGTTTGATACACTAACTAACACATATACATAGGATGTAGATTAATTACCGGATCAAAACTCATGTATATTAGTACTCAACAAATGATGTAACTAATAATAGTTGTTGATTTATAGCCATGTAATAATGCATGTTTTCTTCCTCTAATTAATGTACGTACGTACGTAGTTGAACTGATCTTCGATGGATCACTTGTATTGTAGTACCAATATTGCAGTCGTATAATATCAACATGCAGATGCAGTTTGCATTTTGTCATTCATTTGTCAACAGTTGATGTATGTAGTTAAAAGCTTAAGATTTGTTTAGTCATTCAGAGATGACAAATTAACAGCTCCAATGGAAGAAGGATAATCGATGTTGACAATAATAAGGGCAATCTAATTGCCCTTTGATTTTATAATAATAATAATAATAAAGTTCTGATCTCTCACAGGGCGGGTGTTGGAAATTAAACACCTCTGTCGGAGGAAAAGTAGTTGGTAATTTACAAATTCTAACCCATCAACAATAATAGTCTTTTAAGGCTTTTGGGTTCTTCTACTGTACTAGGATTGGAGGATGATTAAGAACCCAAATGGGTCCAAAAAATGAAAGAAAGATCTATCAGATCAAAATGCTACACGATCGAAACGAAGAAGGAGAGATGTTAAAAAAAAAAAGAGAAGCAAAACACTAACGAATGCTGCTAGCAGCTTAAGCTTCATCTTTTGCCATCTCCCTCCATCTTCGTCAATTCTTCAAATACACTAATTACTCTCTAATTGATATTCATCGGAGCATTGAAGTCAGAGATCGAAAAACCACTTCTTCGCAAGGAATTGTGAGGCCCATTTCGTGGTCGAACCCGAACTCCTCCTCAGCCCGTCGAAGAAGGCATTGAAACTCCGGATGAGTTAAAAATGATATAGGAACAATGTATCTGCTCCTGTTTTCTCCAACGTATACGGCAAAGTGCCCTTTTGGCACGTCAAGCGGGAGTCCATCTTCGTCGTAGCCGTGTTTCTTGCCTAAACTAGAACATCTCTTCAGAATTTGCTTAAGAACTGCAGTTTGTGGCAACTTGTTTGATTTCCTGATTGCCATTTCCTTAAAAAATTTTTAGCTCACAAAGAATTGCTAATAGTAATTGAAGAAGAGCAGTACTCTATAGCTAGTGAAGAGCAGAAAACGGTACAAGGGTTCACTAGCTTGAGAGGAGTTGTATTATGGTGATGAGCAAGTTTGAGAAATGCGGAAGGAAATGGTGAGTATTTATGAAGGGAGTTTAGCCCCTTAGGCGGCCTTTCCTGCGGAGAAATAGAACGAGCAAGGTCATGTGGGGTGTGGGAGTGTAGGAAGGGCAGACCACGGGTGTTTTGGAGTATGTGAATATGAGAAAAGGACATGGTGGGGTACAAAGCCCATTGGGTGTACGTTCTTTTGTTGGTCCTTGAAACAACAATACGGACCCCTTTCTTGCTGTGACACAAATTTAATTCCATCTCCCTCTATATTCCTATTTAATCTTTCAACTTTTTATTTTCCTTCTTTCTTTTTCAGTGAATTAAAACCCCTCGATTCTGCGTTCTTGATCTTGAGTGTTAATGTTATTGCTCCATCTTAGATACCTTGGGATTTTGGTTCAGTTTTGAAGGGCATGCAGGTTGTTCCGGTTTATATTCTCCATTAACGTAGCTTTCATTGTTGGAAGTTGGTATAAAGCTTCAACATCAAACATTTCAGACTAATTTGTTTCGATTTCCAACATTCTGTCTCGTCTCTACTCTGCAATATTGATTTCGTTTCGAAATTTCAATTGGAGTGGCCTTTGAATCGAGTGGCTAGACGCCACTAAAGGAATCTTGAATATCTTCAGTAGTATTTTTATCAAAAATTTTAAGACGAATAAAATTGTAACAGAAGTTGGCAGGATAATGGGATGCGGCATCTTTACTTTATGCATGGAGAGTACATTTATAGAATATATATATATATATATATATCTAGTTGAGTGGCTAGTAGTATTTTGGAGAGAGTGATAGGGTCAGAAATCACGGACTATCGATAACTGTACTGACGAGTACAAAGTACGAACAAGCTTTTGTTTTTTTGCTATTGTTGGCCTTGTGATTCGATTAACTGTCAGAAAAAAGAGACATTTAACTAATATTATTACTACTCTATCAACTCAAATTTTGCAAATACTATTCAACCAACGTATTGCTGATTTCTTGCAATGTTTGACTCTCATATATGCATTTGGCCATTCTTTTTAAAACGTTTTTTTTTTCTTTTTATGAGGACTTGAAATTTTACCCATGCTAGCTAGCTATTGCTGCTGCTTGAAACTTGAAAGATGAATCCAACTTGCGTGTGTAAATCCGGGCAAAGAAGAAAGAAAAAAATCAAGGCAATCTAAAGTCATCCACAGAGAAATCAATGATCGCGAGTCATATTTCAGTCTGGACCTGTCCGTTTTTCTCAACTTGTTATAATATCAATGCGAATGGCCTACACCCACATGCAACATTTTACGTATGCCTTGGCCTCTTTCCTATTATCCCAGTACTACTCTTTAGCACAGACTTACTGTTCAATTTTCATTTTCTTTTATCTTGAGTTTCATGCGAAATGAAAACTAAATTCTCCGAATCTTTCAACTACAGTTGCAAGTCCCTCAGACCACGGAGTTTGGTTTAGTTTAGTCCGGTACTTGGCAGGGATTTGGCGTGTTCACTGTTGCCATCAGTTCTTGAATTCAAACCCTTTATGACAATCAGAGAAAGCAAAGGGCTGTCAACTTATAACAAGAATAAATATTGCTCTTTGCGTTTGCACGAAGGTTTTAATCCAAGCAATGCTAAATAAGAATACCCAATAATTGATGACAAGATAATAATTGATGACAAGGTAAGGTGTCTCACAACTCACAACCTGAACTTGTTGCTCATATATATTGATATTGCACAACTCACTGCTTGAAACTTGTTTGCTCTATATGAGCTGTTGGCAAGACTTTCTCTCGTCCCAGATTGTCTTGTACAAAGCAGGCGCATGAGCGGATAGTTAATGTGTGTCTGCTGCAGCCACACTTGGTGAATAAGCGGACTGTAGTTTAGCACAACATCTATTGTATTCACTTGGATCAATATTGATGGACAGAGCAAGAAATCAAATATGACCATTAATGCATAGGGGGTTTAATTCCTACCAACATTTTACAGTTTAATAGTACTAGTGAAACTGCAGGGGTGATCCATCGATCAATTACCATTTCCCCGGCCTCCATCCCCATGTGGTGTGGTCCTTGGATTAGATTAGGAGCGCCACCATCAAATAGAGCAGTAATAATCAGACAGCGATTTACAATGATAGCTGCATCCCGGAAAAGTTGCATCCGCATGTTCTGAGGCTCAAAACTCATCTCCTCAAAGCCAAAGGTTAAAACCCCTGCAATTTTTGCACTTCCCCATACAATAACATCATTATAAATTATCAACCCTAAAAGCTTTCCAAATGGAACATGTAACCCCATACCCTGTCATCAAGAAACCTACTTATAACCAACCAGATTTCTGGCATCCGTTGGTGCAAATCTACATAAAATGCCACATTATCCAAAGCCGATTACTATAAACTAAACCCTTTCTCACCTCTCATTTACTCACCTTTTTTTTTCCCTAAATGATTACAAAGAATATGTACATGTTATGTAGGGGAGAGTACAAGTCAGTGTACAAAAAGCATATATAAAGGGACTTTTTCCTTTCTAGATATTATTTCCAATATTTATCTTTGTATTATAATTTTAATATAATTTTAATATAATTTTAATTAATATAGAATAATACAAAGAAAAATCTTATACACAAGATATGGTGTCTTGCAATTGGAACACAATTTTCTTTGTGTCTCTTTTCCTCCTTAATGGAATGAAGTGAACTAAAGTTCTCCAACGAAAAAGCTTTTTCAATTTTCGCCATGGACGCAAAAAGATCAGTTAAGGGATTGGTTTGTAAAGCATTTACGCCAATCTTAAATTTCACCCGTAGTATTGAAGTACATACGGAAAGAATAGGAGACGGTGGTTGATGATATGATAAAAGAGTTGAGGTGGTCCCTCGCTCACAACAAAATGCGGTGATCCGTATAACTAATCATCAACCGCAATTCTCTCTCAAGTTGGATGGTGACCCAGCCAGCCCCCGGCCCCCGGTATTGCACATGAAAGCCATGTTACTTCAGCGCCCAGAGGATTCTGTAGAGTCATTTTATATTGGCCACAGAGTGAGATCAGAGCCATCTACCAAAATATCCCCCCATTAACCCCTCATTTACAAACTCTATTAATGCTTTTGCCACATTCATACAAGTATCTCCCAAGTCACCCAACAAAAGTATGAGACGAATAATTTCACATTTTCAAGGGAAGAACTGGAAAGTGTTAGATTTCCAAAGCAGGATCACAAAATTCCGGAATATTGGTAGAAACTCTGCATTCAGTAAACTTATAGAAAGCACAAAATACAGATAAAAAAAAGGTGCTATAATTGCACAGCTTTTACTGGTACAATCCTCTAAATAAGAAGATGTTTAGCCGCATTCGAGTATTCTTAGATCTTCTTTCGGCAATGCCATGTCTTGTCTGTAAAACTTAATCTTCAATTTTCAAGGTTTTCTACACCAAAGAGAAGAAAGGATCAGGAAGCATTATTCAATCATGCATAGATGATATCATATGTTACAACGGTATAACATGGAGTCGTTTTATGTGGGAGAGGCATTTGGAATTCAAACAACTACCCGGCGGACATCAGCCACATGATTACAACTTCCAGCATCGGAAGCCTACATATGCAATAGCATTTAAGATTTGATATCTTCCATTCATTCTTATTTAGCAGAAGTAGCTCCTACCATGTTAGATTTGGTTGTTGGATTTTTTCTATCATCTCACAGTAATTTCCATTTCCTCCTTCCTCGATGTTATAATAATAGCATTGATACCATGCATGAAAGAGCATATTGCATAAAAGGTGATGCGATAATCTTGATCCAGGACAGAGAGAGAAAACAAAATCCTTAAATCAATCTTCTTAAACCATGATAGCGAAGACTGTCTTCTACACTTCTATATGTGATAACGAGATTATCAATTCAGAATATCAACATTTACTAGAAGAAGTCCTAATGATTTCATCGAGTCACGTCCAAATGTAGAGCATGACTTGGGTTGACCTAGCTTCCATACATGCTTAAAGTTCAAAACAGGATGCTGTCAAGTACACTTTGAAGCAGCAAGAAGTAAAAGATCCCAGTGTACTCCAAGTATCAGCCATTAAATTTCATATCTAAGGTTGTTTGCTAAATTTAGAATGGTGTAGCTTCGAAAAAGCTCAAGAGATTAACCATCATTTAGATATATCTACTAATTGCTGATAAAATTCGCGCATCCCAAAGAAATAGCGTGGCATATCATTAGATACCACAATAATTCTAGCTTGCAAAGTTGTTTCAAGAACTGAGAGGACATAAGGAAACAAAGGCCAACTTCAGAATGGTATATTTTCTGAATCTAAAGCATATGCACATTGAAGTATGTCAAGCAAAAATTTATCATCTTGACCCAGTAAAATTAAAAACAATTTTAAAAATATAGGAATTGATATTGATCTAAGACTAATCAAATGCTTTACACTTTTATCTTCTTGTTACTTGATGGCTGCATTTTTTGCCCTCTTGGAACAAGAATAACAACAGAGAAGATATGTGATACAACAAGTCTTCACTGATTAACACATTGCCTATTTCATCATAGATAGTCAAGACAAAAATGTTACTGATAGTGAGACATTTGGCATACATTTACATGTCCGATGCAGATTTCAGCTGTTGGTGCTGCCCATCTATCAAACTCAACTGCCTTCTGAGTCTTGCAATATGAGCTTGCACCTATTGCATTCAAAAGAATTTGACAACTGAGATATAAAAACTACAAACCAAGCATTTTCTTCAAGGTATACTCAGAAGACATTGCCTTCTCATAGAAATATGTGCTTGCAATGCATAAATTATCACACGAATAATTGAAGAGGAATATAACAGGTGGATGCACACATAAGGTTTTCACAGCAACTTAACTAAAAGTTCACTCTTGGGGGCCATAATCCAATAAATGAACTAGAAGAGTCAGACTTTTTCACTCCCTTTCCCCCAGTTTCCTATCTCTTTGATGTTCCTTCATTAGTAGGTTAAAGGTTCAATGTTTCAGCACTAAGATTAGTGGTTGCTTAACATTTTTCCCTTGCATTTCTAGTCACAAACTTAGTCAAATATGAAAACTCAGTCAAAATATCATATAAACATCAACATAAAAAATGACCTAAGTAACTGCGACACTTCATTTTTGTCTTCACTAAATCACTCCAGGATTGTTTTTGACTTCTTGTAGCTGTACCGTTAATCCTTCAACATTTGCCAGTAAAAAAACTGAAAAATAACCAATTGTTTATGTGTTCCAAACAAGAAGATCAATATTAAAGAAGAAGATCTGAACTAGATTGGATTTTTGATAATTTTGAATACATCAATCACATTTGCATTGAACAAAACTTGCATTTTGTAATTCAGGTGTAAGAAAGCTGTGCTTATGAGAGCAGAACAGATTATCATAAGACTCAAAGAGCACTCAAAATGACCTGCTGACGAGCTGCTGCAAGTTTTAAAAGTTCATCAGCCTCTGAGAAATTTGTGAACCACTGGTTGAGGGTGTGATCCTTAGTTTCACCTCTTTTTCTTTTGTCGGAGTCCTCCAAAGGCACTGTAAGCAAATGGAGTCAATGAATACCTAAACGAAATGGGAAAAGGAATAATCCAACCTAATGCAAACAGAGACAAAAAAAAAGCACCAGGTGGCGGCAAAGTAAATCCAACTGGCTGTCTAGGCACAACAACAGCCGGATGATTCTGCACGCGAGCAAAGAAACCTTCTGAAGGCTCAGTAAATACAATTTCATCATAAGATTCAACAACCACAGGTTTTTTTATGGACATTGGACCAGAATCGTCCTCCGGATACAACTTCAAATGGTGATATCTGTTAATAGACTAGCATCAATATCTTAGCTTTTAAATATGGCCAAACCAGCTTAACAGTAGTAAGCAAAATGAGTATAACTACTTAGGTCAATTATGAACTCTTAACAAATACAAACACCATCCACAACAGGGGATTAGCTCTGTAGATTTAAGATTCCTTGAGTCTACAAATATAGAACACAAACAGACAACCAAGAGATTAACTCACAAGTGCAATGGCTTCTCACAAACATCATTATGAAAATGAAGGGTAATCACAATTTCAAATTCACCCCATCCAGATTCTGATAACTCAAATGGCGGTCCTTCAACAACCCTCGTAGGATTATTGAAGCTAGAATGCAGTTGGAAAACCACACGCTTTACTACCACACTAAGATCCTCATTTGTGGCTCCTCGTACATACACTGTCCATTTATGAGATTGGTACCTAAATTAACTCAGCAAAAATCCAATCAGGCATTTGATCAAACATTTTAGCAACAAAAAAATTTAAACCATCGACTTCAACAATACTCACTCGCTAGCCTTCTTACCCAGCCAAAATGCAACATTACCGTACACAATTGGTACACTTATTTCCAGCTCTTTCAGCTTCTTAGCCAAGTTCTGCACAAATCCCAGTAACCACATTACAATGCTTGTCCAAGAATCAAACGTTAGTACTAGCAAAATAAAAGATCACATAAATTTTGAATCAAAGTGGAAAAGTTGAACCTTTTTGTCACTATCATCGGATGATTTAACCATTTTGGTCCTCTGTGATTTGGGGGTAGACCCACTAACGTCTGGTTGATCTGTTCCTTGTTTCTTGCTCGATGAACTCAGAGGCATTCTACGTTTGTTCTATAAATTAAAAGATTTACTTTAATTAAAGGAAATTAGGGCTTCCAATTTGATTTGCGAATTCACACCAAATTGAAATGCCCGCGGTTAGGGTTCGAATAGCGATCGTCTATGATTTCTCGATCCTGTTCATGGGCTTTTTGGTCAATCTGCACCTACATCGCGCCAATGAACGCTGCGGGGTTTCGGTGTAAGTTTTTTTGAGTCAGACAGATTCTGTTTCAACCTTTACCGTTGAAACTGTTGGGTCAGTTTGAAATGTAAGTCTTGTCGGTTTGCATTCTGGCCCCCTATCTTTTGAGTATTTCAATTTCTTTCCAAACTTTTTGTGCCAAAGTTTGATGTGTTCTTTACAGCATAACCCTGTAATTAATGTTCATTGAAAATTCATTGAGGAAGTAAACGAAGAGATTTGACTTGGAATTGTGTGAGCACAATCCTGAAACATGAAATCATCATATCAATTTTCATTGTATGGCTGCAGCGAATGCTGCTCATGAAGTTTTAAAGTTTCCAAATCAATAAATGTCTCAATGCTAAGTTGGCTCTCTTGAAAGAAATCGTTGAGTTATCTTGGACTGAAGATGCTTGGAACTGCATGGTAAACAACCTACGAATGCTTCTGAGCTCAAAAGTTAGACAGGGGATATTCTGTTCAACATTTTTCCTGTTTTATTTCGTCTTAATTAAAATTACGTCGTAAGATTTGAAAGTGAGACAGAATAAGATAGGATAAATATTGGACAGAAGATCTGATCTCCAAAAGTTATCATTAGCTCA
The DNA here is from genome assembly GCA_016586305.1 of Ophiorrhiza pumila. Classification (NCBI taxonomy): domain Eukaryota; kingdom Viridiplantae; phylum Streptophyta; class Magnoliopsida; order Gentianales; family Rubiaceae; genus Ophiorrhiza; species Ophiorrhiza pumila. Next base: position 41,147,596 of record BLIW01000002.1, read on the forward strand.
GAAACTATTCAGTTGACATAAAACGTATTCTCTCTATCGCTAAATGTAAATAGGAAGTATGCAGTGTACTGAGGAGAAAAACAATCATTTCGCATGACCATCAACTTTTCTCCACTGCCTGTCATTTGGCAATTACACAAGAATTTCCTCACATCTAATGGACCAATGCTTAACTGCTGAATACTAAGACAACCTACAAATCAATTATCACAGCTACATGCTCAGAGAAGCAATGCTTGAACTATGCCTCCACCACCCATGCAATTGAACAAAAGAAACATCTCCTCTATCATCTTATTATTAGTAGCTGCTACTCGAGCTCTGCAGCAACGCAGAGTAGCATTTCCAAGTTTGTAACTTCAACACTTTCTGAAGCAAGATGCCATGTGACGCTTTATCAAACATTTGCACCCTGGAGAAAGATACATCTTCCCTCTGAAACTGCCTCAGTAGAGTTGAAATAAACAAATTGAAGAACGAAAACCTGAATTTCACGAGATCCTTTCCAGAGATTCCCTCTTGAAATCATCTAGCAACATCTATCCAACTGCATCCAATATCTTTTGTTAACTTTCTTCCTTTCATCAACTCCCTCAACTGCCCAATCTCATCCCACATACCATGGTTGGCGTACATATTTGATAGTAAGGTATAGATTCCAGTATTGTGAGGTTCCAATTGAAGTGCTCTCTGACCAGCCAATTTTCCCAAATCAACATTTCCACATTCACTGCAAGCACTGAGCAGGGTCCCCCACATAGAGATAGTGCAACTGCTAGTTACTTCACAAGGCATCTCATTTATAAACTTCCATGCTTTGTCAAGTTCACCAGCCCGGCAAAGCACATCAATCAAACAACTATAATGTTCTGGACTTCGATTCAATCCAAAGTCACGAGCCATGGATGCAAAATATTCAAATGCAAGATCCACTTGACCAGTATGACCACAAGCTGAGATGACTGCTAAAAATGCCACTCCATCAGGTATGATTCCTTCGTTCAACATGTCTCTGAAAAACATAACCACTGCTTCGTAATTCCCATTTTTCCCATACACTCCAAGCAATGAAGTCCACAAGACTACGTCTCTCTTTTTTATCCCCTCTTGTTCGAACCCTGCCATGCTAAATATTTGCTTAGCCTTCTCCATTAGTCCACATTTGCCATACATTTCAATCAACAAACTTTGCAGAAAGACGTCTGATCCCACATCCCAAACCGTACGTACCACACTTGCATGAATCTGCCTACCCAATTCAATCGCAGATAGCCCCGTACACGAGCGCAAAGCACCTGAAAGTGTAAAATGATCACAATCCAATTCTAACACTGGCATTTTTCGAACCAATTCGAGCCCCTGAGTCCACATCTGAGCATCAGCATAACCTGACAAAAGTGCATTCACGCAAACAGTGTTCTTAACAGGAATTTCATCGAACAGCATTTGCGCATTGACGACGCACGACAATTTCACATACAGATCAATCAGAGCACTGCCCACGAAAACGCTAGATAACCATCCTGATTTTTGCACAAGGGTGTGAGCCATTGTACCAAAGATTAGATTTTTATCACAAGATGAAGATGTTAACGAGCTACATAGAGCATACGAGTCAATGAGAACACCATTGAAATGCATGAAAGACAAGGTCTGGAGAGCAAGTGAATGGTACCCATTTTGAGAAAAATGGGAGATAATTGAATTAAAGGGCAATAGGTTTTTGGGGTTGAGGAATTTGAACAAGTTGGTTAATGCTCGAGCTTGACAGTTATTATTAGTTTTAAGGCACGTTGTGTACGTCAAGATCACCTTGGTCTGAAGATTAGGAGAGAAAAAGAGTAGGCCTGTCCTGAGCAAATGTGCATGAAATTCCTTAATGGCCTTGAGATTTTTTGTTTGAGAACAATGGCGTAGGAATTGAGTGATGGAACAATAATTCATCAAGATCAAGGTGGTATTGGGCAGACGCAATCTCCTACTATAACCCACCGGCCTTACGCTGTTACTGCGAATGATATTATATATGTCAATTATTATTAAGGGTGGAAATCATCTTTATTTCATCATCTAGGACTAGGTTTCAAGCATCAAAAGGGCAGACTCATAAACTACAACTGAGTGACTGAAAGAATAATTAGATGGATGAGGAAATGGGAATTGGGAAGCATTTCTGCGTATGCATGCGTCGCAATCATTGTTGAAGTGTGTCCTTAATAAGACATGCTTTCTCTGGCAACAGTCATGGATCATGATGAGTGAAAAATTTTGACGGTCAATTTTCAAGTGGTTGCTTGATCACATTACAATGGAAGTTTGAACTCATGAACTTGCTTCAGTTTGCACATTACCCAAATAAGCAAAAGAATTTTTCTTTTTGGCTAAAAAATAAGCAAATGATGTCAAGTGAAGATGTTGATCGATTTAATGACAAGTAATATTTACACCAAAAATACAAAGAAAGAATCGAGTTATCCTTGTCCAAAATTGGATTCCTCTTAGAAAGTAGACTTAACCATCCTATTGGTAAGCTATATCAGCATTCTATTCTTGCTTATGGGCAACATAAGTTGCATGTGACATTGATAAAAGTTTCTTCCTTGCATGGAATTGTGAGAGCGCCCATAGGATGGTGGAATCCAAACTCTTCTTCAGCCTGGCGTAGTAAATGCTGGAATGAAGGATGGTTGAGATAGGATAATGGTATCACGTATCTCTTTCTACTGGTTTCCCCAACATAAACAGCAAAATGGCCTTTTGGCACATTTGTATCTCCAGCTGGATTTGAAAGAACTCTGCTAAGAATCTGCTTAGCATGAAAAATTCGTGGCACCCGAATAGCCATTGTATATACTTGGTGAACAACTAAAAATCACTTGCGAATGATACTAGCAGTTTGTAAATATGAAGTTTTTCTAGGTTGGGTTATGCTAGTGTTGGAGAAGAACTATGTATATATACAAAATGTGAGGGACGAGAACGTCGAGCTGTAGTGGCCTAGTGGGTGGCCAATCTTTTGAATTTTGATAGGAAATTAAGGGTGGTTAAAGAAAGCATTCAAGATGGCGGTCCACATAAGAACATATATCATTTGATCTCACATGGCTTTGCCCTCGACAGAACCATTAGAATCCGGTAATATTTCAGGCTCAGGCAATAGAGAACCACTAAATTCATCATCATAGCTGCCCTACATGCTCGTATTCCTCCGAACAGTCATACATATGCTGCCTGCATTATTTTCTGTATATCTTTTCCAGTGCTTTATTTTATGTTGTTTGATTAAGATCCCAAGTTTTTTTTTTTTCACATGACGATGTTTAGTAACATAAACAAGCAGAGGGATATCATCAATTCAATCATGTTGGTTGATGGTTGAACAAATTGAGCCAAATTGCTTAAATAACAAGTTGGGTAGTAATGCATTGTTCACATAGATATATTGATCGCATTTAGACACTAAATGCAACTGACCAAGTATGTCTTTCAAAGAAAAAGCAGCTCATTCGTTTTCATACTCGATTAAAATTGACATTTATCGTACTAAAAGAATGTAGATTTTCCCAACATATTCAAAACATTTGCATTTGTCATCTCTGACCGCCAACGTATCTCTTCCCAAAAAAAAATATCAGCTAGTTTTTCGTAAGAGATTGTCTCTCCAATACAATAACAAAAATAAAATGTAAAGTAAAAAGAACAGAGTATCAATTTTCAATCAGAACATGCTTGCAATTCTTAATATTTAAGCAAGAAAAAAATGCCGATGGAGAAGGGATAAACTGTTTCTACAACCCCTAACCAATGAAGATTCTTTTTCTTCTTTTTTTTTTTGAGTATTTACGAAAGAAGAATGGATTTTACTTATTATCAAGATGATGTATGAACCCTCATGAGTTGATCATCACTCAATGCCAGAGACAACTGGGATCAGCGGTCTCACAAGCAGTAATGGAAAATGCCGTTTAAAGCATTTCCCCAAGTTAAGTCCTATGTAGGCGTTTAAACCGGTTCCTGGATCTTGCTTTTCTATGTCGGCGAGCAACAGTAATATGTATGCATCATGTCACCAGAATTCCTTAGTGAAACGATATAAATTGTAATACTTGTGAGTTTTAATAAGGGCCAATTGATAAATAGGTGAAACTATAGGGACCATTTAGCAAAATTGTAAAACTTGGTCTTAAAACCCATCTATGTCAAAATTGGGTTCTCATTCTTTTTCCTCAATTTTTCCCCTTTCTTCCCTTATTCATATTTTCCCTATTTCACCATCTAAACTAGGGCAAGAAGAGAGGGGTGATTAAAGGAGTAAAAGGAACCAATACTCACTTCAACTTCAATCTTATTAAGGTAAGGAATACATCTAATGTATTTATCCAAGTTAAATTTCATTAGTTAGTGTTCTAGCATAGTTAGTGCTTTGAAATATTGTTGAAATATTATATGGGTTTTCATTCTAAAGATTCAATAGCAATTATCTAAGGATTTTAGCATGCTTTTGATCAAGTATGGAACATGAATTGATGATTTACGTCAAATTATGGGAATAGGTTGTTGAAGAAAGTTTATAGAAATGATATATATATGGATTTTAGAATTTTAGGGAAATGAAGTGTTTTTAGAGAAAGAATGATGTCCAATAGTTATTAGGCTCTATTTAATCATTCTTTTGTTATATATGTATGTTTTTATAGGAAAGTGGATTGATTAGGAGTGGAAAATCTTAAGAATCGAGGCCTATTGTGGATATTGGTTTAAGGTAAGTGGTTTTGATATTCCTTTATGTTTTATAAAGCTTTTGATGAAATTTATTATGAAAGTTGATTATGTTTGTATCTTAAAATGGTTTGAGCATGATTAGATTGCAATTTGATGACTATGAAACGTATGCAGTGGCTTTTGTGAAGGTAAAGCATTTTGTGAAATGATTTAAATGAATTGAATTGTCTTGAGCTCTTGAATGTCTAACGTTTGGTAGGAACATCTTCCAACTTATTGTTATGACCCACCTAGCGGGGTTAAAGCTAGGAACTTATTGTAATGACCCACCTAGCGGGGTAAAAGCTAGGACTGGATCCAGTTATTGTACCAAGAGTGATTTGAACTGTTCATGAGCTAAATGATAAATGATGACAAGTACTCAATGTAATTGTAAATGTTTGATAAATGATGATACCATTGCTATATGTATATGTGTGTGTTGATTTGAAATGTTTTCCAATGTCGATTTTCATGGGTTAAATGATGTTTTGAGAAAATGTATTATATATATATCATGCTCAATCCAATAGGGGAATATCTTAATCGCTTACTGGGCATAGTGTATGCTCATACCACAAATATTGTTATGTTTTGCAGATTCTAAGGTTTCCTGTACAGGTTACGTGGACAAATAGAAGTGGAGGGAGTTATTTTGTGGACATTGAAGTGATGTATATGTAATAGGGAGTTGTAATCGATATTTTGGACGAAAGGATATTGGAACGTTTGATTTTGATGTTGATGTATACAGATTGTAAATGATTTTGAAGGAAACGTACTCTCGTGAGCTTGAATGACGTCATTGTGTTATAAGTCGTATATATATAATGCTTTGTGGATGGATATGTGTCATATATTAAAGATATAGATTTGAATGATATATATATATACATTGAAGATGTAAATTTGAAGTTGTACATATTGGATTTTAGGTAATGTGTGGCCTAGTGTATATATGCACATATAGTTTGGATTGTTAGTATGTAAACAGGAGCCTTCGCGCTTTTGGATTCGGTTTCTAAGAGTGTGGCGGTGTTATGTCGGATTCGGGGCGTGACATAAATTCTTTCTTCTTCCTTTGAAGTTAGAACGTTTTACCAACAGGCGCAAGCAATCGGGTAAAATGATGTTATGGAATTTTTGAAATGATAGACAAGGAATGCATAACCAAACTATCAGTTGTTATAACCTTTGCATTGATTAAAGGAAATAGTAACTGTACAGAAGAAATCTGTAAGTATGCCCTACGATTACAAAAGTTTGATTCGCTATCTCAAAATAACAGCTAAATATGAATCTACGCCAACAGCTAACATATGTTCCTACTCAAGCGAGAAGTAAGATCCGTAAACATGTCTTCTCTGCAGGGGATTGTCAAACCTCCCATTGGATGATCAAAACCGAACTCTTCCTCAACTTGGCTTAACAATTCTTGGAATGAAGGCTGGTTCAGATAAGCAACAGGAATCACAAATCTTTTCTTTTCATTTTCTCCAACATAAACAGCAAAGAAGCCCCTTGGAACATCTATTGAAGTTGGAGCAGCAGCATTGTTTGCCATCAAGGAAGACCGCTTAAGGAGTTGCTTAGCTTGAATAATACGAGGCAGGCGGATAGCCATTTTTCTACAGGACGGTTTCTTGTATTAAGTTAGATAAAGAAAGGTAGAAACGTTTACAGCTGATTTTTGAGGGAAGCACTGCACTGCTCAATGTTTGTGAAAGACTTGGTGTTTATCAACTAAGGTATAAGCGTTTATATAGGGGAATGACATTCGTTAGGTGTGTGGTAAAGACACCTTTTAATGGACATCAACCATAGTAGCTAATGAGTCATCACATGGTTTTGCCTTCCAACTTATGATCAAGCATTAAGAACCATGTTTTCTGTTAGAAACTAAATATGGCCTACCAATTCATTGAACACAGAGCAGAGAGGCCCTCTTTGAAATTAAAGGTATAATTACATGGGAAAAGTATAAAGTCTCTTATCAACTTCATAAAACTTCAAACTCATGTCCAGGTACTTTCTCTCTCTGAGTAAAGTAATCTGGATAAGCCCACAAAGTAATTTGGACATAATTATTGGCATGTGGCACAAACAACCCCACTGCAGAATAAAACATCTAAGTTACATCAACGTTTTTGTATATGGAGAGGGGCATTGCTTCTGTGACATGGAAAGATGGCTTTTGTTTAGGGACTGATTCTGAAACTGTTTGTACAATGCTATCAAGTTGGCGGTAGTATTTGTGGTGCCTAAAAGATTGATGTAGGCCAATGTGTTTTTGCAATGGATTAGGCAAAACCATGTTGCCTGCGAAATTTAGCAACATATCAGGTTCAGATATTAGCCAAAAAAGGGACAACTTCACTTGCAAGATATAAATGGACTTCCAAAATCATACCCGAAGATAGAGCAAGATTATACAAGCAAGAAATATTCTCTTTCTCTACCTGGAATGATCATGCCATTAGTAGATTCACAGGAGAGAGTATTGATTCTCTAGTCTCAGAAAGTATTGTGGTTGAGAAATATTTATTGAATGGTCAATCAAAGAGGGAATCTGGAATTTTTTTAAAGGCCCGATTTTACAAACAGTGAAACTGTCTTTTCCTGTGTTAAAGAGATACATACAAGTGTTTTGTCATGAAGCTCGGCATCGGTTAAATCTTTTTTTTAGTTTGTAAGTAATGTAAAATTACCAGTTGTTCCCTGAAATCATTTCTTTCTTGCTTTTCCCAGTTGAATATTTGCTCACCAGCATACGTTCAGGAAAATTATAATGTTAGTTAATTTTCAGATTTTATAAACGATGAAAAGATGTGAAAAAAAAGGTTCTGTTCTTCATTTTAATCTTCCGCTGTAAATATTTATATAAACAAACAAATATACAAAAGAAAATCTCTTTGATTATGCTACAAAATTGTTCCTAATTTGCTAGCTTAAACAGCAACTAGTGTCTACTGGCTACGATATATAGCTCATATATTCCTGCTCAAACGAGAAGTAAGATCAGGAAAGATGTCCTCTCTGCACGGGATTGTCAAACCTCCCATTGGAGGAACAAAGCCAAATTCTTCCTCAGCCTGACTTAACAAATCATGGAATGAGGGTTGGTTCAGGTACGATATGGGAATCACAAATCGCTTCTTTTCACTTTCTCCAACTTAAACAGCGAAATAACCATTTGGAACATCTGCATGAGTCGGAGAAGCAGCAGCACTAGTATAGTTCAAGTGAATGATTTGAAGACTTGTGTTTACATAACTAGATATAAAGGGAATATACATAGATGAATTGTATGACAACTTTGTTATCAGATGCTTTATGTTGAAAGAGGCACATTGATGGAAGCCCGAGATATCGATTGAGAGAGATCATAGCAGATGATACTATATCACATGGTTCTGTCTTTCAACTAATGATCAAGAATTCAGAACCGTTTAATTTTTAAAAAGTAGCAGCCCAACCACTTCCTTGACCATAGAGCAGACAGGAGTACCCCTCAGAGGGTAAAGATACGAAATTCAGCCAGAAGCATTCAATGAATGTACGCCAGATTATGTAAACTAGAAACTTTCGCGGCCTTTATGTGCTTTGATCCAAGGACAAATAATTCTCCTCAGCGGATTTGAGTTTTAGTGCACTATTACGGGATGGTAAGCAACTAGTTAATCTCCCCTTGCCTGTGGACATGCCACTTGCTAAAACATTTGGAGCCCTGAAGTTTGCATTGCTGGCACCCTATTTGAAAAACATACAATGATTTCAGAAGAATATTACAACCAGGAAAGAACGATTGGTTGCATGCCTGTTGTACTGGCATGTTCAACCAGAATTCCCGTTATTGGGCATGCAATTTATCTTCCATGTATAAGCTTTGATTGTGTGGATTAGCAATACTCCTAAAAGTAAAGGGAAGCGAATCGATTAGGATTGCAGAAGTTAAATTTATAGTCAGTCTACCATTTCCTCGATTAACTAACAAATATGGCTGGCGAGGTTTAATTTAGAACCATCGACTTGTGAATTATGATTTATGATGGTCGACGGGCCAAAACTAGTGGCCCTGATATCATGAATCATCCCATATGTTGTGTTTAGCACATCATAGGTACTACATTGTGCCGTATAAGCTTTTCATAGTACAGCGGTCAAACAAACACATAAACAGGCTGATCTCAACATGTTGATCGCACTTGTTATTTGCTATAGGGTTTGCGGACACATGCATGAAAGAAAAACCAATAAAAATATGTGGCTAATGAATTAATGTCTTATAAGATTGATCTTATCCACATAAATTACAAGTTGAACAAGTCATGATAAGCTGATCATGCCTCTTTCTGATTCAAGTGTCTTGTATTCCTGCCTGATGATTTACATTGTTTGCTTAATTCCTTGTTGCCAATTTGATACTGAATTAAAACGGTGACTTAAAGTCAAAATATGGCCGGCCTATTACTGACTGACAAAACCAGAGCACTCAACCCATCAACCTCAAGAATATCCTCTCTGTAAGGATAAACTTAATGTTTTAACTTGCATTGCATTTGGACTTTTCACATGAAAGTTTTGTTAGTGGTGTTAATTGAGTCAGCAATGGGAGAGAACCGTAGCAGATTTAAATAATGGGTTAACTATCGTGCTTAAATTATGATTCATAGTTAGGGAGTCAGCACGCAATCTGACAAATTGAACCTCTTTTAAGTTTGGTTCCGGCAATCAAATATAAGTTGTGAAGACTATAAACGACAGATGCAAGATGTTGAGAAGTGCAGGGATTGTTGTTATTTTACTAAGATTTTAGTTTAAGAAATTACATTGTCAGCTTTCTATATCATTTTCACAGGTCCGAATGCGCTTGTGTCTTTCAAGTAAATTCTAAACAGATGTTACTCAATGAGCACATTGGCAAAGCCCCCACATTGTTTTGGACATAAATGGAATTGGCAATACCACCTGAAAATTATAAAAAGTCCAAGTTCAAAGTTCTTTGTGAATGGAGAATATTGCTCCTCTGAGTCTGAGATATCAAGAAGTGGCTTTGGTGTCAATAACAAAGCAATCTTAAGAGGTTGAGAAAGCGGTTTCTTCAGGCCACAGTTGCGGAGCTTTAAGTAAAGTAGTATCAAGTGGCATTAGTACTGTTTGTGGTTCCACAAAGTGGTAGGGCAAATATGTCTTGCAATACATTAAGCAAAACCATGTGATGATTTGCCAAGTCCCTCAACTGATGTGCTTGCCAACCTCCATAATTCATTTAAGTTTTCACTGCTTTTTACCATTTAAAAACTCTATATATGTTCAGGTGTCAAAGCTGATATTCCATCACTAAGTCACTTTCTTGTTTCTTCAGGGTATACTTTCATTTTCAAGCCATTCTCAGTACTGTCTTCATCACCAAGTTTTCTACTTTGTTTGATCTGCCAATAATATATTTCTCAGTCCCTTAAGAAATTAAAATGGGAGTCCAATTAGGTGGAATTGCTCAGGCCAAAAAGAAGCTTTGCCGAACCATATCACCAAAGATGGGAAGCATGTCAAGAAGTAATGATGTCCCAAAAGGGCATTGTGCAGTTTATGTTGGTGATGAAACTTACAGAAGATTTGTGATCCCAATTTCTTACTTGAACCATCCATTGTTCCAGGACTTGTTACACTGGGCAGAAGAAGAGTTTGGTTACAGCCATCCCATGGGGGGTCTCACAATTCCATGCTCTGAAGATTACTTCATCAATCTCACTTCTGGGATGACTTCTTCATAGGTTACTGGGGTGGATCATGCATGGAGGCATTAATTAATTAGTGTAGAATACTACTATATATTAGTACTAGTATTGGTTCCTTCATTTTTGGGGTTACGAAAAATTGACAATATATTGAGACAGTAATTTCAGTCTCTTCAATTTTGTAACATAAACTTCGACTGTAACCGGTTGAGTTCTTCACATTGTTGCATAATCCAAAATAACTCTGCTATTTCTTTAATTCATTAGCTTGGCTTTCTTTATGGTAAATTATATTCACAGTCCAGCATATATTGTAATTAATTACAAGTAATTTTTTTTTTGAAATTTTTGTAAGTAATTATAGCCTTGAAATTTTAGAATAAAAATGGCAATTTTCTAAAAAATATATTAATATACTTTTAACTGTTTATAGTTTATTTTTATACTTTTAAACTTATTATTGTATTTCTCGAATAAAAATAAAAAATCATCAAAATTGGTGAAAAGTGGATGATTGCTTTCATTATGATATTTTGATAGCCACACCTCAACCAAATGCCTAAATGAGAGTGGGAGGTTGTTAAATAATTAAGAAGATGAAAAATCAATTCATTATGATATTAATATCTTCTTCCTATCTACATTAACTCAACACAGTGAAGCAGATAATTTCATTCATTATTTTCATTGTCCCAATTCAGTATTCAACTAATTCCAAGATGGCATAAAACAAGTGTATACTCCCTCCTCTCTTGTCCAAACTACCATTTTTTTTTTTATCAAACAAATGTCATTTTCTACAATTCAATACAAAACATAAATAAAATACCAATTCTATCATTATTTTATTTTTAAATATCTAATGGTATTAATTAAAAATCAAAGTGATAAAAATTTGTGCAATCATTATTAATAAAGGTAAGTTAGTCAAAATTTTCATTTTCTTAATTTGTGGGTTTTACGATTTGAGGACACTTAAAAGAGAACATAGAGACTACTTATTAATTCTTACTTAATTGGTTGGTAAAGGAAACACATGAAATATCAATTGGGAAAATGCATGGTGGGGGAAGAACGCATTAACATCTTCTATTAGCAGCTTATATATAATGAATGAGAAAATTCATCTAAAACGATTTCATATATAACACGTGTTATATATATGGAATGAATAATTAATGATCATTAAAATCATGATTTTAATTTTGTGTTATTTTTATTGTATATTTAAAAATATGATTAACTTCAAGTTCATATATAAAACCGTTTTTGAGAGGAATTTCACTCGTAATAAATTAACTTCAATTTACAGTTTTTAAGAGGAATTTCACTCGTAATAAATTATTCAAGTTGAACCGATACTACACCATACTAGCCGCTAGCTAACTCGAAACAATTGGCGCCTGTATGTAGGGCTGAGAACGAACACGAACTTTCACGAACAAGCTCGGGATCGGTTCGATTAAAGCTCGGCTCGAGCTCGTTTATTTAATAAATAAACGAACACGAACAAGATTTTAGGCTCGATTAATAAATGAACAATAAATGAACACATCGGTGAAAGCTCGTTTATGTTCATGAACAGCTCGTTAAAAAGCTCGTTTATAGCTCGATTAAAGCTCGTTAAGAGCTCGATTAAAATATTAATTATATAATATATATTGTACTTATATACTAAATATTAGAAATAATTATATTTTTATATATATTTATTAAGTCACAAATCACAATATACGAGTGTTTGAATTGTTATAATAAGCTAATATTTTATAGGCGTTTGAATTGATGTATTTATTTGAGTGAAAATTTATGTTAAAAAATTATACAATTGTAAAAAAGTTATTGTTTTTGTGAGAATTTTGAATTATTTAGTTGGTGTTGTTTCTTTGAACAATGTATGTTGTAATTTATTTTATTTACATTTGAATATAACTAATAGATTGTGTTAACTATTATCAAAATATTTGATAAATTATTGTATCGTGATTGAATAATCTTATTTGTGCCAAAAAAAAGTGATAAAAAAACAGAAAAAAATAAAAAAAATAAAAAAAATTTTTAAAAAAAGTAATCGAGCTCAAGCTCGAATAAAGGTTAAACAAGCCGATCCCGAGCCGAGCTTGAGCTCGAAATTTTGTACTCGAGCTCGAGCTCGAGCCTGAAGAAAATTAAACGAGCCGAGCTCGAGCCCGGCAAAGCTCGGGCTCGGCTCGGCTCAATATTAGCCCTACCTGTATGTACAACATATATAGAAACCGCGGGCATAACCAATAATTAAATTATTATAATAGCGATTGTGGAGTGTGGAGTAGTATAGCTAGCAAGTAGTGGGATGAACATGATGCATGAGCTCGTATCCGCTTCAATAATGCCAGAACCAGCGTTTCAACATTATATAAAGGAATACTATACTGTACCACTCGATCGGCTAACTATAAATATATATAAAAAACAACTCTTGCGCATAAATCTTCAACCACCTCCAACGCAATTTTCAAATTTCTTAGATTAGTGATGAGCCTAAAAATCTCATGTCATCTGGCAGGTTTTCTGGTCGTTTGGAACACACCAAATACCTTTAAAAATTTACCGGAATTGTTCTCAGGGAGGACGTTTGGAACACACCGAATACCTGCAAAAAGTCCCCGGGATTGTTCTCAGGGAGGTAAATTCCTTCGAAGCTTAAATCAATAATGAGCCTTTAGCCTTTTATGATATGAAATCGAGAGTAAAAATCAAGATCATTCCAATGTGATGGAGAGGAGGTGTTTATAGGCTACATACCTGAGTTAGAGTTGCATTTTCGGTTCAAAAGATGCATTTTTTGATTTTGATTGTGAACATGCATTCTAGTTAATATTGTAAAAAGGTAAAATTTAAAATTTTCACAAAATCTTCATTTTCATGGGTTATAACACACTATTTGAACCGAAAATGCAAAATAAAAAAATGCGTTGATTTTGATTTTTTTCGTACCATTTTTTGCACCCACCCCGATTGTGAACATCAATCTAGTAAATATTGCAAAGAAAGTGAAATGTAAAATTTTCACCAAACCTCCATTTTTCATGGGTTATAACACACTATTTTAACCAAAAAATGGCAAAATCAAAAAAAGAGTTAATTTTTACTTTTTTGTACCATTTTTTGTATCCACCTCGATTGTGAAAATCAATCTAGTGAATATTGTTAAAAAAGTGAAATTCAAAATTTTAAATGGAGGTTTGGTAAAAATTTTAAATTTCACTTTTTTTTACAATATTAACTACAATGCATGTTTACAATCGGTATGGGTTCAAAAAACAGAACAAAAAAAGTCAAAATTAACTCGTTTTTGGATTTTGCCATTTTCGGTTAAAATTCGTGTGTTACCCATGAAAAATGGAGGTTTGGTGAAAATTTTTAATTTCACTTTTTTGAAAATATTTAATAGAATACATGTTCACAATCAGGATGGGTGCAAAAAATAGTACGAAAAATGTTAAAATCAACATGTTTCTGGATTTTGCCATTTTTTTAAAAATAAATGTGTTATAACCCATAAAAATGGAGGTTTGGTGAAATTTTAAATTTTAAATTTTTTTGACAATATTCACTAGAATACATGTTCACAATTGACGTGGGTGCAGAAAATGACACAAGACAAAGTCAAAATCAACGCATTTTTTTGGTCATTTTCGGTTAAAATAAGTGTGTTATAACCTATAAAAAGTGGCGGTTTGGTAAAAATTTTAACTTTTACTTTTTTTCACAATATTCACTAGAATGCATGTTCACTAGAATACATGTTAACAATTAGGGTGGGTGCAAAAAAGGGTACGAAAAAAGTCAAAATAACGCATTTTTTGATTTTGCCATTTTCGGTTAAAATACGTGTGTTATTACCCATAAAAAGTGGTGTGGTGAAAAATTTAAATTTCACTTTTTTTTAACAATATTAACTACAATGCATGTTTACAATCGGTGTGAGTTCATCGAACGGAACAAAAAAAGTCAAAATTAACTCGTTTTTGAATTTTGCCATTTTCGATTAAAATTCGTGTGTTATAACCCATGAAAAATGAAGGTTTGGTAAAATTTTTTAATTTCACTTTTTTTGACAATATTCACTAGAATGCAAGTTCAAAAACGCGGTGGGGGCAATCGGTTAAATTACGTGTGTTATAACCCATTAAAAATGGAGGTTTGGTGAAAATTTTAAATTTCAGTTTGTTTGAAAAAATTGATTACAATGAATGTTCAAAATCGGCACGGGTTCAAAAAATGGTATGAAAAAAGTCAAAAGCAATGTGTTATTCGATTTTTTCATTTTCGATTAAAATACGTATGTTATAAACCATGAAAAATGAAGGTTTGGGGAAGTTTTAAATTTCACTTTTTTTGACAATATTCTGTAGAACTCATGTTGAAAATCGAGATGGGTGCAAAAAACAGTTTCGAAAAAGTCAAAATTAATTCGTTTTTGTATTTTGCCATTTTTGGTTAAAACTAGTTTTTTAATTTTTTCATTTTCGGTTAAAATAGTCTGTTACAACCCCTGAAAAATGGAGGTTTGGTGAAAATTTTAAATTTTATTTTTTTGACAATATTGATTAGAATGCATGTTCACAATCGGCATGGGTTCAAACAACGGTATGAAAAAAGTCAAAATCAATGTGTTATTAGACTTTTTCCATTTTCGGTTAAAATACGTGTGTTATAACCTATGGAAAATATTGGTTCTGTGAAAATTTTAAATTTCACTTTTGTCGACAATATTTCGTAGAATTCATGTTCACAATCAAGATGGGTGCGAAAAACAGTTTCGAAAAAGTCAAAATCAACTCGTTTTTTAATTTTGTCATTTTCGGTTAAAATAGTGTGTTATAACACATTAAAAATGGAGGTTTGGTGAAAATTTAAAATTTTACTTTTTTGACAATATTTATTAGAATGTTTGTTTACAGCCACGGTGGTGTAGAAAACAATTCGAAACAAGTCAAAATCAATGCGTTATTGAATTTGGTCATTTTAGGTAAATTACGTGTGCTATATCCCATAAATTTCAGTTTTTTGACAATATTGATTACAATGCATGTTCACAATCGGCGTGAGATAAAAAAAGGGTACGAAAAAAGTCAAAATCAATGTGTTATTGGAATTTTCCATTTTCGGTTAAAATACGTTTGTTATAACCCATGAAAAATGTAGGATTGGTGAAATTTTAAATTTCATTTTTTTTGACAATATTCTGTAGAACTCATGTTCACAATAGAGATGGGTGCAAAAAACAGTTTCGAAAAAGTCAAAATCAACTCGTTTAAAGGTGTGTAAACTTTAAAGGTGTGTAAACTTTGAGAGAGCTTAAGCAAGGGTTTTACTTCTTTGTAATAGCTAGGGTTTCATTCTTTTAGTTATTTACGGAGAATTGCAGCTGTACGGATTGGGAACATTGTTACTTATTGATTTCATTTATTTAGAGACAAAGATTCCTTCCAAGGATTCACAATTCGAGGTGTTATCTTTCCTTTTAATTTATGTTTTCAATATTGTGCTTATTTAATATTATTATTATGATGTTTGATTTAGCCATGCTCGGCTAAACTTATTGTGCTCTCGGGATTATGAATAAGGGTTATTGTGCTTAATTTACATCCTAAGTTCTATTTTATGGCCTTTGTGGAATAAGTTTTGCGGTGTTCTTCATAATTATGCATGATATGTCGCGAGGATTATGTGTATGAATATTTGTTTAAAGTGCAGTAAATTACTTAGAGATAACTTACTTTAATCTTACCTTTAGCCTGATAGGAGGATTAGAGTAGGTTGTTTGGGATCTATTGTGGGTTGGTTGTGAATTTGTTAGATTGATTTGCATTAATTGTTGCCTTTAGCCTAATAGGAGGAATTAAGGGGATTAGTTTAGCATTAGCGTGACTGGTTTGGGCGTTGCCTCTGCCATAAAGGAGCGGTCGAATTTGAGGGTTTGGTTGAGTTGGTTAGTCGCATTAGATTCCGGATTAATTAAAGAAGTAAACTTTGCCTTTCGCCATATATGAGAGTTTATTGAATTAGTTAATATCTAAGTAGGTAAGTGCTTAATCATTCCTTGCCTTTAGCCTAATAGGAGGGCGTGAATTATGTTATTTACCCTTATTTTGCATGACCATAGATAGGATGTATGTATGTGTTTTGATGTAACCCTAAAATATAATCTCGGGAGTACACTTTCTTAACTTCAGTTTTAACCAAATCACCGACTTTGTTTTAGTTATTTGTTATTTGCATTTTTATTTTTAGTTTAACAAATATAAAAACCCAAAAAGATTTTCTTAAAGTTTCCACACAGTCCGTTCCTCGTGGGAACGAACTTGCTACACTATTACCTTCACGGGGTTGTTTGGAATTATTTTTGACTAGGGGTAAATAACAACCACGATCACAATTTTATTACACATATTTGCTCCAGTCAAAAAAAAATAATAACCCATGAAAAATGGAAGTTTGGTGAAAATTTTAAATTTCACTTTTTTTGACAATATTCATTAGAATGCATGTTCACAATCGGCGTGGGTTCAAAAAACGGTATGGAAAAAGTCAAAATCAATGTGTTATTGGATTTTTCTATTTTTGGTTAAAATACGTGTGTTATAACCCATGAAAAATGTAGGTTTTGTGAAATTTTTAAATTTCAATTTTTTCGACAATATTTCGTAGAATTCATGTTCACAATCGAGATGGGTGCGAAAAACAGTTTCAAAAAAGTCAAAATCAACTCGTTTTTTAATTTTGTCATTCTCGGTTAAAATAGTGTTATAACCCATGAAAAATTGAGGTTTTGTGAAAATTTAAATTTTCACTTTTTTGACAATATTTATTAGAATCCATGTTTACAGTCACGGTCGGTGTAAAAAACAATTCGAAACAAGTCAAAATCAATGCTTTATTGAATTTTGCCATTTTGGTTAAATTACGAGTGTTATAACCCATGAAAAATGTAGGTTTGGTGAAAATTTTAAATTTCAATTTTTTTGACAATATTGATAACAATGCATGTTCAAAATCCGCCTGGGTTCAAAAAACGGTATGAAAAAAGTCAAAATCAATGCGTTATTAAATTTTGCCATATCGGTTAAATTACGTGTGTTATAACCCATTAAAAATGGAGATTTGGTGAAAATCTTAAATTTCTATTTTTTTGACAATATTGATTACAATTCATGTTCAAAATCAGCCTGGGTTCAAAAAACGGTATGAAAAAAGTCAAAATCAATATGTTATTGGATTTTTCCATTTTCGGTTAAAATACGTGTGTTATAACCCAAGAAAAATAAAGGTTTGGGAAAAATTTTAAATTTCACTTTTTTTGACAATATTCTGTAGAACTCAAGTTCACAATCGAGATGGGTGCAAAAAACAGTTTCGAAAAAGTCAAAATCAACTCGTTTATGGATTTTGCCATTTTTTGTTAAAATAGTGTGTTATAACCCATGAAAAATGGAGGTTTGGTTAAAATCTTAAATTTTATTTTTTTTGAGAATATTCATTAGAATACATGTTTACAATTACGGTCCGTGTAGAAAACGATTCGAAAAAAGTCAAAATCAATACGTTATTAAATTTTGCCATTTTCGGTTAAATTACGTGTGTTATAACCCATGAAAAATGGAGGTTTGGTAAAAACTTTAAATTCCACTTTTTTTGACAATATTGATTAGAATGCATAATCACAATCGGCGTGGGTTCAAAACAGAGTATGAAAAAAGTCAAAAACAATGTGTTATTGGATTTTTCTATTTTGGGATAAAATACGTGTGTTATAACCTATGAAAAATGCAGGTTTGGTGAAATTTTTAAATTTCACTTTTCTCGACAATATTTCGTAGAATTCATGTTCACAATCGAGATGGATTCAAAAAACGGCACGGAAAAAGTCAAAATCAATGTGTTATTGGATTTTTCTATTTTTGGTTAAAATACGTGTGTTATAACCCATGAAAAATGGAGGCTTTGTGAAAAATTTTAAATTTTACTTATTTTGACAATATTTATTAGAATGCATGTTTACAATCACGGTCGGTGTAGAAAACGATTCGAAAAAATTCAAAATCAATGCGTTATTAAATTTTGCCGTTTTCAGTTAAATTACGTGTATTATAAACCCATGAAAAATGGAGATTTGGTAAAAATTTTAAATTTCACTTTTTTTGACAATATTGATTAGAATGCATATTCACAATCAGCGTGGGTTCAAAAAATGGAATGGAAAAAATCAAAATCAATGTGTTATTGGATTTTTCTATTTTTGGTTAAAATACGTGTGTTATAACCTATGAAAAATGCAGGTTTGACGAAAATTTTAAATTTCACTTTTCTCGACAATATTTCATAGAATTCATGTTCACAATCGAGATGGGTTCAAAAAACGGTATGGAAAAAGTCAAAATCAATGTGTTATTAGATTTTTCTATTTTTGGTTAAAATACGTGTGTTATAACCCATGGAAATTGGAGGCTTGGTGAAAATTTTTAAATTTTACTTTTTTGACAATATTTATTAGAATGCATGTTTACAATCACGTTCGGTGTAGAAAACGATTCGAAAAAAGTCAAAATCAATTCGTTATTAAATTTTGACGTTTTCGGTTAAATTACGTGTGTTATAACCCATGAAAAATGGAGGTTTGGTAAAAATTTTATATTTCACTTTTTTTGACAATATTGATTAGAATGCATATTCACAATCGGCGTGGGTTCAAAAAATGGAATGAAAAAAGTCAAAATCAATGTGTTATTGGATTTCTCTATTTTTGGTTAAAATACGTGTGTTATATAACCCATGAAAAATGTAGGTTTGGTGAAATTTTTAAATTTCAATTTTCTGGACAATATTTCGTAGAATTCATGTTATCAATCGAGATGGGTGCAAAAAACAGTTTCGAAAACGTCAAAATCAACTCGTTTTTTAATTTTGTCATTCTCGGTTAAAATAGTGTGTTATAACCTATGAAAAATGGAGGTTTTGTGAAAATTTAAAATTTTACTTTTTTGACAATATTTATTAAAATACATGTTTACAGTCACGGTCGGTGTAAAAAACAATTCGAAACAAGTCAAAATCAATGCGTTATTGAATTTTGCCATTTGGGTTAAATTACGTGTGTTATAACCCATGAAAAATGAAGGTTTGGTGAAAATTTTAAATTTCAATTTTTTTGACAATATTGATTACAATGCATGTTCAAAATCGGCCTGGGTTCAAAAAACGTTATGAAAAAAGTCAAAATCAAAGCGTTATTAAATTTTGCCATATCGGTTAAATTACGTGTGTTATAACCCATTAAAAATGGATGTTTGGTGAAAATTTTAAATTTCAGTTTTTTTGACAATATTGATTACAATGCATGTTCAAAATCGGTCTGGGTTCAAAAATGGGTATGAAAAAAGTCAAAATCAATGTGTTATTGAATTTTTCCATTTTCGGTTAAAATACGTGTGTTATAACCCATGAAAAATGCAGGTTTGGTGAAATTTTTAAATTTCACTTTTCTCGACAATATTTCGTAGAATTCATGTTCACAATCGAGATGGATTCAAAAAACGGTATGGAAAAAGTCAAAATCAATGTGTTGTTGGATTTTTCTATTTTTGGTTAAAATACGTGTGTTATAACCCATGAAAAATGAAGGTTTGGTGAAAATTTTTAAATTTTACTTTTTTTGACAATATTTATTAGAATGCATGTTTACAATTACGGTCGGTGTAGAAAACGATTCGAAAAAAGTCAAAATCAATGCGTTATTAAATTTTGCCGTTTTCAGTTAAATTACGTGTGTTATAACCCATGAAAAATGGAGGTTTGGTAAAAATTTTAAATTTCACTTTTTTGACAATATTGATTAGAATGCATATTCACAATTAGCGTGGGTTCAAAAAATGGAATGGAAAAAGTCAAAATCAATGTGTTATTGGATTTTTCTATTTCTGGTTAAAATACGTGTGTTATAACCCATGAAAAATGCAGGTTTGGTAAAATTTTTAAATTTCAATTTTTTGGACAATATTTCGTAGAATTCATGTTCACAATCGAGATTGGTTTAAAAAACGGTATGGAAAAAGTCAAAATCAATGTGTTATTGGATTTTTCTATTTTTGGTTGAAATACGTGTGTTATAACCCATGAAAAATGGAGGCTTGGTGAAAATTTTTAAATTTTACTTTTTTTGACAATATTTATTAGAATGCATGTTTACAATCACGGTCGGTGTAGAAAACGATTCGAAAAAAGTCAAAATCAATGCGTTATTAAATTTTGCCGTTTTCGGTTAAATTACGTGTGTTATAACCCAAGAAAAATGGAGGTTTGGTAAAAATTTTAAATTCCACTTTATTTGACAATATTGATTAGAATGCATATTCACAATCGGCGTGGGTTCAAAACACGGTATGAAAAAAGTCAAAAACAATGTTTTATTGGATTTTTCTATTTTGGGTTAAAATACGTGTGTTATAACCTATGAAAAATGCAGGTTTGCTGAAATTTTTAAATTTCACTTTTCTCGACAATATTTCGTAGAATTCATGTTCACAGTCGAGATGGATTCAAAAAACGGTATGGAAAAAGTCAAAATCAATGTGTTATTGGATTTTTCTATTTTTGGTTAAAAGATGTCTGTTATAACCCATGAAAAATTGTGGCTTGGTGAAAATTTTTAAATTTTACTTTTTTTGACAATATTTATTAGAATGCATGTTTACAATCACGGTAGGTGTAGAAAACGATTCAAAAAAAGTCAAAATCAATGCGTTATTAAATTTTGCCGTTTTCGGTTAAATTACTTGTGTTATAACCCATAAAAAATGGAGGTTTGGTAAAAATTTTAAATTTCACTTTTTTTGACAATATTGATTAGAATGCATATTCACAATCGGCGTGGGTTCAAAAAATGGAATGGAAAAAGTTAAAATCAATGTGTTATTGAATTTTTCTATTTTTGGTTAAAATAGGTGTGTTATAACCCATGAAAAATGTAGGTTTGGTGAAATTTTTAAATTTCAATTTTTTGGACAATATTTCGTAAAATTCATGTTATCAATCGAGATGGGTGCGAAAAACAGTTTCGAAAATGTCAAAATCAACTAGTTTTTTAATTTTGTCATTCTCGGTTAAAATAGTGTGTTATAACCCATGAAAAATGGAGGTTTTGTGAAAATTTAAAATTTTACTTTTTTGACAATATTTATTAGAATGCATGTTTACAGTCACGGTCGGTGTAAAAAACAATTCGAAACAAGTCAAAATCAATGCGTTATTGAATTTTGCCATTTCGGTTAAATTAAGTTTGTTATAACCCATGAAAAATGTAGGTTTGGTGAAAATTTTGAATTTCAATTTTTTTGACAATATTGATTACAATGCATGTTCAAAATCGGCCTGGGTTCAAAAAACGGTATAAAAAAAGTCAAAATCAAAGCGTTATTAAATTTTGCCATATCGGTTAAATTACGTGTGTTATAACCTGTTAAAGATGGATGTTTGGTGAAAATTTTAAATTTCAGTTTTTTTGACAATATTGATTACAATGCATGTTCAAAATCGGCCTCGGTTCAAAAATGGGTATGAAAAAAGTCAAAATCAACGTGTTATTGGATTTTTCCATTTTCGGTTAAAATACGTGTGTTATAACCCATGAAAAATGAAGGTTTGGGAAAAATTTTAAATTTCAATTTTTTTGACAATATTCTGTAGAACTCATGTTCACAATCGAGATGGGTGCAAAAAACAGTTTCGAAAAAGTCAAAATCAACTCGTTTATGGATTTTGCCATTTTTTGTTAAAATAGTGTGTTATAACCCATGAAAAATGAAGGTTTGGTGAAAATTTTAAATTTTACTTTTTTTGAGAATGTTCATTAGAATGCATGTTTACAATCACGGTCGGTGTAGAAAACGATTCGAAAAAAGTCAAAATCAATGCGTTATTAAATTTTGCCATTTTCGATTAAATTACGTGTGTTATAACCCATGAAAAATGGAGATTTGGTAAAAACTTTAAATTCCACTTTTTTTGACAATATTGATTAGAATGTATATTCACAATCGGCGTGGGTTCAAAACACGGTATGAAAAAAGTCAAAAACAATGTTTTATTGAATTTTTCTATTTTGGGTTAAAATACGTGTGTTATAACCTATGAAAAATGCAGGTTTGGTGAAAATTTTAAATTTCACTTTTCTCGACAAAATTTCGTAGAATTCATGTTCACAATCGAGATGGGTTCAAAGAACGGTATGGAAAAAGTCAAAATCAATGTGTTATTGGATTTTTCTATTTTTGGTTAAAATACGTGTGTTATATTATAACCCATGAAAAATGGAGGCTTGGTGAAAATTTTTAAATTTTACTTTTTTTACAATATTTATTAGAATGCATGTTTACAATCACGGTCGGTGTAGAAAACGATTCGAAAAATTCAAAATCAATGCGTTATTAAATTTTGCCGTTTTCGGTTAAATTACGTGTGTTATAACCCATGAAAAATGGAGGTTTGGTAAAAATTTTAAATTTCACTTTTTTTGACAATATTGATTAGAATGCATATTCACAATCGGCGTGGGTTCAAAAAATGGAATGGAAAAAGTCAAAATCAATGTGTTATTGGATTTTTCTATTTTTGGTTAAAATACGTGTGTTATAACCTATGAAAAATGTAGGTTTGGTGAAATTTTTAAATTTCAATTTTTTTGACAATATTTCGTAGAATTCATGTTAACAATCGAGATGGGTGCGAAAAACAGTTTCGAAAACGTCAAAATCAACTCGTTTTTTAATTTTGTCATTCTCGGTTAAAATAGTGTGTTATAACCCATGAAAAATGGAGGTTTTGTGAAAATTTAAAATTTTACTTTTTTGACAATATTTATTAGAATGCATGTTTACAGTCACGGTCGGTGTAAAAAACAATTCGAAACAAGTCAAAATCAATGCGTTATTGAATTTTGCCATTTCGGTTAAATTACGTGTGTTATAACCCATGAAAAATGAAGGTTTGGTGAAAATTTTAAATTTCAATTTTTTTGACTATATTGATTACAATGCATGTTCAAAATCGGCCTGGGTTCAAAAAACGGTATGAAAAAAGTCAAAATCAACGCGTTATTAAATTTTGCCATATCGGTTAAATTACGTGTGTTATAGCCCATTAAAAATGGAGGTTTGGTAAAAATTTTAAATTTCACTTTTTTTGACAATATTGATTACAATGCATGTTCAAAATCGGCCTGGGTTCAAAAAACGGTGTGAAAAAAGTCAAAATCAATGTGTTATTGGATTTTTCCATTTTCGGTTAAAATACGTGTGTTATAACCCATGAAAAATGAAGGTTTGGGAAAAATTTTAAATTTCACTTTTTTTGACAATATTCTGTAGAACTCATGTTCACAATCGAGATGGGTGCAAAAAACAGTTTCGAAAAAGTCAAAATCAACTCGTTTATGGATTTTGCCATTTTTTGTTAAAATAGTGTGTTATAACCCATGAAAATTGGAGGTTTGGTGAAAATTTTAAATTTTACTTATTTTGAGAATATTCATTAGAATGCATGTTTACAATCACGGTCGGTGTAGAAAACGATTCGAAAAAAGTCAAAATCAATGCGTTATTAAATTTTGCCATTTTCGGTTAAATTACGTGTGTTATAACCCATGAAAAATGGAGGTTTGGTAAAAATTTTAAATTCCACTTTTTTTGACAATATTTATTAGAATGCATATTCACAATCGGCGTGGGTTCAAAACACGGTATGAAAAAAGTCAAAAACAATGTGTTATTGGATTTTTCTATTTTGGGTTAAAATACGTGTGTTATAACCTATGAAAAATGCAGGTTTGGTGAAATTTTTAAATTTCACTTTTCTCGACAATATTTCGTAGAATTCATGTTCACAATCGAGATGGATTCAAAAAACGGTATGGAAAAAGTCAAAATCAATGTGTTGTTGGATTTTTCTATTTTTGGTTAAAATACGTGTGTTATAACCCATGAAAAATGAAGGTTTGGTGAAAATTTTAAATTTTACTTTTTTTGACAATATTTATTAGAATGCATGTTTACAATTACGGTCGGTGTAGAAAACGATTCGAAAAAAGTCAAAATCAATGCGTTATTAAATTTTGCCGTTTTCAGTTAAATTACGTGTGTTATAACCCATGAAAAATGGAGGTTTGGTAAAAATTTTAAATTTCACTTTTTTGACAATATTGATTAGAATGCATATTCACAATTAGCATGGGTTCAAAAAATGGAATGGTAAAAGTCAAAATCAATGTTTTATTGGATTTTTCTATTTCTGGTTAAAATACGTGTGTTATAACCCATGAAAAATGCAGGTTTGGTAAAAATTTTAAATTTCAATTTTTTGGACAATATTTCGTAGAATTCATGTTCACAATCGAGATGGGTGCGAAAAACAGTTTCGAAAACGTCAAAATCAACTCGTTTTTTAATTTTGTCATTCTCGGTTAAAATAGTGTGTTATAACCCATGAAAAATGGAGGTTTTGTGAAAATTTAAAATTTTACTTTTTTGACAATATTTATTAGAATGCATGTTTACAGTCACGGTCGGTGTAAAAAACGATTCGAAAAAATAGAAAAATGTGTTGATTTTGACTTTTTTCGTGCTATTTTTTCACCAACTTCAGTTGTGCTAATGTATTCTAATGAACGACGTCAAAAAAGTGAGATTTAGATTTTTCACCAAATTTTCATTTTTCATGAGTTATAACATACGTATCTTAGCAAAAAAATGTCAAAATCTAAAAACGCGTTAATTTTGATTTTTTTCGATATTTTTTACTTCTACCTTAATTGTGAACATGCATTTTAATGAATATTTCTAAAAACAAAAAAAAAAAGTGAAATTTATTGTGCAAGGATTTAGCAAGAAATGAATGGTACTATTTCTCTGCTTTTTTGTATTTCTTTTGTTTCCTTTTCTTGGTGGGGAGATTTTTTTGAGCTAATTTGTTTATGTACCATGATGTATTTGGCACGTTATTTAGTTAGCTGCGTATCCACGTAACACAATAACAGTATTAGACCATAACTATGATGAGATCACTTAAATAACGTCCGTAAACAAACTATCCTGAATTCCTGATCATCATCATGAAGATGCAAATATATAAAAGAGTTTCAAGACATGCATTACTTGTAAAGTCAACTTTCAAACTTTAGAATGATACAATTCCTGCACAGAGATCAACATTTACCGCTAATTTAAGATAAAGTTGATACAATCATACAAACTGTCGGTAGGGAAAAGCGAGGTATATATACATAGAACTATAGAAGGAGTGATGATGGATTGGGTCCTTGTTACTAACTTATGATTTTTGGAGGGAGCCATCAGCCATGTGCAAATTATTAAACGAAAAAACCCATAAAGATTGAAGAGAAGAGAAGAAAAAAAGTTAGCAGCTGGCAGGCATCATCGATCCTCAATCTCAATGGATCCAAAGTCCATGGATGCCAGTCATGACTCATGAGTACGTTGCGGCAAATAGTATGTGGATAAAAGATGGATGGTGCTAATGATTAAACCAAATCACATGTACTTGTTGTAAGGACGTTGTTTTGTTGTTTTTGAGTCGGATATATCATATTCATATATAGTGAGAGCCCAGGGGAATCATCTAAATTATTAAAGATCAGATGGGGCTGCTGCTGTTGGTCATATATGCAGATCAACATCCAGAATCATTCCCGTTGATTCTACTTAATTAAACTGCAAAAACAGTGAAATTTATTCGTACGTACGTACCCTTAGAATGATGATTTCTTTGATATATATATTAATGTTGATCAGAGACAGCAGAGAGTCAATGATTTGATTCCGGGAACATGCATGCAGACGATGGAGTTTTGTGGCAATATTGCCACAAAACTACAATTGGCCCGGCAGGGGTTGAAGATTGCAGAGACTAGCTAATTAAACTAATCTTTTGCATCTTTGAATAATGGACAAATCGTGGAATTATAATTAAATATCTAAGCTCCATACAATATGCATACATCAACTGGAATTCGAATCACCAATTATGTTATGGCGGGAATGATTCACATGACCTATCTATCTGTCTCTCTTGCAGGACAAGTTAACTTATTTACCTACGTACCAGATCTACTACACATGCCAATGCCAGATATACTACACCTTTTGTGTAGCCATGAACCGACGGTTCACGAATCGTCTACACATAATCAATGTACTTTGTTCAATTCCATTACAATTAATCGGAAAAACTAAACACTGATCATAACCTTAAATTGATTGCGGTGTCTCAAAATAGAAAGAGAAAAACTCCTTTGAGACGGTTTCATATATAAGATTTCAACTGTCATTAATTGTGTCTCATATATTACACCGTTTTACATGAGTTTTTCTCAAACATAATTATCTATCCATCGGGGCGAGGTGTCGGCATTACCTTTCTCGTTTCCAGAAAGTTTAAAAAAAAAAAAAAAAAAAGCGACATAAAATCCGTTATTATATTACACTCGCAAAGCAATGCAATGCAATTTGTCTAAAAATCCCAACCAATGAACCAACCACATGGGTTATGTTGTTAACCTTCCGTTGTACGACAGCCGGAGATTTATAGCGGCCCAGAATGCTTTTCCAGAAAGTGACTTTACATACACAATAACACAAGTGGGGTGAGGCTCTTCCTCTTGGGGCACCACCGTCTGATGCATGCTGGAAAGTTTGCAGGGATTTTGTTAAAGCTGTCTGAGCAAAGCCATGTGAGGCTTTAATAATTGAGGTAGAGAGGCCCTCTTAGTCTTAGCAGCCCTTAACGCGTCACCGCTCCGGAGTCCAGACCAATTTTAGCAATATGGACGCTATAAATATACCCCTGCTGAACAACACTTAACTTCACAGCAACCATTATTAGTTTTTGAACAATCAAAGTTACAAAACATACCATTTCTAAGCTGAACAAACAACTTCAAAATATTGCACCCATTTACTTATATCAATTTATCATCATGGGCATTCGTATGCCATCCATGTTCGCTAATGCTAAGCAATTCCACAAACTGCATTCCCTCCTGAGTAGAAATCATCAAACAGATGTTCCTAAAGGCCATTTCGCGGTGTACGTTGGAGAGATGGAGAAGAAGCGATTTGTGCTTCCCATATCATACCTGAATCATCCTAGTTTTCAAGATTTGTTGCGCCAAGCAGAGGAAGAGTTCGGCTATGACCATCCAATGGGTGGTCTAACAATTCCATGCAACGAGGGTGACTTTGTTCATATCACTTCTCGACTCCACTTCCTGTAAATTAATGGGCTAGTTATGTTAGGGCCAAAAATCTGCAGTTTTGATTTAGATTAGAGAGATTATACTTTTTTTTTTCTTTTTTTTCTTAGGAAAGTCAGGGGCTTAATTAATCCCAATGTAAACATCTTCCTCTAATGCATGTCAATCGGAGGCAAAAGAATTATATATACTGTTCAAATTAGCATTAATTTTCTCATGTTTTGGTTCTGATCATACATGGATTCAGCTAAATTAAATTAATTCTTGAATCAGAGGTTGGCTCGACCACTCCACTCGTATATTAATAAACCAACAGAATTATGGACGTCGAACATGTATGAGTAATTCAAGAATATTAATTTATGGACCTCGAACATGTATGTAATCGATGAAAATCAATTTCAACAACTGAATGCATTAATTACGGAGGACTAAGGAAATTAAAGACGAAACAGAGGAAAGTTCCAGGTTTACATTCAGTACTTGTCTGCATATTTCTCATGTTGGAAAAAGTGCAAATCCATTTGAAAACGGTACGACGACTTCAGTTACGCAGTCAATAGTCTACTAAACTATAGCCCTTCCAATGAAAATCGATCAGTATCCTTCCTTAGATTCCAGGCCATTCTGATCACTTTATCAACGATTTGCTTCACTCCTAATTCTGAATAAATGATTGAAACAACTGCAAGTTATAAATCTATCTACGGATGCTCATCGTACGGTAAAAATTTTTACTAAGTAGGATGCAAGGACAAATTAATCTAAATAGAACTTCAAAATTAACTCCTGATCATAACCCTTTGTTCTGGGCAAAGATTATTACCACATCCACATCTCGAGATGAAAGTAGATCATGGAAGGAATGAATGAACAGTACGTCTTTGATCTATATATTTACTTCAAACTAGCTACATGGCATGTGAAGTTGGTCCTGAGGAAAGCATGCAAGCCCAAACATATCCAACTTATTTCCAAGTAGCAACCAGCAAGAGAAAACATGAGCATTAATTTGTTCTTAACCAGTGGTATAAAATCACTACTAATCAATCTCTCTCCACTGGCTCCAACAGAGAAGACTCTAAAGCAATCATATATGGACAATGACCTGGTAAGTGGAACCCATGGGTTACTAGTCCTAGATTCCTTAGCAGAACCATGTGATCATTCATCAATGCGCTATGTCCTAATGGTCTTTCAGACGACACTTTTCTTAATTGCGGAAAAGAATTCAGCAAACAAGGTACGTAGGCCCAATCAACTACGTACTATGAGGTTCTTATTGATGCTCTTTAAAATATTTGCTACGAGTTTCATAAGCAAAGCCATGTGATATAGTTGATCTTCATCATCTATGGAACAATTTGATTTATTGCCGGTAATCTGTCTGTTGCAATCAGCCACCCCACAACGAATTCTTGCTACTTAGGTTCTTTGGCACTTTGGACTGCATGCGTCTATATATATGCGCAGGCAATTTGAAGAGCCATACTGTCTCTCATACATCCTCAGTTAGAACGTACAAAGCTTATAGCTTCAGCCTAGCACTTGTTTCTTGCACTTAATTTCATCTAGTAGACAGACATGGGTGTTAGATTGTTCTCAAAGATCCCTCATGCAAAACAGATGTTAAAAATACTTTCAACAGGAACCACGGCACAAGTTCCAAAAGGACATATGGCAGTTTATGTTGGTGATCACGCCCAGAAGAAAAGATACCTAGTTCCAATATCATACTTGAATAATCCTTCATTTTTAGAGCTTTTGAAGAGGGCGGAGGAAGAATTTGGCTTTGATCATCCCACGGGTGGCCTCTCAATACCGTGCAGAGAAGAAGCCTTCTTATATCTTACTTCTCAGTTTAAAAATCCAATCCTTGCTACGTCATGATCAGTTCAGTCATGACTACTGCTTCACAATCACTCCCTTGAAAGTTTTGCAAACATAAAAGCCCGCCCCCGCCCATGTAAATATTTACTGATGACTAGTATCGAGCATTAATTTAGGATAACAAATCTCATCCTCAACAACAGAATAGTTACCATCTTTGTACTACATTTCATGCCTACATGAAATTTACACTTCTAAATTGTTGACTGAAATGCAGATTTTATGCCTCTATCACCCTCTTCTTATTTCTTTTATGTATCTACACTAACTTTTTTTTTTTGTTACGTTCTTCCTTTCCGCCTTTAACATCATGTAACATGTACGGGGTTTAATAATTTTGGAATTTATTTTTTTAATATTGATTTCCTTTCACGAAACACCTTGAGTTGAAAACTTCTCTAAATACATCATGTCTTTTTCATAAATTAATTCAAAATTCCAGTACCAAGACTTTTAAAGCTCTACAGAAGACTCGTACTTGAAGTGCTTACTCTCATCGGAACTCGTGCATGAGATGGTATTCTGCTAAAACCATTTACTCCAATGTCTCTGTACTTGATGAAGGAAAACTTCACCGGTGCTGGACCTTTCTGCAACTATTAGTCATCAAAACTTAAAAGTGCCTAGTCATGAATCCTCCAATCATTTGGCGCTAAAGCATTGCGGAATGCCTTAAACCATACAAGATCAACTAGTCCAAAGACAGATTGCCCGTTCTAATGTTTCTCTGCTGGTGGATTATTCCTTTACCCAAACGATTTTGAGAGGAGATCATATCAGGGCGCTTTCCGCTAAAAGGAGCATCAAGCTTTGGCTTTCCACTAAAACGAGAATCAAGCTTTGGCTGGAACCACTTTTTCACAGAAACACCATTTACACGAATTTTCCCGTGTGATTCACTCCCTAGGTAAGGTAGTCCAAGTCTCCTTAACAAAGCTGCAATCGCCTGGCTAATCCTGTTAACCAAATTGAAGCATTTAAGTTCTATCAAATTCTATAGGCATCAAATAAATGCACAACTCGAGCTGTTTAGCTCTAGTAGAGTCACAATACAAACATTTTCAGCTAACGAGATATGAGTCAAAAGAAACTGTACAAGACTGATTTACCAACCATCATCAACATGACTCTGAGACAGCATTTCAATTATTCGTGCCTAAATGCGTTTAGTTCTATTAATATATGTTTTACCAACCACATATATATGTCATATTTATAGCAGTACTCCGAACATTTTAGAGGAGCTTAAGTGTTCTTCCCTAAGTTTTGAAACCAAAAATGAAAGAAGAAATCTACTTTTGTTATTTAGGTTGAGAAATCCCACTCTGTTATCCAAGTTTTACCAGTATGGTTGAAGCTAAATATGAAACCCCACCACAAGAAATATAATGCTAGAAAAACATTACATGGTGTGCATAAACTGCACCTGAAATAAAAGAAATCTACAAGTTAGAGTGGCAATTCTACAACAGCTCTTAAAAAGCACCAATATCAATAATTGACGAAAATAGTCTCGGTTAAGCAGCCAAATTTTTATAACTGCTCTAAGAAGTACCAATGTGACTAACTAAGAGAGAGTGTCAGGGTTCCAGGAAAAAGGAATTGATACCTTCCAGCAATTTTAATACTTTTCTCTCCTGATGGTGTTTGAATTTGTGTATCCGCTAAAGGAAGTATGATAGACAGGTTTGGCAACTTTACACCTGCAAGAAATTATGCAAAAAAGTAAGATAAGAACCTACTAGTGTAAATGTTCTAAATTGAAGCAGTAACAATCAAAGGTATGTTGTAATACCAGCAGCAAGACGATGCTTGAGACCTTTCAGTATTGTCAAGATGTATACCTGACCAAATTTTGGGAAAATATAGTCATTCAGAATTATTGAAAGAAAAGTCTGTCAAAAAGCCCAACTCCCTCATCCACCAGCCGAATATAAAGTAGAAAAAGAAAAAAAAAAAAAGAAAAAGCAGCATCATAAATTCCCATGCATATAGTCAACAATAATTCCTCACCTCAGCCGTATGTATAGGTAAATTCTTCACATCAACAACGATTGGGCTTCGCTTTAAAGACACAGCAGGTACAATCCCAAGTGAAGCAGCCTCCTTCCAATCCAAATAACATTTCAGGAAAAGCAATCTAAGGAAAGTGAAAATTTAACATTAACATCTTTTCACAAACCTCGAGTAGTGAAAAAACACGTGGATCATACTCCCCATATCCATCAACCAAAGAGCAGAGTTTTGATGCTTTTGTGGTACCAATACTAACTCCTAGATTCTCAATGAGTCTGTTCCTCAGGGATAAATCATGAGAAAGTTGCAAGCATCCCAAAACCTGTGAAAGTAATTCTACTGTGGGAACCACACCAGCTAGAATACCTTCTCTGTAAACCATCAAGGCCAATGATGTCCTGCAAAATTCATTTTTGGTTAATCACTATCTTCTTTGTATCTACTCTCTCTTCTCTTAATGATTGTCATGTCTGGTTAATTACCTAATGAATTCATAAATTCCTTTTTCTTTTATCAGGTAAAATGAATGAAGTATAAAACAGAAAGCACCAAGTTTCATAAACAATCTAGTGAACAAACCACAATCAGAAGTTGTTAATACTGTCAGTTTAAATCTGGCTGGTTGCAAGACTTGTTCCCCGTATAATTTGCAGTTGAAGTAATAACTTGAGTAGTGATTGTCACCAAACTATGCAGCAGAACGCAAATGAGAAATATAAATTCAAGAAATCACATATGACAGGCAAAAAACTAACTTCCTGACACATCAAATAGAAGAAAGATGATATAAAAATTTAACACTGTGTTGTCAACATCTTTATTTTGCACCCAAAGGAGGCAGTTTTTCCAGAAGAAAGGAATTACCTACAGTCTTCCAATGTTCTGAGACTAGACCTAACTTAGACTTTGAACAATAAATTTCCAGACTAAGGAAAAGAACTTGAAAATCTCAAAGGAATATTAAATATATATATATATATATATATATGATCTACTAATAACCAATTTTATTTCTTAGGACCTATAGCACTTGAAAAAGCTCTGAGACAGACAAAGGAAAGAATAGTAACCTACCATTTACTGTCAAGCTGCAGTCGTCCAGAGTTAAGAGAAAAGACTGGCTCTCCAAGTGAGCAAGCTTTCTGATATCTCCTTAAGCACATACCTTCAAATAGATAAATTTACAAAAGTAAAAGCACCACTGTGGTACTAATGGACAAAATAAAAATTGGTAGTTCTAATTTTAAACTAAAATATATGACATCAGGCCGATCTGGTAGCAAGCCCTTTTGACACGTACCAATAATACACCTGCACACAACAAGATTAGGGGCAACACCATCCATCTTGGCTTGAGAAAAGAGCATCTGGCCCATTTCCAAGTCATCTTTTCTACAATGACATTAAACCGCATAAAATAAAGAACTGGAGGTTTTAGAAGAAAATCTCAATATTTCAATGGTAGGGAGAAGAAATTTTGAAGACGAGAGCAATTACTTTTCACTTGCAACTAATAAAATTGAGTATGTGATGGTGTTTGGGCATAAACCCTGCCTCTTCATTGCAAATAAAACTTCTATAGCCTTTTGCAATTGATCCGCATCGCCTGTAAGGAAATTTGATTGCGTAATGTAATTATTTTTCAATAGTGAAATGGAGATCTTTCCTGTTAACCAGATATCTCTATTAATGGTTGATAACATCAAAAAAGACAGGATTGAAATGATGCCACCTTTTCTTTTGGTGCAAGTGTGGTGTGTGGAGGCAGGGCTAAATGAAGGGTAGGAGTATAACAAAATAAGGTACATCTTCGGAAAAATTGATAGTATCAATAAAGTAAAACAAAGATTTACCTTTCTACTTTTGGTGCACGTGTGGAGTGTGAAGGGAGGGCTAAGTCAAGGACAGGAGTATGGCAGTTCTTATCATACCAGAACCTCTCTAAGTACCCAACTGAATGCAAACCTCTTGAAGATTTAACTTTAAAGAAAGTATGCAACAAAGCATCAAACGCATTGAAACCTACTGAAAAAACAAAAAAAAATCATAGAGTAACAAAAACTCTCGCCAACGCTAGTGCAAGAAGAAAATATCAGAAGTTACAAAATTTTATTTTTTAATTCATAAGCTTTCCATTTTAGCCAACCCCACTTAGTGGGATAAGGCTTAGTTGTTATTGTTATTGTATAAGCTTTCTATTTCTGGCGTTGCATAGATTATGAATAAATAGGCACACTAATCACAGAGTATATGTTCTCCAATTTTTGACACTTATATCTGAGGCAACCTCCTAATGATTTTTCTTTATGTTTTCCTTTCCAAATGCCTTCACAAATGTACATTCTTGTTTTGGTCTGATAATATTCCTTGTTACAATATGCTTGGAGAATGAATCTAAAAATAATTTCAAGAAAGCCTGAACCCTGAAGAGGAAGAATGAATAATAAGTGAAAATTATGTGACACGCTCAACTATCTGTCATTATTGTTTAAGCAAGAACACCCAGTTCACAACCCAACTTGTTTAGTTCTATGTCAGTGACTGGCTGCACTATCTAATCACAGAGCCAAGAATATCAAGAGTCCGGAAACTACAATGCTTCAAGTTATGAATGCAAAATTGGAAGCACTTACTAAAATTAGATGGAAACGAGCACTAGTAAACTTACACAAGGCAGTTATCAAGGCATTCATCATTGAAACTGTTGGCTTCAGGTGGTTGTCCTTAATATCTTCATACAACTGCAGTGCCTTCTGCCAGTCTTTCGCCTTTAGAAATATTAAAAACAAGCATATTGTAACAAAAAATATTAAAAACAAGAATATTATAACAAAAAATAAATAAATAAATAAACAAGCATATCGAGAACAAAATGTTTACACATTATTACAGTCCAAAGTCATTGTTGGCTTAACAAGAAAAGATGAAAGCCAAGTTATCTAATTATGTAGTAATTACTACAAGGTTTATTGAAGAAAATTACATTATAAAGGGAAACTTAGAAATTATTCACTTAAAAGTTATTTGACTAGACCTAAGCATTCAAATCCAGCAATAAATTCCCTTTATATTGGGACAGTTTAGCAATGGCGATTTGGAGGAGGCACGACCTTCTGCAAACGCAGGTTCACCTGACATATCAAAGGTTCCAAGTTTCCAATTATCCAGAACAAAAAACCAAAAAAATAAAAGACCCAAAAGCAGCATAAAGGAATAAATTTTTACTGACCAAGGGTTGTTTGCTAAAGAAGCATTTTAAACAGATCAAAGAATGAATTTTCTCATTTGTTATGGTTATACTATAAGTATGCTTCATAGAACTTGCACAAATTTGGAAATGGAAACCAATTTTGGTTCCAAAGATCTCCCATCTTTTTCTATTATTTGGTAAAATTGTTGTCTATAGCTGAACAATACATACATTGCTGCACGCTCCCATCAATGAGCTATATGATATGATTCCCGAATTTATTCCTTTAGCTCTTGCTATCTCCTGTATTTCAAATGCAGCATCCAGCTTTCCAGCATGCCCAGCAACATCTATCAAAGCACTGATAAACGTCTACAGAAGAAACAAGAATGAATCAAGAAATCTTCTAAAGTTACACCTAAAAGTTTCAAGAGACTGGGGAAACCTCTTGGCCAACAGCTTAAGAATCAGGTCTCATAACTAGATGTCGTAATACAAATGATGCCAACACAGAACCATATCAATGCTAAGATTTGATTAGCCTTAGATAATTAATCTGAGATGCAATCTTACTGTAACTATACAAATATAATGGTTGGCTAAAGATTTATGCCTTGAAAAGGTCCTTCATAAGGTTACACGTTTACACTTGCCATAAAACAAGGACATAGAAAGTGGGCTCTTTCCATTGAACTTGACAAAATAGGTGTTCAGGAACATAATCTCGAAATTAGTTCATAGATTTCCAACAAGATTTACAAAATTCAATCAGTAAGCTCCTGATTGCAGTCTGAGCATGACAAACTTAGAAGACAGTAATGACTTAGGAACACAAAATTTCCATTTTTCGTGGGCTATAAGCCTATAACACATGTATATTAGCAAAAAAAGGGAAAATTCGAAAAGCGATGATTTTGACTATTTATGTACCATTTTTTACACCAACCTTGATGGAGAACATGCATTCTTGTGAATATTGTCAAAACAAGTAAAGTTTAAAATTTTCACCAAACCCATTTTTCATGGGTAACACACGTATTTTGGTCAAAAATGGCAAAGTCAAAAAACGTGTTGATTTTTGCTTTTTCCCTACTGTTTTTTCACACACCTCAATTGTGAACATGCATTTTTGTGAAAGGTGTCAAAAAAAGTGAAATTTAGATTTCTTTTTACCAAATTTCCATTTTTCATAGGCAAAAAATGGCTAAACTAAAAATCACGATGATTTTGACTATTTTTGTACCATTTTTTTGCACCAACACCGATTGTAAACATGCATTCTGGTAAATATTGTCAAAAAAAGTCAAGTTTAAAATTTTCACCAAACCTCCATTTTTCATTGGTTATAACACATGTATTTTGGTAAAAAATGGCAAAGTCAAAAAAGTGTGAATTTTTGCTTTTTCCCAACTGTTTTTTCACTCACCTCAATTGTAAACATGCATCCTTTTGAACGGAGTCAAAAAAAAGTGAAATTTAGATTTTTTACCAAATTTCAATTTTTCATGTGCTATAACACACGTATTTTAGCAAAAAATGACAAAATTCAAAAACGTATGATTTTGACTATTTCGCTATCTTATTTTCATTTATATTTAAGTATATCATATCTTTTTTAATCAATTCTTTCCAATTCCTTTTAGGTCTCCCCTTTCCCCTTTTAATATGAGTTGATTTCTCTCTATTTCCTACACAACGCACTGGTGCATCTAGAGGTCTCCCATGCACATGTCCAAACCATTTTAAACGTGTTAATCTTATTTTCTTATCTATTAAGAAATAACAGCCCGGATTTACAATTGGCAGGTCTCCTTTATCTAAAGCGTGATTCAACTAAGTATCAGACAACTAGAATTTTCAGAAGGAAGAAGGCAACAAATTCAAGTGCATAAACACCAGCGTGAAAGTTGTAAATGAAAACAAATTGGGTTTACCAAATGCCAACATTGTAAATTTTAAAAAGAGTACCTCGTCAGGGGCAACACCTCTTCTTATCATGTCACCATAGACACTACAGGCAAATTCCCAATCACCATTTTGGCTGCAGCTATTTACAGCAATAGTGTAGACTTCAGGAGTTCCCTTGATGTTATATTCATCAATCATCCTGTACACCTCTCGTGCCCTGTCAATCTAAGAAATTCATAGATTTAAGTAATTAAATTATAGTATCGGGAAAGAAGTGGAACCATAAAGTAACTTTAATAACTACTTTCATGGGTAGACTCACAACCCTCCTCACCTGACCGGCATTAATACAAGCTTTCATCAAGGCACCAACAGTAACATGATCAGGGTCTATGGGTTGTATCTCTGACCTCATTTCTGACAAGACATCAAATGCACGGTCCACTGCTCCTGATTCACCACATGCAGTGATAAGTGCATTGAATACGACCCGATCTGGCTTCACATTCTACTGTATATTAAGTGCAATAAATGTGAAGATTTATTTGAAAGTAATTTTACTCACCCCAAAAAAAAAATAGAAATTATGATTGCATGGATATTTTATTTGAAAAAAAAAAAAAAAACTTGAAACCATATCTAAGAGAACTCTTGGAAAAGTTAAGGTCCTGAAATAATGTTATCCGTCCTGTTTTGATCATTCCATAAGTAACCTCATTTCATACCTTTGATTGCATAATGCCATAAGCACCAAATGCCTTGGCAACCTGTCCAGCTTTAGCACAGCCATCAATGAGTGCACCATATGTATGAACATTTGGTTCCACTCCAGTATTGACCATTTCATGAAAAACCTACAATTTCATATAGTTTAAGAAAAGGCATGATTCTCAAAGGAGAACGTAGACAGCATACAGCATAATACTGATGGATTATCTAGAAATAAATAGTTCCAGATGAAAAGACCCAATAGGCAAAGAAACTAGCAAGGAAGTCAAATTAGCAAACTACAATACTGACAGCAACAAAAAAAAAGTTTTCACCTTGAACATTGTATCAACTTTTCCAGTTCTAGCACAAGTTGATATCAGTGTTGTGTAAAGCTTGCAGTCTAGCTTAAGCCTGGCTTCCTGGACAAGTTGCAAGACTTCAAAGGCTCCTGGATAGGTTATATTTGATCAGGAACCAAATTAGAACAATAAATTTCATTGGAACACAATGGTAATTCATAAACTGAAACACCAACCAAGGCGAAACACGAGAAAAGAATTACCTCTCAAATCTTGAGAGCTTGCACAGACAGACATAAGCATATTGAATGTGCTCAGAGTTGGATTTGGGATAAGCTTCATGAAACGAAAAGCTGCTTTGATAGCCTTTTGACTCTTGCAAGCTTGAAAAAACCGTGCATGATAAACCTGACATGAATGGAATTACACGGGTTCCCATTATGAGGAATATGCACTAGAAGAGAATGTTGAGAAAAGGACTTAGAATATGCATACTTTATCCATATCCAACAATCCTTTACTTTCCATCTCTTCAAGCATCTCGATGCAGTCATTCAACCTTAAACAAATATTTTCACTGGAATTAAGCTGAATCAAGACAATTTGCCCAACAAGACTAGCATGTTGAGTAAGTCAAGCATCTTAAGCTCAAGAAAGTTTCAAAAGGAACTAGCAAACAAGAAGGTTACCGCCCATCTCTTAACAGTTTATTGTATGCGCTGAACTGCTTTGAAGAATGGTTTCCATCCATGTACTTCCCTTCTAAACTATGGGATGGAAACAAAAATTTTGACCTTTGGCCATATTTTTTTACAGAAGAGTCTTCCCTCTTTCCCACATCTTCCTTCCTTCGAGATGTGTCTTTGTAATATGCAACAGGACTTCCTCCTTGGTCGTGAGTGTCTTCTGAATGAATTAAGTATTATTCATATCAGATTTCTTCAAGGTAAAAATATAAAATTTTACAGAAAATGTGAAAAGAAAATATTAAAAAAATGACGGTCGGCTTTGACAGGAGTTCCGTGACATATAACCTGCATGATGAAACAAAGGTGATCTAGGAAATTTTCCTCCATCTACAGCGGAATCTTTGAACAATACTGAGTTTCCATTGTCATGAAGTGAAATGTCATAGGCCAGTGCTCCTACGCCATTCAATTTTGCCGTAGGTGCGTCATAGAATGTGTACAACTCTTCACGTTGACTGTCTTTATGAGTAAGATTAGAATTACTTTTATTACTTCCAAGGAAATGTTCACAGTCTAGTGTTGCAAATTCAGTAACTCCACTCTGTGCATTAACTGCAGGGAAAGAAGCTTCTCTTGGCTTTATTTCAACCATTTGCGAGGACTTTTTGGTCTCAACTACTGTTTCATATCCACACCCCTCCAAGTGCTTTTCACTCATTCTTCTGTCAAGAGGGTAGGTTAAAACACCCGATTCAGATGGCACAAATGCTGTAGAGGATAATGATAAGCCTTCAGATTCAGTTGTAAATCGAGAATCACCGGTAAGAGAAGCCACCATGTGAGAATCAGACAACTCAGATGTACTTGTAGCGATAGTAGTTCCATTCATCAGTTTGATTTCACTAACAGGCAGCTCAGCCACAGAATCCTCCTGACAAACATTAATATTTAATCTCTCATCAATAGTTGTCTTTCCGTCTAAATCTACAGGAAGGACAATATCGTCTGCAAACAAGTAGTTCATTATACTTTTGATATGTTGAAGAAAGGGGTAAGTTTGCTGCCCTGGCATCTAGAAAGGTTGAAAAAAAATAACATAAGAAAACTAGTCCAGCATAAAACTAAATGAAAATCAAATTCAATTTAAAATTTTTAATAACTGACTCTATCATGAATTTCATTACTGTAGGAAGAAATGAATGAATCCATGAAAACTTCATATTTTACTTCAACTACATCAAAACTGGTGCCACGTGGCAAGACTGCAATCTTCACTACGATTTTCATGTACCACTCAGAAGTTAATTTCAGAACCATACGCTGCTAAAATTAGCCAAAAAAATAAATAAATGTGCGATCAAATTCTAAAATTTATTAACAAATTACGCCTAAATTTTCTTGATACTGCAGATAAATTATAATTTACAAGAAAATTATGCTACAACAGCGACTGAAATACCTGCATCTTCTTAATATGAGTCCTTATTTTGGAATAATTGAGAAAGACAATGGTAAGAGCAGCAGAGACCGCCGCGACGGTGACGACAACGACAACGGATTGCGAGTCTAGAGAAGCTCTTAGTAGTAGTCTCTTGGAGTGAAAATGAAATCGAAACCCTAGCTTCTTGCATTGTCTTCGCGAGCGGAGGCCAGGAGGCCTGAGATTGTGGCAGCTTCCGAGGAATTGTTTGCGCTGCAACCGAACGCAGTGGCAACGCGGGGAGAGGAATGATAAGGTTGGAGTGTAAGAAGAGATGCAACACAAACTCACTTCCATATACAACAATTTGGAAGGTTGATTATCCAAATAGGAGAGAGAGTGTGGAAGTGTGATCACAGTGTGTGAGTGTGTGTTTTGAAGAGTATCCTT
The DNA here is from genome assembly GCA_016586305.1 of Ophiorrhiza pumila. Classification (NCBI taxonomy): domain Eukaryota; kingdom Viridiplantae; phylum Streptophyta; class Magnoliopsida; order Gentianales; family Rubiaceae; genus Ophiorrhiza; species Ophiorrhiza pumila. The sequence continues at coordinate 41,187,973 of BLIW01000002.1, forward strand.
CTATTCTGGTGGAGGATAAGAGAGGAGGAGGAAGAAGAAGAGAGCAATAAAAGGCCGTTATAAAAGCGAGGACTCGTAAAATGGATGACGTGGCGTGACTTTCAAGGCTGGCTTAATCCTGTAGACGTAACCAATAGCCAACCATCTATAGACCAAAAATTAAATTAAATTAAATTAAAAAAAAGAAGTCGTTCTTCTTGCATATAGGCCATGAAAAAAAAGCTAACAAAATCATACTGGATCGGGGTGATTGGCCCATGTCTAGCTTACTCAACTGAGGCTACAAAACTAGACAAGCCCACTTCATTTACTGGTCCGTCCAGTAGAAGAAGGAGCCAGTCTCAGGTAAGGTGCCCAGTTCCGAACCCGATTCCCGCATGTTCCGTCGCGATCACAAAGACTCGTCCCGACGGTTAATTGCCTGAACTACACAAAGCTTGGCGACGTTTCGCTGGCGCCTCAATTTGTCACGCGCAAATAGTATACAAGTTGATGATTAAACTACAGACTACAGTCATTATCCACAAGGCCAAGAATTCGGGTTAGGTGCAGTAGAATCAAACTCACTTTAGAAGTTCCTTCATCTTCTTTCGATATTTATTTGGAACGAATTAATTCAATTGTCACTCTGCAACGCAACAGTGCAAGGTATACAAAATGTTCCTCTGCTATTCAATGCGGTTTTTTCCTTTTTGCCTGGATGTTGGTATTCGGTCATTAACCTTTGAAGCAGGCTTTAAGAATGGACTACTATTTGAAGTAAAAAAAACTGCCACCGCCTGCTTAATTCATCATGCATGCATGTGTGTTTGGCTTTTGCATTTTGAGTCCCTTAATGTTGGCTTTTGATTCGATGCTTGCTCGACATATATGCAAACGCATAGTTTATGAACAAAGTCTTCTTGGTTCATTCATTTCATTGGAATTGGATGCATGACAATGAGTTGTTTGGTAAAATATTATGTCATCCTTGTGTATTGAAAACATATTATAATATTCTTTGTTGTGGGATTTCTCTTTTAAGACTTTTATTATTAGCATTTTAAATTGCAATGTCATGACGAAACTTTTAGATATAATCAAATAAAAGAGTTATTGTACTATTATGCATCAAGATCCTCATATACATGGACACACTCTGTAGTCTCTAGTCTGTACTATTTATTAATTTTGGCTTGGTTAATATATTCTTCTTTTTTTTAATTCCATTGGCAGGCCAGTTGACATTTCACATTCAACAAAAAGAGTATAACGATGATGGGTTCTTTGCTTACGAGATTAATGCTGTATGGTTTTTAGTTTCATATACTAACTCCTCTATTTCTCACTAAAATTAAAAAAAAAAAATAAAAAAAATCTTAGAACCTTTGAGATGTTGTTTCAGGATGGTATTTGGATATGTGTATCCAGCATACGAATGCTATAAAACAGTGGAAAAAGAGAAGCCAGACATGGATCAGCTTCGGTTTTGGTGTCAGTACTGGTAGAGATGTTTTATATATATATCCCCCCTAATAATTATTATATATATGAAAGTTGATAATTTTTGTGCTACATAAAAGACATTGTAATTAAACTTGATTTGTTTGATAGGATTTTAGCAGCCCTTCTCACAGTATGCGAAAGAGTAGCGGATCTTTCTGTGTCGTGGTAAGAATTCCTGAGCTGAGATGCCATGGTTACCATTTTTGCTCTTGACCCATATCTCTATTTTGATTGTGCACAATGGCTTTGTTATTTTTGAAGGTTACCTCTGTATGGTGAAGCCAAGCTTGCATTGTGCATATACCTGTGGTATCCTCAAACAAGAGTATGCAATGGCATTTCTTTTTTCGTTTGCTTTCTGTAATACGTTGCCACAACTGTATAACAGTTTAATAATGGAATATTGAATTGTTTCAGGGCACAATATGCATTTACAGTTCCTTTGTGAAGCCGTATGTGTCTAAACACGAGAAGGAAATTGATTGCTATCTGCTACAAATGAAAGATAGGACAGTGATTACTGCTATGTTGCTGTGGCACAAGGCTGCATGTTATGGACAGGGCAAATTCTTTGAGATGTTGCAGTACGCTTCTTCTCATTCACTGGTGTCAAGAAGCTGCTCTGACCAAGGAAAAGCAAAATGAATTATGCTGTTGCAAAATTGATTTTTTATTTGTTACTTTTTCTTCATTCAAAATTCTTTATTATTTTAATTGAAATTTACATTGGCGAATTGAATTGTGTGTGTCTTGAATTTGATAACGAGAGTACCACCACACTAGTGGCCGCGTGTTTTTAATGCACTATTATTAAAAAGGCAACAAGTTCACGTGTTGAAAACTAAAGAAAAAAAAAAATCATGGTCGGCGGGCCCATAGCCCAAAATCGCAAGGGAGTAATGTGTGAGACTGTGAGAGTGAATTGGTAAGGAAGAATTCATCAAAAGCAAGCGACGGCCCATCCTTTCTATTTTCGTTTTTGTGTATTATTAAATTGAACTGTGGGCTTTCCATAAAGGACTTATTAAGTAGTGGAGGATCATGGTTACCCAAGCCAAAATTACATAATAGAAGTTATATTTTAATGTTAAGAGTACAAAATTTTAATTTTTCTAAGAATTCAATTAAATTTTTTTAATATTTTAAAGGGATCTACTATAATTTTCAAACCTACACCCTGCACCTCTATTGATTCGGAGACTAGATCTTCGGTCCAATATTTATCCTATCTTATTACGTTTAACATTTAAAACGACATAATTTCATTAAAAGTAGAAACTAAATGCATAAATAATAAAATTTTGGACAGAATATCTGGTGTCATAAATCCGCATCTGAAATCAAGTATTCTAACTCATCTAAGACGCTAAAGAAAATCATGCATACATGCATTGTACCATATATTTGAAAATAAGAGATTTGTTAAACCAAGAGTGAAAATGCATTTTGATTCACTTTTGGCGTAAAAAAAATGCATTCGCGAATGCTTAAGCAAAAATGAGTTTATATATGATGTTATTTTTCTACCAAATGCTCCTCTAATATAGACTGCAATTCATTCTAGACGTATTAATTTGTAAAACGACTTTTTATCTTCTTTTTCTCAACAAACAAAAAAGCATTAGCCCATCCACAATGACACAGCCATCTCCTTTACATGAGCATCTGCCACGTAACCTGATTTCGTACGTCAGGCGCAATTAGAAAATACTTATCAATCTGCCACTCAAACCACGCGTCAACCAGTGACGGGCCGACCAAAGTAGCAGGAAAAAAAAAAAAAAAAAGCTCAAAAGCCCAAGCAAGGAAAGTCCACTATTACTATTCACTACAGTCTACAGCAGACCACCGCCCCAGGTGTCCATACCACAAACAAAGTCGTGTCTTCAAAACGTATTCTCACCAGAAACAAAGTAGGCTGACAACATTGCGATCTTTGGCTGTAGCCTACAACTACAAAGCGCTACTTCGCTCACGGGGATCTCACACACACGCACCCGTACATACACGCGCAAAAAGGAAAACTTTGTCATAAAGAAAAAGAGTGCGCTTGAAAAAAAAAAAAGTGTTTTTGTACCTTGTCAAGATGGAGAAAAACAATGTGATGGAGAAGAAAAGTGGAATGGGTAGTCAGGTGGTGGACGGTTCAGATATAATGGAGTTGGTTGGGAATGAACAAGTGTTTAGTAACTTCGTTGATCATAAGTTCAAAGAACTTGATAGGGATTGCGATGGTAAGCTTTCGGTGAAAGAGTTGCAACCTGCTGTGGCTGATATTGGTGCTGCACTTGGCTTACCTGCTCAGGGCTCTTCTCCTGAAACTGATCACATCTACTCTGAGGTTAATTTCCACTTTTACTTACAACCCTTTTTATCTTTCCTTCTTTTTTGTTTTTCTTGTTTTTTATATTTGTCATTCTTTTTTGTTTTTCTTGTTTTTTATATTTGTCATTCTTTTTTGTTTTTCTTGTTTTTTATATTTGTCATTCTTGTGTGGTATTCCTTGCCAAGATTGCACCTTTATTAAGCATTTGCCCATCAAGATTCTATATATAAGGTTCAAGAAATGAACTTTATATTAGTAAATGATAATTTCTTGTCAACATGTACTTCGTTTTCTTGTTTTTCTTTTGTGCTTTTGTTTTTTTTTTTTTTTTTCCGTTTTCAAAGTCCCTTTTGGTCTTTGGGACTTGGGAGAAAGAAATGGTAGAAGGCGGTGAAAGGGCTTTTTACATCTTCTTCTTTTCTTTTTAATATGTGTGAATTGTTTTCTCGGTTTCGGGAGACGTGGAAGCCGATGAATGAAAGGTTTTTCTCAAAGAAACTAAAAGAATTCCATTTTTTAATACAATTTACTATTTTTCTGGATATTCCATGACGAATTGTGTTGATAGAATTAAAGGCATGCAACTGGCATTTTGGAGTAGTAGTTTTTGTCAATTTCATGGAAATTTTCTTTTGATTTCTGCTTCTCGTTTTCTCTCCTTATAGCCTTCTCTATTGCGGCTTCTTAATTTATACGGCTGATTTAAGTGAGAAGCTGTCTGGAATTCTGTAGGAACTATAAGCTTTTGCCTATATTAAATATCTTGATGACTGATTACTGCAAGTCTGTACATTAAGTTAAGCAACATCAACATGCTTAAAGTTTGTGGAAATGGATGTTTAAATTATCACGCGGTTCAAATTTTGGTTTAAGTTGGGTTTTGATCTTTGTTAAGATGATACTAAACTGATGAAGTTAATAAATGTAGCATCTTGTGTGTCAACTTCTATTCTATGCACATGCCAATTATCTTGCCTTCTGCTGGAATGCTAATATAAGACCTCGGTGGTCCAACAGTTAGACCAGAACATAAAGCTCCTTAGACGTTTGATGTGAAATTTATGAGACATAATGTTGTGAAATTATAAAGCCACCACTTCCTATGTCCAACTGTCCCAAATATATAGAACATTTATTGGGTGGGAAAACAAATAGCCAAGGCCAATTGAGTGTCTTGGCTGGTTTGATGAACTTTGATCCCGTTTGATGTAAAATTGTACTTCTTGCTTATCCTCCTCATGTGTTAGTTCAAAGTACCTGTTGATGTGATCTAGGTTCTTGATGAGTTCACTCACGGAAAGCAAGAAAAAGTAAGCAAGGAAGAGTTTAAAGAGGTTCTTTCAGACATTTTACTAGGCATGGCAGCTGGTTTAAAGCGAGACCCCATTGTAATTCTTCGTATTGATGGTGATGATCTCCATGAATTTCTTAAGAGCCAAAGTTTCGAACCTGAGGTGCTTTCCATTTTCTCCGAGATCGAGTTAACTAATGGATTCGTCCAAGATTACATCATTAAGGCTCTTGATAAACTTACAGTTGACCAAGGAGTGCCACCTGCTTCAGATCCTTGGGTAAGAATCCCATGCAATATTCTTGAATAGTTAATGTTGATATGAAGTGCCAGTACCATTAGGAATCACACTTGCATCACAATGATCTCTTATACAATTTCTTGGTCATTTCTACTGCTGAAAGACCAGGCACGACATTTTAAACATTTTGGTCTGCAAAAATATAGCAAAGCTCAAGGCAAGAGCTATTTTATTTTGTTGAAGCGTGATTGTTATCATCCATTTTCTGATTTTGATGTAGTGGATGATCAAGTTGTCCGCATCATGGAACTCCTGTAGCTAAGGCATGTCATTTCTCTGCTACTGCAGGTTAGAAGCAACATCATAGAACCAGCATTGCAGTGTTGTGTTGGTGCTACTCAGCAACCTGTTTCACTGGAGATGTTTTTTCGTGAATTTAAAAGTGTTGCAGAGAATGTGGCAAAGCTTCTTAAAGAGCAGCCTGTGATTGTCGCACACAGTGAGAATACATTTGATGGAAGTGGCATTAGAAGATTGTTGTCCAATAAATTTGAGCTGGATAAGGTTGGTAAAGTAGCATAAATTATGAAGACGGTAAATTCAGAAGTGTGATTTCAAGTTTGTATATATACGCTTGCTTTTGACGTGGTTATCAGCAATAACTTTAATTTAGTAGAATTTTCCAATCGCGCTAGCTGTAGAGGTGCATGCACTAAGATCCTTACAGTAAAGTACGATCAGGTTTGTCTTCCCACCTAAGAAAGACAATGCTAAGTAATTGTAAATATTGATGAATGTTTTCTAACCATTTGAGGGTTGCTGTTTCCATCTGTGTGCAGTTTTGCTTGTTCAAACTTATTTTTGATGCATGATTAAGTCTGTATTTGATGTCCTGCTGCAGACTCTGGATGCTGTTTTAAAAAGTGTTCCCAAAGATCGCAATGGAAAAATGCCAAAAGAGTATCTGCGCGTCGCGCTTGATGTTTTAGCCCCCTCGTCTGGCTTACCTCCATTGGGATCTATTGATCAGGTATTAGTCGGCTTAGCTAAGACTTAGATGACTTGAAACTTGTTGGTTATCTTCTATTGAGGATTGGACGATGTTTAGGCTGATTATGCTAATGATATGGGGTGTGGGGTGGGTGGTGTTTGTGTGGTTTGCAGATAGACACAATTATAAATGAGGCGTTCAAGATGTTACATGCAGATGATGGGAAATTCGTGAAAGAAGAGGAGTTCAAGAAGAATTTGACAGAAATACTGGCAAGTATCATGTTACAATTGGAAGGGAATCCAGTGTCAGTTTCTACCAATTCTGTGGTGCATGAGCCACTCGCCTCCTCCTCCTCCACACTCCTGGAAACTCCTCCTCCTCCTTCCTAACTAATCGGACCACCCTGCAAAAATATCAGAAGTAGTAGCTAGGGAAAGTACTAATTACTTCTGTAAACTAAAAAAAAGCAGTGCTGCATGGATTTATTAATATGCAGTTAGATTGTAATGTTGAATTTTGCATATATTGTGAAATATAGAGTGCATGATTCTTAGATACGAATCTGTTTTTGGTTTTCTATGCAAATTTAGATCCTCCATGCACTTCATTAATCACACTTGTTCGGTACATAACATGAACCATTTGGAAAAATCCTTCATCGTTAGGAATCAATGGTGCTGGTGTAGTTCCAAGTATATAAACAGGAACATTAATTAATATCGTGTTTTGGGAAATAAAGTTGATAGGAATCTTCTTCCCAAAGACAAAAGCAAGTATGCATAGTCTATACTCTCAACAGAATATGCCAATTTCCTGAGCTTATACATAAATCAATATTTATTATGCCTCCAAACTTTTTGGGTTCTTAATTATATATAGTATATATATTTTAGACCATGATGGATCGGCTAGCTAGTTGGCCAGTTGGCAGTCGACACAATTTCTGTCCCTTCCTCTTGGAGGAGGCGTGGAGCTAGCTGGAGTTATCATTCCCTGCCATTGACTTGGTGATCAGCCGCTCCTCAATACTAGTTCCAAGTTCCAATGGTGTAAAGACAACTACTTGTGCTTATTAATTTTGGGTTGTCCATGATATCCGAGTTAAGAAACACCAATGATGCCAGGAATTAACGAGGACGCTAGCTGATATTTCCTTTTTATTTTTGAGTTTGAAACCTACAAATTAGCAACATTAATTCTTTGGAGCTTAGGATCGATCTGAAGAGATCGATCGATAGTGAGGACTTAATCAAATATTGCATTTTAAACATAACATGAACCACTCGTATATATTTAATGTATAATGGGAAAATGACATTATAAATTTGTTGAGCTTAATATTATATCCACATTGTGACATTGATCGAGAGAGGCATTTTTAGAACGAGAAGGAAGTTGAACAACTTATGTTGGACTTGTACTCTGTCCTATCCCATAATAAAAGTATAAAACATATATATCTGAGCATAAGGTATTATTCTTCTTTGTTAAACTTGTCGCCAGCATTGCCATTGGGCGGTGCAGCGGTGCTCCATTCTTGTTGGATTGGAACTTGGAAGCACACACTAATGTGCACCACGCCAATGCCTAATCAAAGCGTTGATGACACCTAAGAAATCATACTTGTGGTACTGGGCTTGGAAATCTTGATCAGAAATAACCTTGGTGTAGAAGTAGAATGCAAAGCAAGCAACCGTTGGCCCAACCCAAAATACCCAGTGTCCCTCCCAAAGATGGCCTCCTCTCACCAGGGCTGCCCCTAAACACCTAGCCGGATTCATCGCAGCACCCGCATACCCCTTCTTGCCTGTGACTGATGTTGATACAAAAACCAGAACCGCTAGCACAATTCCAACGATTGAGAAAGCCATCACAAGACCCAGTGATTTCATGAGATGAGGATTAAACGCAACCCAAATTGCAGTGAACGCTAAACAAAATGTACAGAAGGTCTCCAGCCAGAAGGCCTGGGTCGTCCCTAGCCCAGTTGTAACAGGACCGTCTGGACCTGCAGGGATAGTTACTGAGATGGTACAACCCCCGAGCGAGTAAGTATCCGCAATGGTGCTGCTGACCACCGCCTGGAGTGCTAGTGCACCCAGGACGCCACCAGCACATTGGGCCAAAATGTACATTAAGGCACGCGAAAGGGAGACGAGGCCGACTAATGCTGCAGAGAAAGATATGACGGGGTTTAAGTGGCCTCCCGAAACTGGGAAGAGAGCCAATAGAGCAATAGTGACGGTGATGCCCAAGAGAATAGCCGAAATCAGGTTAGGCATTGGTATGTCAGTCTCGTGGGTTGAGATCACTATGGTATCGACCATGAATATCAAAACAGCCGAGCCAAGAAGCTCTGCCAAAGACGCTCGCAGAACCTGTATTTAGCAGCAAAAGAAAGAAAGACAGCTTGAATTGCTGATCATGACACGCATGCACGGAACAAATTGTTACTAATACTACGTACGTACTACTCATTATTAACTACTAACATTCCATGAAAGAAGCTCGTCCAAGCCAACCCTTTGGCCAAGGGTGTAAGAGGTTTGCATCTCGTTGTCACCTTTCCAGCTGCATCATCATCATATCATTAAAATAATTATCATGCAGAGGACTAATGATGATGGTGTGGACTGTGGAATCGATCAGTAAAGAAACTTGCCTTGTTATAGAAGTTTCTGGGCTACCTCCCAAGTCCACCACCGCTACATGCTCTCCGTTTGCAGCCATGTACGTATTACTAGTTAATTTGCCAGTTTAGTGGATGTTAGAATGAGTTTGGTAATTGCTAGTTTGGTTCTTGATTTATATATTACACGTACACAAACGACACAAAATCAACAGCTATTTAATTATAGTATATACTAATTGACTAGTAGTTAATTAGTTGGATTTCCTTTCTATGCACAGACAAACGACATAAATCAATAGCGGTTGGAAAATTAAACAAAATTTTTGTTAATTATAAATTTCTTTATATGTTTTGTTTTTTGAGTTTAAAGTGGTTTACTAATAATATTTATTTATTAATTAGTTATTGGTATGAATTAGGAAAGTGTGTAATTAAGAAACCTCTACCACTATAAATAGAGGATGTTATGGATCTTTGTAAAGAGAGGAGTAGGAAAGAGATACCTCACGGAGGGGTGTGCGAAAAAGCCATACGACGGCTTAGAGAAATTTTGTGGTGGGGCGGTTGTGCCATACGCTTAGAGAAATTTTGTGGTGGGGCGGTTGTGCCATACGATTGATTTTGTGATTGTTGTAATCCTCTCCTCCCAAATATATTTTTTGTTTATTGTGATTTGATTATTTCGATCCTTCAATAGCTAATTGAACAAATTGAGGATATCAAGCTTCGGGGATTTGCCCCAGTCAACATACACACATTAAAGTAATTAGGGTTAAAAGTAATTTTAAAAATATTTATGCATTTAATCTATAATTTTAGTAAAACTAATTCGTTTTAAACGTTAGACAAAATGATACAAGATAAATATTGAATATAACATCTTCAGTCAACACTAATTAAACTCAACTCATTTGCAAGCAATGTAAGTAAGAATACGCCGGTGGATGATAATTGGCAGTTGAATGAAATTTTCACAATTATTAATTGTATGTATTGTTTTGTCCATTGTGTTTTCCGGCCGACGCATCTTGTAACTCTTGTTGAATTCAGCCTCACGATATGTTGATGCTCAGAGTAGTTAATACAATTGCAATGCGCTTGTCCTACAAAACAAGGATAATAATAAATACGATAATTTTGTGTGGTTGAATTTGTACTAAACATATATATATATATATATATATATATATATACTTTTGTTTATTCTTTAATGCCAGCCAATTTTTTCATTATAAATAAAATTTAAGATTAATAATATACAACGTGAAATTTTAGAGTGAAATCCCTTATATATAAAAAGATGAAATCATCCCTTATATATAAAAAGACAAAATCATGTATCACTTCATAAAAAACTGATACGTGTATAATCACTTATTCATTAGGTTCACTATCATTTGGTTACGGTATTACTTTAATTTTAAAAAAATGAGATAACTAACTAAAATGACATGTTAATTTTTTATAAAGTGATATATAGTACTCATACCCAATTTTATCTTTTTATACATGACACATTTAATGAGATTTCACTATGAGCATCATTACTCTAAATTTAATTAGAATAAGTCCAAACATGTTCATAACATTAGTATACAGCGCACCACCCCAATGATTAAATTCGGAATTTTTTTAATAGGCTCAAACGAAAAATGGAAAAGGCGCATTAGAAAGACCGAACTAATCCAATTAATGCAGCCAATAAATTCGAAAAGTTTTTAATTAAAAATCGGATTTCCAAATTAATTTCTATGTTAAGGGATAAGGAATCCCATTTATAAGTGCATGTAATTTTTTTTTCTTTTACTTCTCCGTATATGTTGAGTCCTTTTCTTGGCTTGGGCTTTATTGATCGTTCGAAGAAATCAAATAAAGCCCACTAGATGTTTCATTGAATTTTGTAAAGAGAAATGACCCACTACGAACCTAATCCACTGGGTTAGTTCCTTCAGCAGGCTATTTTCCATTTTTTTTATCCAAACTATATACATGAACAATTAATTACGCGTGTCAAGGCCTTGGCAATTGGCATATTTAAAAAAAAATAATAATTTGTAATTTTCTTCCAAAAATCCAATCCTATATAACTCAAATTGATTTGTTTTTTTAAATTTTTATTTTCTTTCCAAAGTATACAATTTTATATTTTTTGCAAGTAAAAAACAATCATAATGCAAGTTTAAAAAGTTGTGAATCTTTTATTGCTTACCAATTTGGGAAGTTTTCATTTGTAATTATATAGAAATTAAAATAAATCAAAAATGTGACGACCCAACCCATCGGAGCGAGTTGGACCGTCGATCCTGTACATTACACCAAAATATAGTTTATCCTCAAAATGAAAACAATAATCGAAATCAGGATGTCCGTAAGATTTTTTTTCTTTAAATACTACTCCCACAATTATCATGCCCAATCTTGTTCTTAGATTAAACACCAAAACACGCATGTCTATATAACATCAAACTGCCATTTATGTCTACACCATCGAACCATCCATAATACAATACCATAAAAACCTTTCGTACAATCCCATACACTATTACGTACATAACTTAATATACAAGTGCACTCTTATTTAGCAATATACACTAACTTCAAAATCTGTCTAACAGGCTCTAAGAACAAGATTGAGCATGATAATTGTGGGAGTAGTATTTAAAGAAAAAAAATTTCTTACGGACATCCTGATTTCGGTTATTGTTTTCATTTTGAGGATGAACTATATTTTGGTGTAACATACAAGATCGACGGTCCAACTCGCTCTAGACTAAGGGGTGGTTTGGGTCGTCAAAGGTGGTATCAGAGCCTATATCATACTAAGTTAGTATGACTTTGGTGGATCGTTTAGTAGGGCATAAGAAATTTAATCTATTATTAATTTATGATATTATTAAAACAAAATATATTGATATGGAATATTGATGTGTTATAGGATGGTTGATGACCGACGAGAAGTTTGGTATCAGGACGGCCCGGGAAGGTGTCCTACGAGGTATAATCCTCGTTTGATAGAGGCATCCGGACGTGAGTGTCGCTGTGGACGCTCATACCCTGACTTTGTTGTGCATCAGGTGGTGGAAGAGCGTGATAGAGAATACAACCAAGCAAATGTTTATTATGCCGAGGTAATAGAAAATCAAAGGAGAATTAGGGAGTTGAAAACGCACACTGACTGGCTGGAACGAGAGAACCAACAATTGGCAGCTTGGTGCCACCAGGAATATTATAGGCGCTTGGAAGCAGAAGAAAGGAATAATAGGTGGAATCAACGTTTGGACGAATTCCACCACGGTTTGGGAACTATGCGGGCATTGGTGGAAGCAATGCAACCAGGATAGTTCCCAACATTATTTAATCCTGGTTGCATTGCTTCCACCAATGCCCGCATAGTTCCCAAACTGTGGTGGAATTCGTCCAAACGTTGATTCCACCTATTATTCCTTTCTTCTGCTTCCAAGCGCCTATAATATTCCTGGTGGCACCGAGCTGCCAATTGTTGGTTCTCTCGTTCCAGCCAGTCAATGTGCGTTTTCAACTCCCTAATTCTCCTTTGATTTCCTATTACCTCGGCATAATAAACATTTGCCTGATTGTATTCTCTATCACGCTCTTCCACCACCTGATGCACAACAAAGTCAGGGTATGAGCGTCCACAGCGACACTCACGTCCGGATGCCTCTATCAAACGAGGATTATACCTAGTAGGACGCCTTCCCGGGCCGTCCTGATACCAAACTTCTCGTCGGTCATCAGCCATCCTATAACACATCAATATTCCATATCAGTATATTTTGTTTTAATAATATCATAAATTAATAATAGATTAAATTTCTTATGGCCTACTAAACGATCCACCAAAGTCATACTAACTTAGTATGATATAGGCTTTGATACCACCGTTGATGACCCAAACCACCCCTTAGTCTAGAGCAAGTTGGACCGTCGATCCTGTACATTACACCAAAATATAGTTCATTCTCAAAATGAAAACAATAACCGAAATCAGGATGTCCGTAAGATTTTTTTTTCTTTAAATACTACTCCCACAATTGTCATGCCCAATCTTGTTCTTAGATTAAACACCAAAACGCGCCTGTTTATACAACATCAAACTATCATTTATGTCTACACCATCGAACCATCCATAATACAATACCATAAAAATCTTTCGTACAATCCCATACACAATTACATACATAACTTAATATACAAGCGCACTCTTACAATATACACTAACTTCAAAATCTGTCTAACAGGCTCTGTGATCTCACCTCCTCATTGACTCGCTAAATTGGATCTTCCCGACCAAATTCCTTCGAATCCTCTGAAATAAGTTTTTTAGAAAATGGGGTGAGTTATAACGCTCAGTAGGGAGGTGGTAAGACCATTCAATTTAAAAAAATGTAATGGAACTATACAATCATTTTTACCATTTAATATAATAAGATCATAAATCAGTCAGTCAATTATGGCAAATTTAAATATTGCCGAAGAGTATGCGCAATAATTACAAAGTAACAGACATATCATGCAGTAATTATTACCAGACCAGTACCAGCCTTATAACCCCTTCCAGACAGTGGGATGTTCACACCACTGTTAAAGCTACTTTATCCACTACAATTAATAGTTATCACACAGGTAACAATGTGACCCACTCTGGTAGAGTTAAAATCTCCTTAACTCAATCAGAGTGGGGTTGATGTTATGGTAGTGCTATGATAGTCGTCAACCCATGCCGTCTCGATTATCACTGAACTACAAATGACGGCCCCCAAAACGTTCACATACTATGCAGTCCATATTATTAAAAAAAATGACAAGCACAACAATTACTTATTTCAACCAATATCACATATTCTTGCCAAGCCACTTAACTCGAAGTGTAACTCGGTAAGAGGTACAATATAATATCATTTTTAGTTCTTACCAAGGAAATCTTGTTAATTAAAATGTATTAATTTAAGGATGTATCAATTAACGTGGTTCTCATTTTTAAGCGTTTACGTACAAATATTTGTATTTTCGTATATGCATGTTCCTATATTTATATATGTATGTTGAGATGTGCATAAATACGCATTTAGGTGTATTCAATCACGATTTAGGTTATTATTAGTTGAAATTGGGTGTGGCTCATGCTTTATTTACTTGTTTCCTTATTCATTAAGTTATTATTATTATCATCATTATTTAAATACCTTTTATGGTTACTCATTATTTAATACCATGTTTAAATGGTTCAGCTTTTTCATTTTTTTTTTTTGGGACTTTTGGGCTTTATTTCTTTAACTTATCATAAGTTCCTAGAATCATTTAAGGAAAGCTATTAATGCTTAAGCTTTTAACTGATTTAGTATAACTTTCCTTTTGGTTCTCTCCTTTCTTTTCCCCCTAAACGATTCCACCTCAACATCCTCTCTATTATAGTCATTTTAAATCATAAATTGATGCCTGTGTGTTTTATACAAAACATACGTCCCAAGACGAGGCCTTTTTAATCAAAATATGAAACCCATTTTCTGCTTCTTTTTTTTTGTTTCTTCTCTCTTTCTTTTTCTTTTCTTACCGCCTCAGCTTACAACATCACAAAGTGATTAAGACACTCTCGTTTAATCATCCCTTACAAATGACTAATTTATTTTACTTCAAACGAAATCAAAATATAACAACCAAAACTACAGTATGAACCCAATCACCAGATTCAATATTCAACTTATTGAAATTACCACAAAACCGTAAAGAGGATTTCATTGCATCAGTCCAACCGTGAAATTCTCACAAGCCGATTTAATTCAAGCAACAAATAACAAGGAAGGAGAGCAAATTTATGGATCATGAATCCCTGTTGCTACACGATTGTATCACAGGCCATATATATATATATATATATATATATATATATATATTAGAAAAAAAAAACAACCTTTGAGGCTACAACTTTACAAGCAACAATTTCCATGTTCCCTACCTGTTAAAAGTTTTCCAGAATTCCTCCAAATTAAACAAAGTGGATTTGCAGAGCCTTTTTTTTCCTCTTCTACTTCTTCTTCTGCTCTGCCCCTTTTCGCTTCTCTTTCTCTCTATTTTTTTCTCCTCAATTTATATAATTCTATAAAGAGTTTTGCCACAAGTCCCTAGTTATGACGTGTAAGCTTAATATAGCTTACACGTATCTCACTCATTTAATTTTGCTTTTTTTTTTCCTTTTGTTGTGTTGTTTAAATATGTATATATAATTTCCTTAATTTATAAATAAGCCCTTACCTTTTAGAAACAATAACCAATACCCAATCTTGCTATTAATTAATTTATATCCCTCATAACTTTCTATACTTAACACTTAAGCTCTCAAAGTAAATAATTAATTAAAGTACAAACTATGAAATTTAATTCCCACAAAATGCCACAAATTTTAAAGCTTATAACAACGCACAATTTTTTTTTTAAAAAAATAATAATAACCAAAGGTATTATCATTTGAAATCTCAGGGTCTCACAAAAAACATTCTTAATTTTTATTTTCTCTTGACTCCATCTCCTCTAAAATCTAAACACTAGTTATTATAATGCTTATATATATATATATATATATTTTTATATAACACACACCCTCACATGCATCCTACAGGAATCGAACTCTAAACCTGTAGGTCAGGAAGCTAATTCCCTAACCACTAGTTATTATAATGCTTGTTTTATCTTTTAAACCATACCAATTTTCTTTTCATAGGGTAATAAAAGGAGTACGAGTATTTTTTGGTAATTTTATTTATTCATCTTAACATTAGTCAATAAATAAATAATGATTATAGAAATAATTAAATGAGGATAGAAATCCACATAACCCCTTCTAAGTATATATGATGTGAATCACAATATCGAAACCGAAATTTATATTGATAATTTGCTTTAATTACACGAACAAACATCATTTTGCAACTCTTTTGGTACTAGAACTATCCAAGGAAACGAGACTAATCACCAAATTCATAATGATGCTGCCTTGCTAGCATGACTATGGTCATAGCTTATTCCATCTCCATGGTCTCCCTTCCCTATTTTATGCATGACTATTTATTGATAGAACATTCAATGATTGAATCCAGATAAAGTCCTGATGATACCAAAGAAATCGTGCTTGTATCCTTCAGTGTAAAAATGGTCATTAGGGATGATCTTCGTGTAAACGTAGAAAGCAACACAAGCTGTAGCTGGCCCTGCCCAGAATACCCAGTGTCCATCCCACAAATGGCCTCCTCTCACGATCGCTGCTCCAAAACACCTTGCTGGATTCATCCCCGCTCCGGCATAACCCTTTCTAGCCGTGACTGTGGTCGATATAAACACAAGGAGTCCAAGCACAACTCCGATGATTGCAAAAACGGTTAAGAGGCCTAGAGATTTTCTTTGACGATGGTCATAAGCCATCCAAATGGAAGCAAACAAGAAAATGAAACTGCATATGACCTCCAGCCAAAATGCCTGGGCTGTCTCTAGGCCAACTGTAACGGGTCCCTGTGGACCCGGTACAATCACTGTGAGGGTACAGCCACCGAGTGAAAAAGTTCTTTCGATGTTACTGCTAACCACCGCTTTTAGTGCCAATGCGCCGAGGATAGCACCGGCACATTGTGCTAGTATGTAAATCATGGCGCGGGAAATTGAGATAAGACCAACGAGTGCAGCGGACAATGAGATGATGGGGTTTATGTGTCCTCCGGAAACTGGAAACACTGCTATTAGAAGAATGGTGATAACAATGGCTATGAGAATTGACATAATCAAGTTTGGCATTTTGACTTCAGTCTCAATGGTTGATATGACTATGGTATCGATCATGAAGACAAGAACAGCTGAGCCAAGAAGCTCCCCAATAGATGCTCTCCAGACCTGCATCGCATTAACTAAGATCAGCACATACAACTGCCGAAAAATCCCCAGTGATGAAGATAATTTTTAAATTGCCCTACAGAATTGAGAGAGAATACGAACATTCAAGGATAGAAGATCGTTCAAGCCTAGCCTTTCGCCCAGGGTGAAAGATGTTTGTTTCTTTTGATCCGGCGTCCAGGGTTCTGATCTGCACAACAACAAAGTAGAATCTTGAGAATGGCACTAGTAAAAAGTAACAGTAAAAGATGGAGAGAGTGCAGGCAACTCTCGATATATATATAGCGTTTTGTAGTGATGAGTAAGATACTGGCTTTGGGGTTGAAGAAATTGGTTGAATCTTATTTCCGGAAGAATTGCTGTCTTCTTCCATGCTGACATACACATTTCCAGCATTACTTGCCATATCTATAGAATCAGAACTGTTCAAGTTAGTAGTGATTAATTTGCTACTAAAGAGTAGTGTTTCCTATGTATATATGCTACTCAACGTTGCTTGTTTGTTCTGCTTTTAACCTGCAGCTGCTGCTGTATTTATAGCAACCAAGTCAACGACGTACGCCATTGGTAGGGGTATGAATTATTATGTTATCCACGAAAGACTTGGCCTGGCTAGCTAGTGGCTGCAACTGTCGATATTAATGTTACTCCAAAAATTATTGTGAGCTAGCTAGAGATCAACTTACGCGGTGTTCTGTTCAACACATTCACAGGCCACAATAAGTGGTAAAAATCATGCATTTATGCATTCTAATATCTCGTGCTTGAGTACTGGATTCGAATTTATTTGTTCATCATGTATATATTGAATAAGTTTTACTTCTCCTTTGCTGATTTTCAGTTTTTCACGAGGCCGTATTCTAGTGCTCGTCTATTAATTTTCTTAGCAACATTAATAGTAATTACTAAGTGGGGAACATGGAAAAAGAAAGGTATGCTACAAAAGTGTGGTCATTGACTGCATGCGTACAAGAGTATTTTTTTTGCAAATGCAGATGCTCATGAATTTAGCTAGTGTCCAAAAACTGAAAAAGATGAAAATGGGAAAAAATTAATTACTCGTCTCTTTAATTCTTGATGGTGGAGGTCATGATAAAGCATTCATCCAGCAACCCTTTCCTACACAAATAAATTTGGTCCTACACTTAAATTTGGTTGTTGAGCCAAATAAACAAAAAAAATAAAAATAAATAAAAATCCGTGCTTGCACCACTTGGTAGCCAACAGCAACTGCATTTTCATGCTCATTAACTATATATGTGCAACAATATTTCTCCTTTTGGTTCAATAATATCAACGGGTGGGAGCTTAGAGGTACAATTTCTGGGCATGCATGCAAGTTTTAAATAACAAGGAAGACAGAGGGGGAAGCTTTGAGAGTAATGTATATGTTGATTGAAGAAAAAGTCTCTTACAGCTAGCGTTACCTGCAGCAACAACACAGTAATTTAGATGATGAAATCCCAATGCATGCATGAGAAAGAATAGTGTGTATATCAGTATATGTGTGTGTGTGTGTGAATTGATTTCAAGTGTATTAATCTCTTCCCTTAATATTTAGTTGTTAAAACTTAAAAATACGAAATTTGGCTTGTAATTAACCTGATTGATTCTTGTTGCGTGAGCGCAGAAAGTGATCTAGAAGTCAACCCCTGAAGGCTAATGAAGCCACCCATAAATAATAAATACAGCAGAGATAAGTTGAAGATATTCAATTAATACGTTGTTGCATAGTTGCATGTCAGTATCTTTCCCGACTGACAATAGCTTTGAAAAGGGATGATGATTCTCCAAAAGTGGGAGCTGCGCTGAACCCACAGAAATTAAATTCCATGTGATTCCAGATATGGCAATAGCAGTAGTAGTCTAGTAGATATGAATTGTATTTTGTTATTTGGAGAAGTTGGGGTTGGAGGATATATCGGTGAAATGGGAGGTAGAACATGATTCATAATTGAGGTCTCCAACATACCCAAAATTTTACACTTCATGTTTCGGTGATTGATATGATCAGAGTCGAATACGTACAGAAGCTTACTAAAAAGATATTCCAATCAACAATTTGTTTGGCTCTATAAGTTGTTAATCTTTTTTTAGTAGATTCTGCCCGGTAGGTTTAGCTTAAAATATTTGTTTCTTGAAGACACCGACGGATTTGGTTTTGATTAACAGCATAGGCCTGCCGGCCCAGATAGTCATCAAGAGAAACTGGTGGCAGAAGTTTGACTCTTCAGTGTCAAAGTGGCCGTTCGACCACAAATGCCTTGCATTGAGCTGCTTATGCATGCAAATTAGAAGGGCTAAATTTTCATTTTCGAATGTACAGAAGGGATTTGTTTTTAGCATTTGTCCATGCCGTTCCTAATCATGTTTTACGCATCTTTCTTTTTCTTCGTGGAATTATGGTTTTAGGAGGAATCGACTATTAATGAAACAAGAAACCAAGAGCATAAGCTCAAGTTATAAGTCTTAACTCATGCACTTATGACTTCTGTCTACAGCTAAAATTAATAATGTATATATAGAATAATCAGAATCTAATCAAGTGACAATTAATTAACATGGATGAAAAGCTAGCTTAAACGGTAGAGGTTAATTACAGTGTTACAGTAGTACCAGGACCATGTACAAGGTTAATTTTCGTTTAAGTTTACGTTTGTGTCATTGATATATGCGTGTGCCGAACATCCATGTCGATTTAACAATTTAGAATGGTGGAAAAGACAGTATAGTCTTCCAAATTTTTACGTCTTCTGGTGCTTTGTGGATGAAGGAATCATGGGATTTCTTGCGAGTGGTTAATTTGCATGATAAATATATGAGTTGAGGATGAATCCAATGATTCATCTTTTCTCTTTTGTTCTAAACAAATGGAGGATATTATGGGTCCATAGAGCTTTAGATAAAAGTGATGGACTTCTCTAGAAAATCCCTTTCCTCGATGATGTTTCTTACGTAGGTACTTTCTGTCTCATTCGTGGTTGACCAGAATAATGTCTATTTATTGTGCAATGCAATTCCTCCTCCTCCTCCAAGGATCATGGAGTCTGTACCTTTTCGACTGAGTTGCTGTCTGATTCTTGTGTTACTAATCACAAGCTGCAGATTTTCAGGCACAGTAGTTACCTTGAATCCATTCCTTTTGAGAAAAATCAAGTTCTTTTGTTCTTTATTCATTTCCCTTCTGTTCTAACTTGGGGAACTGCGTTTGGTTGTAGATTGCTATGACCCTTTGGATCCAAATGGAAACATTACAGTCACCTTTGACATACTACAATATACATCCGATGGTTATGTGGTTGGTATCATGATGAACCCTTTCTTTTATGGCTGCTTCTCATTGCAATTTTAATTCGTTGAGCAATTGCATGGCTAAATACTTAATCTGAACCTTTGATTGAATTTAGCAAGTCAAAAGCTTTCTGCAAAATGCCTTTTGGAAAGGTAAAAATCATAATCAAATCCAAGATAGTACTGTTTTGAGTGATCCGTGATCGGTCAATCTGTTCTGAATATCACAATTAATGTTTGGGTAGAAAGAATATAGTGTACTGAATAAAAAGAAAATGTATGTTGAGGATTGAACTTTTAGCAACTATAGAGTTCCTGGGTAACTTTGTATCTGAAATCTTGAGATGATATGTGCTGCTTTATAAGCTACTCAATTTCGGACTCAGAATCGGTGTTCATGACATCGTAGCAAGTTCACTGTGTTTTCAGTCCTATATATCTTGCTATGTAGATGATTTTTCTTGGTAATTACAATCTTTTTAACCAGAATTTCACTGAAACAAGTTCAAATTTCCTTATGTTTTAACCTTCCAGCCCTCAATTCAACAGTTCATGATCTCATTAATTCCGTGACTGCTTTTCTAGGCAAGGGTAACCATCCAAAATTATTACCAGTATCGGCATGTGGACAAACCTGGCTGGAGACTCGGGTGGACTTGGGCAAAAAATGAAGTTATTTGGTCCATGTCTGGTGCTTTTGCAACACAACAAGGGAACTGTTCATCCTTCAAGTTTCGGTTGCCACATTCCTGCATGATGGATCCTGATATACTTGATCTGATGGCTGATGCAATGCCGCAGAACATGTCACAGGACTGTTGCAAAGGTGGCCTTCTTGCTGCCTGGGCTGTCGACCCCTTCAAGTCCTTCTCATCCTTTGAGATGACAATTGGCAACTTGGAAGGAAATTCTACTGGTTACAGGCCTCTCAATCTTAATCTTCTGGCTCCAGGACCGGGTTACACTTGCAGCCCAGTTATAGACACTGGTCCAACAGTTTCCTCAGTTATTGGGGGTAGAAGAGAGGAGCAAGTTTACAGTAAGTGCTGTTATATCAATTGAATATTATGCAAGTCTTATAGTTTTTATCAGACAACAACCAGATAATTGACAATTGAATAGCTGCAGAAGATTGATGAAAGAAACCCATACAATGATTCAGTTTCTTGATTTGAGAAGGTTGAAAATCACTCTCAATTTCCATCTGTATTATGCTAGTTAAGTTAATTGTGCAGTGTGCTGAATAGATATTGCAGTAAAATTCCTAGGAAATTACTGATTTTTTAAGTGACTACTTTACTCCCTCCCACATGATTGTGATATTTCAATCATTTGTAGTCTCAGAATTGCAGTTGAGGGATTCAGTGTCTTTTCCACTTTTCTTGGAGGAGAAGAACTTCTTGAGTTAATTCAACGCTCTACCTTAAATGAAGAAGTAAAGAAATTTCTGCAATGATCTAACCTATGTGAAATCCATAATCAGTTTCTTTTTTATTAAACAGAAAAAAGTTTGCACTTCATTTTTTGTCCTTCCAGCCCATCTAACTACACTCTAATATTAACCTCTGTTATTTTTTACAGGGACATGGAAATCGACATGCACATACTCCAGTTATTTGGCTAACAAGACACCAGTCTGTTGTGCTTCATTCTCTACATTTTACAGTCCTGAAATCACTTCATGCCCTTTGTGCAGCTGTGGATGTAAGCAAACTGATCAGAGTAGAAAACAGTGCATTAGGTTTGTTACTGAAACCGGATGACCCTTATACTTGAAAGCATGAAATGAAACTCAATATGCCTGCACATTGTCCTTGTCCCTGCAATTCAGAAATTATTGCTCGAATTACATTACTTGTATTTGCTTTGTTGGAGCAGTGAGGGTGCGTTTCCATCAGATTTGGTCAGTGATACCGATATACTGCAATGCACTGATCATATGTGTCCTCTTCGGATTCATTGGCATATCAAGAACAACTTCGTAGATCATTGGAGGGTTAAAATGACGATCTCCAATTATAACTTTGGGCGGAATTACTCCAATTGGAATGTGTTGGTACAGCATCCTGGTTTTAGCCAGCCCACCACAAGTTATAGCTTCAATAGCACAGTTCTTTCAACTAAAGGTGTTTCAGGTAATTGGCACGTTTGCTTGTACGCTTACTTCTTCTATGAGTTTCTTCCAGTTCTTACTGATAGAGTTTCTGCAGATGAGGTTGCTCTCTTCTGGGGGATCAGTTACTATAATGACCAGCTGCTGCAAGCATATGAGAATCAAGTTGGGTCCGCGACGACAGAGATTCTTTTGCGCAAAGATATGGACTTGTTTACCCTGAGAAATGGATGGGCTTTTCCTAGAAGAATATACTTCAATGGCGAGAACTGCGAGATGCCTCTTCCAGACACTTTCCCTATGCTACCAAATGAAAGCTCCAGGCAAAACACTCCTAAATGCAGCATCCTAATTTTGCTATACCTGACTTACAAAATAGTTGGTTTTCGGTTTTGATCAGCTTACTCTCTTCTCATTTGCATATGACGATGAAAAGTAAAGTTATTTGCAGTCAATTTTGGCACTGATAATTTGAACCTGTTGAAGAATTATTAGTACAGCACAGTGTACATCCTTGCAAGTAATTAAATTGACATTTATAGACGGAATTCCATATTAGTATGAAGAGAACAAGCCCTTTTTCTTGTTTGCTTGCTATACATTGATACAATTAATGAAAACAGAATTGGTTAAAGAAACACTATCGAGTTGTAGGAAGGCATGAGATTTTCTTGGTTGGATTTTTTTGCTTGTAAGATGGACTGACAAGTGACATGAGCCTCAGAAAGCTAATAAAGGTGACGAGCAGTGCAAAAACCAAAGGAAAAGGTGGCCTGGCTGCCCGCCCTCCATTGAGGCTTGAGCAGCAGGACATTCCAAAACTCAAAAGGAAATATGTAGATAAATCATGTAAACGTTTTGTAGTAAATATGGCCAAACTTGTTAAAATCCCCCTATTCTGAAATGCATAAATTCAGTCTTTATTAGTACTATAACACGGTATCAAATATGATACGGAAGTTAATAACAATCTATATGTACTATAAAATTATGATAGTAAACTAAAATCACGATTTCAATCACCATTAAAATAATAGTAAACTAAAATCACGATTTTAACTGACATTAATTGAGTCTCATATATAACGGTCTAACACTAAGTTTCTCTCTAAATAGAAATAAGACGAGATTTTCTCTAAATACAAATAAGCATTCTTTTGTTCATTCATTCAACTTTCTTTCAAGTATAGTTAGTTATGCCATTGAACTTCAAAATTGTTTCCGTGTCAACATTCTTATTCATTAGTGATTCGCATGGTGAAATTCGAAAGAATTAATAAGAAGATGGGTACTAAGTAATTGCATATAGTAAGTACATTGGAGGGCTTCACTGCAATTAGTTTAGTAGTTTAATCATCGTCGTCATAGAGTGAAAATGTGGTCCAATGCCCTCTCATAATAACAGCGACTTCAATTCCTTTATTTTCTTCCTCCGCCTGCACGACAGCACGAGAGTCAACGTGCGGTGGCGTTGATTATATGTTAGCTGTAGACTGTAGTAGTAGTTGAAAACTATAAAAGATTCAAACTGAACAAACACAAAAAATTCAAGAAAAGCCATGGCTGCTCCTCCTCCTCCTTCCCAAGATGTCAAACCCCATCAAGTCAAAGATGAGTCCGTGGCTTCCCAAGTCGATGGCCGCCGCCCTATTTCCAATATTCTTTTCATCATCGGTATGCCAATTTTATTTTTTTTTAACTTTTTAAGTTTTATCAAAAGAAGGAAGAAAGAAAGAAATGCGAAGACCCACAATCCACATGAATGTAAGAATGGATAATAAAATTGATTTATTGAGTTGAATTGTTTGTTGGAATTTGAAATGCGCAGCTATGCAGACTGAGGCGCTTCCGTTGGTGAACAAGTTCCAGCTCATCGATGACCCTGATTCTGTGTATTTCTCTTCTTTTTCATTTTTGCTGTTTATGTGTTTCAGTCTTTCTCTCTCTTTTTGCTTTTTCAGGATTATAAAACAACTTTCTTTCTCATAATTTATCCTCTGATTAATGAATGTTTCTTTAGGTGATGTCAAATGACTGCAATTCTATGTTTTGCTAATCCAAATCTAGGAAAAAACTAAATTTGCAAAATAAGAAGTTGTGATAATTCAGTTTGATATTGTAAGCAACTCTAGTATAACTACCAAGGTTAGACCTTTATTGGGTTTTTTTTTGGCGTAATCTGTGTAATTTGGAGCAGTTTAGCAGTGCTATTTTTACAAGGTTTTCATTCGTGTGGACGTTCGATTTGTTTACTGTTGCTTGTTTCGGTCGAACTGGAATGTTATGTGTTTCCTGCCAATTTTTTTACATGCCAGATGGTTGGTCCTATGGTTCTTTTATGGCCTGCAACCTAAATTTCTTATGCTGATTATGCAGGTTTCCAAAAGGAGTCCCTTGGGTGCGCTACTGTGGCAGCTATAAAGATCTAACTATTAACATTGTCTCTCCTGGAAAAGATGCTGCTTTGGGTGGGTAATATTCTCAACTGTTAAACCAGTTCCTGGTTTGTCTTTGCTGACTGGTACATATTGGTAGCTGCATTTAACTTATCCAATGTTGCATTCTTGTTGGCAAGGAACTATTCTTCTGTTTGTGCAACTATTCTCTTTGTATATGGAACCAAAAGCATATCTTTAATTGGTACTAAGTAATACATCTCAAGCCATTTACCTCACATGAGAGAAGGACTGGCTTTTGATTTGCATCCTGCTGGGCGGTGTAATTTGCTACCTTATTTTCTTTCCTTTAATCCAGTTTCGATGTAATGGGTAGCTTAGAAATGTGGCTAATGAAACATGGAGATCTAAGCTTCTAAATCTTTGAAACACTTTGTAGGATGAGGAATTTAAAAGTGGAAGCATTACATATGTTATTCCTTGGTTATTAATCACTGTCTACAAACTGTTGGTAGGGGTTGACAGCGTTGGCACTGTTTCTACATCACTTGTCACATATGCCTCCATTCAAGCCTTGCAACCTGATCTTATCATAAATGCAGGAACTGCAGGTGGGTTCAAGGTATGATTCTTGTGCTAGTTATGGATTTTTGTGGTGTTTTTCTGTTGAATTTCTGGGATTATATCGGATGATTAAACTTTTCTAGTTTAGTACTGATACTATTAGGACTTCTACTTTACCAAACCAAACATTTAGGCAAACGGAAAGAACAAACTTTAGGGAAAATGCAATAGCTGCTTTTATCGGTTATTGCTGTCAATACCATGGGATTAAATATTGAGATTCGTTTGATTAAGGGGGTGATTCTTTTGACATTATGTTAGATCATGTAATTGATACGTAATTATCTTATGAATTTCCATTTCAGGCAAAAGGTGCTTCCATAGGTGATGTGTTTGTGGCATCAGATGTTGCTTTCCATGATCGAAGAATACCAATTCCAGTGAGTTTCGCCAGTTTTCCCTTTCTGAATGTTATCTTATACATTGTTCTTGAAGGAAAGTTACAAGAGTATGAAGGTTTTTCTGTATGGAATGACCTACTTGCTCTTGAGCATTGGTGATAGGCTTCATCCCTGATTGTTTCATTCATTTTCTGGTTTCTCTTCTTCACTCAGGAGGAAAATATAATGCACCTTTTGAGCTCAAAATTGCTGAAATATGCAATCCCCACTGCGCATTTTGCATCATTCAGCTACAAAAATTCTAATTCAATCCTCTCTAGAACTTGATCGATGCATTTGGAGTTGTTGCATGACCATTAACACAAGTGCTGAGTTTTCTTTGTTTTTGAATGTAGAAGCATAATAAAAGGGATTAAGAAAAGATTGGCATTTCCATTTGTAGCCTTTTTTTTTGGCTGAACACTTCATCAGCATATTTAAATACATGATAATATGTAATTTGCATGTTTCTTAGATCCCGGACTGTCCAGCCATTTGGTGTTCAAATTATCAAAGTTAAAAAATGATCATATATAATTATGCACCTCAGAAATGCCAAATCAGAGGTTTATGTAGATATATATATATATATATGTGGTTACATTTGTAGTTTATGTACATATATCTTGGAGTAGTCCTAGTGCTATTGCAGATATTTCGACATGTATGTTGCTCTTCTTATGCAAGTTCTAGCATTGTAGAGGGTAACACCTGCTATGTAAGATATGGATATGAGCATTCGAAATCTAAACGATGCCTGTCTTTTGTAGTTCTTCAAAATTGCTTATCTGGAGATATCCTTGGTTACTCTTATGTTCAGATAAAGAGCTACTGGCTAATCTTACTGAAGTCTTCATCTGCTTGCCTTTTGTCCTGCAGGTATTTGATCTATATGGAGTGGGCTTGAGACAGGCTTTCTGTACTCCTAACCTTTTGAAGGAGCTTAATCTAAAAGTATTTTCTCTTTACCAAACTAATGCACATTTCTTTCAGTAACTTTACTTTATCTATTTTAATATTGTTATGTGACCATACAATGCTGAGAATTTTTCCATTATAAACAAAATTGCTATTCCTGGGCCGTGGTTGCTTTATATTGTGTAGTATGCTGAATGAAGAATTTACTTGATGCCTGAAGCAGAATCCTATCAGCCATTCAACTAACAAAAAGATTATGCTTTCATGGAGATAATGCATGTGAAAGAACTCTACTTAATCATTAGTAAAATGTCGCAATGTGTCTCAGTAATTGTTCCATAATAATTCACAAATTTTAAACAAGGCTGCTTCTGAATTTCCTGGTGAACATGTTTTGTTGACATCTTAATGACAACAATACAGGAGTTGCCTGTTATAATGTTCTGGCATGTATAAAGTCATAATAAAAGTGCCGTATTTAACAGGTTGGCAAATTGTCTACCGGTGATTCACTGGATATGTCCCCTCAGGATGAAGCATCTATCATTGCAAATGATGCAACAGTTAAAGACATGGAGGTAACTAACTATTCCATGACTTAATATACCGTTGATCAGATGCAAGTGATCAGATCTTTATAAGCAGACTCATGTGCAGAGATTATTGAATTTATAGTTTGTTAACACGGTCAAATGGCTAGCATTTTTTATTGGACATTTTGAAGCAGTGTGCATGCAAATTTGTGTTTTTGTAATCCTGTTTTCCATTTTTGAAAATATCTTGAGTAATAATGTAATCAAGCACTGTCTAACGAGTTTAAGGTATAGTACTATTTCACTTGGATGTTAAAATTTGCCCTTTGGTTTTAATTCAAGCTCTGATAGAAAGATGCTGAGAAGTAACATGAAATGTTATCCTGATTAACCTTTTTGAGCGACAAGAATTAGAACAAGGCTTTTGGGAACTAGACAGGTCTACGGCCCATGGCAGTTTTGTCATCTTCCAAATGGAGTACTTTTGCGAAATTTTCATTTCTTTGTTTCTGCAGAGTGAAGCTGTTCTTGATGATTTTTGTTTCTCCCATCGCGTTGCATCTTACACTTGGTGCTTTTTTCAGGGAGCAGCTGTTGCCTATGTGGCAGATCTTTTGAAAGTCCCTGCACTATTTATAAAAGCCGTGACAGATATTGTCGATGGGGACAAACCTACAGCTGACGAGTTCTTGCAAAATTTGGCAGCAGTAACAGCAGCACTTGATCTAGCAGTCACTCAAATAGTTGATCACATCAATGGGAAGTGCCTTTCAGAACTTTGAACACCCTAGCAGAGTTTCCTAGTCATGCTTCAAAGGAAGAAGATGAGCGAGGAGCAGTCTCAGTACATGTGATTTGCAAGTGGAAATGCTTTGGCTTTCTTGTTTGTATTAAGAGGCGGCGACTTGGTCAAATGATATACTAAATAGTTTGTTAACAATGTCATTACCATATACCCTTTCAATTGCATGTTATGTTTCGGATTATCAAAATGAGAACTTGTGTTGCTAATTCCCAAATTCTGCTCTTCAAAAGTAAAAGGCAATCCAAGGCCTCTTGTATGCGTTGTTAAATTATTAAATATCAAATTATCAACCTTCAAGGAGGCCGAAGCTTCCTCAGTTCTCCTTCAGTTCAAATCAGCTCAACTAAGAATTTTAAGATCATTATATGCGTACCCCTGCAAAAATATTCATCGGGCAAGTAAAAGTAAAATTAATTT
The DNA here is from genome assembly GCA_016586305.1 of Ophiorrhiza pumila. Classification (NCBI taxonomy): domain Eukaryota; kingdom Viridiplantae; phylum Streptophyta; class Magnoliopsida; order Gentianales; family Rubiaceae; genus Ophiorrhiza; species Ophiorrhiza pumila. Next base: position 41,216,315 of record BLIW01000002.1, read on the forward strand.
CTGGACATTGAAGAAACTGAACTATTTTATGAAGCTCCTTGTCCTTGCCTACAACTGTACACCACCATATCTTTAACAAAACCTGTTTATCTTGATTCATGAAAGACATGCTCCTCAACTAATCCGTTTTAGTATCCTATAATTTACTACACACAGCGTTGCCACTTGCACCTGTCTTCGTTTAAATGATTAGTAAAACTAAAATCACGCCAAGAGGAATGATTGAATGCCAGTATATATACAAGTACACCTTTGCTTTGTGCATCTACTTCTCAAGTGCTTTTCAAAGTAAAATTATCACCATTTTCCTTTTTTGTTAGCTAAAAGAAAGAGAAGAAGAAGATGGGGAGTCAAGAAACCAGCCATGGATCAAAGACGGTGAATCCTGAGAAAGCTACTATTCTTGCTTTAGGCAAGGCCTTTCCACACCAGCTAGTCATGCAAGAGTTTCTGGTGGATGGGTATTTTAGAAACACCAATTGTGATGATCCAGACCTCAAGGAGAAGCTCACTCGACTCTGTAATTTCTCTCTACTCTCTTCTTTGATAGTTACATAATATTTTGATCCAAATATATATATATAATTGAAAAGATGATCTTATATGACACGATACAGGTAAAACAACAACAGTGAAAACAAGATATGTGGTGATGTCTGAAGAGATTCTAAACAAGTACCCTGAGCTTGCTGTTGAAGGCCTCCCAACGGTGAAACAACGCTTAGACATATGCAATTCAGCAGTAACGCAGATGGCACTCGAGGCCTCACAGTCTTGCATCAAGAAATGGGGAAGACCTGTTTCGGATATCACTCATTTAGTTTATGTATCCTCCAGTGAAGTTCGGCTGCCGGGTGGTGATCTTTACTTAGCAAAAGGGCTGGGACTTCTGCCCCAGACCCATAGAGTTATGCTCTATTTTTCAGGCTGTTCTGGAGGAGTGGCTGGCCTCCGCGTAGCCAAGGACATTGCCGAGAACAATCCAGGGAGCAGAGTATTGGTTGCCACTTCTGAGACTACCATCATTGGTTTCAGGCCACCAAGTGCAGAAAGACCCTATGATCTAGTAGGCGTCGCACTGTTTGGCGATGGTGCTGGAGCTATGATTGTCGGGAAAAATCCCGATCCCACCATTGAGAGCCCTCTATTCGAATTGCACACTGCAATGCAGCATTTCTTGCCTGATACAGAGAAGATCATTGATGGAAGGCTTACAGAAGAGGGAATCAGCTTTAAGTTAGGCAGGGAGCTTCCTCAAATAATCGAGGATAACATTGAGGGGTTCTGCGGGAAATTGATGGGAGTTGCTGGATACTCTGAGAAAGACTATAACAAGATGTTTTGGGCAGTTCATCCTGGTGGCCCTGCTATTTTGAACAGATTGGAAAAGAAGCTGGATTTGTTGCCAGAGAAATTAAATGCGAGTCGAAGAGCTTTGGCAGATTACGGAAATGCGAGCAGCAACACGATCGTTTATGTGCTGGAATATATGTTAGAAGAGAATAGCAAAGCAAGAAATGAGGGCGAATGGGGATTGGTGCTGGCATTTGGCCCTGGAATTACATTTGAAGGCATTCTCACAAGAAATGTTGCAGTCTGAGTAGGATTATTACTGCCGCCTTAAAGTGAAATTTGCATTTGATAGTACACTAAACAGTTCCATCTCAGACAGAATCAATCAAGTCTATCTGAGTGTTTTCGTTTAAATCTACTCCACTTTCAACTTTGTGTTGCACAATTATCCATACCTTCCCGTAACATTGCTATCAAATAAAGCCATAATTATTTTTACAATGGCATTTATTTTTTATATTTCATATTTTTATTTATTAATAAATTATAAATTTTTTAATAATGAACCATTCTCCTAACATAATTTCCTACAAAAACAAATTCATAAAATAATGATTTCGAATTTGAATTTTGAAAATTCATTAATAAATAATCCTCCATACAAATTCTTATAAAAACAAAATCATGTTGTTAATTTCTAGAAAATATTATCCAAGAACATAAAACTAAATTAAATACCAAATATCCTACAAACGAGTAATTATGAGAAAATTTTATTCAAAGTCATCAGACTCATCATCAAAGTTCAAACTCATTACCAATTAGATACTTGAGAATGTCGCAGATTATCTCGAATGTGGACATCGATCTCTCATGCAACTAGAGATGGCCACATGGCCGGTTCCTGATTTTGTGGAACCGAAACTGGCGGTTTCAGAACCGCCGGAACCGGCCAAAAAAAAAAATTTCTATACCACTTCATTTTTATCACATAATTTCTTATTTTTCTAATCTTTATATTGTAAGTTTTAACGTTTATATTTTACAGTTTAGGGTATCAATTTTTTTAATTAATTATTCTAATTATATTATTATATTGTTCAATCATTCTTTCAATACTCTTATCATTTATATATTTTTCTTTCTCACTTATCTAATCCTTCATAATTCTATTTTTCTAAAACCTCCATATATTAGTTCAATTTCAACTATTAATCCAATTATATTATATATCAACTTAATTTTCTAATTTATATTATCCTAATTCTATTATTATATTATGCTAATATACTATTTGAATTCCAATTAATATTTTGATCATTCTCTCAATACTCTTATTCCTTCTATATCTTTCTTTCTCACTTGTCTAATATTCATAATTCTATTATTCTAAAAAATTCATATATTAGTTTATTTTAACTACTATTCTAATTATGTTATTATATTATACTAGTTGAATTCTAATTAATAATTCAAATATTCTTATGATTTTTATATCCTTGAATCTCACTTGTTCAATTCTTCCTAGTTTTATTATCTAAAAACTATATATTAATTAAGTTCAATTGTAACTATTATTATTCTAATTATATTATTATGTTGTATTATTTGAGTTTCAATTAATTGTTTAATCATTATTTCAATAGAAATCAAATTTAAAGGTAGGATTACAATCGAAATTCTAAACTAAAAATCGAAATTGGAACAAAATCGGAACCAAAACCGAAACCAGAACCGGGACGGAACAGGAACCGGAACCGCCTAGGGACGGTTCGGTTCCGGAACCGTGGCCATGCTTACATGCAACCAATACAACCAAGCAAAGACTCTATTGCAACTATGCAAAGACTCTGCGTTGCAACCAACCAAAGACTCTGCGTTGCAACCAACCAAAGACTCTGCATTGCAACCAAGCAAAGACTCTGCTTGGATTGCACATACTCGAGTAGCTCGCGAGCTACTCGAGTATATATATATATATTATTTTTAATATTTATATTTATGTTTTAGTCCTTGTAATTCAATAAATTATAATTTAATTTATTTATAATTATGTTTTAGTCCTTAATTTATAGTAAATTATAATTTGACATCATTAAATTTTAGGGGTGTACTCGAGTTCGACTCGACTTGATTACACCCCTACTCCCATCATTCCATGTAATGAAGTAATCGATCTGCATCAAAATTACGCGCAATTTCTGTTGCAAACCCCATGATCATGATGCGACTATAGCATGTGACTATGTGAGATGTGCTTCTCTTCCCTATCACCAGATATTTACGTACTATAAAAACAATTCATTCATACATTTCATTCCTACAACGTTAAAACGCATTCCCTCCAAAATCCCAAGACTCAAAATGGAGTATTTTCAAATCTTCGCTCTAATTATCTTCATCCTTTCTATTCCTGTCACTTTCTTTTACCAAATTTTAAAATCCTCTTGATCTGTTTTGCAATTGTGTATTCACTGATCATGTTGTTTCACTGGAAAATTGTTATTAAATCTAGTCCTACGGCTTCTTATAATTGAATCCTCAGTATTCTCTACTCAAATTGCTTTCATATTTGGATTCATCACCCTGATTACTCTGATTGTAATTTCTGCTCCATTAGAGGAAATAGTTTTATTACTGGATTCATCAAGATTTCACCGGCTTGATTAATGAGGGAAGAAAAAGTTTGTTGTCATGTTGTGTACTGGATTATATGTTGGATATTTTCAATATTGAAAGTATTGGAGCAATAAAAAATCTGAAATTCAGTAAAGATGAATATTTCCCGATCGACGTCATGACGTGGAGAGATTCCACGTCGCGATGTGGAGATTTTTCCCGACGTAGAGACTCTGGACGTCGCGACGTGGATCCAACGTCGCGATGTAGATGACTCTGGACGTTACTCGAGCTCGATCAGGGGTGTACTCGAGCTCGACTCGACTCGATTACACCCCTACTCCCATCATTCCATGTAATGAAGTAATCGATCTGCATCAAAATTAAGCGCAATTTCTGTTGCAAACCCCATGATCATGATGCGACTATGTGAGATGTGCTTCTCTTTTCTATTACCAGATATTTACGTACTATAAAAACAATTCATTCATACATTTCATTCCTACAACGTTAAAACGCATTCCCTCCAAAATCCCAAGACTCAAAATGGAGTATTTTCAAATCTTTGCTCTAATTATCTTCATCCTCTCTATTCCTGTCACTTTCTTTTTACCAAATTTTAAAATCCTCTTGATCTGTTTTGCAATTGTGTCTTCACTGATCATGTTGTTTCACTGGAAAATTGTTATTAAATCTAGTCCTACGGCTTCTTATACTTGAATCCTCAGTATTCTCTACTCAAATTGCTTTCATATTTGGATTCATCACCCTGATTACTCTGATTGTAATTTCTGCTCCATTGGAGGAAAGAGTTTTATTACTGGATTCATCAAGATTTCACCGGCTTGATTAATGAGGGAAGCAAAAGTTTGTTGTCATGTTGTGTACTGGATTATATGTTGGATATTTTCAATATTGAAAGTATTGGAGCAATAAAAAATCTGAAATTCAGTAAAGCTGAATATTTCCCGATCGACGTCATGACGTGGAGAGATTCCACGTCGCGAAGTGGAGATTTTTCCCGACGTAGATACTCTGGACGTCGCGACGTGGATCCGACGTCGCGATGTAGATGACTCTGGACGTTCAACGTAACTCTCTGTGAAAGAATTTCAATTAATTGAAATTTGGACGTCGCGACGTGCGACGTCGGGTAGAATTTGGGAAATCAACTTTACGCTTTATTGGACGTCGCAAGTGGAAACCCCCACGTCGCAACGTCGGGAAAAACCTTGAAAATTGAGATATACTCAATTGGTTGGTTTTTTGGAAGTTTTTTAGATTAACATATTAATTAGTTATTTAATGTGTATGAAAGTAGTTGTTTAGTTGAATTATGTTTCTACAAAGACATAACTGTTAGATTGATTTTATCTAACAAATAACTAACAACTATTTTGAAAAAGAAAAACCAAAAATAGTAATCATATAAAAGGATTATTCTTGAATGAAAATACTGCAGAATTTTCATTTTGAGAAAACACAACTTTTGCAAACTCTCTATTGTCTTAAGTGTAGAAGTATTGTAAGTGCAATACAATCTTCTTTTCTTCATCTTATCCTAAGGATTTATTTACTAGAATTCTTGCACAATAAAGAGCAAATAAAAGTTTAAAGGAAAGTGCACTACTTGCACAATTTGAAGTCTTTCCTATTTTGTAATTTTTATTCAATTTTTCACAAATTGTAATAGTTAGTCCATTGTTATATTTTGAAGAATTTCTCCAACAATCTTTAGACTTTTATCTTCTGAAACAATGGCTGGTGGAAGAGACTTGACATCCAACATTACAAAGTTGGAAATGGAGACCAATTCACAAGGTGGCAAAAGATGGTGCATTTTCTCATTGTTGCACTCAAAGTGGCTTATATTCTTACAACTCAATAAATTTATGAATAATATATAATTAAGCAATCAAAACTTATTAACGTTAAATTTTTAGGTTAATATTGATTGAGCAATATGTATTGATTTTTTTTTATAAATATGTAAGCTTTAAAATTAAATACTTGGAAAGTTTCATAGAAAAAAATTATTTAAGAAATAGATAACTATTTGGTAGGAAACTTTCCATTGCCCTTATTAATAATTTATGAAAAGTTACATCCTCTTTATTATTTTGATAAGTTCCACTACTTTTATTAAAAAAAAATTCATAAAATTTTAAAATGGTTGTCATATATCGCAACTTTTCTTATTTTTTTTGAAATTTGAGATTGATTAGTTATTGATACATAGGTTACTTATAGAAAAACATTTAAGCAATTGTCTACCACAACTTTTCTTCTTTTTGTTTTTTCAAAATTGAGATTTGTTATTTATACACAGAAAAGTTACTTGACATCTAAGGAATAAGTCTACCCATAAGTAAAAAAATTCCAAATTCAAGAGAGGAGGACACCGTCAGGACGTGAAGCGATCGCGATCAGAAAGATGATGAACACGCAAACAAAGGCAAAGACAATGACGAGAACAGAGCAGTTGAAGAGAAGCAGACGCTCAAGTAATTTCATCATAAATTTACAAAATTTACCAAATGTTGTCTATGCACTTTTCAACAAATTTTCCAAAATATTTCGGAAAAAATAACACAGTCAATGAAGAAGCAACAGTAACGCCAAAATCTATTAGTACGTTCGGTAAAAAGTAGAGCTGTATGCAAGACAGGGCAAGGACAATTCGGATGAATATTCCGAAACTCTCCATTTGCAATGATGTAGAAAGAGTGTAGTGAGAGGTTTTGGAGGCAGTGAATTTAAAAAAAAAAAATCTACCTTGTTGGAATGAAATTAGCGCCAAAGAGGTATTTATAGAGTATAATGATGCTGTGAAACAAATTATGAATATAAATATAATCGATTGGATACAATGTTATTCACATCCTGAGTAAGTAAAAAAAAAAAAACAATGATGAGTTTTTGTCTTGGAAGCTGAAAGCAAATGCATTGTTCCGTTTAAAAATTTCGAATTTAATCATTGGGGACTACTCTGTACTAATGTTTTGAACTTATTATAAAATAAATAACTAAATTACAAAGCTATCATCCCTACTTAATTACATTTATAATTATAATGAAAAAATTAGGTGGTGGCATGCATTGAGGAATAAACAAAAGTTTTTTATTTAAGCATATGCCCTCTATATATATACTTTTAGTCATTATTTTTAGTAAAATTACGTCATTTTAAACATTATACAAAATAAGATAGAATAATATTAAATAGAGAATCTTGTTTCTGTGTAAGAATACAACGTTAATACTACATTAATAAAATCTCGCACAACTACATTTATATATATATATATATATATTTCCCAAGATATCCAAGGGAAGGGAACCCATTGATTCTTGTTTCCTTTCCTGTCTTCTCTCTATTTTCCTAACTTGTAAAACTCACTATATTCTATTCCCAGTTTTCCAAATAATTAGCGATGCTTTCTCGGTATCGCCAATTGTTTTTGGTTACCATAGAGTAATATATTACTAAATACTAAGCGTTGCCAAATTTTAGGGCTGCCAACTTTACGCACTATTTATAAACAAATAGACTATTTTTTTTTCCTACTCTTTTTCCTAGGCACAAAACGGATACTTATAAATAGGCATACTCCTTATTTAACTTTTTTTTAGGAAGTAGTACGTATTTCTGTTGTATGGGAGTAGCATATTACTTAGTTAATTTTTAATGCCTGTTGTGTTGAAATTGGCTATTATTATGAAAATGAACAAAATTGGGGGTGTCCCTGCAATAGGGGTTAGCCAATGAAAAAAAAAAAAAAAACAGTGCCTAATGGCTAATACTGATAATAATTTGGGTTAGAATTTAGATTTTCTTTTTGTTTGCTGATATTTCTTGTATGGGCCACCCACGAACACCAATGAACAACCCATCATCTTATGTTGATCTGGCCACAAATTCCATTTTGTTAAACTGACTATCAAGAAGAGAGCTACTTACTCGACAAAACTTTAGACAACAAAGGCCTGACGCTATTCACCAAATAAATTGGGCTTCTATGGATCATTAGGTGAGAGAGCGGAGAGACGATTATTTGTTCTTCACTATTTATAAAAACAGAGGAAAAGAACACGAAACATTTTATTTTATTTTATTTTGTATTTATTTGAACTAGACAGAGATGATTACAACAACATAAATGATCCATACAAGCCATTATTACGCTACTAGTATTATATGTCCATAAGTAGGGATTGTTGGTGTAATATACTATTATTAAGGGCATTTACGTTTGTTGCCATGAGTGGTGAGGCTGGCGTAACAAGCGCATGCTTCATAGTTGCCTGAAGTTCCCGGAGGTACGCAATTGCACCTTGCACAGCAAGTCCCGCATGCCCTCTTGCATAGCCTCGGCCTTGATGATAATTGGCATCTCCCTCCGCAAGCTACACCACAATCTGCAGCCAAACACGCACACACACACACACACACAAACTAAATTAGCATTTTCGTCAACCTCAAATTAACCAATATCAATCACTAAAGCAAATCCTCTGAAATAGTGTTATTGGATGGATACCCATTTTTTGGCCATAACCATTCTCTGAAATAGTGTTGCTAGTCTGCACCACAAATCCATAAATTAATACTATTAGCCTCCAAAAAGCTTAAACAAATTTAAGTAATTAAGCTAATTAACGTGCATGGCAGAGAAAAACACACTATATATAATAATAGGAATTACTTGAGCTTGATTTGATAGGATATATAATATTGAGGATCACAGAGTAAAGAAAAAAAGGTTACCACCAACTGATTGGTTTGATTTGCTTGAGCTTGGTGTTTGTAGAGGACCAGGAGAGAAACAAGTAACGTAGCTATAATCAGTTTCGTAAAAACCATTGTTTGATACTCAAAAATCGCTAGCTCCTATGTACGTGGTACGCACAAAGTTATGCCAAGAAGAGAGAGAGAGAGAGAGATTTAGGAGTTGAGGATTATTAAGGTCGATCGGATAGTGTTGATAGTGGAGAGAAACAGAAGCATATATAGGGCGTCAAGAGTTGAAGGGGGTGGCATTGTGGCAATGGCAGGCATTAGGCCTATACGAGGATAGACACAATATCTTTACAAGTTGGTAAATACGCGGAATGAGCGGGCAATTCTTTGTTTACATGCATGGCACAGCCAAGAAAAGCCAAGAAGAAGTGGCCGGTCTTTAAGCCATATTCCGCCATTAATATTATGGCCTACGTGCCTAGTTAATTAATTATACTGATAATAACAAATTCCATTCCATATTTCCATGCATGCACCCTTATCAAATTTGCACAGCCACCAAGAAACTCCATAAATAGTTTGTGAACAAATGCACGACATGTTGAGTTATCTCAAGTGATCATAGCTCGTATGATTAAGTATTTAGGACTTTGGGTCAAACTTTGAGTCAGCAAAGCAACCTGTGACCTACTCCGGATAACTCTAAAACTTTGCCCCCAATGAATAATGGTTGTGGTATGAATAATGGTTGGCGGTGGTCACTTTCTGGTTAGTCCTTGTGCGGACAGCTTGCAAAGGGCATTCTGATGATGGTGAGGCTTAATCAGTGTGGGACTACAATTCTGAGTTTTCAGAGTTAGTGCAAACTGCATAGCAAGGTTAATTTACTAATATAATTTATTTGGGGGACTACAATTTAAAAGAAATTTGACCCAATCAATTATTCCATAAGTTATTTAATAAGTGTCGTTTTAGCTCATATTTTTTTCTTAAATAAGTGTCATTTTATTAATTTCAATACAAAAAGTTTAAAAAGTTGCATGTATAATTTTCATATGTAACTATCAAGACTGTATTTTTATATTTGCCACCCAAAATAGCAGAGTGCAGTTGAGGCCAAAAGAGACGATGGATTCACTGAACAATTGCAAAATGGGATGGAGGACTAGTCGGATCTAGAGAGTACGACAAACATCTTCTTCCTTTACACCTTGTGAGCTACTGTTACAGAATCAATACCAGTAGTAACTTCGCAAGGCCCACCATCATCACCACCGCACCAAAGACTTAATTAGTGCACAACAGCTGTAGTGTTCTGGAGGTTCCTTACCAACTTCGTCAAGGGGTTTAACTTCTAGTTCTTGGGATTTTAGAGATGGTGTCTATCAAGTTTGAGAACCTTCTCAACAGAGAGAGGACCCGTGTTCTTTATCTTCCTAATGAACAATTTAGAAAATTCACTCACAAAAGGCAACTTTGTTAAAATTTAAAAATGGTTGTAGAAAGGGACACTTCTGCAAATCTATCCTCGTTTCCAGGACAATCATCTTACTTTCATCTTTTATTGCTGGACAGTGGGCATTATCACCATACGCATCCAATCTGTCCAACACCAATCTAACGCAGTAAATAAAATCTACCCCAGTACAGAAACTTTGGCTACACTGCTATAAGCCTAAAGCAAAGATGAACAACAGCACCAAAATATTACGTAGTAATTTTGCTCGTCCACCGGCAAGCACCCGCTGGTTAAATAAACAGCTATCATGTCCAATTGGTAAGCCAGAAACAGCGGGTATTCGCTATTACGCATCCTTCGTTTCATGCAATAAAAGTGTTACAAAAAGTCTCATCCGTACGATGAAGCATTTCTTTTTAGTTTTACGAGCTTATACATCAACAATTGACACCAAGGTACAACTGAAACAAATTAGTCCAAATGCCAACACATTAGTAATGCTGAGGCAATAAAAGAAAATCTGTTTCCCAATATTGATTTGATTAGATATCAAAGTTGCTCCAATCCCCAACTATACAGATCATATCATCCTGTTGAAATTTGACACTGGTTTACCATTGACCAACATGGACTCTGGGGAGAACTCAAAAAAATAGAAAACGAACCGACCACTAGATTCAACTTCTATTTGGCTGCTCACAAAATGATCACTCATACTACTCCAGACGGCAGGCGTAACACCAGCTGCCCTCCAAAAACACTGCAATCAGAATAAGAAAGTCAAACAACCGCAATACAAGATGAAAACTCTGTGCATTGATATGATTTAAGATGTCCAAGAAATTGATTTTTCACCTTTTCACATAATAATAACAGAAGTCTGCCAAGATGAAGGTCTGAACAATTTCAGATATCAGCACCATCGAGGGCCAAAGCCCATAACCCAAAGCCGTAAGCAGATGGCCACGACTATCCAAAACCTGTCAAAAGCAGAAAAGCTTTAGGCAAATCAAATAAGTTGAAGCCTAATTAATAATAACTAAAAATCTAGTTCATCATCAGTGAATATGGTTGACAAAAGCTTTATCTTTCATGTAAAGTCAAATTTAGACATTTCCGCTTCTGTAAGTACGATGTTTTTTGCAAACAATTAGGCCAACGTAAAATAGCACGAGCAAATGTCACACGCAATGTCACACAGCTACGATACTCCAAGAAATTGTACATAATCAAGTTAGTAATTCAAACCTGGAGGACCCAATGAGCGCAGCTCAAAAACCTTGCAATACCTAATGCAAATACATAATGAGCTGTGAATGGCTCAACAATCTGCGACAAACAATATGAAAAGTACCATCACTATAAACCCCAGTGTTCAAATCAATTATTAGACAAGCGTCTGTTCCCCAGAGAATTTACCTTTGTATTTTGCATAACTCGCAATTGAGGTAGCACAGAGACAGCTTCCAAATATACACAGAAACCCCAGGAAAACCTATTGACGATGTTATGAGATGTAGATGGGTGAATCAGTAAAGCTAAAACAGTACAAGGAACTACCTGCAGAGTAACAATAACTAATATGATCATTATTCCAGTGAAAATGAAAACTCAACCCATAACGTATATAAAAAAAGTGAAAAGTGACAACATGCTAAACAAATAATAAGAGAAAGTGATTGAGATTAGTATTGAAAATAGCCCAGCAGTCAAGGTTCTTGTTCCTTGAACCTCAGAGCAGGGGTTACACTTTCAAAGATCCTATCTCCTCCCACCTTCTACCCCCTTCTAAAAGTTCAAAAAACAATGCCAAACTATTAACAGTATTGGGAAACCGAGCCTTTAGGAACAAATTTTTGTGCTGCAACCTATAATCTTAAAATTTCCCCAATTCTTCTTTAGGACTAGTGAAGCAAAGAGGGAGAGAGAAAACAGGGGACATAAACTAACTAATAGTGAAAAGCAGTATTAGGACTAAAAAAGGTTAGCCAAATTCCTAATCTAAAATAAAAAATTTTAAAAAAAAACCCAAGGCCCAACTACCAAAAAAAACAGTGAATCCCCATGTCACAAAATAATTGCATCATTCTGAAACAATCTAAAAATGGCTCACCACATAATATAACGCAAAGTTGTCTTTGTCTTCCATGTAGCTAGACCTAAGCCTAAAACGAATCATATAAATAACCCACAAGGTTGTGGCCAAAGTAGCTAAATCAAGCAGTGTGTGTATATCATATTCCATCACAAAACTGCAGTAGAGTCTAACAGCCAGAAACATGGCTGTTAGTTCCTGGGACTTGAGTGAAAGACCTGAAACAAAATTTTAATATGGACCAATTAGTAAATGGCGTAAAAGATAAGAATAGAAAACATAACCAAACAAATAAAGGTACCAGACTCTAAAGGATGCACACAATGGCAAAACATGAAAACAAATACTATTCCAACTACAGAAGTCAATATGAATAAACATTAGGTTCAAAGGTTCAGAAAGATCAAAATAACCCTATATCTACTGACCAGAAAGATAAACATTTATGTAAGATGCCACTTCAGTAATAGGTAAGGCATTGCATATGATAAAAGCAATCTAATTTTCTTAAGAAAACTAGGCATGCTACATTCTCCTTGCCTGTGTACCACTTGTCTGTTGAGGTTTCATATCCTTTATCTTTCGTTCTGTTTTCCCATTTTAAGAGTGTTACTAGTTATAAACCCAATAAAACTGCCTCCTAGCATGTATTTTTGCACCCTTTCAGGAAAATTTAATATTTTACATTCAGCTCCAGCTCCAGCTGATAGATAAAAGAGGAAATTGATGTGATGAAGGTGTAAATAAAGTATTTATTACCTTGTAATTCCTATCTACAAGAGAGTGTCTTTTATTAACATTTGAATAGGAGTGCGAAGCACATGCTTAAACACAAACTAGAATTTTCCATCATACAGAATGATACAACTGCTAAAAAACTCTGCCACTTAACACTTATACGAAGAATGATCTCAAAAGCCAAAATACACCCTATGGTAATCTTAAATAACCAACCGAAGTATTAAAAAGTAACCAGAGGCAACAAGAACAAATATTTACAATTGGCAAAACCCTCGAACCCCTTAGTCTCAGTAGATCATAAAACAAAATAACGATGGCATTTGTCCAACTCGAATAGTAACTACAACCACTACTTACACAAAGAGATCCAAAATCACAAAAAGAACTTTCTCTAAAAGCAGCTGAAAAAGTTGCTATCTTCTGCACATAACAAATATAACTCTGGTCGTTCTGATGAAAATATACAAATGGAAAACAAGAAAAGGCAAGAAGATACTAACTTAGCAAATGCTTAGCAGCATTAGATGTGGCATACTGAGCTAATCTATTCTTTGACCAAGTAGGTCAACCATAAAATTGCTCATTATTAGGCTACAAATACTCTTTGTGAAATAAACAAATAAATTCTGCTAACACCGTCCTTCTAAACAAAGCAGAACAAAGAATTTATCCCCACAAAATTTTTCCTTTCCTCCACAAACCCTAAACGAAGGGACCAAGGAAAATCTCAAAAAAAACAACAATTGCATCTTTTTTTTTCCAACATAGCCCCAAATAAACAAACCACCAACCATAAAACAACAACAAAAAAAGGATTAAAACAGTTGAAAGCCCAAATCTTTAGCCCCCTGGCTCAATCGCAAACCAAAAAAATGGCGGGGAAAGAGAACCCCCATCCAAAACAAGATCTTTCAATAACCATGAAATAAAGATCCAATTTTTTTCAGATGCAAAGTATATAAGAAAACAAACAATGAACCAAATAGAATGAATACATCAATCTGAACATACAAATGTAAAAGGTTGGGACTTGAAACAAAAATACCAGCGCAAGTTTTCTCCTTCATGAGCTTGTAGATGAGAACGGAGATTCCAATAGAATGAACGGCCTCGGCGGCTACAAAGAGATTATCGTGATCGTGGACGATAGCACGGAGTAGCACGAGGGCGGCCATGCCGGAAATGACGGCGAGGAAAGCTTTGACCTTGGGAGGCTGTCTCCGAACCCATGTCTTGACGGCATGGATCGGTCTTTTCACTGGGCCCGCCATATTCTGATTCCGGTGGTAATGGTTGCGTAGTATCGCAGTGTAATAGTGATATGAACAAAATCGTCTTCTCTTCTCTGCAGTCTTCTGGGTTATCGTATCTTCTATTTTACTTAAAAATCCGTAATTGTGCCGTTTCTAATGTTGTGCCGGTCGAGCTATGCTTATGCTTATGCTATGCTGCTCATCATGGAAACGTAAAAAGGCCCAATGCCCCAACCCATAATTTAGAAATGGACGAGAGATTTGTTTTTTTTTTTTTTTTGGAAACAAAAGCGTGATTTTTTCACTACTTATTGAAGACCAACCTTTTTTTTTTCCAAAAACCATAATTTCATTAATTAATAAAGATAAAATACGACACAATACAACAAAATACTTGATAATAAGTGTATCGAGTTAATTTGGTTAATCTATATAATCAATGCAATTTGGTTAATCCATATAATCAGTGCAAAAATATGATATAATACACTAAGTTTTCTTTTTATTCATTCCCTTTCCCAAGAAAAAAGGGATTTGTTTTAATTTTTGTGATTTGGATTTCCTTATATAGGTAATCTCAAAGATAGAAAACAAATTATTAGTGTTTGTCATCATCCTTTACTTAATTGTTCCTTTTTAGCAAAAATTTCTTACTTTTCTTAAATGAATTTAATGGTACTACAAATTGGAAATTCGAAGAAAAAAAAAAAAAACTCCTAGCAGAATTAGATTTCTTACTCCGAAGTCCAAACAACAGAAGTAAGAAAACAGAATAGATTTCCTACTCGGCAAAAAAAGTTAATGCATTTAACCTAAAAGAAAAAAAACTTTTTGGTGCACCGTGAACGACAATAGTCATAGATTATATACTAAATAAACTTAATTATTTTGACCACAAAAAAATAATAATCACTCAAATATAATAGTAAGTGAAGCAACATGTTTTTCACTCAAATATACTTTTCATCGGTAAGCGAAACGGCAAGGACGGCCAACACAACACAAAGAAAGCGTAGAGTTGATGCCATGATGGTGTAAAACAAGCGCAAAGGTGTTAAAAAAAAAAAAAATCGAAATTAACATAAACAAAGCATAATGGGAAAGATAGAGAAAACACTTGATTCTCTACTAATGGCTAAAGTTGCTACGAAATTCTTTGCAAAGTCCTTCAAAGAATATTACTAATGGTGATGATTGATGAGGATTGAGGAGGCATAGCCATCCTTTACAAAAATTCCTACCCAACTCAAAAACCTCCTCCTCTTTCCATTGTTTTAATCAAACATTCCTTTCTAACTTCACTTGGTTCTTCAAGCTTTGATAGAGCATCATTTCCCTTCTTACTCAGAGACTATGCAGTTATTGAAGCAGTGGACAAAGACAAGATTTGATAAACAAAGCTTTCCTTTAATGGGTCCATGATGATGATCTCCTCAACACAGGTTTAATGTGCCTGTCTTCTTCAAGTGAAACCATGCCCAGATGTGAAGGGTCTTCCAGCAGCATTTTCGCCACCAGGTAGCCCGCAATCGACCATGTTTGGTTCTTTCTAGCCTGTTTCCCAATGAAACGACCAAGTTTTCCATCATAATATTCAGGCCACCCATCCTTGGAAAGTTTGGTTTCAGCTAGTTCAATGGCGCGCCTTGCTATATGAGGCCGTCCTGTCTTGATACAGGCAGCTGTGAGGAGCCATAAAAGTACTGCAACCATGAATTGCATAAACATGAGCAGCTTTTTAATTGCATGGCCAATAACCTTAATCACAAATAAATAAATAAATTGCTTCTAAGCAGGAACAAACACGGGTTTTCAATTATAGATCCCATATCTCCTGACTGTTAAGTGACACGGGTACCAGCATAGATATCCTCTTAGGAAGGGACTACTCTTTCTTCTTTATGTAACTTTAAAGGCCACTACGGTTAAGATAATAGTCAACTGTTGTCATTCTAGAAATCAATTAATCAAATTCAAAACTTGATATTGTGAGATCAAAATATCAACCCACTTTCCCTTAATTCAGCAGCACTAAATATTCAGCCCCAAGCTACAGTAATGTGAAATTAGTTAAACATTTACCAGGCCATGTTCCTCCATTGTGGTAACTCCATCTAGTATTCTTTGGATCACTCCCAGTAATAATACGCCATTCATGGCCCTCTATAGCTGGATAACAAACCTTGAGAGGCATATCTCCCACCAATTCCTGCCAACGAGACTCGATAAGATCCATGATAGCAGTCGCCTGCTCGTGTGTTGTTAAGGATGACAATATTGCAATGCAATTGCCCAAGCAAAACCAACGAAAATCCATGTTCGAAGGGCCAACATTCCCAATGAAATATCCACCAAGCGTTGGCATGAAATCAAAAATCCATTCGGGAAGAGAATCAGGCATAATATTAAATTTGTTTACTGCTGTGTGGGAGTACTCTTCAGTTTTATACCGGTAAATATCATTGAGCTGCTTCATATCTAACCAAAAGTAACTTCTCATGTGATAGCTCAAGGCATGGAGACGCTTAACTATGCGCTCAATAAACTCCTTCCCTTCAGGATCATGCTTAAGCAAAACCAATGCACATCTTAAAGCCATGAAGAAAAGCGCTTGTATTTCAATTGGGTACCCATAAACACCCTGACAAAGATAGGGAAAATCAATTTTAGATCATGAAAGGACAAATCCCAATTGCTAAAGAAGCGAGCTTCTTCCACTTACTATCCACTTTCATAAAGCAAAAGCGAACAGCAAATATCTCAATATTCAATCAATAAACATAATTACACAAACTTCTGATCTTGGTCATAATTGGTCAATTCAAGTGACTGCAGGAAGTGCTTGCTTTCTTCATAAGAACAGTGCATTGCAACTGTTAAAAATTACAAAAATTAATCCTTAGATTTAACTTCTTAAAAGTTTAATTCACGCACAATCTCCTATGAAATTGTGACCTATCTCCCTGTGAAAGTACAAGAAACACAAAATCCTCAAAAACTTTCCTGCCCTCAATCATGCAATGCAGACGATAATCATTCAAAGATGATTTACAGCAGCAGCCCAGCAATTTATAGCCTTTCATGGAATGCCTAATGAATATTTGCTGAAGACAAATAGGTCTGAATGGACCTGGAGTAACAACTGTCACCCTTACTGCATCAAGGTTACCTTTTGGCAGAGAATCAGGAATAATGCATACAGAAATTATATTTGGATATTGAAAAATCATGTGAAAAAGAACATTCTAAACGGACAAGTCAGTCAACACAAATATGTGGGCTTTTCAGCTTTAAGATATTTCTATCATGCAAGAACTGAACAAGACCCAATCAATCATAAAGTTTTGTCTCAAACTATAAGTTCAATTGTCGTGTATGTCCATGGGAAATTAATTATAACAAGACTATAAATCATTCAGGGAGATTTTTTTTGCCAAAGAAACAGAACACTTAAAAAGAGAGAAACATAACTCCCAAATAGCAAAAAAAGAATTATCGTAGACCATAAGGAACTCACCATTCTGCGATCAATCATACAACACCCATCAGCACAAAGAAGAGTTGGGAATGTGTCGAACCCTTCCGAAAGGCACAAGCTGAGAATTAGCCGCATACCCTTCTGACATTCAGGCATATCGGCCAATGAAGAGTCTCCTGTTGACTTTGTATATGCTCGAAGCAATATAATCCACCAAAACCCAGAATCAACAGGAGCCACTCTTCCAATTGCAGTCTCACCAAAATCTGCTATTAATGTCTCAGTATTCCTGATTGGGTCATGGAGTACTTTGAAACTAGCTGGCATTACACCCTCTCCCAGTTGGAATCGATCAATCTTTTTCTCCCATGACTGAAGTCGAAGGGTCTTCAAGATGAAGTTTTTCACAATTTCAGGTTCTCCATTCATCAAAAAAGCCAATGCACTAGGAACAAAGTCTCTGACAAACACCTACACAAGCGAACAATATCAATCACCACGTCTACAAACTCAAAAGGCCCAAAACAGACACGGGCTTGTACCAGTTTCGAAGTTCAGTCTGTCTAAATAAGAGATCTTAAAAGAGAAAAGTGTCCAAAGATAAGAATAACAAAATTTCTTCAAAGCAGCTAAATTGTAATTTGTTAATGACTCGAAATTATCCACAGACTGTACAATAGGAAACTCACTGCTATTTGATACAATAACTAGATAATGATTCTAACAATTCTAAAAGCTAAATTCATGAAAAATTAAACTTGTTCACCCTTAAACACAGGTAATCCATCAAACTGAGTGGATAAGTCACAATAATCCCTGCATGTGATTTAGAAAAAGAGCAGATAGCACATTGTACCTGAAACCAAATCTTAAGTTGCTAACCTACGTAATTCATACCAACAAAACTTAGCTCCTGCCTGGTAACAACATGGAATAAATATCAAGCTGTCTTCGCTATTAAGAAATGACAGTAAATTGCTAAAACTCATTAAACATGAAATTAGTTGAAGAACAGATTATCCATTATCAAAGTAATTCCACCAACAAATGCAATTTCAATGCATCAAATCCAGTTACATCAACAGCTCATAATTCCATCACACACCAGAATTGCTGGTCACCATTAATGTTTGAGCAGGAAAGCGTGAAATAACCTTATTCTGACATATGATGCACATGTTCAAAGTTATATGAGAATCTAAGTGTTTAGATATCACGTGCTTCACCTGATCATAGTTAAGCTTTTCGTCAGAATTGTCTAATGCTGCAATTGTCCCAACAGGTCGGCCACGAAAATGGACCAACGAACGCCTCAAAATGTCCCATGCCTCAGAAAACATCGGATGATGGTCGAACAGAAATAGTGACCTTGGAGTAGTGAGAACAGACCTAAGTGCTCCATCAAAATGATCTACAGATCGATAATGGTTATCTGCTCTGGAAGGGGGATAAGGAGAAAATCCTATTGGCAGTTCAGAGAGTGACCTTTCATCCAAAGATCGCTGTCTATCTATATTCAAACTTCTGGGCCTATTAGGTAACTTTGAAAAATCATAATCTTCCAGTTCAATAACGCTACTTGATGAATCAACATCCTTGATGGTACCATTTTGAGACTCATCTAAAGAAAGTGTAGACATACTTGAAGCCATCAATGTTCCTCAAGCAAATTAATTTGAGGATATATCAACAGCTAAACATTCTGCATTTCAGACATAAAAAATCATCAAGAAACACCCTCAAAACACTCAAGAATCTCAGATTAACACATTTTACTAGACAATTAAGATATGGGCTCGACAAGAACAGATACCTAATGAGGTTAAATTCAAAAAATAGAAGAGACGTCAAAGAAAAAAATCAATTGCACACTGGCATCTGAAAAACATAATCGACCCTGTTTCCCTTACATTAAAGCAGGAGCAATGATCACAAAAAGAAAAAGAAAGAGAAAAAAAACATCGTAGTTGTACTTCGAATCAGAGATCAAGATAGAATAGAATAGAAAGACAAATTAAAAGAACCCACATGGCAGATGAAATGAAAACTGAATCAAGACATGCATGTATAGGGAAAAAAAATAATAAGAATAGTAACAAACAGATTTAGAAACAAATGATTAAGAAATTAAATCAGATAAATCGACAAAATAGAACAGAACCCGCATTTAATAACATAACTTACGCAAGCTTCGAGCCTTTGATGTGCGAAAGCAATCGAACAGAAAGAGACAGAGATCCCTTCAAGAAACCGAAGTTATAGAAAGGACAAGAACGATAGATACAGATAGATAACTCTTGTATTATCAGTAGGGACAAAAAATCAAACTGGGTAGGCCAGGCATAACCTGAGCAAACAAAAATTGGCAGATTCTTGAACCCAGAACACGGCAGCTTAGTCACATCAGGACAATCGTCGAAAACCCACTAACACGTTTGATTCACGGGGAAAACGTGAATGAAATGCAGGAAGAAGCTCACCAGCATTATCAGTGAGTAATGATGACGGTCCGTTTCGGAGGAGGGGGGGATGCACTAGTGCATGTCAGCATGCGTGAGTGAAAATGTACGGACGGGGAGTCAGAGAGCGAGGCGGTTGGATGGATGATGGGTTTTCTATTGTGGTGAAAGTGACGTGTGGAAAACATCGGGAATTGGGCCTTTGCTGATAGCGATTGCCGATGGGCTTGTGCTTCTCCATGTCCATCCATGGGGAGGATTGAGGAACTGTACAGTCTGTACTGTGCCTTCTGAATCTCGTTGTGCACGTGTACGGTCAGCACATTCAAAAGCTGTTGGTGAAAATCGTCACTAGCCCGCCACGGCGGGGGATGGAGGGAATAGAGTTTTTTTTTTCAACTATATGCTTTCAGTTTCTAAATATCACGGGATGTTCATATAACCCAAAAACTCTTGAAATCGATTTATATAATATACAAGTCACGAATTATATTTAAGAATAATGATTTGGGGAGCGAAAAATTAGATTTAAAATTCAAATTGACTGACGTAACATGTATAAAAAGATAAATTAATCTATTACCCATTAGGGTTCATTCATAATTCGATTAGTGTATTAGTTTGTGTTTTTATAACTACCACGTCTTTTTATAAATTATATATTAATATTTAATATTTTATATGTTAATACGATAATTTTTTCTATTTTGTACATTAATTTTTTATAATTTATACGCTAATTTTGACACTTTATATGTTAAATGAAATTCGAAAGTCTCGTGTATCACAAGAGAATGGTCCTTTATGTAACGTGGGTACATTTGGACAATTGTTTCTTTTTTTTTCTTTTTAGTATAAAAGGTAAATTTAGAGTTTGTGTTTTAGTAAAATAATTTTATAGTACATATATTAAAATTGCATACTATTTAATAATGAAAAATTATATTAAATTTTATCGCCCATTTCCTAAATCCTAAAATAAATTACTAATCAAAACACTATCTTTCATGATCGTTTTATTATTACTAAAATACATCCATTAAAATCTCTAACTACTTTAAACTCTTCATCAATTAAATCCCTAACTACTAATTACATCATATACATACTCAAGCTTTGAAATCTAGATTGGGTCTTCCTAGCCAACTCACAAACACTTAATACTTCAAATACATTAATTCAATTGTAATCCTACCTATTTTAAGCTCTTAAACTTTAACTATTTTATAATTGTTATGGATAAACTTTTATATTAATTTGATTTGTTATCAAACTGGACAAATATTTAAAAAAAATACTTAAAGAATTTGCCAAACTAGTATTACATATCACAATTAGGGTTTTAAGTTATTTAATTAGTCTTTCAATGATATATATTTGATGAAAAGGTAAACGTATAACATTATTAATTTTAAGTTTTTAGGGTTACTTCGAATATACAAAAAAAAAAAAAAAACTTTACAATACGTTTATTATTGAAAAATGTGTGATAATAACAATGCTCATAACAAATATTTAGCGAGTCTCTAATAATGAGTATCTTTTATAATTTAAAAAATGACAATAAATTAAAGTTGGCAAGAGTACACGTGTCAATTACTTGCTAATGATCACTTGCAATTTAACTCATTTAAACTCACAAAATTTTGATACAAGTACCATTGGATAGGATAATAGTAAATTTTGACACAATTATAACAGAGTAAGGTAATAGTGTAAAGGAATAGTGAGGATGTGTGTTAAAAAAAAAATAATAATAATAATAGTGTGCACGAATACTATGCTAGTGAGTACAATAAAACCGCAATTGATAATTTACGGGTCTATTTTTATCTGTTAACAAAATGGGCATGTATGAATATTTACCAATTTTTTCGATTCGGTATAAAATTATTTTTACTTTCCCAAAGCGAAACAAATATAGAAATTATTTTCCCAATCAAAATTCATGAGCTCTATAAGGTTCAATAATTACTTGATAGAATTTAGTATTATTACAAACGGCATGTGTCACATATATTTATAAAGAGTATTATATTTAATGATCCACCAAATATTACACATGATTTGAAGTGGATTAATGAATTTTACATAGAGTGATACAATAAATTGTGGGAGAAATAAAGTTGTTCATAAACCGTTTATTTGATAAGAGAGCTACCAAATGAAAATTTTAACTCACGTGAGGAAGAAGGAAAAGGGTCAAAAAAAAGAAAAAGCCCATTTCGACGTTGTCGTTTCAACCGCGCCTATAACCTCCTTCATTATATTTTTCACGAAAGTAAGAAAAGAAAAACAAAAAACAAAACGACGTCGTACCTGTTGAATTTGTTCTTTTCAAATCTGAAACCCTACGAAAACCCTCCGCCTGTTTGGAAGAACCCAAAAAAATGGCTGATTATGAGTGGGAAGGAGGAGAGAATTTGACGAAGCAGAAAAAGAAGAAGAGAAAGCAAAGGCACGGCCAAGAAGTAGAAGCAGAAGAACATCGAAGGCCTCCTAAAAGCTCCCGTGCTAATTCATCCCTGAAAAAGAACGAAGAACAAGAAACAGAGTCCAAAGACAGGCAAATACATGTCAATTTGGAAGAAGGATCTCCATGGGGGAACTTACAATTGATTTTGTTGCTTCAGAACAAAGATATTGATATAACAAGGTCAGTCCACATCACTCACGTGTCTTCTCTTTACTACTATGGTACTGCTATAAAACGGTGCCCGACATTGCTGAACTGAATGAATTGCTGACGGATTTGGAATTGTTTTATAAGTATTTTTATGAGTTTATTGTAAAGCTAATAATTCATTTTAAGAAAGTGAATAAAGCAAAATTTTTTTTTTCAAATTTTTTGGTGGGGATGGTTTACGGGTTGGGTAGTTACAAAATTATCGAATGATGTTTAGCTTAAGCGAGCAAAAACATGTTTAGGCAAGGAAAATGGTGGAATTTAAAGTTGTACCTTTTCTTGTTGAACCTTCTATATTTTTGGACTACGTGAGAAAATTGATTAGTACCTATTTTAATATGTTTGCTGGTATTCTGGTTTGGTAATGACAGAATTTGTAATGCAGAAAGCTGGAGGAGGCATTTAATTATGTGCTGTTGAGAGCACATAAAGCAGAAGATGATAAAAACAGTGAAGTTTTGGAGATGGTTAGCGTTTCAAGAATAATTGTTTTTGTCAACAATTGGATTCAGTCAATCTTGATCTCTTCAGTGACGAAAACTGTAGATAAACAATGTGAGAGTCAATTGGAAACTTCTGGCTTATATTTAGATTATAGATGTTGGGCGATTCTGAAATTTTGCTTGGAGGAGTCTCTAAAACTGAATATATCATGCAGCTTTTCAAGAGACTTTCTGCGAGTTATTGATTCCGTCGCAAAGGATACCTTGACAAACTTGAATCATGAGTATATTGATTCCAAGGAATCAGCTTTGACCAGGCTGGAATTTCAAGAAATTGTTCTACATTGCATTTCGTTGATATTCACATCCCATGGTGGGGTCTTAAATGAAAATTTGGACTTGTGGATTACGGTCCTAGAGAAAGTGCTCGTACTGGTCCAGGAAATTTATAAGAACAAACTGGATGACAAAAAGGCAGGTACCTTCATCCTTCAATTCTCATGTTATTTGCTTCAGCCATTTGATAAATTTCTGAGAGTCCATCCGACTCGTAAGAAAGGTTTCCATGATTTCATTGATAGGCTGCTCGAGCCACTGTTGTATCTGTTGGAGGAGTTACATCTCTATGTGAGTAAGAATCCAGGATGGACTGGAAATTTACTGAAATTAGTTGAAGAAGTTTTGTGTCAGGGGATATTCCACCCAACTCACATCGATGGATATTTGAGCTTGCAGAGCACAGTCAAGTATAAAACCTCTGATGATGGAAAATCAAAGGAAAGACCAATAGTCATTAAAAGTTATCACAGACACCTGTTTGACAAGTTGGAGAAGATCATAGTCCCTAAGAATGGGCAGCCTTTAAGTGGCGTAGGAGAGCTGCTTCACTTGTTTGTTAAATGTGTTACAAAGCATAAAAGAATTTCACGTAGTAGAGAAGGTTCTAGTAGTCATATCCTTGAAAGGAATTCAGGTATTAGCAATATAACTGTTGAAAAATATGACTGCTTAGTTGCTGTGAATTCAGAAACTCGGAAACCAATTTTTGATTTCTTTGTCCAAATTATGGAGTATTTCCTGTCACGTATTAATGCATATTCTGAAGCTGAGTTGAATGTTGGGACTCCCTTGTCAGATGTCCTATGTGTTTTTAGATCTGCAAATAAGTTACTTGTCAGTTTGAAGAACGAAAATGTATATGTTCGAATGGAGGATACTTCTGAAGGGGCTTCCATCAATTTTCTAAGGTTCATATATCAAACAGTTATGTCTTTTTCTGCAAAAATCAGACACTCACTGTTGTTGTCCATCAGTTCTGATAATGCAATACAAAAGGAGGTGCTGCTTTTAATAGCAAAGGAGATAGTTGTTGCTTTACATCACTTAATGGACATTGAATATGAGGTTGTTGGTGATGATCGAGAAAGCTTATGGATAGTCGTGTTTACATTCACAGCCTGCGGACGCTCTATGGTTGATGTGCCAGATCAGCATTTCTTGAGTTTAGAGATCCTGCATCTTGGATGCAGCTTAATAGATCTTTACAGCGAACTTCGGCAGGTTAGTTGAGTCTCTTATATTGGTTTGGATATGGTTCCTAATGTGTGATATATGCCTTATTGGTTATTATGTGCAAGGATTCAATCTACGATGTTCCGGCATTTCATATTAGTAGCAATTGCTTTATAGACCATTTGTTGCTTGTTGATGGAGACCTCTCTTGTCCCTACTCAAAGATGTATAAATCTTGCATAGACATGGCCTATTAAGACCATAGCTTTAAGCCATGCACCTCCAAAATTGTACTGTCTGGAGGGTGGCAAACACTTAAAGCTTGTAGCTATGGTCTTCTTCTAGACCCCCACAAAGATAGAGGAGGAATAGGGAAGACAAAGAAGGGGGAAATTGATGTAATTTTACAGTGCTTTATTATCCTATGTCTTGCACTAACTTGTTAAAGATCCTGATACTTTTGTAGAATTAATGCAGGCGAACAACTCAATATTTGCTCTCTCTAACGCAGTGAGGCTTTTGGCATCTGACCTAGTACATAATGAAGCATGCTCTTCACATTTTTACAGTTCGTATTCTCATTTGTTGACGACATTGATATGCTCTGCTGAGTTTAAGCTTTCCATCTATAATGCTATTAAGTCCATTCCAGAAGGGCAAGCAAGCGGATGCATTCAGCAATTAACCACAGATATTTCTGAATCCATGGAGTGGCTGAAAGTTGAACTTCAGTTGGGTCCTGGAAATAATTTGTCAAAACTAGGTTGTGGTGATTCTAGTTTCTCATTGTTCAATCTGAAAACAGAACTGTTAGGTAGAATTTTATGTGAAATATATACTGTAATTCTTGATTCCATGATTGTCACTGCTGGTAATAGTAATGCACTTGGTCATTCTATAGAAAATTTAATGGCACTTATGTGCCGCGGTTCAGATAGGGGAGATTTACTTCAGCCAGATATTATGGACAAATTTTTCTCCATGGTTTCTGGAAGTACTTACAGACAGGGGGTTCGCTTTGACAGTGATTCCCTCTCTTGCTGGCACTTAGTGTTCTTTTTTCGTTTATATTTATCCTGCAGAAGCTTATATCGACAAGTGATCTGCCTGGTGCCTCCAGATACATCCATAAAAATGTCAGAAACTATGGGTGATCCACATACAGCTCACTCTGGGAAAGATTGGTTGGAAGGGGCTGTTCAGAATGACGAGGGCTACTTTTCTTGGATAGTCAAGCCCTCAGCTACTCTTCTTAGTGTAATACATTGCATTTCAGATATTTATCTGCAAGACAGTCTTACTGGTTGCCCACCTTTGGTTTATGTTTTGTATGCGATGACTATTCAGAGACTTGTTGATCTAAATAGGATGATGAATTCCTTTGAGTATTTGCTTGCAAGAAATGATAAATTGATCAAGACCAAGGTGATTAATGATACTGGAATCTCATTATTGCATAAGAGGAGTAAAAAGTGGAGTAAGCGTCTCATGAATATGAAGCAAGAAGCGGCTGGTCTGACCAAATTCATGATGTCATGGTCTTCATTATTGGTTAAGGACCCAATATTGAACTCATTTAACAATGGGCTTTGTAAAAATTTATCCATCGAAGATCTACATAAAGAATATGCATGGGATCATAGTGTTGGCACTTTGAACAAAAAGTCATTACCATCTGCAATCTGGTTGATTGTTTGTCAGCATATTGATATATGGTGCGGTCATGCTGCTAAGAGAGACCTTAAGAAGTTTCTCACACATTTGATTAGGTGTGCATTTCCCGTTGGAAGCACTGGAATGAATAGATTGAGATCATGTGGAATTGACAAGCTTAGCCATCTCAAAGATGTTACCACACATCAAATCTCGCTTGAACTTCTGAATGATACCAGTCTTCATGAACAAAGAGTAAGATATACGCTGGTTCCAAAAATATATTTTCTTTCACTAGTTTTAGTCTTTCATATGTTTCATAAGGCAGTCCTTCCCCAGTGAATAGGAAATCCTATTTGCGACCATTGGGGAAATGTCACGCAGCCCTACTAGAGGCACCACATTCTCCCTCTTTCTTTTAGTGATGTCACACTTTTGATTCTCCTCATCCTTATTGGCAACTTAGCTTCTCTTAAAAAGTTCTCTTCTAGCTTTTTGCAATGTTCTCACTTTTTGCTATCTTAGTTTTTTCGCAGGCATATAGCATCGATTTTTTGCCACATTTTAGAGGCATCATTAACATCTTCTGATTATGGAGAAGGTTGTCTAAATTCAAAACTTGATTGGTCAGAAGTTATATGCTCTCTTGAAAATTTCTTTAATGGTGTCTCCAACCAAAAATGTGCGAAGAATGATCAAGCATTGCAGATGAAGCCCATTTCTCAATCAGTTTCCATGCTGCATACTGATATTTGCAGATTAGAACAGTTAGCTTCTTCCAGTAACAATGAGTATGCCTTGTGCAGCAGTTTACTGAATTTTTTGTGTTGGATGCCTAAAAGAGTTCTAAGCTCGAAATCTTTCCTGCAGTTTGCAACTTGCATTCTCAATGTTGAACGGTATGTTCACTGCCTCTTTACCTCACCACCCTATTACATCTATGAGGTTTGCTATGCATATGAATATGTCACCTTGCATGTGATTCTACAATTGCATTAAACTGACCTTGGCGCTTTATGAATATAACTCGTTCACTTGTCTTTGTAAAATGAATTTAGAAAAGGAGGACAAGATTTAGAATCTGCTACCTCTTACATTAGCTTTTGATTTGTTTCTGAACAAAATGCGAGGAATAACTTTCTGGTTTCACCTTGAGTCCTTTGATTAGAAGTGCAACAATGCTGGAGTTTTTCATAGAAATATGGTTAATAGCAAAGACAAGTGTAATGCAGAATGAAGACAGGAATATCTGGCCTTGCCTGTACGTACAAACTTTTGGATATTATTTAAATTGGCAGTTCCATGGTTGGATTTTGTAGATGTGTTGAGCCCCATCTCAATATGGTCTCATTACAAGATTGCAATTATGTGGAAAAGTGGTATTCTATGGTGAGCTTTGCATCTGTAGTCACTTTCCAATGGCAAACTGCCTGTGGTAGGATGTTTAGGCTAACAACTTGAAAGTTTTGATTTCAAATTTGAGGGTGGGTACTTGTGGTAATATAGAACTTGCCTCCTTATTCCTTTACACTTTTTTAATATGTTTGGCTTGAGTATTCATATGAAATATAAGTTTTTCAGTAGATCAGTGAGATACTCCATGAATGTTAGCTTGCTGCCGACTACCTATGTAATGAAATTTAAGCTCGGAGAGAATGTTTTTAACATGAAGTGCCTCAATAATGCCGCATCAAATAGAGTTAAATACTTTATCTTATAGCACAATTCAATGTAAATGGGTTAAATACAATTGTTGATAATTCTTTTCCTTCTTTTATTACTTATAAGTCAGTTATTTTACGATATTTACATCTTTCTTGCCTTTTCTCTTAATCCCCTAGTCTTTGTAACTTGTTAAAAGAATGAGATCATGCATTTCAGGGTTGTGGTTGGCAACTTGTTAGGTTGGCACAACACATTCTTGAAAGGTGGTCATCATGATGTTTTCCGACTGTTTTTGGCCTGTCGGAGAGCTTTCAAAAGTTTGTTGATGGTTTCATGTGATGAAAAGATGGCTCTAAATTGCTCTTCACTTATTTGCATACTATCAGAAAGTTCTTCTCCTGTCTTATGGCTTTTGAAGTCATTAACTGCAATTATGGGAATCCAAAGCGCATCTTCAGAAGATATTACTTCTCAAGTGCAAGATATGTTATTTTCATTGACGGATCACACATCATGTGTGTTCTTGACATTAGGCAGATACCAGTTTGAACTTGCAGGGATTGGTTCTGATGGAAAGCATAGTCATGCAATTGTTTGTCCTGGCACTGATTTGAATGAAGATGAACAACATTTAAATTTGTCCAGCAACAATGATCCATGGAGAAGTTTGGCTCTTCTGAATGAGATTTTGAGAGAGCATATGCAGAGCTTACACTCAAGGTTTAATGAACCCTATGTAAGTGAAAAGTTGGAAGTTTTGCCTGAGTTTCAAGAGTTGAGGAAATTGTCATCTGTAATATCTTGCTTTCAAGGCTTCTTATGGGGATTAGCTTCTGGAGTTGACAATATAGATGCTGACAATTGTAAAATTAGAGCAAGAATTTTCAAATGCAATACGGAACATTTGTACAAATTAAACATCTTTATAGAAGAATGTGCAGAATCTTTGATCTATTTATTCTGCTTATTGCTTCTTGAGGGTGATTTTGGTCAAAGATTGGCACATGCTCAGACTACTGATATTTCAGAAGGTGGCCATGTATGTTTGGGAAAAGCAGAGGCCTTGAATAAAGTAGATGCTGAAGTTGATGATGCACAGAAGTGTTGTCCTGCTGATGACACAGGAATAAATGGTGTATCTGACAAAGGTGTTGCGAGAGGAAAGTCCCATGCAGTAAATACTAATGTTGAATCTCTTCTGACCAAGGTTCAATTATTTGATCAACAATGTTTAAAGATGACCTTGTTGCGAGACCTTCTGAGAGGTGCGAATTCTGATGTGGCATTTTTTCTCAAGCAGTTATTACTTGCTGCTTCAGCTATTATGAGACTGCAGTTCAAGCTCAATTGTACTTTTTTGTTGGGAAATCTGATACCAATTTTGTTTGGTATTTCGCAAGTTTTGTTAGTGGATTTTGCAAGCACAGTTGTTGTGCCATCTCCATTTTCTTTTGTATTGTTGGATGGGGTTGTCAAGTTTCTTGAGGAATTTGGTAATTGTTTTCCTTCATCCAGCCCTATATTGTCCAGGAAGTTGTATGTGAAGCTAATAGACTTGCATTTGAGGTCTATGGGAAAATGCATAGCTTTACAGGGGAAAAGAGCTACTCTTGCTTCTGAAGAGTTGGTGTCAAGTATTAAAAATCCAATTGAGGAGTTAAATTTTCCAGAGTCCTCACTATCTAGTGAAACATGTTGCTTGGATGACTTTAAAGCTAGACTGAGGATGTCATTTAGAGGTTTGGTCCAGAAATCATCAGAGTTGCATCTATTATCAGCAATTCAGGCTATAGAGAGAGCAATTGTGGGAGTGCAGGAAGGCTGCTTGACAAACTATGAAATTTATGCTGGCAGTTATGATGGTGGGAAGGTAACTTCGACTGTTGCTGCTGGCATCGATTGTTTGGATTTGGTTATTGAATTTGTGACAGGTAAATCTCACTCTTCTTTTATAGCTCTCGAATTTTCTCTTCATTAAACAAAAATGTGAAAAAGTATGAAAATGGTTTTTCACTGTGGAGTGCCAAACTTTGGGTGTACTCTTCCAATCTCCTTATACCATGGATCTCTCTCTCTCTCTCTCTCTCACACACACACACACACATTCAATCAAACTGATTCCATCACATGATTAAGCCTTTTGTCTTGGACTGTGTGATTCTTAAAAAAACAAAGTTTTGCATAGATAAAAAAAAAGTACTGGCCTTGAACATTACCTTTGATAATGGTGGATCAGCAGGACCAGAAATCTACTTTTCCACATGGCATCAATAAGGGGAGTTGAAATTTCTCTAGGAATTGCCTCATCCTGATAGTGAAGGGGATTAGTTTCTACAGTTGTATTTGGGCTAAAAACTTGTAATTATTACTTTTATAATTCCCTTTTTTTGGCTCAGGTATTTCAAAATGGTATGTTAAGTATGGTATCTGTACATATAAGTAATATCTTCATTTGCTTTCAGGACGCAAACGTGTGAACGTGGTAAAAAGATACATCCAGGGTTTAGTTTCTTGTCTCCTCAATATAATCCTACACCTTCAGGGGCCCAGCATTTTCTATGAAAGTGTTAATTGTACTGAAGGTTGCACTAGTCCGGATTCTGGGTCAATCATTCTTATGTGTGTTGACATTCTCAGAAGAGTTACTGGAAAACATGCTTTGTTCCAGATAGATGCCTGCCTTGTTGGGCAGTTCTTAAATATTCCGGCAGCAATATTCCAGTATCTTATCCAGATTCAACTTTTTGAAGCTCTTCACCAATCTAATGCTTCAAGTGTTATGGAAACTGAAGATACTTGCTCGCTAAAAAGCACAAGTGGTGGTATCTTAGATCGAAGGTATTCAATGGAGTTATATGCTGCATGTTGTCGACTATTATGCACTGTTGTTAAGCATCATACTAGGTATGCAACTTCTTTCTTGAACCTTGGCCCACGGAAAATATTGCATTTAAAAATTTATTTAGGGCCCTTTTGTTGTGTAATGAAAATGATAAGCTTCCACCTCTTTCTTTGGTTGAGATTGATTTTGTTTTTCTGACTCTTGTGATCTTTAGTGAGACTCAACGTTGTAGTGCTCTTCTCCAACAGTCGGCTACTATTCTCCTTCATTGTTTAGAGATGGTGAAGATCAATTCAGTCGGAAGTAGAGGAAATTTTGCATGGGAACTGCAAGATGGAGTGAAATGTGCCCGCTGTCTGAGAAGAGTGTATGAAGAGGTACCCATGGATGTTTAATTTCTTATTTTCTGTATGCTAATAACCGATTACCTTTTCCAAATGTTCAATCTCCATGCATACTGCAAGAGATTTATACCTCTTCAGCCTTTGTTACCTAATGTTTTGTAAATTATTTCTTCATCCCTAGGTTCTTATCACATAGTCATTGAAATGTTTTGCGAAAGATTTCGGTCGAACCTTGGACTTCGATTGAAAATTTTGGACTTCCATCTCTGTATTATGCATATTATCGTATTACTGGTCACCCACAGAAAGTGACAATTGCCATTTTGCCCTCTTGTTTTTGTTTCTTCATTTTTAATTGGTCTCTTTTCTTGGTTTACAGATAAGACAGCAGAAAGATTGCATTGGTCGCTATTGTTACCAATTTTTATCCTGTTACATATGGGTCTATTGTGGATTTGGTCCTCTTAAAACGGGCATCATAAGGTGGTTCCTTGATTTTTAAGCACTTGGGTTCTCATCATTTCCTTTTTTAACGATGACTTGTTTGGTTTTTAAAATGTTTTATGTGCAACCTTTTGCATTATATATACCTTGCACTGAGAATAAGTTGGTTGAAACATTTTCACAGGGAAGTAGATGAAGCTTTGAGACCCGGCGTGTATGCTTTAATTGATGCTTGTTCAGCCGATGATCTTCAGCATCTTCATACAGTATTTGGAGGTGAGCCATCTTTCTTATATAGTTGAGAAGTACAAAGGAGCTAGTTGCCCATGTCTCACTTTGATTTTCTCCTGTACTATAGAGGGTCCTTGCAGAAGCACACTTGCAACCTTGCAAAATGATTACAAGTTATACTTCCAGTATGAAGGGAAAGTATGAACAACTCAGGTTCTTTCTGATAATACTCTGGTTTAAATAGTTACTATGCTTGGTTGATGAGAAAATGCATGCAATCATCCTTACCAAGAACTTACTGGTTGGATATGCAACGAAGTTTTCTTAAAGATTTCGGGATAGCTGTGGAGCTTTGAAAAGCACGCTCTTATCAATGTGGTCCGGTAACCATGATAATGGCATAACAACCACGGACCCTCCTCAGTGCATCGAACAATTGATTCCGTCCTGTTGGTGTTGGGTGGGGAGTTAGGGGGAAGGGGGAAATGTACAACTAAATTATATGCACTTTCTTGTCCTCCAATTATTATTGTATTATAATAGGAGGCTGTGGCTCATTGGCTGTGTTTTTTTTGTACGCAATACCTCAAATTCTTTGGTCCGCGGCAATATTACCCTGTAACGAAATATGAAGTCTTTGTAAATTGTAATATTTTTTTATATTTAATATGGATACTTTTTGGTTAATTGCTAACGTTCGTCGAATGGATCTTGATTTTCGGACTTATATTTTATAATTCTTTTCTAAAGGAGTGTGGATTTGTTGCCTACTTTTGTCTTTCTTGCTTCAACTTGATAGTCTTGATTCATGTACAAAGTTCGCGAGGACTAGGGGTGTAATCGAGTTGAGTCGAGCTCGAGTAGTACTGCGCTAATCGAGTAGCTCGCTTTGAAAATTTTCCTACGTCGAGCTTCAGTAATCGAGCTCCAAACGAGCCCAATCGAGCTCGAGCTCGAGTATTACATTATATATATATTTTTAATTTTTTTAATTTTTTAATTTTTAATTTTTTTTTTATAATTTTTATAATTTTTTTTATAAAAATTATAGGATGTATTTGTAATTTTTTAAAATTTAATGAGGTCAAATTATAATTTACTATAAATTAAGGACTAAAATATAATTATAAATAGATTAAATTATAATTTATTAAACTACAGGGACTAAAACATAAATATTAATATTAAAAATAAAAAATAGCTACTCGAATATGTGTATTCTAACTCGAGCTCGAATTCGGTTAAACCGGGTTCGAGTCGAGTAGTTGACTGAGCTACTCGCGAGTATACTCGCGAGTATGTGTATTCTGAACTCGAGATCGACTCGAATTCGGTTAAATCGGGTTCGAGTCGAGTAGTTGACTGAGCTACTCGCGAGTATTGCTCGTTTAACAAATAGATTCGCAACTATTGGCCTAGTAGAGAAGCAACGACCTCCCTAAAATTTACAATTTAAAACTCTTTGCAAGCAATGAATGGGCTAATTAATATTGAGACCCAAAAACTCCTTAATAAGTAAATAGAAAGAGTAGTAGATGTCAAAATACACACTATTATTGTGATAGTTGCTTCTGAAATGCCTAAACCGAAGAAACATTATCTGAATGGCAGTCAAAACTTTCAAAGGCTATTCTAATCTATAGAAAGACTTTTATTGATTGATTAAACAGAGACAAGAAAGAGACTTAGGGTTAGGCCAATGAACATCGTCTAAGTGGACTGTGACGCATGACTTACTTTTGACACCAAATTGATTGTCTGAACCCCACAAATGAGGAAAACCCATTTAAGTATCCTCAATAGTCAAGACACTCCTAACTATCTTCTCAAAGTTTGCCAAACCTACGGTTATAAAATAGCCATACACAGTAGTACACACCACAGATAGGCAGATAGCACCACCCAACTTTAATTCAGTAGGTCTGTTCTCAGCGTACCAAGCATTCCCTCGTGTTTGAATATTCCCAACTGCCTCTTGAATTTGTCCTAACACAAACTAATCAATCATTGACGATGGCACACAGAAGAAGCACTGTTGACTCCATCTCGGAGGTGTTTTCGCTCAACCCTTTGCCGTATCCAGTTCTGCTGTTTATGGCAGTCATCTTTATCTTTCTTGGGCTCCATTGGTACGTTTCTTACGAATCACTGGTTGAGTCCACCGAAGAAAACATGGGTTGGGTACTAATGGCTGTGCCGCTCGTGTTGATACTTGCCGTGAAGTTACTCTCAAATATGGACAGCCCAGATAGGTTCCTTTGGGGTGCGTCACCGTGGGATCGGCACCGGAGGTTGAGATACCAGTATTCAGAGGGGAGTTCTCCGTGGGGAGTGGCTGCCCTGATCTTGTTGCTACTTGTTTTGATGCAGTATCAGTCCACTTTTCTTGATGGTTGGTTTATATGACCACTTGAAGCAGCTTATAATTCACTACTTAATTTGTTCTTCTTTTTTGTTTTTGCGAGGTGTGTGGATCGAGTTCATTTGTAAATTGATACGTAAAGAATTGTGTGTGTGTGTGTGTGTGTGTGTGTGTGTTTTTTTTTTCTTTTGAAGTAGACCGTAGACGTACGAAAAACCTTTGTTTCTTGATTGACAACTCTTTTAATTAGATGAAGCAGAACTGTTAAAAGAGTTTTGTTAGTATTGCTTTTGCTTTGTATAAAGGGCCTGGAATTCCGCTGAAAATATGCAACAATTAGAAACGATAAAGTTAAAAAAGAAGTTGATTGTGGACAGACTGTCCAGTTATGCATGCTTTGGGTTTTGTTAAATTTCTTGAATTAGTTATTGTTTGGTGGACTAAAAGCAGCATTATTTAGATGTGGTCAGTCATGGTTAAAGTTTGAAATCCGCCATTGACTATCTTTCTTGATGACTTTATGGAGCCCATGAATTGCTCTCCACTTTGTTGCTTCTCTATTATTTATATCTTTTTCAAATTTAATTATTGAGCTTGGTTTGGCAGATTATTTTAAGGTCCTTGAACCATCATTTTAGTTTCTTTTTAGTTCTTGTCTTCCTTTGGAACAAAGAATCCGAATATCCGATACATGAAATTAAACTTGATGGTTTGTTTCCCACTGTCCATAATTTCTATTTAGCTATTCCTTCTTCCATTCGTCAAATAATTAAAATCAAAATCCACCATTTTACCTTCACAAATTAAAAGATTCTTGGTAAATCACATCATTCACAAGAAACTAATAAACAGTGTGCATCACACTATTACGTTTTTTAAATCCAATTTAGATCCTAAGTTGACTTTCATACATTTTCTTTCATCTTATTCTCTGTACACATTTTTCATAAATAATAAAACATAAGTTTTTTTTCTTTAATTATAACATTATTTAATAATTAAATATTAAATTTCTAAAGAACATACAATCACAAGATTGAATTTGGGTTCGGCCCAAACTCATATAGTAACCCAATTGAGTTAATGTCATGATCTGAACTAATTATTTAGATCCCACGTCAAAATTACAGGCTTTTAAAAGTTTATATGACTTTGTACTTTCTTATCTTATTAGCTAGCTTTTGAGGTGGTTATTTGACCAAAGTTGTATCAATTGGTATCGAAGTTTTTTCACCGCCATTCTCAATTGCAATCATGTGTCTCGATTGGTATTGCAGTTGTTCACCTTGCACTAGAGCCATTCCGGAGTGGGTGTCGAGGTTGCGGAGCATGGCGGATTACATGATTTGAAGTAATTGCTAGATATGAAACTTGAATCCACATCAAAAGTGTGGACTTTCATTGTAGGATATATATAATTTTGAACTTTCCTATCTCATTAGCTAGCTTTTGAAGTGGTTCCTTGACTAAAATTGTATAAGCTAACCCTTGGAACTAATAGGGTAAAGGAACAAGTAAAGCTTGGGTTGTGGTTCCATTAGGAAGCGGGCTATTTAAATTGAGTCCAACTCCTTTTTAACAAAGCTTCAATCAGTTGGGCCGAAATATCTCGGTTGATATCCAAGAGATGTTGTACTCCCTAGCTAATGACAACTATTTGTTGTGGAAGTATAAAAGTTATTTTTAATTTTGAAGAAGATATTTGATATTTAATGTGTTAATTTTGTTTTTGTTTTTTTGAAAGGCAAGTGGGAGAAGATATTGATATTTTGGTGCTTTGGTGGGAGAAGATATTGATAATTTTTGTTTTTGGTTGGGTGGTGGGTAAGAGAATATCCTAATCAGCAATTGCAATTTGCAAAGGACATTTTTAAGGTCACGATCACAAAAAAAAAAAAAAGAAAAGAATATTAGATACAGAACGCGAAGAAGCGTGGTGTTTGAAACCACGACTTTTGGTTTTACAATAATGAATAATTTCAGCTGGCAGTCCTTCTCATACCTTCTTCTATCCAAATTCCAAACCAAACAACACCATCAACGAACGCCATTGAAAACTTGTACTCAGTAGTATTTGATAGTTGAAGAAATTTTTTTAATAATAATAATAATAATATATGCGATGAATTAACAACATTTACACCCTAAATGGATCAATTGAATCATCAGGAAGTACCTTTATATCATCAGTCACTTCAGGCCCCAAATCCACCGCTCCCGGAGTTTCGACCGCCCCCGCCTGATTCCAGGTTTTGATCCTTTTCCTTTTTGCTACAGTTTTTGTTTTTTATTGAAGTTTTTATTCCTACCGGTTTTGCATGGGCAGCAGTGATTTTGAGTTTTAATTTTTGTTCGTATTCTTATTCTTATTCCTTTTGGTGATAAATTGATGCTGGCAGTGTAAACTTGTATAGTTATGGAAGTAGGATTAGAAGAGATGGGAGGCGTTTAAGTTAATGTCAGCTTAGAGGGGAAAAAAAGATACAGAGAAGAATTTTGGGTCTTATCATGCTGCTCAATCAAATGCAAGTATGAGTTTTTTACTTTATGGAAGTTTGCAACTGGAGATAGTGTTGCATGCTGTTAATGAAACTTATTTGCCTAGAATTGATAATGTCATAAGCAGAATTATTGGAGATTGAGGATTGACGAAGGTACTTGTAGAAAAAGAGGATGGAGGGTTAAGTTTAAAGGGGATCTTCAATGTTGAATGTTGATTGCTGCTATCTATATTACTAAATATTTACTTGCAAGATTAATGGAGTGTGGCATGTCGTATAAAGCTAAAGAGGAAAGCTTGCTTAAAACAGAAAGTTGTCGAGCTTTAATATTTGTTATGTGGTTTTGAGAAAGAAGATTATTTAAAACAGGATGGATTTAATTAGGTTCATTTTCAGTCTCTTGGCAACTGGTGTGCGGAAGCCTGAGTGGGCAATTAGACACGATGATTGCCTTTTGACGTTGATTGAAATAAAATTCTAGAAGGAACAATGCTGACCAAGGCAATTGATTGGGTGTGGGTCTAGAAATTTAATCATTTGTTCGGTCTAAAACTCCTTTATATATACGTATAGAGAGACATTAAGACTACGTGTCTATCAATAAATTTGTGCAACTAAAAAGCAACATAAATCGATCCTTGATTTTCACAAGGAAACCTCAACATTTTGGCTTCAAAGCATGTGAAATGCTTATTAGCACCATTACAGCATTTCAATTAACCTGTTATTTTGCACAAAACTGGTAGATTAGCTTAGGAACTATGATTACTGGTCCAGTACAGCTGACAAATTGCATGGGCATTGTAAAAGAGGTAAAAGGATCCACTTAAAGCCCAATGTTTGGTGGAAGCTTCGCCACTTTTAGGAAACTAATAAACAGGGTAGGTTCTTTTTCTAAGAACTTTTCTTGAAGCTTCTCCCACACAAGGTGGATACACGATGGCCCCGCTATATTTTCCCTTCTTTGCCATGTGTGCATTCTTTGTGCATCTAAATATGGCAAACAAATTATGAATAAGGCAGAAAATCAACTCTTTTGTCCTTAGATTTTGGATCAAGTAAAGTCATATATTGTCAGACATAGTGTTTTATTCGATGACCCTAAATTGGTGGATATTAGTTGCGTGGCTTTTACGACTTTGTCAAAACATTATGAACTTAATGAAGACCGTGGATCAATGTTGCTTATTCGACAATAGAACTTAATGAAGACCTTGGATCGAGTTGTGGTTGGATACTTATTGTCCCAAAGTAACTATACGTTATTGACATTCAAATTGGGATGTACATCGAATACACAAGTATAAGAGCCAATATCTCATTAGACTTTCCATCAATCATATTAGATACAGAGGTACAAGAGCTAATATGTCATTCGTTGTTTTGCAAATTTGTTACTGACCCTTATTTGTTTTTTTCCCCTTCTCCTTAATGTATGTGTTGTCAGTTTAAGGCCAGAAGTAGTGCCAAAGGACTTCGTTGCTGCAAGGAGAGTACAGAAAGCTGACCGGGAGAAACTAAGGAGGGATCGCCTAAATGACCAGTTTGCTGAGCTGGGACACACCCTTGGTAACTCCACAACTTTTAAGTTAGGATGAAGAGTTAGCAATTACACCATGTTATTTTCTTTTAAATCCACTGAACATCTTTCACTGCATCTTATTCTAAAGAAAATCGTGTCTTAGAATTGTAGTATTTTTGAAGTGGTTCACGCCTCTTGCGTCTTTCTGTTTTTCACTTGCTTTATTGTCAGCATTTAATACAATTTTCTCTTTATGTTTCTCTTTTCTTTCGACGTACTATCAGTGTGTGGCATTATCGTAATAAATTACCTTACTCCTTTTGAAGATGCACCAAATGCTGTAATTTTTTCTCTTGTAAAATCTCATTTATGATATGGATTAAATTTGTCACATCTAGAGGTAAATTGCTATTTGATATTCTCACCGAAAGCCCCAAGGATTCTGTGTTCTCATTATACCCTTACTTGCTCTTGGTCTCATTGATGAATATGAAAAACTATTGGGCCTTCTCCTATACAAGCGGAGGATCAGGTTTAGGAGATTCACATCGCAAATCTTTACCCTTGTTCCTACACCTTATCCTCTTGGTATTCAATTACACTTGGGAGCCTACTGCAGAGTGATACTGGAATAGAATAACTATTTCAGACACACCTAACATATATCTGGGGATTGCGTGCCTCTAAAGCAATAGAGCAGTTTTTTCAATCACTTCTTTATTTAGTCTAAAGCAACCAATCAAGTTTAAAACTTTCAATTTCTACAGTATAATGAATGAGAGTGGCTTGTTTTCTTCAGTTGAAACATTATCGGACTTTAGTTCAGTTCATTCAGCTTTCTTGAGACTTTTCCATCATTGCTTCTCAATCTCTTTGTAATTTATGTATATATGGTAAGTTCTATGTCATCCTTTTATGCTTAGAGTAAATTAAGCTGTGCAATTTCATACCATATGGTGAATGAATATGCAGATCCTGATAGGCCAAAAAATGATAAAGCATCTATTCTCACTGATGCAACCCAAATGGTGAAAGATTTGACTTCTCAGATTGACAGATTAAAAGCCGAATATGCTGCACTGAATGAAGAATCTCGTGAGGTGATGCATTTATTTTTTCCCATACTTGAGGCCTTTTAATGACTATTTTCCTGAGTACGTTTCGTTTTCGAGCAGTTGACTCAGGAGAAGAATGATCTTCGAGAAGAGAAGGCATCTCTTAAATCAGATATTGAGAGCCTTAATGCACAGTATCAACAGAGAGTGAGAGCTATGTATTCATGGGGTGGCATGGATCATTCTGTTGTCATGCACCCAACTTCTTATCCTTTTCCATTGCCAATGCCAATACCTGCCGGTCCAATTCCCATGCATCCATCTCTGCAACCGTACCCCCTTTTTGGAAATCAGAATCCTGCAGTTGTTCCAAATCCTGTGTCAACTTTTGTTCCGTATATGGCGCCTAATAGCATCATTGAACAGCAATCTACACAGCATGTATCTCAAGTCACACAACCAGGTAGTAGGTCCCATGGTTCAAGCAAACAAGATTCTAGGCACAAAGCATCAAATTCAAAGGATAGCAGAAGTGAAAAAAGTGAGACTTCAGATGATGTTGCAACTGACCTTGAGCTGAAGACCCCTGGGTTTACATCAGAACAGGTAACCAATGGGTTTTATTAACTTAAATTAAAGTAGTCCCCGTGTCAAAATAAAAACGAATATGACACAGCTGGATATGCCGTGCAGGATGTGTCACCTGGACAAAAAAAAAGCAGAAAATCACCAAGGAAGGAAAGTAGCATTACGGACGGAAGTTCTTCGAGCAGGTGTTCATCATCTCGCAGCGTACAGGCCGTTTCATCAAACAGTGTAGTTGGTGGCACAAAGACAGATGAGTAAAGGGGGGGAAAGAGAAGCCGAACCAGGTTGCATTTCAAATTCATCATTTCAGTTATTTGCTTCCATTTGATCTTTCTTGTGAGTTAGTGACACACACACACACACTCTTTCGCTTTGTCTTGGTTTGCTGCAGTTGACTCTAGCTGGATAGGCGTGGGTACCAGTCCAGGCATTATTATGTTGAAGTTCCTTTGATAAATTACACACCTTGACGCCAAGGATTGTAGGGGATGAGAAGATGGTAAAATTTGTTTGTAAAACATGTAATTTAAGTTACTAACGCAGCAGCCCGATGCGACATTTCATTTGAGAAGTGATTTTGGTGTTTATGTATGTAAAATCCTTGTGTAAAATTGGTCAGTAGTTTTAGTTTGAAGGGTGAGATGTAGCAGTTAAAAGTTTCATTGTTTGTAGATTTTTAGAAATATGTGATGGATCATGGATGTTAGATGTGTTTATTTTTAGATGAATCAAAAGTAGTTCTAGTCGCTGTTGGGCTTTTCTTGGAGTTAGTATTGGGTTTCTATAGATTTGTTGTGGGTTGAGAACTTGAGATGATCCATAATTACATATCCTTCTGCTCCAACGGCGGTTGTGGGTTGTACACGTGTCAGATGGGCTGAGGATGATGATGGTTTGTGTGTGTACAATGTGGTTTTATCCAAATGCATGGATTTTGGAATTAAACGGTGGTCGTCTCGTCTGGATATTTTACTTGAGTTTGGATTTTCAACTTTTAATTTTTTTAGCATTAGTAGCAATAATAATAATTCAAAACTATTTTCTGTTCTATTTTTCATTGTCGTTTATAAATATAAACTACTTTTATTTAATTAAAGCCTTCTTAAAATCTTATGTATTGATAAATGTTAAATACGTAATATTGATTTATAAGAGGGCATCTTGAATTACAACAAAGAATGTAACAAAAAGATTTTCTTAACAATTCAAGGCTGCTCTTTTTTTGTGAGGGAGGGGGATGCGATTATGAGAGTATATTATACTTTAACAATAATAATAGTAATAATATTAATTAGTAGGAAAGTAAATAAAAAATAAAAAGGAGGAAGTTATAAAAAATATCGCGAGCAAGCGAGTGACGGAGGTGGCGAGTGCGTGCCTTGTCTCTTCTCTTTATTATTAATTTATTATCATGTTGGTATGTTTTGGTGTTTGGTCAATTTTTTCTTAAACAAAAAGAAAGGAGTCGTGAATCGTGAGTGTGTGAGTGCGTCTTTACTTTGCAGTTTGCAGTTTGCAGTTTGCAGTTGGCGGGGGAGCAATAACAAGTGAGTGGTGAGTGGTGAGTGGTGAAGTTATGGCAGTGGCATCCACATCCCTGGCCTGTCCTCACTTCTCCGGACTCCGTTCATCATCATCTTCCTTATCCAAGCTCGATAATGCTCTCTCTCTTTCCACTACTCATTCCTTTTTCCAAACCCTACACTCTCACCTCCGTCTTTCTTCTTCTTCTTCTAGTAAACCTTCTCGCCCTGTTGTTACTATGGCCGGCTCTGGAAAGGTTTAACTCCTCTCTCTCTCTCTCTCTCTCTCCTTTCTTTCTATACAATATTAATATTCCTGACTAAATCAATTTTTACTCTTCTTGCAGTTTGTCAATTTCTGTTTATTTAAGTGGCAAGTCAATTATGCTTCGATGCAATTCCAACATTTCTCAAAGTTTTAGATTTAGATTTGTGTAGGTGTTTTGTTTTGTTCCAATGCTGATGCCTGCTGCCTGCTGCTGCCAGATGTGAAGCTAGCTGCCTAATTTTTGTTTCTTTTTGGCCTTTTCATTTTAGAATTAGATTGTATATTAGTAAGTATTCATTGGAGTTTGGATGTTGAAACGTTCATACTTCTCCGCTTTTCGCCTTTTAACTCTCTTCGCATTGCTTTGACAGAATGCTTGTCCTCAATATGCATTCAAATGCCCTATTGCTCCAAATCTGGGATTATTTTTCTACTCCACAATGGCGTGTTGCATTTCTTGTGTGTTATGCTGTTAGAGAGTGATTTTCCTTAGATAAAATGGCGATTGCATTTCCTTTTAATACTTTAATCTGACTCGTACTTTTTTCGCATCTTGCAGTTCTTTGTTGGTGGAAACTGGAAGTGTGTAAGTATCAGTTATTTCTGCAAATTCTTGTATAATGATTGTCATAAGTTAACTGGTTCTTATCGTCAAAGGTAAGCTTTTAGTTCGCCAGATTTGTTCGGTATTATTATGATCATTGAGTGTTTTCCACTTTGGCTCAATGTACTCTTATGAGGTTTTGTGGTTAATGACTTGAATGCCTCTGAATTATTGAGAGAGTAGTTCTAGTCCTCGACTGCTGGAAAATGGTGGTTAGGGGTTTTCTACTGGTTGTGCAAGCAAAATTGTTGTACCTCTACAAGGCAACACCACATTTACGTACGACCGAGTATAAGATACAAGATAGTCAAAAAATAATATTATGTGCTACAGAGTAAAGAGTCAGTTTTTTGTTTTATTTTTGGGAGAAGGTATATGTGTTAGAACTCTGGTTTAACATCATTCGGCAAGCTTTTCTTTTCTTTTAGTATTTATTTTTTTAACTTTTCCCACTTTTTCCTTGAAAGCATCTGTTTTCAATGTTTCAGTCACATCTATAAGTGATCCCAAGATGACTGTGTTATTAATTTTGTTTTTCATCACTAAACAATGTGTTTCTTTTTCCTTTTAACCCCTTTACTATCAAACTTTGTTGTTCTTGATAGTTAAATGCTAGTAAGATTTCTGTTCTTTTCCTAGCATTTCTCCTCTGCTGACTTCTATCCATTTGATATTTTAGAATGGAACAAAAGACTCCATCAGCAAGCTTGTCTCTGACTTAAACAGTTCGAATCTGGAGTCTGATGTCGGTGAGTTATTTTGTGATTCCTATGTGCTACTGTCATTTGTCAAATAACATGAATTTCATCTTTTTAACTTCTTCTTTTGTACGGTTCCAGGCTTTTTGACAACCGAAGGAGTCTTTTTTTATCCCTATTATCTGAATAAAATTCGCCTGGCCTTCATATTTTAACCTTAAGACACCAGAAATTATTTAGGCTCTATGAATTTTGCAGATGTTGTTGTGGCACCACCATTTATCTACATTGATCAAGTAAAGAACTCATTAAATGGTCGCATTGAAATTTCTGCTCAGAATTGTTGGATAGGGAAAGGTGGAGCTTTTACTGGGGAGATCAGGTGAACTTCCCTGATAATTTTCTTATTTTGCTCGTCAACACTTTTGAGAAACCTGGTGAGGTTACCATTTCCTAGGATTAAAAATTTGGTTGTTGAGATCTGTTGTGTCATAAGTTCGAAATTAAGTGTTAACGCCATTGCATTAACTTGGAAAGGTGCTCTATTATGGCTCTTTTTCATATTTGCATGTGTTTGGTTTCTGGTTGCTCTAATGCCTTAGCAAATTCTTGAAATGAACTTAAAAAAGAATTTCTGTTTTATAGTGGGGAACAATTGAAAGATATTGGATGCAAGTGGGTCATTCTTGGGCACTCCGAGCGGAGACATGTGATTGGAGAAAATGATGAAGTAAGACTCTTGCTGATTTTGTTATTCTGAAATTGGTTTCACTGCTGTTTTGTCATAGCAACTATGAAGTAAAAAGGAAAAGAGCTGTTGCATACGTGTAGATTTCTCACGACTTTGCTGTTTGTGCTTGTCAAAACGCAAAACATTTTTAGTTGTCGAGAAACAAAGAAGAGACTGGTGACTATTAAAAGCTGACTGAACTACATCTTGTGCAGTTTATAGGGAAGAAGGCTGCTTATGCCTTGAACCAAGGTCTTGGAGTAATAGCCTGCATTGGAGAGCTTTTGCAAGAAAGGGAAGAAGGAAAAACTTTTGATGTCTGTTTTCAGCAATTGAAGGCCTATGCAGGTAAAGTGTTAATTTCAACTTCCATCAACCTCGCCACCCACTGCCCCCTGCCCTTCCCCCCTTCTCTCTCTCTGATGAGTGCATGTGTAATTGAAGCTTGTACTATCAAAAGAAAATGTACTAAATCTTTTCTAACATTAGTCTAATCCTTGACAGATGCTGTGCCAAGTTGGGATGACATTGTCATTGCCTATGAACCTGTATGGGCTATTGGAACAGGTAAAGTAGCCACACCTCAGCAAGCCCAAGAAGTGCATGTAGCTATTCGTGATTGGCTTAGTAAGAATGCTTCGGCTGAAGTTGCTTCTAAAACAAGAATTATTTATGGAGGTACTGATCTCTCTCTCTCTCTCTCTCCAGTTGGTGCTGTTGGTTCTTTATTTTCATGTAGTTGATTAAAGGCATGTGTGAATATTTTTTGTAAATAAACTACATCCGGATTATGTTTTTTTCCTAGAGTGTTCTGCTATGTTAATGGAGCTTACTGATGGGTAGATTACTGTATTTAGTTCTTTGAGCAAGGCTACATTTCATGAATTTAATACTGCTTATCCTCAAGTGTGACTCTCTGATTGCTAAAGGCTCATCGTAGTTGCTTGTCTTATGCTTGAGAATGGTTCATGTAATTATAGTAATAAATTTTGGTAGTTCAATGTCTGTACATGTGGAGTTTGATATTGTACACTTAGAATCTAAAGCTCCATGTTGACTGTAATGCTATGGCTTTTTGAAATTACTATTGCTTCCCCTTGTTTTCTTTTGTGCGCCAGCTGACCTGAGCTTGTCTAAATGCTCCAGAATATTCT
Source organism: Ophiorrhiza pumila (assembly GCA_016586305.1). NCBI lineage: Eukaryota > Viridiplantae > Streptophyta > Magnoliopsida > Gentianales > Rubiaceae > Ophiorrhiza > Ophiorrhiza pumila. The sequence continues at coordinate 41,261,278 of BLIW01000002.1, forward strand.
GACGATGAGATATTTTTCGTGATCTCTCTTAGTATGATATTTATCTTTTTGCAGGCTCTGTAAATGGAAGCAACTGTGCTGATCTTGCTACACAAGAAGATATTGATGGATTTCTTGTAGGAGGTGCTTCGTTAAAGGTATCATTGTGGCCATGTTGGTTTTATATTTATACAAGTTACCTACTCAGTGTCCTTACACATATACCCATTTTGGGGTTATGGAGGTGGTTTTCGGAAAATGGGTGCTTTGAGGAGCATGATGTTAGGAAATGAATATCTTGAACTAGTGGGTATTGTTGGTGTACTGTGGCGTAGATGCCTAGAGGTTTCAAAAGATGTTAATGGTGTGGGTTGGGAATGTGGTTAACTCGAGACTTTTTCTTTTTCCTCTGGAGTTTTTTTTTTAGTGGTACCTTAAATTGATGCTTGAACTAATGGCTGCAGGGTCCCGAGTTTGCTACAATTGTTAATTCTGTAACTTCGAAGAAGGTTGCTGCATGATCCTGCAAGGTAGTTTTTTGGCACCAAAATAAATAAGCGGTTTTGAAGCATATTATGTGGCAGAAGTATTGTGCAGCCAGAAATTTTTATTTGGTCAGGGTTTTAATCTGTCTCAAGTTCTCCCTGGCATAAATTGAAACAACAAATACTCAATTTGCTTCGCTTATTTAAAATAATAGAGATTGTGCTCAATTTTTTGGTGTAGCAGAATATTATCGAGTTTGTTTAATGGCGTATTATTTTTTGCGGCAAAGAGTGATTTCCGTGATATGGAATTATGATGTTACAGATTTAATGAAAATACAGAAGAATATAAATTTTGTTTTTCTTTTTTGCGTTAGTGATTAGGGGTGAAAAATTGCAAAGGCATTTATTCTTGGTTGGCTCATTGCTTGTCTGCATCTGCATAAACGCTAGTCATAAGCAAAAGGCAAATTCTAATAGACAAAGATACGGAGAAGAGTTGAGTTTACGCAGCTGTGCACTGGATTTTGAAGACATTAAATGAAACATTACTTTATTTCTCCTGCAATCTTCTGTTGAAAGGAAGTATGCAGTTACTTATTCTGCCAAATTATACTCTTCTTTGCAAGTGAATGCCAAAGCTAAATATTGAAATTAGGCAACATTTTCTTGTTTCTTTAGTCTTTCGGATGTGTTAAAATCTAGGAATTCAAGGTTTTTAGCCAAGTCTTGATTGACTCTGGACGGCGCCAACTGCCAAAAAACCCAGAAAGTGAATTTGATGCATATGTAACTGAGGTTAGTATCAGAAGGTTGAGTGAACATTAGTTCAACAAAAAGAATAGGTTAGGGAGAATCCATACTCAAAGCATATGTTCCAAATGGACTCTTCATACTAAAGTAACCTTGAAGCCTTCCTCACCCTTTTATATACACAGTCTAATGAAGTAAAGGTACAAAAAAGAAATGGATTGGTTCTATCCGAGGAGAGGTCCGGAATGGAAACAAGGTTGGAGAGGGCAGACAATGGCCTCACTCTCCTTGCCACCACTGCCGCTACTGGCCATATTTGCCATTGTTATTTTCTTGTGGTCGATTTCGCAATCCACAAACTACAAGGAGCAGCTTGACCATGCTGCGGTCAACCTGCAGCTGTTCCTGTTCTTGGTGACAGTCATTTTGATCTTCTCCATGCGTCCAAGCTTTAGTGGTGGCTGGTTCAACTTCTGGTCTCCCAAGCATAGGCGAGAGTCTTCAATGCAAAGAAGTAATGGATTCCCCTGGGGAGTAGCCATCTTGGTGGTTTCCCTCCTAGTGTTGGTTTCGTATCATTCTTCATTTCAATCTAAGTGGTTCGCACCTCTGCGTAAATCGGATTAATTAATTCAACGATTGACTTGCAGATTACTAGTTGTTTGCATTGTACTCCACTTCATCGCCATAAAACTGCAACTTCAGCCATTTCTTCTTTTTTTTTTCCATAAACTGTTCGAGTTATTTTGTGGCACAAGATGGCGACTTGCAAATGGTGGCACTTTTACTGTACTATTTAGACAAATAGAATTCAATCTTTTTACCTCAGATAGTACTAAAATGATGGGGGAAAAAACAACACTTCAAATAAATGGTTGATTTTGAAATTTTGCTGAGTACTGAAAAATTCATGTTATGAAATGGTTGCTTGCAAATCCAACTCCAAATTGGTTTTCAAATATTCCTCAAGAAAAAAAAAATTATATATATCGGTCTTGAAATGAAAGCAAACTGTAGGCTGAATAAATTGTTTTGAATCAGCAGGCTGTCCATATTTCACCCCGGCTTTCTTAGCGGACTTCCATAAATCTCACTGCGGCATTTGTAGCCCGTAACTAGGTCCGAAGCCCAGGAGGCTGGGCCCAATTACAATTGCCATATGAAATAATTATAGGTTGACGAGGGTGAAACATTGTAGTGAATGGAATGACATGTATCATTGCTCATTGGTAAAATATTTGAATTTTTTCGTTAAAAAAAATAATGGAATGGTACCAATTAATTTGGCAGGAGAGGTGTAATGTATTTCTTAGCAAATTTTGACTTTGATGACCATTCTGGTGTTATTTTAATTGGCCAATAATTTGTTCTAGTGTTTAAATTAGCGGCACCGTAATCCAACTTTCAGGCTATCAAACATATATAGTTATGCTTATCAAAATAGGTTTATTTGGATATTTTTGAACTTATTGATAATGCATTTAAATATGATAAAAAGAACAATTAATGATTGTTATTTGTTGATCTTCAAGAAAACATCAATTGTGAAAATTACTAAAATAAACAAAATTTGCATTCAACGAAACTTTGTATGAAACTTTTGATATAACTTTTTGGAAAAAAACTTATATGAAACGATTTCATTATATAATTACGATTTCAACAATCATTAATCGTTAGTCTGATACCAAGAGTTTTTCTCAAGTTTTTTGATTGGAGAATATTAATTTTTTGTTATACAAATTTAAAAACTTTATAAAGAGATTTCAAGTAATAATAATTTGAGTAATGATTGGGAGGGTGAAAAGGCAAAGTAAACGACGTGGTAGTTATAAAAAGACATACTAATACATTACCCAAGGTTCACTCATCATTTAGTTAGGGTATTAGTTTGTATTTTTATAACTGCCACGTTCACTCATCATTTAGTTAGGGTATTAGTTTGTATTTTTATAACTGCCACGTCAATAACTTTCAGTTTTCACTCTAATTTTTCAATTCTTTTATCATTTTCACTTCCCCTAGTCTAATAATTTATTGTTTAGATCATAAAATAAAAATAAAAAAATTAATTAAAATACGAACACGACACGCCTAAAAAATTTCGTACCGGTTCACCAAACCCTCCAAAACCCATTCCCCTGCTTTGTGGTTCTAAGCTGTCCATAGTCCATACTGCTTCCTTACTCCCCCGTCTATCTCTCCGCCAACTTGGTTTTACAATGTCTATTAGGGTTTTTGTCGTCCTCTCGCTGCTCATTTTTTCGTCTTCTTTCCTCCAAGGTACTTATCTCCGTCTAGATCTGGATCCACCTAATCGTTCCCCGTAATCTGTTTTTTATTTTTATTCATGTTTATGATTTACGATGCGGTTTCCCATATGCTCTGTATAAATGTGTTGTATTTCTCCTCAATTCTGTTGCCTATGATTGTGATCTGTAAAATCATCATCATTTCGATTGTATTTATGCTCAAATTATTTCGCCATGCATGCGATGTTACTATTTTTTTATTTTTTTTAATATGTTTTAATTGAGCTTATAGGTCAACGCTTTGTTTGGATTTGATAAGCCTAAGTTCGTTTAATGAAGGGAAACTATAATTGTAGTTTTGTTAAGGTGACTATTGCGGAAATTTGAGCATTTGAATGATTAGTTGGATCGTGTTCATCCTTCCGTTATCAAAAGGAACACTCTTATTATGTTTGATTAGAGAGGATTTCGTTTTCTTTAACGTTCCTGGGACAATCAGAAAAATGATGTATTCAATTTTCTATTTTATTATTGCTCATCTCAGTTGATGGGGCCTTGGATAACCTTTTTATTAGAATAATATTTAGTTTTGTAATGGGTTGTCCTCCTCGTAGCTGAAACTTCGTATCCAATTTTTTTGCTTTATAGTTGTTCGGAGTGATACAGAGCCGGAAGTGGAAACAGTTGAAGGTTCTGAGGAAGTAAGTGACCTTGGAATTGTTGGTGACGATGTCCAAGATATTGGTGGTGGGAGTTTTAGCCCAGCTCCAGGAGTGGAGACTGTTTGTGTTTTCCCAAAGAATCCTTCTAAATGTTAGTAACAACTATTTCCTTTTTGGTGGAGCTCTCTTTTTGTTGCTGTCGATAAAGCATTCCATTTCTCGGGAGTTAGCGTTAACTTTAGTTTGCTGCTTTTGTTTTTCCAGTGGTTACTGCAGGGGAAGAGTCTGAACTTTTAGTTGGTGTGAAAAACGATGGTAACATTTTGTTAATTTTCTTTTCTTGGCACCATTAACCAAGTTCTAGTATGTAGTTTTCTACTGTATTTACCGCTCTTTGCATTTATGTATTGCTATTACTTACTTCTCATTTGACTTTTGAGGTTTGTGTTCTTCAAAATCTGGAAAGCTGATATCACTTTTTTTTTTCATAAAATGTTTAAAGCAGGACATTCGGGCCTGAATGTCATTGCAATCCAGGCCAGTGTTCATCTTCCATTTGACCATCAATATCTAGTTCAGAATATCTCTGCTCAGGTTAGTACTTTCTTTCTTCTTTTTTCACTAAGTTCCACAGCTTTATTGCTGATTTAATTGATTATCAACCTAGTTTTGGCTGTTTGCATAAGAAGTCAAAGTCAACATGCTTTTAGTAGATTATGCTTGCCGAGAAGTTTCGCAGAAGGCTCTATATCTAGCTGATTGTTGTTGATTCAAAATTTACCCGTTACCTCATGTTACTGTCACCAAGTTCTTATTTATACATGCCCAAGGAGATATCTAACAAGTTGAGTTTTTCTGTTTCTAGACTTTTAACAATGCATCTGTTCCTCCTTCTGCTCAAGCTACATTCCAATACATATTTGCTGTGAGCAAATTTTTGCAGGTAAAGTTGATTTGTTGCTGTTAGTATATTTCATTGAATTACTTGTAGATACAAGTCTTTGCAAAAGTTGCATTACTTATTCTACATTTTTTCGTGTTGCAGCCTGGAACATTTGATCTTGTGGGTAGAATTGTATATGAAATAGATCAAAATCCTTACCAAAGTACATTCTATAATGGCACTATTGAAGTCGCTGAGGCTGGCGGTCCTCTCAGCATCGAGTCTGTTTTCTTGGTTTCCCTTGCAATTGCGTTTCTTGGTTTTATTGTATTTACTGTACGGGATCGGATACAAAGTTACTCCAAGGTGAGTGAATTTCTTGGGTTTTTTTTTTCCATTTTTGTGGGGTTAAAAAGGATTGGTTTTTCTATATTGTATGTGTTAGTAATCATTGAACACAAACATAAAAGGGGAAAGAAGTTTTGGCAGTTAAGATAAAGATTTAAATTTCTGTATACACTAGTTTTTAGAAGCTCAAAGTGGCTGGTTGGTTAGTTTATGAAATTTGTACTTGACCATTGTGTCAGTTGCCATGTTTGCTCAAGAGTATTGTGAGTGATGATTTAATTGATATATTGAGCTGTGATGAATTATAATCCATCTTACTCACAACCATACATCTCTATGCCAGATGCCTACTTTCTGTTCTTTAGGGTTGTGGTTTATGTGCTTGGTTATTGGGTTTTGGATCTGTTATCATATGGGCCAACTTCGTTGGTTGAGCATTCTTGTATAAATTCTTCATTTGGAACCTGGATAAAATGTTTTCTTTTCCTTATTTGGAATTAGAGCATTGTTGTGATACTAGCTAAACTTCTCTGCTTCAAATTTCAACACTGTTTCTATAACACCTTTGGAGATGTTGCCATCATCTCATCACCTGACTGCATTTTTATCAGTTGTGATGGGAAGTCTGGTGAGATTTGGAAAATGTATTAGAAAATCCTTGGCACAAATTTCTCTGGGCAGGGTTAGCATGTATATTAAAATAGTTGTGATTTACATTGGTTCTCATTCCCCTTCATGTGGCTGCTGTTGAAAATTTTAGAAAATTTAAATTGAAAATTTTTAAAATATTAGGACACAAGAATATATGTCTGTGTCTGCTGATCAGTTGATATTTGGGTTTATGTACTGTGTCTGTTTATGTTATACCACCCTAAGCTTTCAATTTCTCTGTTTTTTCCTGCCCTTCCTTTGCCTTCTCCTTTTTCTGATCATTATTCTTTCATTTTATCAGAAAAATAAAAGGGCACCAAAGGTGGAGGTTGGAACTGGAACTACGGATGCCTCCATGGATGAGTGGCTACAGGTTTGTGGATCATGCTCATAACAGTCTAAAATTAAATTATTTTGGCAGGATATTTTGCTCGTACTTTCTTCTTGCTGCTGATTGAAATCAAACGCATTCTTAAACGTGTTTTTAAAACTTGTTTTGGCTATTAAATCACAGGGTACAGCATATACTCAGTCTCAATCCAGCAAATTAAAGAAGAAGAAGTAGATGAACTCTGCGTACCATCACTTGCTGTTCAGAAGAGTAGAATGATGCAACAGTTGTTGTAACACAGCTTAGTTGTGGAAGGCGAAATATTTTTTTTCTTTTTTGGGGATTTAGACTTACAAATGATCTGCCTCTCTGTTGTAGGAAGAGGAAGAAAACTATTTTTCTTAATTTAAGGGATTCTGAAAGTTGAGCCAATTAAATTTCCAAAGTATTAGTTGATGAGATCCAGTAGAGAAGATACAATTTTGTTGAACATGGAGTTTTCCTTAAAAAAGAAAATTTTTATTTTTGTGGATGATACGAGTAGCTGGTTTTGGAAATGCTGGTTGCTTTGCTGTTATGAGTGTGTTTTTCCTTGGTTGGTGCGGGATGGTAATTTGATTATGAATATATATAAATTGTGAAGCAATCGGCTCTCTCTAAATTTAAGAGAAATGTATTTGATCATTGATATGGCCCTATTAGTTAAATCTAAATGGTAGGATATGATGCAATCGCTGAATGATAATATTTTATGAGATTGATTAGAGAGGGGGCTTATTAGTATTATACGACTTAAAATGATATAATGCTGTTTTAATTTTTCTTTTTTTGTTAAATGGTATTTGCATTTCTAGTGCAACACTTGAAAATACCAAAGTGTAAAATGTTAAAAAAAAAACATAATATTAGGCTGCCACTGCCAGTGGCTGAGTAACAATTGAACTTATTAAAGTCATCATAGTTGAGGATATATTAATCTAGCTTAAATTATTGTGTGAACTCTGGAAGTGAGGTTTGTTTATTCCATATATATATATATATATATAAAGTGTGGGCGAATTTAAGAGCCTTCGAAGTTGGGTGTAACGATTGATGAGGAAGGGTGTAGACTTGTAGTGTATCCAACTGAGTGGCCACAAGCTTCCTCCAATCCATTTCAAGGCGTTACCAAATCAAAAACAAATCTCGCAGATATTTTGGGGCAAGGGGCGTTATCCTTCCCATCCTTATGTGCTAATCAATGCTTTGACATTGAGACTATTATCTGTCAATTGATGGCCTTGTTTAAGAAACAAAAATATCCTCAAAAACCGAAAGATCCATTATCTAAATTGACGGCTTCATTCAAGCAGCCCCCCCTTCATTTCTATAAAAACATTTTTGTTTAATTTGACTTTTCAAATTTTCCCATGTCTGCTCTTAACAACAATAAAATTTTTTGCAGCTTAGATGAGTTGGTATGCTAGAGTAAGAATATAGTGTTGGAGGGATTCAAGTTCCAAAGAGGTTAAAATGCTTAAGCGGTCACTAGGCAACTCTAGTGATTCTTAATTCTCGATATACTCAGCATTGCAAAGAGCTAAACGAGCATAGCAGTGATATTATATTATTACTTATGGGCATCAATTTTTTCATAAACATTCATCCTAATTACTTTGTTAAGTATATATATGTTAAAAATTAGAAATATATACATAGCTGAGAGCTGACTTGAAGGTCAAGGCGATCCAAATCATCATTATTTGCAGTTTTGCACGTAAAATTAAAATAGCACTAATAATATATGCGAGGAATGATCATCTTACGATGCAGGCCAGGTTTGTTGATATGTTAAAATTTTAAGTAAATATACACGCGTACAAGTGAGGAATATGGATCATAAGAGCAGCAGAGAAAGAAATGGAATAAATTAAAGCGCCTGCTTAATTAGTTAGAACATCTCTTTCAGGTCTTAAATCGCTCGTATTTTTGGCTTGTGTTTACAGTTGAGCCACCTGTTTTGTCTTGAGGATGGATTAAGAGATTAAGAGATTTATAGGCATAGCCGCTCTGTTAGCTAGGCAAATTAAAGGACGTCGTTCTAATTCAAGAAAACACCCATGTCCATTGACGCTTTATCTAGAATTCATTAATTTTACAGCTTTGCATTGCCCATTGATTTATTTCTTCGGCATTTTTTTGGCATACAGGATCAGGGACAGGGAGCAATGTGCAATTGTGCATGCATATGCATGCTCCTAACGCCATCTATGTTACAATATAAATGACATATAGACAATCCTCTTAGCATTATACAGCCGAACAGATTAAGCCGCTTGCTCTCGACAATTGAATGATTAATTATAATAGTAAATCAAGTTGCAATAATACATAATCCGGGACTGATGAGAAAATTCATTTATTAGGGCCAGAAAAGCTTGGTTGTTCTTGTTCACAAGGATTTTGAGATATATAGGCTGGAGTGGAGGACTTTAAGTCTTGCACATGCCCATTTTCTTTGTTTGTGTGTTGTAATTAAATTAGAGTATACAAAGCTTTGAAAAAAAAAACTCGGGATTTTTGTACATTGACGTATTTAATTATGAGAGCTGGTAAGTAGGTTTACAGATAGCTAGAAAAAGACGAGTTGTGCAGTTGAATGAACATTCAATGAAGACAATGGCCTTTGAACACCAATGCATTTGCCGGTGTGGCCATTCTTCTTCAATTTCTTTTTTTCTTTGGCAATGGCTATTAGTCGTGCTCGATGGGACCTAACCTCATGTGAAGTCCTTTAAGTTGGGTGTCGGCACAAAACTCCTATCCTCCTAATCACCAATTCAGCATCACTATATATAACAAAGATATTCTGATTCAAAATCACTCAAAAACTTCTTCCACTTCTCTTATTCATCAAGGGAGAGTTCAGGGAGGGAGAAACCAATGAGGGGCCGTTCTAATTTTCTTTGCTTCTTGATTTTTGTCCTTTTTGTCGGGAGTTTCTGCTCTGCCGATGACACTACTGTTAAGGTAGTTGGGACCGGAGAATGTGCAGATTGCAGGGAGAATAACATTAAAACTAGTCAGGCATTTTCAGGTTGGTTATTTATTTCTACTAGTACGTAAAATATATTTCTATTTCGAGAACTCTCGTGTTGTATAAAAACATTATCGCACACTTGCACATTTTACTTTGGTAGGCCATTCATGCGCTACGTTCCTGTCATTATATTTACGTTTACTTCGTAAATATATGTCAAAGTTTGTGCCACCCCTTGAATCGATCAAATTTGCTCTTCAGGCATGGCGATCGGCATGGCCTGAGCCAAGTTGCATTATTTACAAACACTACTCCTTGAATATGAGTATTAATGATTTTACATGGTGCAGGGCTTCGTGTCACTGTTGACTGCAAGCTCAAAAATGGAGAATTCAAGAGAAGGGGTTCTGGAGAGCTCAATGCTGAGGGAAAATTTGAGGTATCCATTCCCAAAGATATTCTCAAAGATGGAAAACTAAACGAGGAGTGCTATGCACAACTCCACAGTGCATCTGCAACACCCTGCCCTGCTCACAATGGCTTGGAAGCCTCCAAAATTATTGTTTCCAAATCCGGAACGAATGGAAAACTCACTTTTGGTCCAGCTCAAAATGTGAAGTTCTCCTCCGCATTGTGCGCTTCGGCATTCTTCTGGCCATTCTTCAAGCATCCACCTTTGCCACCTTTGCCACCTCTGCCACCTTTTCCCAAGGTGCATCCCTGGTTTAGCCATCCTCCCTTGCCTTTCCCACCAATCTACAAGAAACCATTCCCACCAATTCCAATAATCAAGCCACTTCCTCCTCCTGTCCCCGTCTACAAACCTCCCGTTGTCCAGCCCCCTGTTGTAAAACCACTTCCTCCTCCTGTTCCCGTCTACAAACCTCCCGTTGTAAAACCACTTCCACCACCTGTGCCAATCTACAAACCAAAACCAAAACCAAAGCCACTTCCACCCTCTGTCCCAATATACAAACCAAAGCCGAAACCAAAGCCACTTCCTCCGGCACCAGTTCCAATCTACAAACCAAAGCCGAAACCAAAGCCACTTCCTCCGGCACCAGTTCCAATCTACAAACCAAAGCCATGTCCACCATCAGTGCCAATCTACAAGCCTCCGGTATACACAAAGCCACTTCCACCACCGGTGCCAATCTACAAGCCTCCGGTATACAAAAAGCCACTTCCACCACCGGTGCCAATCTACAAGCCTCCCCTATACACAAAGCCACTTCCACCACCGGTGCCAATCTACAAGCCTCCCGTATACACAAAGCCACTTCCACCACCGGTGCCAATCTACAAGCCTCCCGTATACACAAAGCCACTTCCACCATTGCCATTCAAGAAACCTTGTCCACCCCTTCCTAAGCTTCCTCCATTTCCAAAGGTCATTCCCCACCCCCCACTAGTCTTCCCTCCCATACCACCTCATTTTAGTCATCCATAGATTTCGATTTGTTCCCTTCCGTGTGTAAGTAAAAACTAGGACGTTTTCTGTTGATGCATTGGAGGACTAGAGGTAAACATTTCTGGGTGAGCAATAAATTAAGTCTTCAAGCTAAACAGAAACGTGTACAAGAAAAAAGACACGTAAAAACAGAGAAGCGAGAGGCAGAAAGCAAGAAAGTGGTGTTATCTATATTAGTTGTCGCTGTGATTGCATTGCATTGCATGAAGTTGAAGTTGAAGTGAAGTTGACCAGTGTGTGGGATTGTTTGTCAAGTTAATTATTTGGAAGTTGGTGGATTGCAAAGTTTGTAAATTTTCAAGTGAATGCATACTTACCACAAATAATAGTTGTATCGTTTTTCATTTCCTCTGTGTTTACACTTTGAACAGTGAAATTTTAAGATTTTCATTTAATGATGTGATTCTACAATAATGATAGCTCTGCGTGTTGCTGTCCAGTGGTTAAACACGTCTTGATGAGATTTCTGTTGTTGATCTATAGTATCATATGTGTGTGTATATATATAGATATATATCGGCGTACGATTCTTTTACCATGCAAATTAATGTGCACTTACCAAAATGATTATCGATGCTTTCTGGACAACATTTTCTTGAGCATCAGAGTAGTGATCTATATTTTCTTTAATCAACTGAGCATTTCGTAGAATTCTTTTTATAAACATTTTCAAAACCTGATTAATTTGCCGATGTTAACCAGAAAACAACAACAATGGAAACTTAATTAAATGCAAAGTTTATTATCTCGGTGAAGTTGGTTAAATCAATATATAATTAGATTGTAGAAGGTGGAACTGTGAGGATTTGGCAAACAGGGATGGCATTAATTGGGTTTGCGATTAATTATTTTCTTGAGAAGTGGCAGTAGAAGCATGGTACTTTCTTTTGTTTAATTTCATTGTTTATAATAAATTAAAAAGTTGGACATTTTATATATTGATTAAAATAATACGAATGGACAGGATGAGAGATTGCTTTAAAAATCGAAATTTGTGATGAGATCGATGAAGGGAATTTTATAAAGGTTTATTTGTTTTCATCATCTTGAGGATGTGTATGTGTGTAACTATATTGGCCAGTATTGTTTAGGTTTTGTGTGAGCGTTGGCTGCTTGCATAGCAATTTATATTTTAATTTCAATACATCCATGCAACGATGAAAACCTGGGAAGCAATCTATAAGGAAGGAACTCATGTGGTTTTACTTACAACTCAAGCCAACCCTTGTACTTACAAGTTTACAAAACATGTTTGAGATGAAAATGTATCCACATTATTTCAATTTCAAGATTGCTCGCATAGGCCAATCGGACTGAATTGTCTAAAATTGTTGGGCGTTTGCATCACTAGTTAAAAGTCAGCAATCAATTTATTGAACTACCTAACGCATTAATTAGTTAAAAAAAATTGAGAAAAACTCATGGAAAATGAATTTATAGTCATCTCATATATATATGACCATTTCATATGATTTTTTTTGCAATATATATATATATATATATATTTTGACTCAATTAACAAAGTTTTTCCGGTACTCCCAGAAAGACTTCTGGTTGATATATGTGGAGTGTATAAGATGCTTCAACTACGTACAAAATCTAATTAAATGCTTCTCTAGTCTTTTGGACCACTCTTCTGAACTAAACAAAAGATCCAGCAGTTGGCTATTAAATCTTCTCGAGTTCTCCATTATTCTTGATTAATATTTTCGTCAATTTCATTAGTTTGGCAGAAAAAGTTAATTAATCAATGCCAACGTTTCCTATAACTAATTAAAAACAGGGTAAGATAAAAGCCTTGTCTGCTAACAAACTTGGATATACTATACGATTTAGTATTATGTTGTGATAAATGAGAATGGCCCCGATGTTCCCTAGACTTGACAAAAAAAATGGCTGTCTTTTCTTCAAGTGATCATCTGAAAAGGAACCTTCATGCAATAACTCTCAATCGCAAATTAGTCGAGAATCCAAAACCCATCATTAATATATCATGCTTTATATCAATTACTATTAAGGAGATTGAACTTTTTTTTTGTTTTACTGCTACACGTGTTTTGACAAGTACAGTATGTCAGCATAAATCCCCATGAATTTTGACTCAATTTATATATAATCTGGGGTTCATGCATGCATGATCACATCCACAATTGCATGCCAACTCCATTATCATGATCAGTTCAACCTAAAATGGATGCGCACTTAATTCTTGGGAAATATTTATGGCGAAAGCTAGCTAGCTAGCTGGTTGGTAGGGCTTTTACACCACATGCGTTATTCATTTCAATGCTTATTATATATATATATATATATAGATGCAGTATTTCTATCGGCTTCTCCGGTGGCATTACTATCATTACTGCGTTGTTTTGCCCATGCATGCCATTTCAACTCATTCTAGGCCAAACCCGTATCAGCTACCATTAGTGTGGCATTCAAGAAGAGCCCCTGCAATCACGAACTTGTAGTATAAGTGGTCCATTGATCTCCGGAAATCTAACTCCCAGTTTCATCTTCTTTATTTAGTGTCTCCAACGTCCAGAAACATTGTGATCGATCAAATGGGGTTACTTTTTCGAGGAGGCTATCTAGGATTCTGTATGAGTATGACCATACTTTTAGCTATCGGCGTGTGCTTTGGCAAGGACGATGCCAATGTCTATCTAGTTGGATCCACAGAATGTGCACATTGCACCCGGGGCCAGGGTGCTGTAAAGGCCTGGAATCCTTCTCCTTCAGGTATATTTACCTTTCCCTGATTTCTCGCCTATATGCTGCTATAATTCATCGTATAGAAATAATTAAGTTCATGCAGCATCTATTCAATTTAACCATTCCTATTTGCCTCTTTATCATGCAAACTTGTGGTACGTTGATATACTTGACAGCAACAAGCGTGTGTATGAATCCCTCCCCCTCAGCGTATTTCTCCATTTGTTACCTTGATTTCGCGATAAATTTCGCAATGGCAATATAATTACAGGACTTTGAAGTATAACTAGAGGAGCTTGTACCTTTTGTTAATTGTTATGCAGGGTTAAACACAACTATTGACTGCAAATCTGCAGACGGGAACTTGAGAAAGGGAGTCGGAGTAGATGGTTATGATAAAGTGAATTTCAGAACTAAATTTCTGGAGGCTGACATCCTAAAAGATGGTGGGCATAAAAGCAAATTATTTCTGAAACTCCACAGTGCATCAGGTGCACCATGTCCTCTACAGAAGGCCAAGCGGACCTTCATGGTGATCTTCAAGTTCATAAATAACGTTAAACAAACTTCGGCAGGAACGAGATGGCTTAAATTTTCTTCCCGTACTTCAATAATTTCATGGCCCAACAAGGACAACCAAATACTTGCACCTTCACCAGTTAAATCAAATGAAGGACAAATGAAAATTTTTCCAGAATCTGAAACAATTTACAGGAAACCTTTCCTGCCAAGAGCCTCACTGAACAAAAACTTGGTTGAGCCCCCTGTTTTGATATCAAGGAAACTGCTTACCCTGCCGATCCCATTTTTTCCACCGCTATTTCCTCCTTTTGAGCCAATAATTCAAGATCCATCTCCAGAACTTCCTCCTGCTGGAAATCCACTTCCCATTCCACCTCCAACTTTTACAGAACCCCTAACACCACCTCCGCCAACCTCTAATTTACAACCAATTCCTCCACCGGTTCCTAATTTTAAGAAGCCTGTTCAAGCTCCTCCGCCAATTTATCAGGCACCTGGCCCAGTTGTGTCAGTACCTAAGAAACCACTTCCTTCATTACCACCAACATATGAGAAGGGGACTACACCACCACCCATGCCTGATGCCAAGAAACCCCTTACACCACCACCTACACCTTATATCAAGAAGCCATCGCCTCCATTTGCTCCAGCCTACAAGAACCCCATTCTGCCACCAATCCCGAGTTTCGAGAAACCATCTCCTCCATTGACTCCTACCTACAAGAACCCCCTTTCACCACCTGCCCCAAATCCCAAGAAAACCCTTCCCCCAATGGCAGCCCCGCCAATGTATAGAGCACCCCTTCTTCCTCCACTAGCACCAATATATAAGAAGCCTCTTCCAGTTCCCCCACCCATGACACATTTCAAGAAGCCACTTCCTCCAATCTCACCTATACCAACGTATACTAAGCCACCACTTCCTCCGACATACCAGAAGTCCCATCCCCCACCTATGAACTCAACAAAACCTATTACAAAAAAACAGTACCCTCCGCCGGTTCCAGCATCCAAGAAATCATCTCCTGGTACTTCTCTGTCACCTGTTCACTTCCACCACCAAAGCCATCTCCATCACCTATACCTAAAGTTGAGCCACCCCCAACAGCTTCACCAAAAATTTCATTTTCTCCAATTCCCAGAGCTCCCCCTATCCCCAAGCTTCCTCCCATCCCCACTGTTCCGAGGAGGTACTTCAACGTACCCAAGACTGGGCATCAAGCTCCAACTCCTCCCGCCTAGTTTCACTATTAATTCCTGAAAGATGTGTTTATAAAGCGTTTATTCCATTCATGTTTACATATTATACTTATTTGTTGTGTAATGTAACAGGATGAACCTTTTGCTACATGTTTTTATAATTTAATTAACAAAGTTAAGAAGGTCATAAGGAGACATGCATATTGCATAGAAATAAAAAAGAGGATTAGTAAGAAAGGATCAAAATCCGTGGGGTTATCAATTGGAAACAGTTTTTTCACTTCATTCATTTGGTTTTCTTCATCTTTCTTGTTATTTTTTTCTGTTTCTTAATTTGTTCTTTTCGGATTCATTTTTTCCCCCTCGGTGCAAGGTCTCAAGTTGAAAGATCAGTGTTGTGAATATATTAGATCAAAATTCAATGCAAAGTGTACTTACCGAGTTACCGTGGTGAGAGATCGTAGCAATCCGAATCACGTATATACTCTCTTAAAGTGTCAAAACTACCACTTTTTTGTCCCTCAAATATGCGTTAATTTCCACATTTTAATACAAAAAATAAGAAAATTTCAATTCTACCCTTAATAATACACTTCAATTTTATCGTTAATCAAATGGAAGAGAATTTAGAAAATTGTGCAATCATCACTATTAGGGGTAAATCACTCAAATTTATCATTTTTTTTAATTTGTGTGTTTTTTATTTTGGGGACATTTAAAAAATAATAGAGGGAGTATTTAGCAGCTGAAAATATTGTATTCTTTAAAAACTTGATTTGCTGCGAAATTAGGTTGATCAAAAGATGAAGACAAAAACTCTTATGCTACGATCACACAGGCCGGATTAATAACACGCCCCCACACAAGAGTTTTTGTATAATGTGTAAATATTCAAACATAAATATTCAATGTTAGACTTTCAACAGTTCTTATTCACACATAATATAATGTGTAAATATTTGTGAATGTTATAATTTTAATATTATTTTTATTTACATATAACATGTAAATATTTGCGTATAAATTATAAATGTTTATCACCTGATAAAATAAATTGTGTAAAAACATAAAGTTAGGGGAATAGATTGAGTAAATCGGTAATTCAGCCCAAACAAAAATCTTTTATTTTCAAATAGTCCAACATACCAAAAAATACTTAATATATAGTACAATAACAGTGAGTATAGATTCTTAGAAAACTAAATTTATTGCCATAATATATATTTTTAGAGACTTTGAACTTTACAAGAAAATAGACGAAATTGGATTGAAATAAGTTAAATTCAATTAAAATGAACCCCTTATACTATACTATTGATATAAAAAATAAAACATTCAAAAGCAAAGTTACTTGTTTTTTTCATTAATAATACTTAATATGTAATTACTTGCAAGAACAAGTTTGTTGCACAAGTTAATGTTAATATTTTTATTAAATGTTAAACATAAACAAGTTTGTTTTTGGTTTATTTATTTATTTGTTTATCTAATATTCGAAGATCAAATAAGAACCAATATGGGCGGGGAACATGGGCCAAATGAAAGGAATTGAGGGCCATAGTCTGATGGAAACAGCCCAAAAGGAATGTATGCCCAGACGACGTCGTATAAGAATTCACTCAGTCTCAAATACGAAAGCAGCGAGAGCGCGGGCTTCGTCTTCTAGTCTAGACAAACAAGTGCATGACTCGGTAGGGTTACAGAAATCCTCAAAAAAACTCTTCTAATCTAATTCAACAATGGCGACGACTCCAAATGCAAGTGAAATTAACGCTCTCGCTCCGAACGATGTTAAAACCCTAGACGCCTTGTTGTGGTGGGATTCTTTCAGCCTCTTACTCGCTGAACTCGAAAGCGTTTCTATTTCCTCTGACCTCCCTCCTCCTCTGGTAAATCAACAATGCCCCTGGGTTGGATAAGATTTTCCTTTTCGTAAATTGACACTGACACTGTTCGAATTTGTTCAGGCAAAAAAATTGAAGGAGAATCATGAGTGGTTATTGGACACTGTAACCATGTTTAAGCCGCCCGACCAGAAGTCAAGACAAGCTTTGGACTCCAAACAGTTAAAAATCGGTCCTCATCAACTGACTATTCAACCTGACCTCAAAGACGCTGCGCTCAAAATTAGTTCTGTTCTGGTAAATTCTTTCCTTCATTTTCTTGCTGTCGAGTTGAAACGTTTTTTTTTTCTTTTTTATTTAAGAAATGTGATATATTACCATTGCTGCCGGAGAAACAGCAGGCAGGGAACTGCATTAACTGAAGATTTATGGCTTGTTTCAGTGCTTAAACGAGGTGCAGTCATACATTCTCGTTGAAAGATCAGTTGAGAATAAAACCCTAGGAATTGATTCTAACCGTCATGATCTTCTTCATTTGGTGAGCTTGCAGCTTACTTGTTAGTCTTTTCCTTCTTAAATTACCAGAAACATGCATAAATCAGTTGAGCTAGGTTTTGATATCTTATTAACCCGGTCTTTCTTTTATGAAGGTAATGGTTCAGTATTACGTTGAGCGACAATGTTTGTTGAAGTGTGCGAGGCAGATACTTATACATGCTTGTAAGTCTGTGATTAAGATCATAACCTGTTGTTTCTCTATCGAACAAGTAGATTTACTTGCCAAAGTATATGCTAATAGTGGTTATTGTTTGGGTTATCAATGATGTATTTATTTTTCCAGCCATTGTTGAAACTCTTCTTGCATATTTTGCATATAGGATGCCCAGGGATGTTTTTTTAGAACAATTGTGCAGAGACATTCTTAATGAGAAAGGCATCATTATATTAACCTAATGATGTAAGTTGCAAGTCATTAAGTTGCATTGGGCCATATTGGGAGTGCTTGTTGGTTCTAACGATACTTTTTAAATAAAATTTGAACAGAGATAATTTCATAAGGATACATTCTCAGACCTTGTAAATTATAACGGTCTGAAGATGTTCATTCTTGTCTCTATATCTGAGACTTTTAGTTCTTTGACTCAAAGAGGTTTTAAAAGGGACCTAATTCCCAGGCTACTGCTGCTTACCACCAAACTTGTAGGAGATCTTTAGGATAGTAATGATACCTAGTCTCGCAACGAACTGACAAGGGGTAAATGTGTTGACAACCTGTTAATGCTGCACTTTTAATGCAGTATTTGTCAGATCCAGATCAAAAGAAGTTCTTGTTGTGTGGGAAGAAGCTCAAAAATTGATCTCTGATGGACTAGAAGGTAGATTACTTCTAGTCCTCGACCAACTTTTCTCATCCTCCTATCCTGAGCAAATGGTGAGCTTCTTTTTGAGATTCTAATATCTGCCTTCTGAATTTATTTGGTTGTTCCTACATTTCATCTTTGACATTTCCTCTCCTTTATCGTGTTCTTAGTAATTCATTTTGCTTTTTTGACCTTATTAACATGCACATGTGATTTACTTCATAGGATGTTGACCTTTACACTTTATGGGCCGAGGAGACACTGACTGAGGACAATCTGGTGTTGGACATGCTGTTCCTAGCTTACTATGAATGCTTCTCTACTTGTAATGGGAAGCATTGGAAAGAGTTGCTCTTGCTGTATGAGGTATGCCAATATTTCATTCCTGTACTTTTTTGTCCTGTTTGCTTCTCATGTCGGTTGCATACTGCAGGGGGTTATTTCTGGTTCTTTCAATTTAGGGAAGCTGGCTGTATCAGCAGAGGCAATGAGCTTGGCTTATTATGCCAAAGTGCAATTGTTGCTTATTCTCATTGAAACCCTGGACTTGGAAAATCTTCTTCAAATGACCCATGATGAAATTTCATTCAGGTCTATACAATTTATTGGTTCGTATTGCTATATCTGTCAGTAAAATAGGAGGAGATGATGATTTTGTCTTTAGTTGCCCTATTTATCTTTTAAAATTGATGGACTTCTAATGTTAGGCAAGTTGTGATGAGCTGAACTTGAATAGATAATATTTGAGACAAAAATACAGGATGTTGTCCCTCGATGTTTGAGATTTACATGTGCATGCTGTGTTTATTAATTGCATACGAGTATAGGATTTTTTTTTTTAATTTTTAATTTTTTTTAAATTTGGAATATCCTAGAAAACTCATTGTTCTGTTGCTGCTGTTTGATGATGGTTTTAGATCCTTGTAGTATGATTGAATAACAATGAATTCGGATTTTATATTAATTGTTTGTGGTAGAATGCTTAGGTTGCTTTCGAGAAAATTATTTTTCTATCTTGGACCACATTCTATCCTATTCATGACTGATCGGTGAATGAACAACAACTAAGCATTTGTCCTACTATGTGAAGTTGGCTATATGGATCATGTTTCACCATCATGATCTATATACACACATTTTCTCATTTATATTTAAATATTTCATGTCTTTTAATTGAATTCTCTATTTTCTACACGGTGTATTGGGCATCTAAAGGTCTTTTACACACATGTCCAAACCTTCTTAAGCGTGCTTCTCTCATTTTCTCATTTATTGGAGCTACTCCCACTTTCTTTCTAATGCATTCACTATTTATTCTACCTAATCTAGTGTGTCTGCTTATCCATCTCAATAAATGACTATAATGTTAGTGGTACTGTGATAGAACATGTAATAAATCGGTTGACTAATTTTGTCAACTGACTTGCATATTTTATTACATAGCCTTGTATTCTGCTCTTGAACAAAGGATGTTACAACTAGGGAAAATTGAGTGGAGATACCGCGTACTTTCCTTCTACTCATAGAGTCTGAACAAGTTATTGTGTGTTCTGTGCCCCACACTTTTTCAAATTTAGGCCATTCAGTGTTTGAGTTGTGTAATTTTTTTCGCTTGATTTCTTTTTTTGCTTACTCTTTGGATTCTTTCATTCTTCGCTGTTAGTAGACTATCTTTTTATCGTTTTTAATAACATGCTCTTTTTCTCAGGCAGGGTTCTGTAACTTTTTCATTGGTTGATGTTCAAGAAATTGATGGAATAATTTCGGGTATAGATGCTTTTCAGACAAAAGAAGCTGGCCCTTTGATTCTAGCATGGGCAGTATTCCTTTGTCTCATTTCATCTCTTCCAGAAACAGAAGACAATTATGATTTGCTGGTAATTTTAGATTGGCTAAAATGTTGCATTGTTGACTCATTCATCCTTATTGTGACCGCATATTAATTTTCTACCGTGGACAACATTTCAGGTGATGGACCATGTTAATTATGTTCGTCAAGCCATTGAAGCTGCATCGTTCAGCTATTTTCATGAAATTCTTGAAAGCAACATATGGAAGGAAGCAGATGTGAGTCTTTGTTTCTTGATGATTAACTGTGTCAGGCTGCATGGTTGCTTTTTGTTTCTTATTCATCTTTTTTTGGTGCATTTGTTTATCTGTTTAATTGCTTCCATGGTGCAAATGTTTTTTTAGGGTCCTATTGCTGGTTATCGTAGTGTTTTGAGAACTTTTATATCCGCCTTTGTTGCATCATATGAGATCAGTCTTCAGGTATCAGTTGTGCAGATCTTGATTTAGCTCATTGTAATCAATGATGTCATTTCTATATTATCCCGTTTTTCTCTCAATGCAGTTGGATGATAAGAATTTGAGATCAATATTAGATATCCTTTGCAAGATCTACAGAGGAGAGGTTTGTATGTGCAGTCATCACTGTAATGATTTTTCTAGTGATGCCTCTAGGTGCTGTTCTGCTTGCGGATCATTCATTGTAATCTGTTATTTGATGGTGCAGGAATCACTCTGTAATCAGTTTTGGGACAGGGAGAGTTTTGTTGATGGACCTATACGGTGCCTCCTGTGCAGTATGGAGGGTGAATTTCCATTCAGGACTGTGGAATTTGTGCGCTTGCTATCAGCCCTTTGTGAAGGAGCTTGGCCGGCTGAATGCGTGTAAGTGGAATTTCCTATACCTATCATCATATCAAGTATGTTCTTTATTTTCTTGCACAACCGAGATTTATGAATTTCAGTTCATAATTTAATTGATATAATATGGTCTAGTCTGGAACTTCTTTTTGAAATCAACATGGAGGCATTATGTTGTAAGTAGTGTTCTTAAACTGAATTGGATATTCATCCGCTTTTCAGTTTTGCAGTAATATTTTTGAATAGTTTTCCCCTTTTTGATAAGCTGAATGAGTTTAATTCTTAATGGAGCTTGTCCAGTATCAGTCTATACCCGTGAAACTGGTTTTTCAGTCTGCGCCCCTCAATGCGCTTCAGTTTGTTTTGAGTTGGACTTACCAAGGGTTTAGAGCTAGATTTGGATGAAACTGCTCAATTAGTTTGAATTTGTCAGAGTTATGTACTATATTATTGGAATATACACACTGGACTAGTAAATGATCTTGGGTAGCCTTTCCACTGTAATTTGGTTTTGACTTGAACTGTCTAACAAGCTGTATTAGGTATTCGTTCTTAAACAACTAGGTAATTGTAATGAAAGTTATTCAATTTCATCACGGGTAATCGTCTTTAATCTCACTGGAAGGCATTTATATGGCCAAGTAGTTGTAATGTTGTATCTATAGTGCTGTGGGTTTTTTGTGAAGTTATACCTTTTCTTGGTTTAGGTTTAAATATAATTAATATTGACCACGATGGTGACATATGAAATACATGGCTGACCCCGCATAGTGGGATAAAAGTTTAGTTGTTGTTATATACCTTTTCTTGGTCAAGGTTGGTAGGAAGTTTGAGGGATGTGATCACCACTAGCATATGCGCCTTGGTGTTTGTGTTTCTTATACTGGTTGCTAAATATGCATTATTTATGCACATATATGCACAAGTTGATGCATCTTTAATGCCATGGATTTTCTCTGAAGTTGTACCTTTTCTTGGTCAATGTTGGTAGTAAGCTCGAGGGATGTGACAACCTCACATATGCGCCTCCATCGTTGTGTTTCTTATACTGGTTGCTAACTATGCATTATTTGCTACATCCTGACAGATATAATTTTCTTGAAAAGTCTGTTGGATTGTCATCTCTGTTTGAGATAAGTAGTAATTCTATGGTGGATGGCACCTCAGAGATTGTTGAAGCGCATGTACCTTTGCATGTCCCTGGCGTTGAAGGTTTGATCATCCCTAGGGGTACCCAAGGTCAGGTTCTGAAAATGATTGATGGGGATAGCGCTTTGGTGCGCTGGGAGGTAATTTTTCCTCTAATTTTCGTATTGTAGGATTGTTCTGTTGTTTTCAGCCACCCTTCTTTTTTTTGTCTGTAATCAATAGACTGGGCTAATTTGACTTTCAATTTGGTTTTGAGTCTTTTTGGTAATTGCATGATGTAATTCATGCTAGGTTCATTTTCTCACTCTTCTAATTTCTAATGGCATCTTCTTGCTGTTTGAGTTGTTGCTTTATAAATACTAGTTGGAGTAACACACCAACGTGTATGCAATTTGTAGAGGATTGACAAGAAAAAATTCAAAAGAACTTGAAAATAAAAGTAGGATTGGAAGATATTGGAAGTGGTGGTTTTTGATAGTTATGTAATTGGAGTGAAAATAATAAATAGATAGACATATGTACTACCAACCAACAAGGCATGGTTGTGTAGTGGCCCACTACACCAACCATATGGATAGAGCCTAGATGTAGGGATTTGTTATTTGTTCTTTTAACAATATATAAAGTGAGAGTCTGCAGACAGAAGGACCTCTAACTTCATATATTGTATAGATACATACTTTTAATTATAGATTCTAACGTAAAAGTTCATGTAGGTTACCACTCTTTAGTTTTTTGAAATAGATGCTCTACTTTCTCTTATTGACGAGTCGTAATCATGTTTATTTTCTTTTAGCGGAATATTTGATTGTAACCTTGGCCCAGTACATTATACACTATGAAATGTACTTGTCTGCTCCTCAATTTTTTCTTCCATATGAATTAGTTACTGTAAGGGCTATTTCAAATTCTGTTTGATGTGCTATATATGTGTACTTCTATTAAATTCTTGTTCCAAGAACGTGGATGTCATTTTGATATGGAGGGTAAATATTCTAATTTAATGTTTTTTGTAAATATTACTGCGTTAATGTCTGAATGCAGTTTTGTGGAACTTAATGGCATTCGCAACCTAGTAGCATGTATGAAGCACTAATGCACATGTTCTCTGCAATTTGAGGGTCTTTGATGATGAAATTTTATTATTTTGGAGGAATCTAGTGAAAATTGTTTGTAGCTGTGGTCTGTCGTTTTCATTCCAGAATTAGAATGTTAGAGACTAGGATATGCACAAAACGTTAGAAAAATGATTGTGGTCTTTTTTTATGGAAAAAAAAGAAGAAAAGAAATTGACTGCTATTCTGTGTCGGACAATTACAGGCTCCATAGAAGTTAAATGTAAATATCAAAACATTATGAGGACTCTTGCTGAAGACATTTGTATTTTCTTTTATAGCTAAAGCTGCTAAATGAACTTTAAAAGTTTCTCCTCTTTTTTGTGCTTCATTGTTTAACCTTGATTGAGACCTTTCTACACAATTTGGCAGTTCTTTTTTTGTATGCTATAGTTTGCAGTTAACAAGAGCAAACATCTTATGGATAGTACTTAAGCATGATTTACAGCGGGATAAAACTTTAGGTTCCATTTGGATAAGGAATTTTCTGATTTTAGAAGGAATCTTTTTTTTTAAGGTATTTGTTACAAGAAAGGAATATTTTGGGATTGTTTTGATTGGTGAGTTTGTTTTGACAGGAGTATGGAGAATTTTCTATCAATGAAAATTTAAAATTCAAATTTGAAACGGATATTTTATGAGTTTGTTTTGATGGGAAATTGTATTTGGAAAATTGTTTATTATTAAAATTAAAATTTATATTTTATTAATACATGAGTGTTAAAACATATAAACACACTAGCAAAATTACTGTAGCACAGTGTTTTAACTTTGAAAATTCTTGTAGAAAAAAATGGACAAAGCAAACAAGCCAAATTGTATTGGGGAAAAAAAAAAGCTAAATAAGGGGAAAACAAAGAAAGCCTTAGTAAGTTTCTGGTCTATAAATCTTTGGCTTGCTATTTTTTGGTTCTAATAGCTGGTGCCGTCATAATCTCCATTGATTTTATGCATCTTCTTACAATGTCTAGTCTTGTGCAGCATACGCATTCTGGGCTGGTGGTTCTGCTTTTCCGTATGGCCCAAAAGCTTTATTCGGAAAGCACCGAGGAAGTTCTAGTAATTCTTGACTTGCTAAGCCGATTGGTGACCTTTAACTTGGTAATTGATTTTTTCTTCTTGTAGTGTAGGCTTGTCTATTCATGATTGCAGTTGTGCTTTTTGGTTGATTATGGATGGGTAGGCATCTTTGGTGCTGTTCACAGTACTGCTAAACTTGTTGCAGCTTATAAGTATATTTATACTTGTACACAAATGTAATAGTCACTAATCATTTTGATTCTGGAAAAAGACATGTCCTAGCTCCTAGGTTTATGACATCAAAATTTAGGTAAATGCCGTATTGCTTTCTAACGTCAATTGAGGAATTCAATTTACGTAGAATCATAATACGTGAACATTTAAGTGAGTGGCTCTGCTTTGGGTTGTGCTGAGACATCTGAAAATCTTCCTGCCTTCTACATGCTTTTTAAGTTCTTTCTATTATATAGAATTTTTGCCACCTTATGGAGTTTTGAACTTGAGGTTGAAAAATTGTCAGGGTTGCGAGTCTAATTGTTGAATATAAATGAACTTGTGGGGCCACAGTAGTTGAAATTTTGTGAATTTGTTATCAGGCAATAGGAAAACTAGCTTGGGTATTTACTGTGGTTGTAAGTCTCTTCATCTAGAACTCTTGTACTTGCAAGAGTACTGCTTTCAATGATGGACCTAGCACTCTTAGCTTAAGCTTTAATATGAGGTGACACTAACAAAGTTTTTAGGCAGATTGATTATGATTTATTTATTACCACTATTCATTAGAATACTTCTATTTGCTTTACCAGTAAGAAATCTGTCTTTCACATAGGTGATATTTTAGCATGTAAAATTATACATCTATTCTCTTACAATGAAGCTTGTCAATGAAATTGTAATTCAACACACCAAGATATAGGTGTTTTGTTTCATGCTGGTAAACTGCAAATGCTACTTTTTGATGTTTGCTATTTGTTTACCTTCTATTTTTGGCTAGTCTTTCCTTCTATGATTTGTTTGATGATGGGGATCTCTACTGTAATTCCAAATAACTTAATGCATGCACAGCTGTTTTTTTTTTTGCTCAAAACTTAATGCACAGCTGTTATTAAGTTGAATATAGGATGCAGGTGTATTCCATTCTCTTTGAATCTTACTCAAATACTGAAAGTTTCATGTATGTAGGCCGTATGTAATGCTATTATGCTTACTGGCAAGTTCTCATCAACAGCTGCGTCAGTGGATGGGCCGCAAGTGGAATATGACTGGTATTTAACTACCGTTGCATGTTTCTCTCTGTATTATTTTACTTAACCATGATCTGTTTCTCTGTAGCATTGTCTTTTGTATGCTTAATGAGTGATCTTCTGCTCTTGCTGCAGTGTTAATGTGGTTGAGATGATTTGCACTTTGGTGAAGAATCTGCCCCCAACTTGCCATGGTGCAACAGCAATGTCCATGGGTGTCAATATTTTGGCAAGGATGCTAAAATGGTTGTGATATTGATTCCCTTTGCTCCTATCTTTCATGTGTTCACTGTGATATCATGCTAATGGAATTGTTTTTGAAATCAAATTTGTTCCCTGATTTAGTTCTAATTTCTAATTGAACATTTTTCACCAGTTAATTGCTGATAAAAACTTTTTCCTTCCTTTTTATATTTTTTTGGTTAATGTTTCAGATTTTTTTTTTGGTTGAGTCCATATTTCATGAGAAAATGTGTGTAGGTAGAACACGATGGCAAAATATGATCCATATAGCCGAACCCACATAGTGGGATAAAGGCTTAGTTGTTGTTGTTTTAGAGTCCATATTTGAGGGACTTCCCCTTTTATCTTGGTTATCAGAGGGTGGTTCCCCTCTTATCATTTGGTGATATGCACACTCTCAAATATGAGTCTGGGACTATTGGTTATAAATACCATCCTTCTATATTTGGTACATTGTGCCAATCTCACCAGCTCTTTTACTTTTCGGGTTTATTATACTTGAAAGGTGTTCCCATTTTTAGTTAGTATCACGGTACCCTCATGCTGTGATGTCGGTCTAACAGCAGTGTTATCAGAGTTCCTTTGCAATACTCTGATTTGAGATGCATTGTAAATATACGTAAGCCAATGTGGAAGAGAGGGTAATCAGTGTAACAGGATTTTATGATGGCCTAGTCGATTACCTGAAGCATATTGTTTGCAGGTTAACATTCATATAGCTGTTTATGGTGTCACACTGGAGTTTTTATAGTTAAAAAGAAATTGTCAGAATTGTCGATTTGTCATATGTTGATTTAGACCTGAGTTTTATATTGTTAACTGAGATAATTGGATGTTATTTTGTGAAACTGAATGATGCGTGGACACTGTCTGGCAGTTATATATTTTTGGTAACTCTGTCCCTTGATCAATTTTGAGTCCTGATTCTTTTCCTCTCTGGTTTTCTTGCAGCTCGCCATATCATGTTAGTTTAATGACAGTGAAGGCCAATATTTTTGATGTTGCCTTGAGGAAGGATTCCTTTCATATTATATCCAGTGGTTTATCAAGGTGAGTTTTCATAATGCTCCATCAGTCCCAGAAGCAAGGCTAATTTATTGAAAAATGAATGTCTTTTTCTCATTGTATTGAGAAACTTGGAATTATCCGTAGAAAAGAAAATGAACTGTGTAGTTTGGAGTATTTGACTCTAGCGTATTGATCTCTATAGTGATGAGTGACTAAAAACAAATTAGATTGATTATTCACTTCCTTCAATGTAACAGCGATTCGTGGTTGCTTTCTGGAAGGCTTGCTAAAATGCTTCTGATTGATTGTGAGCGGAATGACTGTTCATTGACTCTTTCAGGCATGTGGCAGTATAAAATTTTCCAGATTTTATTATTTATTCCAAATGTTGGTAGAAGTGTTCTTAGTATGTGTCATAGGCTGATGGTTTCTAGTAGAGTCTGCTTCCGTCTGCTTGGAACTTTTTTATTATTTTGTTTTCCCCCGTTTACTGTGGGTGGCTAATTTGCAGTGCTGGACTTCACCATTCAGCTTGTACAAATGGGATTTGAAAACGATGTTGTGTTTGGACTTGTCGTTTTCTCCTCTCAGTATGTTTTAGTTAATCACGAGATTTGGCATTACAAGATAAAGCATACTCGCTGGGAGGTGAAACTGAAGGTATATCTTTCGCTTATTTGAGAAATTTGTATCTGTTTATTGGGAAGGGGGGGAGGTGGTGACATGACAAGATTCTATTTCGACTTTAAATTGGAGATCCCATGATTCTTGGGCATTCTGTTTCAATTTTTTTCCTTTTATTTTTTATTCTTTCTTTGTTTCTTTAGCATGTCACTTCATATCTTGATTGGTATCCTACTCGTAGGAAGAGAACTTTTGAACGCTGTAATCAGGTCCATGTACAAACCAGTTATATAGTTGTAATTTTGTTTACCCTGACTTTTTAGTTTCATATATCTCCTTAAATGGTCTCGGTCTCTTAATGGCATTTACTATGATTTTTTAGTGTCTTACATCTCCTTAAATGGTCTCAGTCTCTTAAAGCCATTTGGAACTTTACATGCTATTGCAGTTTAGTATGCTGCAGTTGTTTAGCAGTTCTCAATCGTGAATTCGTTGCTAGAATTGGTGTTGCTGTTGCAGCTTCCAAGAAAACTGGTCTGGTAACCAGTTAACTGCCATAATCCGTTCACAGAAGTTATATATTAGACTATGATTGCTTACTGCTTCTAGCGTCTTAGGGACATAGCTGTCGACCATTCATGTAAAGGAATTTTTATATTTAGCTTCTTATTCTTATCTGGAGTTTCCTTTTCTTCTTGTCTTTGCCTATTCTTTTATAATACATTCTGGTTCACAAATACTCTTGGTTTTGTCATTCGGAAATTGCCTTAATGCTTGACAATTGTTGGATGAATTATTTATCAACTTTTTGTTGCTTTAGGTGCTTGAAGTTGTTAAGACTTGCATTTCGTCCACTTCGCACTTCAAGAAACTTGGTGGTGTTATCCAGGATATTTTACTCTCTGATTCCTCCATCCACAATGCCCTTTTTCAACTTATTTGTACTACTACACATGGCTTAGAGGTAAACCTTGCTGCTTTTCTTTCTTGCTCTGGTGACGATGTGCTATTTTTTTGATCTTTTAGAGTATCACATTAACCTTAAAATTGTTCCCTGCAGCAACTTTATATCAGCCGCCTTTATGAGCCTATGGACATTGAAGGATTACAGCTGGCTATATCCTCTGGGTTGAATGTTCTTTCCTGTATGCTGTCTTTTCTTTCTAAGGTATGCTTGGGAAAAGTTCTTTGCAACCATCATTTGCTCATATTCAAGGTTTTCTCAACGCTGCATACCCTGACTAATGAGTTGCTTTCACCTTTTAATGGTATTTCTTAGTTGGCTGCTTCTTGATATGTACTGATAGATATTATACCTGATTTCTTGTGTGAAAGAGTGAAACATACTCGTATACACATAAAAGGTTTAAAGCTTATAAGTTTGAACAACAAAAAAGAAAGAAGAAGCAATGGGTTGCTGAACTTCTTGGTTGGCTCAAGGAGTAGAAAGAGAAGATGCAGAGGGAAGGGAAACTTAAGGGATATGAATTTGCTTGTGGTCTTTAGAAGTTCCTTTGTTGCTTTAGTTCCTCGACTTTTGATTATCCGTGAGATGAAATGCCGTAGATGTTGGTTTGTCATATCTAAGTTGCTTGTTTTCTTTGTCTCACACGCGGCCCTACTTCAATGTTATTGTGTTATCCTTTTTCCCCCAAACTTTATTTGTTTACGCTTTTTTGGTGATTCACTCTCTTATCCCCTATGAACCATTCCTTTGGTGATATCAGATATGTGATTAATTAAGTTCAAGTGTTTTATATTGTATTTCTGATTTTCTGTCCAATTAGTCTGTTGGGTACAAAGTTAAGATGTGTTATTGTTTTTTTTTTTTTCAGGACCTGACTCATAATACTTCAGTATTTCATCAATCTATTCTATCACCAACAACAAAACCAGTTCCTGTGGTTGCTGCAACTATATCCTTGATATCTTTCTTTCGGAATTCCGTATGTGACTAAGTCTGTATTGTGATTATGTCTAATTTAAGAAGTTGCGCTTTTAATTTGTCTACTGTCTTAACTTTCTGCATTATGGCCATAATATTTTTCCTATGAATTTTCTGTCTTGGCTGGTTATTGCAGTTTTACCATGATACATTCATATTTAGTGTCAAAGTGCCAAAGTGTCCATGGAGTTATTTTTCATTTAGACTCAGTGTCAAATACTAAACTTGTAGCCTGTAGGTTGTCTATTTTATTGGTATCTTGATTTTTCATAGATAGTGAGCACATCGCGAGTAATCTTGGTTCATGCAAAATGTTACAATGGAAAAGTCTTGTGGATGTGGTTATGGTTGAATGTTTTTTCTAGTATCTCCATGGTGGTGTTTAGATTAATTATAAGATAAAGTTTTGCTGACTTTTGGTGTACGGATGCAAGTTTCGTTGGCTATTTTTGGCATGTATACATGCAACACAAAATAAGAATAGAGTTTAGACCCAGTTTTAATGGTGGAGACTGTCTTTCGATTTATTTTAATTTATTGTTTTGGTGGAGAGTGATTAAACTTTTGGTTCCTACAAAACTTTGCTTTGCTCCATGATGCTTCTATTTATATAGTTGTGAATGATGACCGTTCATGCAGAAGATACAGGTTAATGCTGCAAGGTTGCTTTCCATGTTGTTTGTTGCTGGGGATTCTTCACATTCATTTGCATTTGGTAATGCATGTCTTAGTCTGGATGATAAACAGGTCTCTAAACTTTTGGGCTCAGTATTGGTTTCTTGTTTTACCTTAAAATGTAACTCATTGGATTATGTGTTGATTCTGATACCCCGGTGGTCTTTGGCAGATATGTGAGTTCAGAAATTCAATTTGTTGCATCCTTAGTGAGCAGTCAATATGGAATGAAGAACTCATAGTTGCTACTTTTAGATTGCTTACTTCTGCAGCATGTTATCAGGTTTGTTGCTTCCCCAAGTTCTATAAAGCTATTTTCTATATTCATATTCACTAATACATGAAAGCAACAGGAATTCTTGATAGTGTGGTGTTTGAGTAACATTTCCTCGGATCTAATTAGTCGTAGTTTTTTCTAAAGTTTAGTTTAGTGCAGCACTTACCTTATAATTGTTTGCCTTTTCAACTTTATGTTTTTCTTGATTGCAGTCAGCGAGGCTCTTTATTTGCTCTCTCTATTTTTTTTTTGGCTTATTATTGTTATTATTTTCCCGATTCCTTCTGGATTCTAATTTTTTTTTTCTGCAGCCCGCATTTCTTGCTGCTGTGGTTACTTCAAAAGAAAATTCTAATGCGAAGTTAACCAACGCTTCCAGTGAAAAGCACCCAAATAAAGCTAATGTTGTATTGATGGAGCCAAAGGAAAAACATTTGTTAGATGTTATTCTTCAATATGTCAGGAAATCTGATGATCTTATGCAGCGGTATACCTCTTTGTAGAAGTTGATTGTTAAAACTAGATTTTATTGCAAACAATGGTTTTAGTTTCTTCCCAAATGCAACATGACAATAACATGATGAATTCCACTTTCAGAAAACCTAATATACTGTCAAATGTGCTGAAATTCCTCAAGGCATTGTGGCAAGGTGCACCTCAGTTTACATATTTCTTGGAACAACTGAAGAACTCGGAGAATTTCTGGAGACATCTTTCTGACTCTGTCATGCTCATCTCCAATCAGCTGGATAATCCGTCGCAAAATCTGACAGAAATGGAGTATCTAAACAAAGCATACAAATATATTTGTCAATCTGATCTGTTAGTAATAATTGGCTGTGAGATTTTCCTGCACAAAAAGCTTCTGCACATTGAGTTAGTGTGGAAACAAACTTCAGAGTCATCAAAGGATCAAGTAGAAAAGGTGGATGGTTCCAAATTTGCTAAAGATGGAAGTATATCTGGTTTAAAGGATTTGGTTTCAACCTGGTTTAAAAGCTCATTGCTGGGAAACCTGATTAAGTCATATGCCTCATGCAAATATGACCGTGGAATGGATTTTCGTGCAAAGGTGATCTTAATCAATGACTCTTCGTTTCATGGAATATTCTTCTTTTTGTAAATAGCTACTAGTGTCAGTGAGATCTTCATAAGTTACTTTTGGCTGGTGATTCAGTATCACATAGACAAGGTAAAATTAGCAGTACTGCCAGAAGGTTAGGTACTGCCAATGGCATTTTGTTTGTTTGCTTGGGTATCTTTGTGCCGAAAAGTTTTCTTTGTTCCTTTCAGTTGTGTTACTTACATTTTATGCATGCATAGATGTATAAGCTTCATTCATGGTGCCAATAACGGATGGGCTGGAAGAATTTTTTGAGCATCTGTATTTATTATATTATGATTATGAGTTTGACTTATGTGGCATTTAATTTGGAATAGTAATTTCTTTTTGAAGCTTTGTGGTGTAGTAAAAATTGGAATTTCTCTGTTTAGTGATGTTCCAACAAATGAAATATGCATGTTCCATTACTTGATTTTATTCTCCAATATATGAAGTTGTACGGGTACTGACTCAAGACTTTTCAGGTTTCTGCCAGTCTGCTTTCTGTACATATGATGGGTAAACTGAAAAGCGGTGACATGGGAAGTTTGTCTATATCTCTCATTGAAAAGATGCTCATTTTGTCTGAAAAGGTTGCATTCCCTCTTGGATTTTGTTTTGTAGTAGGAATTGGTTTGTTTTTCTGCAGTCTCTATTCTTTGAAGTTTCTGTAACTTCGAATAAACCAATACAACAACTAAGGCTTTGTCCCACTATACGGAGTCGGGTATTTGGATGATATGTGGCCAGCATGTTTGGTCTATAGACATGGTCTCATGTATATTTAAGTGTAACAAGTCTTTTTTAGTTTTAATTCCAATTTGTTTTTGGTCTTCCTCTTCCCCTTTTAAATTTAATGATTCTCTATTTTCTATACACAAACCTAAAGGTTTCCTATGCACATGATCAAACCAGCTGAAGCGTGTTTCTCTCAGTTTCTAATAAACCAATAAACAAAGGAATTTTGAAATGTTTGTTTTCTGTTGGTTAAATTACTTGATCTTTCGTATTGTTTATACCCTTCAGTTCAATGCTCGGGAGTTTCAATTGCTATGTTATTCTTGACCTTTTTTGGATTATCTGCAGCTGATAAATTTGCCAGCTTTCTCAGAGTTATTGGCTCGGTATACACACCATGGTTACAGGTGAAACACGAGTAATATGTCTTGATTTTTATTTAAGTGAGGATTTTTGTTGATTTAAATGTCATATTGCAAATCAGTTTCTGTAAATGTTAAGTTGTTTTTGTTGTAGTAACTGACCTAATGTGATGTATAGAAACATATGTACAAGTGTATAGCAATTTATTTGGTTGCAAAAAATCACCAAGGTACTTGGGATCTTTATTTTTGAAGCATT
Source organism: Ophiorrhiza pumila (assembly GCA_016586305.1). Taxonomy (NCBI): domain Eukaryota; kingdom Viridiplantae; phylum Streptophyta; class Magnoliopsida; order Gentianales; family Rubiaceae; genus Ophiorrhiza; species Ophiorrhiza pumila. Next base: position 41,294,161 of record BLIW01000002.1, read on the forward strand.
TGCAGTGGCAATGCATATTTTGGAAATCGTGTTATAACCTAATGTTTGCATGCAACAATATTTTCCGTGGAGAGCTCTTTTTCCCATAATTTTTTCACTATATTTTTCTGTATGCTATGGGTTGTCACTAGAGAAATAATTATGAAGATCCATCAATGCACCATTTAGAAGTTTGAAGTAAAGCAAATGTCAACTTATGCTTGGTTCTCTGTCATTCTATCAAGTCTGGCATTTTTCATCAATCTGTTTTATTTTTTGGCTTTTTTTTGTTGGTTCTACGTCATTGCATCTTATGCTTGGTGTATGTTGCAGAATTGTTTGCCCTTGTTTGAGAAGAATCTTCTTGTCCTTTCACTTTTTTTTTCGTGTGATTTCACTGTCATTTGATCTTACGCCTTTGTTGTCTTGTTGAATTTTTCCTTGATTTAGGATTTGTTTTTCCTTTTGATTTTTTTGGGGTGCGATTTAGCAAGTAATAGTTTTGTCTTGTTTGTTTATTTTATTTTATTTTTTCAGTCAAGGAAAGGACTTACAACATCTGATACTCAGTGATTTATGCTACCATCTTCAAGGAGAGCTTGAAGGTCGGCAAATTGATGACAGATCAGTCAAAGAGTTGTTGCAGTATCTGCTGCAATCAAAATTTTTAGAAACGTATCTATGCAAGTCCAATGAGGATTTTCAATCACATTTAAGGGGTGCTAATCTATATGACTTGTCTCGTCTGCAATTGGATATAGGATTAGAGCTGTGGGATCTTCTTTTAGAATGGAAAACGTCCAAATCAGTTGCAGAGAAAATGTTGTGCTTCTTGGGTGATGTGAATGGGATGCTGTTGCTTACTAGTTCCAAGCTTTCTGCTCTGAAATCCTTGGTAGCCGTGTTATCCTTGTTTAGTGATGATGTGAGTTTCCACTTAAAGGTTCATTCCTGCACTTTTGTTATCATGCAGAATGTTGTTTTTACCTGAGCTTGCGAAAATTATGTGGTTTCTGTATCTGTCTTTATTTTTTAAGATTATCATTTACTTGCTCAGCAGTTTAGTCTCATTAATGTTTGTTCAAGAGAACCTAATACAAGCAAAAACAAGGTAAAGGTTGTCGATACACAATGAAGTAGCTAACCCTCTACTATGTGGATAAAACACCAAAAATTGCTGGCAAACATGATACCATATCTTGACCTTTCCTGTTTTAGAACGACTTGGTTCATTATCAATCTTCTTGAGAGTAACCTTTCAGATTAGAATTCATAGACTGCTTGAGACTATGAATTGTAGTACCATGAGGATTCAATTTTGTGTGCATTTGACTTGTAATTTTTACTTGCTCATGCAGTCAACTGAGGAGGGAGACATCATTGGTGGAAAGATCCACGAGCAATTAATATTGTCATGCATCGACTGTACATGTCAATGTCTACATGCCACGATGGAATCATTAGCCCCAGATCTTGATGATAGTCAAGATGTACTTGATATCCTTGCTGCTCAAGCAGAACTACTTCTGTATCTAATCAAATCAATAGGCGAAAATTTATCCCTTCACTCTTGTTTTCTTGTGATAAAAGCTTCAGGGCAAGGCCTTAAAGTTTTAAGTGGATTTAGGCCTTCAGAGACCAGTGTTAAAGGAACGATGATGCTTTTACTAACGTTGGTCTTCTTTTCGGTCAAGTCGAGTTGCTTGCTGAGACATTTGGATGCTGGGACTGCAAGTGCATCTGTTGTTGATTCTGCTGAGGCAACTTATGTAATTTTAGAGTTATTACCTATTCTTTGCCACTGTACTCAATCTGCAGATCATCATATGCTCTCCCTAACTACAATTGACATTATACTGAGAGGCTTTTCAACACCTGCTACTTGGTTTCCTATCGTACAAAAACATCTACAGTTGCATTATGTTCTTCAGAAACTTCAAGACAAATGTTCTGTTGAAACCATTCCAGTAATATTGCAGTTCCTTTTGACCCTTAGCCGTGTGAGAGAAGGTGCAGTGATGCTTGTTAATTCTGGGTTTTTTTCTTTCCTAAGATGGTTCTTTGCCGAGTTATCTGATGATCAGCCATCCTCAGCGATTCTAAGTGATAGAAGCCTCTCAAATGCATTTGACAAAGCAGAAAAGCCTAAGCGCATATGGGGACATAGTTTGGCTGTTATTACGGCAATTATTCACTCTCTTGAGGGTAGTTCTTCCTCTAGTGACATTGTGGATTATGTGATGGCTAACTTATTAGTGGAGAAAGCTCCTTTGATTTCTTATTACCTTAGTGCACCAGATTTCCCATCCCCAGATCATGATAAAAAAAGAGCTCGATCTCTGAAAAGGCACACTACGTTAAGTTCTCTGGAAGAAACAGAACAAACGCTTTTGCTAATTTGCGTGTTAGCAAGGCACTGGAGTTCATGGAACAAGTCTATGAAGCAGACAGATTCACAGTTAAGGGAGAGAAGTATACATTTGTTAGCCTTCATTAGTCGGGGAACTCAACGCCATGGAGAGTTATCTGGAAGAGTTGCCCCAATTTTGTGTCATCCTGCTCTCAAAGAGGAGTTTGAATTGTATAAGAAGCCATCATTTGTCAATAGTAGAAATGGTTGGTTTCTCCTTGCTCCTCTTGGTTGTGGTCGAGATCCTAAATTTTCTTCTTTGTCCTCAAGATCTGCTGCTCTTGTTCGCAAAGATCAATCAGATGAGAATACAGATCCAGCTCCTCAAACTCACTTCTCTGATATCACAGCTATTCAAATATATAAAATCACATTTCTTCTTTTAGAATTTTTGTGCATACAAGCTGAAGGTGCTTCTAAAAGAGCTGAGGAGGTGGGTTTTGTTGACCTTGCGCATTTTCCAGAGCTTCCGATGCCAGATATCTTGCATGGCTTACAGGTCACTTTTACACTTTTTTCTCCCTCTTCCCCTTAAATGCCTTTTGAACAATTGGGATATTACATGTTGGAAAAAGATGGCAGATATACTCTTTTAAATCTACTTGAACTTGAATTCTTCATTAAAGGTAAAATGTTTGAATATAGATCAGATCATCAGAATAATGAATAATGAATAATGTTTCCTTTCTTTGTATTGTTAGAACTATATTTTCTCGGTTGGTTTCATATGCTCATGTTTTACTTGCGATGCTGGATGACAGGATCAAGGAATTAGTATTGTCACTGAACTGTGTGAAGGCAACAAGTTGAAACTTGCAGCATCTGAGATACAGGACGTCTGTATATTGCTCTTGCAAATAACAGAAATGGCACTGCACCTTGAACTTTGTGTAATACAAATTTGTGGAATGCGTCCAGTGCTTGGGCATGCCGAGTATTTCTTGAAAGAAATTAAACTTTTAATTAGAGGTGCTAGTCCTCTTTTATCCTCGTGTTTTACATTGAAGTTCAATCTTCTTGGTTATGTTTTTAATCATATATTACATTGCTTTTCTTCTGTAATTTTCCAGCAACTGAAGGACATGCATTTTTGAAGGAGGCAATGAAGGCCTTAAAACAAATAGCATCATTTGTATATCCTGAATTGCGGACAGAAGCCTTCATTTGACATTGCATATTTATGGCGTTGAAATATCAGAAATGTTAGCATGAGCTTATTTTCTGGTACCTGAACTTTGATGCCTGGCCCTGGATATACTTCTATTATGTGGATACGCGAAGTATAAAATATGAATCTGCAGTAAGGTAGAGACGACAATCTCTGCACTACACGAGCACAAGCCTTCCTTATTCTGCCTTCAAGAGGTTGAAAGATGACAATATCAGTATCCTGGAAGAATCCTGTGTCCTTGCCTTCCTTGAGGAATTTATGGGAACAGGATGTACATTTTTGCTCTAGGGTACTTGTTTGTATCTGATGTTGGTCTACTTGTCAACTGGAAGCTCAGCGTTGTGATGCTAGAGGTGGGATGGTTTTTAAACAGCCACGGGACTGTTACCTTGATTAACATCCACGAGGAATGGTTGCTTGCGGGGCTTTTGCAGCGGAGTGTTTTTGTTTGTACGGCTCGGCTAGGCTCCGCGTATGTGAGATGAGGAGTCTCCGATGAAATTATATTGAATGCACACCATCAATCAAACCATGAGGGTGCAAGATCGGTTTACCAAAGCTTGACATTATTCCCTGAAATATGCTTGAGAGAAAAAAGAATTATATTATGGTGTAATTAATATAGTGTAGCAATTTGGTGCCTTTGTGAACTTTTAATTATTGGTATAATCCTCCTCTTCTTTATCAGGCTTTGTTGTAGCAATTAACAATGACGGCATTAGTATTAAAGAAACCATTACATGATATCCAAAGCCCTCTAACTTGTTACTGTACATAATAATAAATACGTCCTTGGTAAAAATATCATGGTTCTACATAAGTTAAAATACAAATAATGGAAATAGCAAACAATAATATTATAGGGTTAAAACATCAAATTACTCAATTCGGCCTCTATTCAATCTTTCTGCCAATAATTTTTTCTCTATTTGTTCATTTGGTTGATTTTAAGCTTTAAACATCATCAGGTTTTGATATAATATGAATTTTATTTTAGTGTATAAATATATAACGTATTAACATCAAATATTATTTCATAAAAGTATCAAAATCCAATATCAATAATAAATAATCCATAATACTATGGCAGGAGGGAACCTCTGGTGGTGTCTGGGAAAAATTACTGAAAACCCCTAGCATCAACAACAGTACAAGTGTACAACACCACCTAGGCACCAAACCTTTTTAAATTTTTATAGTGTTAGTGTGTGATGGGGTTGGGGACCCTTTTCATAATTATTATTATGGTTGGTGATGATACTGTATCTGTATGTATTTCTAATTTCCTGCATCATCTCTATATCTACATCTGTACAGATACAAAGTCAAATCGAAATTCAGAAGAAATTCCAATATAAAAACGAAGCTTCCAACAAGAATACTACCTTTGGTCTTCGGGGTTTAGGTCTACTCTTTACTTCTTCAGGAAGGGATGACGGGATGCAGAAGGGGAGTTCTCTGAAACGAATTCCACTGGTTTAATTTATCGTTTCAAGATCTTTCCCCTTCGTAACCCCTGTACATTTCCGACATTAACTCATTGCTCACAGTTCTCCTTTTTTTATTTTGTTTGTGTAGAATATAGAGTTAGGGGGTTGTGATTGGAGTTGATCTTGGCGGGAAAGCAATCCAGATTCGATTGTGTAGCTTTGCCTTTGTTGTTATAAATAGGGGTAGATAGACAAGTAAAAAAGGAAGGGGAGGGGAGGGGAAGATGGGGGTATCGGATAATACAAGGGGCCTGGCGCTGGCTATGTTGTCCAGCTTGTTTATAGGAAGCAGCTTCATTTTGAAGAAGAAGGGTCTTAAGCGTGCTGCTGCTGCTTCTTCTGCTTCTCGGGCAGGTCCTCTCTTTCATTTTATTCTCTGGTTTAGATCTCTCTCATTTTGTTTAAATTTGTGTTTTGATCTAATAATGTTTATTGTATTAATGCCGTTTCGTTTTCCTTCTAAAACTATCAGCTTGCTGATGTATAAGTATTTCAAATTTTTAAGTCAACGGACAGGAAAATAACATGCTCCTATAAGAGTGCAGTTTTCCGTGCTAGAAGATCAATCTTGCTAAAGTGCCCTCATTGCCAAACTTGAATCTTGCGTCTTGGGTTGGGTTGGGTTGGGTTGGGTTTAGCTACATTTACAAGTTTTATTATCTTCTGTTTTTGCAAAAAGATTTCAATATAGTTTCTTGAATTTTGATGCTTTCTATTACACTTCCCAACTGGGTATTTTTGACACTGTTTAACTTTACAGGGATATTAAGTAATCTTCTCGTTTGATTTAGCCTGCAATTCTTCTTAACTTGCTGAAATGATTTGATAATTGGAAATTTGCTTCACAAGATAGTACTGGCTTCATATTTTAACAAGCAAAAACTTTTCTGAAAAAAAAAAAAAACATTTTAGCATATAAATATGGCATCTTCAGAAGGACTCTCAACAGTTTTTGGTACCAAAGAAGTTGAAGTTGCCTTACTTGAAACGTTGAGAATAGATTTTGCACGAGGAAATTGTGACTTAATCAACTGTCAAAATTGCCATTTATCCCAAAAAGAGGTGGAGAGGGGGAAGGAAAGTTCTAAACCATGAAACAGCACTTTAGAAACGGTTAATATTACTTTCCTTGGGCTTCCTTAGGTCAGTTAGAGGTTAAGATTGTAAACAACACTGTAAAAGATTCTGCCACAGAAAATAGGTCACCGATATTAGCATCTCATACTATAGAATATGTCACTGAATATAGGATGGAGGGAGTCACCAGTTTAGAATTAACTATATTTTTTCTCACCTTTTTTTTTGTCTGAGAAACTTTAGTAACCATAAAGAAAATGTGCCAAGCTTTTGGGCTGATATGGACATGACTGTGTAGTTATGTAATGATGTAAGAGTTGTCAACAAGACAGTCATTTCTCGTTCCGGTTATCCAGTTAATAAGTTTTCCTTCATGTGGTTGTCTTTTGTTCCAGGTGTTGGAGGGTACACTTACTTACTTGAACCGCTTTGGTGGACTGGCATGATTACAAGTAAGTAATTAATCAATCTAATTCCCACTTCTCCTAGCATTGAAGTCATCAGGAGGAAAGAATTTTTTTTTTTGCTGTTGTTTAATTAGTTCTGGAAAATATCTCTATATGCAGTGATTGTTGGCGAGGTGGCAAATTTTGTGGCTTATATTTATGCCCCAGCTGTTCTCGTGACCCCACTAGGTGCACTCAGTATAATTGTTAGGTATATATTTCTCATACTCTTGCAAATATGAGATGCTGGGCATGATGTTAGCCTCACTAACCTTATTGAATCGGAATAGTGCTGTTTTAGCACACTTCATGTTGAAGGAACGTTTGCAGAAAATGGGTGTAGTTGGATGTGTGTCATGCATTGTGGGATCCGTGGTGATTGTACTCCATGCGCCTCAGGAGCATACTCCAAGCTCTGTTCAACAGATCTGGACTTTGGCTACTCAACCAGGTCCTTATTATATTCCAACTCCATGAAACTTTAACCTTGTTTTCACATTTATCTGCTGTTAGACTATTCATGACTTTTTGATTGTATTGATTCTGTATTACTTGCTACTTCTTCCCACAGCATTTCTGTTTTACGTAGTGGCAACAATATCTATAGTGCTGGCGCTAGTTTTACATTTTCAACCTCGATATGGGCAGTCGAACATACTTGTTTACTTGGGAATTTGTTCCTTAATGGGTTCCCTTACGGTATGTTCTTTACACTCGTTGAATTTTGTTGGTATCTCACTCATCTCAGTTGTCGGTTTGCTCATCTTTGCTGCATTTTTTTGTCTCCCCTTGATATTCATAGGTTGTTAGCATAAAGGCTATTGGAATTGCAATAAAGCTCACTCTAGAGGGTATTAGTCAGGCTGCATATCCTGAGACTTGGGTTTTTCTCACGGTTGCTATAGTTTGCATCATCACACAGTTAAATTATCTAAACAAGGTGAGTGGTAGTTTCATGAATTAGCACTGCTGTTTCAGAAGCTTATTTCTATTTCTTTGACTCATATATCTTTTATTCGACCTAATTACGATAGCTTTGTAAAATCTTTGTTCAGGCACTGGATACGTTCAACGCAGCTATTGTTTCTCCCATATATTATGTGATGTTCACAACTCTTACTATCATTGCTAGTGCAATTATGTTCAAGGTAAATAGAAAAATCCAAATTGCACCTTTTCTGGATTTGCATTGTCTCCATGCATTCCTACAGCTAGATGGAAATGTCTGCTGATTCTCTGTGTGTTACTTTGCAGGATTGGTCAGGATTAGATGCAAGCAGCATAGCCTCTGAAATATGTGGCTTCATCACTGTGCTTTCAGGGACAGTCATACTTCACGTTACCAGGGAACAGGAAACACCCAGTGTGGCAGGTATAAACTAACTAAAACTTTGTGGAAGGATTCATTTAGCGAGCTGTAGGCATATTTGGTGAATGCATGTCACGTGTAGGTATCGTTACAAGTGTCCGGGGAAGAGCCACACCAAGATTTTTTGGAATCATTTTGATACCTTTTGAAATTTATTTGAAATGCTATGAGTCCCAGTCACCTTTCTAGTGAATTTTAACTACTGCAACCTACTAGCCGCGAAATATTAGCTTGAGGAAGAAAATTATGATATTTTTATCCTTATGAAACTTTGTTCTATTGAATGGTATGTCAACCGAGCCAAACCCTTTGTTTTGTTGTTTAGCTTATTCGGGTTCTTTACCGGGATTAGGGAGCCTAAGATATAGACAAATACGTGAATTAATAACCATATATACTGAATGGTTGCATTTTGGTGTTTGAGGTTGATATAGAAGTAAAATTTTTGTTTCTTGGTTTCCTTATTATATCTGACTAACCCTACACACTTTCCATAAACTGCAGGGAGCATAACGTGGTACAATGGGGATCCAATAGAGGGTAGGGAGCATGCACATTTTATATTGTTGCACGGTGCAGATTACTTTGAATGAGTTATTTATCTACATAGATAAATGATAGATATGAGAAACATGACGATTCTTTGGCAATGAAGCTACTACATCAGCAGCTGGTGTTTTGTTTTTAAAAACATGGAGAGTATACGCACTTCCTTCTCTGTTGGTGCCAGAACTTTTGCCTCCCACAGAAACCCGAGTGCCGTAAAACAACGCAAAAAAGCAAGAAAAATACAAAGAACCAGAGGATGGGTGTGTGAAGTTGTAGTAGGATGACATGGATAGCGATAAGAGTTTGAACTGTATGGATGCATAAATGCAGCTGAGAAAATGAAGGGCAAAGAATGTATAGGTTTAGAAGTCAGAATCGCTGTGAAAGTTACGGCCAAAGGGATCCTAGTTTTGTAGTAGTAGTAGTATATATATAGTACCAACTCAATCGAACCAGAGTGCAACAGAGAAGGAAGTGAAGTAGAAAATGCAAGTAATTGACTCTACTAATTACTAATAAATGGGATAGATTTCAACAAAATCAATGGTCACAACAGTCAAAACTATGGACTGTTTATTTCTACGGATTTAGTAAACATTTGGTAAAAGAATAATGGTTTGGATAATATTTGCATTGCATTCAATTTTTTAATGTCTTTTCTAAAACTATGGATTGTTTTTTTTTAGGTCCACATACGTTGTCAACTTGATCTAAAACATCGAATCTGGAAATGAAAAGGAAAAATATTTAGTAGATTTATTTAAAAAGAATAGAATATAAATAAATAAAATAGGAATAATTCAATGGAGCTTGCAAAAAGTAACCCATATCCACCATTCCTTGTGAACACCATACCCGTTTCCCAAAAGAAATTACAATTCCCACTTAAGCCGCGAGATTAAATGGAGACCGTTGGATCAGATTCTGTCGCCCCATATAAAGTCCGATCTATTTAGCTTCCCACAAACGCAAAAACAGAAGACACGCAAGCGCGCACACACACACACCCTCGGAGGCTTATAAGAGTTTTGGATTAGCGCACGAAGAAACAACCATGGCGGCAACTGTGAGCGCGTGGGCTAAACCCGGCGCCTGGGCTCTCGATTCCGAAGAACACGAAGCCGAGCTTGTCCAGCAGAAAAAAGATGACTTCGTTATCGGCAAACATCTCTCCAACGGCAACGGCAACGGCAACGGCAACGGCAGCGGCAGCGGCGACTACCCAACCCTAGCTGCCGCCACATCGACCAAAACCAAGAAGAAATCCAAAGGCCAAACCCTTTCTCTCCACGAGTTCGCTGCTTACGGCACCACCGTCAAGCAGCCGCCTTCTCAAGCGAACAAGGGCCTAACCGCTGATGAACTCTTGTCCCTCCCTACTGGCCCCCGCCAGCGCTCCGCCGAAGAGCTCGAGCGCTCCAAAGGCTTCAGATCCTATGGCTCAAGGGACGAGCAGCCCCGCCGACAGAGGGATTCCAATAGAGATTTGGCACCGCCTTCTCGTGCTGATGAGATTGATGACTGGGGGGCGGCCAAGAAATCCACGGCTCCTAACGGTTTTGAGCGGAGAGAAAGGAGAGAGGGGGGAGGGTTTTTCTCTGATTCACTTTCTCGGGCTGATGAAGTGGACAATTGGGCTTCCAATAAGACCTTTGTACCCTCGGATGGTCGGCGGCATGAAAGGAGAGGAGGTTTTGATTCCAATGGCGGCGGCGGCGGAGGAGCTGACTCAGAGAACTGGGTGAAGAGAAAGGAAGAGGAGGGAAGGAAATTTGGGTCTGGTGGCGGGGCTTTTGATAGTCTCAGAGAGAGAAGAGGAGGGGGTTTAGATTCAGTGAATGGTGGTAACGGGGTCGATTCGGATAACTGGGGTAAGAAGAGAGAGGAGAGTGTTGGGAGGCCCAGGTTGAATTTGCAGCCGAGGACGTTGCCAATCGGTGATGGGCAGCAGCAAAATAATGAGAGTTTATTGAAGCCCAAAGGGTCGAGCCCTTTTGGGGATGCGAGGCCGAGGGAGGAGGTTTTGAAGGAGAAAGGCCACGACTGGAAAGAGATTGAGGAAAAGCTCGAGTCTGGGAAGATTAAAGAGGCCGGGGAGGAAAAGCAGGCCACCTTTGGGAAGAGGGGTCTTGGGAGTGGTAATTGGAGGGGTAGCTTGCAGGAGGATAGAAATGATCGAACTTGGAGGAAGCCAGAGCTTGTGGATACTCCTCCTTCGAGGTGAGCTCTTGGGATTAAATTTAGCTGTGAATTTCGGTTGTAACTACTGCCTTTGCCAATTACTATTATCGAATGAATTTTTCTCATTAGTTCATTGCAAGTAATGTAGCTGAATTGATGGAGTCACTGCAGTTGTAACTTGGTAGTCTTCACAAGTTATGTTCAGATATATATGGCACTTCTGAGTCTTTTTGGGGGCTTGTTGACCATTTGTTTAAATATAACTTATGTGAATTTGTTGGATACATTGTGAATGTGTACTGCGAGCAGAATTGTTGTTGCATGGTGAAAAATGGCTTGTGCCTAAGCTGCAATATGTGTTTGCCCTTTTAATATCTCGATATGCTGTTTTTTCACCTTGATATGGTGTTACTTCTTATAAAGGCAGGGGAATTGTTTGATTCCTTATCTCTGCATTATAACCATCAATCACTTGTGCAAAAATCCGTTTACTTTTTGAAAGACATGCACATTCGGAATTGATCTTGATTTTCATTTAGTCTCCCATCTCTCTTCTCCTTTTGTTTCCTTTTTCTTCGTATGATTTATTTGCTCATCAGTTGCCCAAGCATTTTTAACAATTTTAATTTTGCTTGCAATAATTAGTAAATTGACTAATGACTGTAACTCGAGAGTGTGAATCTATTCCTGCACCTTTCTTGCTATTTTTACCTTTCATACCCAGTGCTTGAAATTTGTTGGAGTGAAGCAGTAATGCATTCCATCTACTTATAACTACCAAATACCATGTAATACAGCTGCAAAGCTCGGTATTTTTATTCCTTAAGTTTACATATATGTTACTTGGTTCATTACCTAACTCTGAAGTTTTTCTGGGATAGGTTATTGCTTATAAAAAGTTTGATGGCTACAGTATTCAAATTTCTGATATCCTTTTCCTTTCATATCGCTCAGAACTTTATCAGTGCCTTTTCCTTTTTTCTATCGTTTATTTATTTGCTTATAGTTGTATTCTCCCTTTTTAACTTGATTTCCTTTTTTGTTTATTTAATGGATTTGGAGGGTTTGGGGGCTTCTAAGTTCCGTTTTATCAGTGTTTTGTGGGGGTGCGCTGCATTTCCTGCCAAGGAAAAGGAATGAATAGTTGTTTTGCATAAAAATGAGTGTTTATCTGGCATCATTTTGCATACTTTGTCATAAGAGTTTCTTTCCTCACCTTGTTTGTCTTGTTTGTCTTGTTTGTTCCAGTGCTGAGAAAACAGAAGATGGACCTGGGGAAGAAGCTGAAGATAAAGAGCAGCAAATATGATGCTGAATACCGAAAGAAACGTCACAGGATACTGGTGGAAAGTTTTGGGATAATTGGAGTACTGAGATGATGGTTAATTAATTATGTTTTGTGGTCTGGTCTAACTTATGTTATCTAGAGTAACATATACTTGAGGCAGTTTTGGTAGAAGTCTGAGTAGATTATTATTTGAGGCCTAAATGGCTGCTTTGTAGTAGTATTGGTGTGATTTGATTAGGATTTATATATGTGCGTGTTGTTTGTTTCCTTTCCTCTCCATTTTTTTTAATATTTTAATTGGGATTGTGCCATTGTGGTGATTGCAAACTAGTACATAAATGATAAAAGTCTACTTGTTTATGTTTTCTTTTTATATAATAATTTGCTTAAAGTAGGTGGGACTGTGGTTTGCCGGAGAAATATAAGGTGGCCTTGCATTTTTCTTTTCAGTAATATTTTTTTTAAAGTTAAAATTTTATTTTTATTTGACTTTGGCGAGATTGGGTTTTTGTTTCCTTTCTTTCATGTACAAGTTATGAAAGATGAGAATGCAGAATGATATTGTGACATGCTATTTTGAGATTTTCATTCCTCTCAACAATGGTTCTACGTTCTAGGTTCTAGGTTCTAACATACAACAGCAAGAGATTGCTAATGGAAATGGCATGGTGCAGTTATCTCAAGAGAAGGCGAGCTCCAGTCTTTTTTTAATCTACTTAACAGTGGTGACTTGGGATTTCAAGCCATGATCCTAATGTTCATTCAGAGATTGCCTGCTCATCTAATTGATGTTTAATGTTTTTGAAATTGGAAACTGGAAAGTGAACACATAGACATTGTCATATGCATACGTATGTGTTTGTTGACAAGAAAAAGAATGTCCACACTTGGAACTTGGAAGGAAAAGTCAAATGGATTTAGTTGGGGAAGCATGATTCAATTTCAGTGTGAAAGAAAGTTAAATGGACTTTCTTTCCACCAGTTTCCTTTTTCTTTTTTTTTTTTCCCACCAGTTTTCTAGAATGACTGTCGACGAGTGGGATTTAGCCTTTTAGGACATGAAGTGAGAGACGTAGAACCGACAAGTGCAAACCTGCTGCTACATCCAAGCAGAACTCCTCTGATTTTACGTTTGGTTAGTCAAAATGGACAATTTGAGCATTTATATTTATTAGGTGTACATTGTTGGTCGAAAAGCCCGACAAAAGTGGAAGGACGACGCACTTTTAGTAGTATGGGTAATCCTCCCATGCCGCTTGCAGGTGGATTCAACTCTCAAGGGACAGAAGAGAGGACTGAGGCAGCCAACTTCTTCTAAATCCAAATCCAAATCCAAATCCAAATCCATATCCATGTCTCCATTTTCCTTGACGTTGAATCCTACTTCTCACAAGTTACTACAAGAGAAGCGTTTCAGGCCATTTTTGATTTTCCGTAGCATGCAAACAATTTGGCCATGGTTAAACATTTAATGCACTAGTAACTGCATTCTTTCATACGGATTGTAGCTGTATCCTTATAGTTTCACCATTCCTAAATCATAAATGACTCCGTACCACCACCTTACTTCAAAGTTCAAACTTGATAGACTTTCTTTCAACACCACCCATAAATGAAGACAGTTGAGTGTTGAGGAAAAGCCATTCCTTTTATTAATTTCTGATCCCTCTCTTTTACTTATAGAGTTAGCGCCTTCCATGTTCACATTCACCCCCACATGCCCACAACCACCATTTTTCTAGACTAATACATACTTGTAATACTACTAGTGCTCGGACAGGTTCTCAAGTTATCAAATCCCATGAATTCGTCACAAAAGCTATGCTTTGCAGCTTTTCTCATTGCTGCTGCTGCCATTCATGGTATTAGTGGAGATGCAATGGTTACTGGCACTGTCTTCTGTGACCAATGCAAAGACGGCCAAATATCCCTCTTTGATTATCCCCTGTACGGTAAGTGCGTAAATGAAATCTTTCTCACTACTGCATATACCTGTCACATTCCCGCCATCAAATGCCATTTATGTTTAGTATAATTGCGTAACTGAAATAAAATAACCGCATAATGGGATGCCCCGTATGGATTATCGGTGAGTTATTTCCAACTTTTTCCTGGATTTTGTACTCAATTTGCCTATTTGTATTCGTTTCTTTTCCTCTGTGTATTAAAAAACACCACCTAATGGTTTAGCAAAAGATAACAACTGCATGCACAGATGAAGAAAAGATAACTGCATCACGTTTTGAGAAAGAAAAATTTTCTTTCCATTGGGGAGTCGTTCAGCCAGAAATCTTTCTTTGTGTACAGTGGATGTATGAATAATCGATTTCTATGCAGGAAGTAAGAGAATTTTTTTTTGTTATTTCAATGATCAGCAGACTTTTAGATATTTTCATGCTTGCTTATTAATAGAAGACAAGAGGATAACTCTGTTTTGTTAACAAGCATTTTGGTTTTTGCATGGTTGTTGCATCTTGCAGATCTAATGAATTCTGAATTGCAGTGTTTTTGCTCAAGAATATTGATTAAGCCCGGCTTCTTAAAGATGATACTAATAAAATTAGAGCAGCATCCTTGGTATAATTGACTTCCCAATCTTTCTGCAGGGATTAAGGTGACAATGGCCTGCCCTGGCAATGATGGACAGCTCACATCATGGAGAGAAGAAACAACAAACTGGATAGGAACTTTCCAAATGAGATTCGAGGGTACTCCAGATTTGAGGGGTTGTTATGCGCAGGTTTCAGGGAGCCAAGTTTCGTCAGGATGTGCGGCAGCGGCAGGTCCAGCCCAATCTCTTAAATTAGTATTCAACATGTTTGATATAGCAATGTACACAGCGGATCCGCTGCTTTCTCAGCCTGCAGAACCTGTGTCCTTCTGCCCCCGGTTCAAGTCTCCGGTGCCAACCCCCGTTAACCCTGTTACACCTCCACCTGCAACCCCATTGCCATCACCGCCGGTGCCTCAATTAGCTCCTTTGCCACCCATTCCGTTCGTAGAAGCTTCAGCCTGTCCTTATCAGTAAGTTCTATTTCATTAATGCATCAGTAGTGGTGCTACAGTGCTACTGGGGGACCATTCCTCCAAGATTTTGAAGTCCCTGAATTTCTGCTTTAAAAGTACATAAGGCTCCTAATAATTTCAAGTATTCAGTCATTCAGTTTGCAACTTTTAAGGCAAGTCCCTCAAGGGCCTCAACTCTTTTTGAAGTGCCGGTTACTTCACTGACCGTGAAAATCACTTCTAGTGGCTTGTTTGGAAAAGGTTTGATGTTGAAAAAAGTGAAACTTTAATTTACCAATGCCCCATCCATGTAAGACCTTTCTCAATTGCAGAAAGTGGAGTATGTTCATTAACATTAGGTCCTGGTTTTTTTAATATGCAGAAAGTGGTTAATGCCAGAATACAGATGCCATTGGAAGGTGGTGACACCAGACACAAAAGTGGCAGTTGCATTCGGACTAATAGCAGCGGAGAGATACGGGACAGACTTGACGCTGTGGAAAGGTATGCAAGGGAAAGGGGAAGCTTATAGAACTCTGCTGAGAGAAGGGACTACTGCTCTGCTTAATTCCTACAACAGCATCGAGTTTCCTTACCATCCCCTTGGCGTAATTGAACGCATGAACTGGGCTTTGATGGGTTCTACTGAGCAAGTCCTTTACATTGCCCTCAAATTCATGAGGGCCAATTCAGGGAACGCCCATCTTCCCTGTAAATTTTCAACTTGCAAGTCATGAATTGAGCACTGAGGCAGTAGTATCATTTTCCTCGCTGTGTGTATCCACATTTGTTGGATCGTCTTGTTATTTGTTGCACTTGTATTATTATATATAATGTCTCTTTTACCAAGCGTAATACTTGGAGCCTTTTTAAGTTCGAAAGAAAATCATTTGATCTTTCAGTTTCACACCCACTAATGTTTCTATGAATGCTCGCATTTCACTTCATGAGATGAATTTTCCGAGTGTATCATCTCTCCTTGGAAAACACCATTATCAATGAACTTCTATATATTAGTTTGAGTTGATCGGTGTAGGTCAAAGTTTGCCTACCTCCAATTAACCACCATTCATCACCGCTGGCCACTGCCACTTGCGGGCCAGATTCATGTCATTTGGCCGAAATTCGATCGGAATTCGACGGGACGGTGGTGGCCGCGGTGGTCAATGGCGGTTGACCGACAATAGTAAATTTTTGACTGGCACCGTCAACTCACATAATTTAATAAAAAATTCTTATATTAAATTTTATTTAACAAAATAATTCTTCTATACAAAACATATAAAAACAAACCTTATTAATTCAAACATTCAATTTTCAAAACCAAAATATTCTTTTTGTAAATTTCAACTCGAGACCTCGATTTTCCCAATTATCAAAACAAAACACATATCCAAACAGAGCCTATATTTCAATTTTTTCTGGCAATATTCGCTGCAATGCATGTTCACAATCGAGGTGGGTGTAAAAAAATATTACAAAAAAAAATTAAAATCAACTTATTTTTGGATTTTGCTATTTTTGGTTAAAATACGTGTTATAACCCATGAAAAATAGAAATTTGGTGAAAAATCTAAATTTTATTTTTTTTGACAACGTTCATTAGAATGCATGTTCAAAATTGAGGTGTGTAAAAAACAGTAGGGGTAAAGCCAAAATCAACGCGTTTTTTGGCTTTGCCATTTTTGACCAAAATATGTGTTATACCCCCAAAAAATGGACGTTTGGTGAAAATTTTAATTCTCACTTTTTTGACAATATTCACTAGAATGAATGGGGATCTCTTATGAATGAGTGGTAAAATTTGTGGAGAGATCCCGATTGCATCGTCGTCTACCTGTTGGTATGCATTTGGATACCACTCATTTGTTTGGTGATTGGATGCACTTATATCGTTCATATGCTTAAAGAACCATTGTGTACTTGCTGATTATGTTGCTGATGAAGTGGATGATTTGTTTGTTGTCAATTACTTCTTTTACCTTCGTTGAATTTACTGGCCTATACGGCAACTGACAAGGCTTGAACATTTACTTGATGGGATAGAGAGATTTGCTACTTGGTACGATCCTTAGTAGTGGTTCTCTAAATCTCTTTCTTTAATTTAGAAATTGCATGTAATGGAGTAGTACTCCAAGTTTACGTGATCTTGATTTTGTTGTTGTATCAGTGCCACGGGTATATCCGGCATCGACTTTTGCTCACCATGGTATATATTTTCGTTTAAAAAAAAATATCACTAAAATACATGATCACAATCGGGGTGGTTGCAAAAAGTGGTACAAAAAAAATTCAAAATCAATGCGTTTTATGATTTCGTCATTTTTGGCTAAAGTACGTGTGTTATAGCCCATGAAAAATGAAAATTTGGTGAAAAATCTAAATTTAAGTTTTTTTTGACAATGTACGTTCATAATTGAGGTGTGTGTAAAAAATAGTAGGGGAAAAGCCAAAATAACACATTTTTTTGACTGCTATTTTTGACCAAAATATGTGTGTTATAACATATAAAAAATGGAGATTTGGTGAAATTTTAATTTTCATTTTTTGACAATATTCATTAGAATGGATGTTCAAAATCGGGATGGGTGCAAAAAATGGTAGAAAAAAACTTTCAAAATCAATGCACTTTTGGATTTTGAAATTTTTGGCTAAGGTATGTGTGTTAGAGCCCATAAAAAGTGGAAATTGTGTGAAAAATCTAAATTTCACCTTTTTATGACACCGTTCATTAGAATGCATATTCACAACTAAGGTATGTGCAAAAAATAGTAGGGTTAAAGTTAAAATCAACACGTTTTTTGATTTTGCTATTTTTGAATAAAATACGTGTTACAACCCATGAAAAATGGAGGTTTGGTGAAAATTTTATTTTTCACTTTTTTGACAAAATTCTCAAGAAAGTATGTTTGCAATCGAAGTGGGTAAAAAAATGGTACAAAAAGTTAAAATCAACGCATTTCTGGATTTTTTTCATTTTCGATTAAATTAGTGTGTTATAACCCATGAAAAATAGAGGCTTGGTGAGAATTTAAATCTCAATTTTTTTTTGAAAATATTCAATAGAATGCATGTTCTCAATCGGCGTGGGTGCAAAAAATGGTATGAAAAAAGTCAAAATCAATGCGTTTTTGGATTTTGCCATTTTCAGTTAAAATAGTATGTTATAACCCATGAAAAATGGAGATTTGGTGAAAATTTTAAGTTTCACTTTTTTTTTTCAATATTCACTAGAATGCATGTTTACAATCGCCATGGGCGCAAAAAATGATATGAAAAAAATAAAAAATTAATGCGTTTTTGAATTTTCTCATTTTCGGTTAAAATATGTATGTTAACCCATGAAAAATGGAGATTTGGGAAAAGTTTTAAATTTCAGTTTTTTTAGACAATATTCACTAAAATGCATGTTCACAATTGGGGTGGGTGCAAAAAATAGTCTGAAAAAAGTCAAAATCCATGAGTTTCTTGATTTTGCCATTTTCGGTTAAAATACGTGTATTATAACCCATGAAAAATGGAGGTTTGATGAAAATATTAATTTTCACTTTTTTTTGACAATATTCAGTAGAATGCATGTTTACAATCGCGGTGGGTAGAAAAAACGATACCAAAAGTCAAAATTATTGCGTTTTTAGATTTTACCACTTTCAGTAAAAATAGTGTGTTATATCCTATGAAAAATGGAGGTTTGGTGAAAATTTAAAATTTCACAGTTTTGTTAATATTCACTAGACTGCATGTTCACAATCAAGGAGAGTGCAAAAAGTGGTACGGAAAAAGTCAAAATTAACGCATTTTTTAATTTTTTGTTAAAATACGTGTGTTATAACCCATGAAAAATAGAGATTTTGGGAAAATTTTAAATTTCATTTTTTGACAATATTCACTTTAATGCATGTTCAGAATTGGGGAGGGGGGAGGGATGCAAAAAATAGTCTAAAAAGAACCAAAATTAACGCTTTTCTAGATTTGGCCATTTTCTAATTTTTTTCAATTTTTTGTTAAAATACGTGTGTTATAGCACATGAAAATTGGAGATTTGGGAAAAATTTTAAATTTCACTTTTTCCGACAATTTTCACAAGAATGCATGCTCATAAGCGACGTGGGTGCCAAAAACGATTTGAAAAAAGGTTAAAATCAATGCGTTTTGGATTTTTCCATTTTCGGTTAAAATAGTGTGTTATAACCCATGAAAAATGGAAATTTGGTGAAAATTTTAAAGTTCACATTTTTGACAATATTCACTAGAATGCATGTTCAAAATCATGGTGGGTGTAAACAACAGTTCAAAAAAAATCAAAATCAACGCGTTTGTGGATTTTCTCGTTTTCGGTTAAAATAATGTGTTAAAACCCTTGAAAAATGGAGGTTTGGTGAAAATTTTAAATTTTAATTTTTTTGACAATATTCACTAGAATGCACGTTCACAATCGGGGTGGGTGCAAAAAATAGTATGAAAAATGTCAAAATCAACGCGTTTCTAGATTTTGACATTTTCGGTTAAAATACGTGTGTTATAACCCATGAAAAATGGAGGTTTGGTAAAAATTTTAAATTTCACTTTTTTTGATAAAATTAAAATTGAAACGATACAGAGAAGATTAGCATGGCCCTTCGCAGGATGACACGCACAAATCGAGAAATGACAAAATTAACTAGAAGGCTTAATTACAATCATAGTGGGTGCAAAAAAACGAAAAGAAAAAAAATTCACATTATTGCATTTTTGAATTTTCTCATTTTTTGTTAAAATACGTGTGTTATAACCTATGAAAAATGGAGATTTGGTGAAAATTTTAAATATAATTTTTTTGACAATATTCACTAGAATGCATGTTCACAATCGTGGTGGGTGCGAAAAATAGTCTGCAAAAAGTCAAAAGCAACGCTTTCTGAATGTTGAAAAAGGTCAAAATCAACGCGTTTTGGATTTTTCCATTTTCAATTAAAATAGTGTGGTAAAACCCATGAAAAATGGAGATTTGGTGAAAATTTTAAATTTAACATTTTTTGACAAATTCACTAGAATGCATGTTCAAAACCTGGGTGGGTATGAACAACAGTTCGAAAAAGTCAAAATCAACGCGATTGTGGATTTTCTCGTTTTCGGTTAAAATAGTGTGTTATAACCCATGAAAAATTGAGGTTTGGTGAGAATTTTAAATTTCAATTTTTTTGACAATATTCATTAGAATGCATGTCGACAATTGGCGAGGGTGCAAAAAAAAGTACGAAAAAAGTCAAAATCAACGTGTTTATGAATTTTTCTATTTTAGTTAAAATAGTGTGTTATATCCAATGAAAAATGGAGGTTTTGTGAAAATTTTAAATTTTGGTTTTTTTGACAATATTCACTAGAATACATGTTCACGATTGAGTTGGTGTAAAAAATAGTACAAAAAAGTCAAAATCAACGCGTTTGTGGATTTTCTCGTTTTCGGTTAAAATAGTATGTTATTACACATGAAAAATGGAGGTTCAGTGAGAATTTTAAATTTCACTTTTTTTTACAATATTCACTGGAATGCATGTTGAAAATTGGCGTGGGTACAAAAAACGGTACGAAAAAGTCAAAATAAACGCATTTTTGGATTTTGCCATTTTCAGTTAAAATAGTGTGTTATAACCAATGAAAAATGAAGGTTTTTGTGAAAATTTTAAATTTCACTATTTTTGACAATATTCACTAGAATGTATGTTCACAATCACCATGAGTGCAAAAAATGGAACGAAAAAAATCAAAATTAATGCCTTTTTGGATTTTCTCATTTTCGATTAGAATACGTGTATTATAATCCATGAAAAATGGAGATTTGGGAAAAATTTTAAATTTCAATTTCATTGACACTATTTACTAGAATTATGTTCACAATCGACATGGGTGCCAAAAACGATTTGAAAAAGGTCAAAATCAACGCGTTTTGGATTTTTCCATTTTTTGTTAAAATAGTGTGTTAAAACCCATGAAAAATAGAGATTTGGTGAAAATTTTAAATTTAACATTTTTTGACAATATTCATTAGAATGCATGTTCAAAATCGGGGTGGGTATAAACAGCAGTTCGAAAAAGTCAAAATCAACGTGTTTTTGGATTTTCTCATTTTCGGTTAAAATAGTGTGTTATAACCCATGAAAAATGGAGGTTTGGTGAGAATTTTAAATTTCAATTTTTTTAACAATATTCATTAGAATGCATGTTGACAATTGCCAAGGGTGCAAAAATTAGCACAAAAAGAGTCAAAATCAACGTGTTTTTGAATTTTGCCATTTTTAGTTAAAATAGTGTGTTATAACTCATGAAAAATGGAGGTTTTCTGAAAATTTTAAATTTGTTTTTTTAGACAATATTTACTAGAAAGCATGTTCACGATTTAGTGGGTGTTAAAAACAGTACGAAAAAAAGTCAAAATCAACGCGTTTACAATATTCACTGGAATGCATTTTGACAATTGGAGTGGGTACAAAAAACAGTATGAAAAAAGTCAAAATAAATGCATTTTTGGATTTTGCCATTTTCAGTTAAAATAGTGTGTTATAACCCATGAAAAATGGAGGTTTTTTTGAAAATTTTAAATTTCTCTATTTTTGACAATATTCACTAGAATGAATGTTTACAATCGTCGTGAATGCAAAAAATGGTGAGAAAAAAAAAATCAAAATCAAAATCAAAGTCTTTTTGGATTTTCTCATTTTCGGTTAGAATACGTATATTATAACCTATGAGAAATAGAGATTTGGGATAAAATTTAAATTTAAATTTTATTGACATTATTTACTAGAATGTATCTTCACAATCGACGTGGGTTCCAAATACGATTTGAAAAAGGTCAAAATCAACGCGTTTTCGATTTTTCCATTTTCGGTTAAAATCGTGTGTTATAGCCCATGAAAAATGGAGATTTGGTGAAAATTTTAAATTTAACATTTTTTTAAAATATTCACTAGAATGCATGTTCAAAATCGGGGTGGGTATAAACAGCAGTTCGAAAAAGTCAAAATTAACGCATTTGTGGATTTTCTCATTTTGGTTAAAATAGTGTGTTATAACCCATAAAAAATAGAGGTTTGGTGAGAATTTTAAATTTCAATTTTTTGACAATATTCATTAGAATGCATGTTGACAATTGGTGAGGGTGCAAAAAACATTACGAAAAAAGTCAAAATCAACGTGTTTTTGAATTTTTTCATTTTTAGTTAAAATAGTGTGTTACATCCAATAAAAAATGGAGGTTTTGTGAAAATTTTAAATTTTGGTTTTTTTTGACAATATTCACTAGAATACACGTTCACGATTAAGTGGGTGTAAAAAACAGTACGAAAAAAGTCAAAATCAACGCGTTTGTGGATTTTCTCGTTTTCAGTTAAAATAGCAAGTTATTACACATGACAAGGACGTTCGGTGAGAATTTTAAATTTCATTTTTTTTACAATATTCACTGAAATACATGTTGAAAATTGGCGTGGGTACAAAAAAGATACGAAAAAGGTCAAAATAAATGCATATTTAGATTTTACCATTTTCAGTTAAAATAGTGTGTTATAACCTATGAAAAATGAAGGCTTTTCTGAAAATTTTAAATTTCACTATTTTTGAAAATATTCACTAGAATGTATGTTTACAATCACTGTGAGTGCAAAAAATGGTACGAAAAAAAATTAAAATTAATGCCTTTTTGGATTTTCTCATTTTCGGTTAGAATACGTATATTATAACCCATGAAAAATGGAGATTTGGGAAAAATTTTAAATTTCAATTTTATTTACACTATTTACTAGAATGCATGTTCACAATTGACGTGGGTGCCAAAAACGATTTGAAAAAGGTCAAAATCAACGCGTTTTGGATTTTTCCATTTTCGGTTAAAATAGTGTGTTATAACCCATGAAAAATGGAGATTTGGTGAAAATTATAAATTTAACATTTTTTTGATATTATTCACTAGATTGCATGTTCAAAATCGGGGTTGGTATAAACAGCAGTTCGATAAAGTCAAAATCAACGCGTTTGTGAATTTTCTCATTTTCGGTTAAAATAGTGTGTTATAACCCATGAAAAATGGAGGTTTGGTGAGACTTTTAAGTTTCAATTTTTTTGACAATATTCATTAGAATGCATGTTGACAATTGGCGAGGGTGCAAAAAATAGTACGAGAAAAGTCAAAATCAACGTGTTTTTGAATTTTGCCATTTTTAGTTAAAATAGTGTGTTATAACTCTTGAAAAATGGAGGTTTTGTGAAAATTTTAAATTTTTATTTTTTTGACAATATTCACTAGAATGCATGTTCATGATTGAGTGGGTATTAAAAACAGTAAGAAAAAAGTCAAAACTAACGCGTTTGTGGATTTTCACGTTTTCGGTTAAAATTGTATGTTATTACACATGAAAAATGGAGGTTTGGTGAGAATTTTAAAATTCTCTTTTTTTACAATATTCACTGGAATGCATGTTGACAATTAGCATGGGTACAAAAAACGGTACAAAAAAAGTCAAAATAAACGCATTTTTGGATTTTGTCATTTTCAGTTAAAATAGTGTGTTATAACCCATGAAAAATGGAGGTTTTTGTGAAAATTTTAAATTTCACTATTTTTGATAATATTCTCTAGAATGTATGTTTACAATCTCTGTGAGCGCAAAAAATGGTACGAAAAAAAATCAAAATTAATGCCTTATTGGATTTTCTCATTTTCAGTTAAAATACGTGTATTATAACCTATGAAAAATGGAGATTTGGGGAAAAAATTTAAATTTAAATTTTATTGACACTATTTATTAGAATGCATGTTCTCAATCGGTGTGGGTGCCAAAAATGATTTGAAAAAAGTCAAATAACCGCGTTTTGGATTTTTGCATTTTCGGTTAAAATAATGTGTTATAACCAATGAAAAATGGAGATCTGGTGAAAATTTTAAATTTCACATTTTTGAAAATATTCACTAGAATGCTTGTTCAAAATTGGGGTGGGTATAAACAACAAATCGAAAAAGTCAAAATCAACACGTTTGTGAATTTTCTCGTTTTCGGTTAAAATAGTGTGTTTTAACCCATGAAAAATAGAGGTTTGGTGAGAATTTTAAATTTTATTTTTTTGACAATGTTCACTAGAATGCATGTTGACAATTGACGAGGGTGCAAAAAATGGTGCAAAAAAAAGTCAAAATATACATATTTTTGAATTTTGCCATTTTAGTTAAAATAGTGTGTTATAACTCATAAAAAATGGAGGTTTTATAAAAATTTTAAATTTCAATTTTTTTGACAATATTAACTAGAATGCATGTTATAATCCCAGTGGGTGCCAAAAACGATTTGAAAAAAAATAAAATTAATGCATTTTTAGATTTTCTCATTTTCGGTTAAAATACGTGTGTTGTTATAAGCCAAAAAATGGTGATTAGGGAAAAATTTTAAATTTCTTCTTTTTGGACAATATTCACTAAAGTGCTTGCTCAGAAGTGGTGATGGTGCCAAAAACGATTTGAAAAAGGTCAAAATCAACGTGTTTAGGATTTTTTCATTTTCGGTTAAAATAGTGTGTTATAACCCATGAAAAATGGAGATTTGGTGAAAATTTTAAATTTCACATTTTTTAACAATATTCACTAAAATACATGTTCAAAATCAGGGTGGGTGTAAACAACAGTTCGAAAAAGTCAAAATCAATGCGTTTGTGAATTTTCTCGTTTTCAGTTAAAATAGTATGTTATACCCATGAGAAATGGAGGTTTGGTGAAAATTTTAAATTTTAATTTTTTTGACAATATTCACTAGAATGCATGTTCACAATCGGGGTGGGTACAAAAAATAGTATGAAAAAGTCAAAATCAACGCGTTTCTAGATTTTGCTATTTTCGGTTAAAATACATGTGTTATAACCCATGAAAAATGGAGGTTTGTGAAAATTTTAAATTTCATTTTTTTTGACAAAATTCACTAGAATGCATAATTACAATCGCAGTGGGTGCAAAAAAATGATAAGAAAAAAATCAACATTATTGCATTTTTGAATTTTGTCATTTTTGGTTAAAATATGTGCGTTATTACCCATGAAAAATGAAGATTTGATGAAAATTTTAAATCTCAATATTTTTGACAATATTACGAGAATGCATGTTGACAATCGTGGTGGGTGCAAAAAATAGTCTACAAAAAGTCAAATTCAATGCTTTCTAAACTTTTCCATTTTCGAATATAATACGTATGTTATAACCCATGAAAAATAGAGGTTTGGTGAAAATTTAAAATCTCAAATTTTTTTTTACAATATTCACTAGAATGCATGTTCATAATCAGGGTGGGTGCAAAATAGTCTGAAAAAAAATTAAAATCAACGTGTTTCTGGATTTTGCCATTTTCGGTTAGAATATTGTGTTATAACCCATGAAAAATGGAGATTTGGTGAAAATTTTAAATCTCAATTTTTTTGACAATATTCACTAGACTGCAAGTTCACAATCAGGGTGGGTGCAAAAAACAGTCTGAAAAAAGGAAAAATCAATGCATTTATGGATTTTGCAATTTTCGATTAAAATACGTGTGTTATATAACCCTTGAAAAATGGAGGTTTGGCGAAAATTTTAAATTTCACTTTTTTGACAATATTAACTAGAATGCATGTTTACAATCCCAATGGGTACCAATAACGATTTGAAAATAAATCAAAATTAGTACATTTTTAGATTTTTCCATTTTTGGTTAAAATACGTGTGTTATAGCCTATGAAAATTGGAGATTTGGGGAAAATTTTAAATTTCACTTTTTTTGACAATTTTCACTAGAATGCATGCTCAGAAGAGACATCGGTGCCAAAAACAATTTGAAAAAAAAGGTAAAAATCAATGCGTTTTGAATTTTTCTATTTTCGGTTAAAATAGTGCGTATAAACCCATGAAAAATAGAGATTTGGTGAAAATTTTAAATTTCACATTTTTTGATAATATTCATTAGAATTCATATTCAAAATCAACGCGTTTGTGGATTTTCTCGTTTTCGGTTAAAATAGTGTGTTATAACCCATGAAAAATGGAGGTTTGGTGAGAATTTTAAATTTCAATTTTTTTGACAATATTTACTAGAATGCATGTTCACAATAGGGGTGAGTGCAAAAAATAGTATGAAAAATGTCAAAATCAACGCATTTCTAGATTTTGCCATTTTCGGTTAATATACGTGTGTTATAACCCATGAAAAATGGAGGTTTGATAAAAATTTTAAATTTCAGTTTTTTTTACAAAATTAACTAGAAGGCTTAATTACAATCGTAGTGGGTGCAAAAAAATGATAAGAAAAACATCCACATTATTGAATTTTTGAATTTTCTCATTTTTGTTAAAATACGTGTGTTATAACCCAAGAAAAATGGAGATTTGGTGAAAATTTTAAATCTCAATTTTTTGACAATATTCACTAGAATGCATGTTCACAAACATGGTGGGTGTAAAAAATAGTCTGCAAAAAGTCAAAAGCAACACTTTCTGAATGTTGCCATTTTCGAATAAAATACGTGTGTTATAACCCACGAAAAATGGAGGTTTGGTGGAAATTTAAAATCTCAATTTTTTGACAAAATTCACTAGAATGCTTGTTCACAATCAGAGTGGGCGTAAAAAATACGCGTTTTTGGGTTTTGCTATTTTCGATTAGAATACGTGTGAAAAATAGAGGTATGGTGAAAATTTTAAATCTCAAATTTTTTTTGACAATATTTACTATAATGTAAGTTCACAATGAGAGGGGGTGCAAAACATTTTTTTGAAAAAAGTCAAAATCAATGCATTTGTGGATTTTGCCATTTTTTGGTTAAAATACGTGTGTTATAATGATGAGAATGAGCCCGTGTTCACGTCCATGGTGTTAAGTCAATTTTTCATCCTGAAACTTTCTGTCACGTTTTGGTATTATTGGCATAACTCTTTCGATATAACTCTGAATTGCACCATTCAAGAAGCTCTGGAACGATAAGAGATAGAGCTACAACTTTCGTGCTTTAAGTTTTCCAAGATTCTGACTTTATCACCGTCGAAAATGCCTCCAAAGTTGATGACGGGTTTCTGGCCGAATTTTCATCTCGAATTTCATGGACTACATTGAAGATCAAGATTGCGTGATTGGGCTTTGCCATTAATGGACGCCATTGATTAATCATTAGGATTTATTTTGTAATAATTAAGGTCCATTAACATTAATTAATTGGGCTTTAAGTCTTGGTTTAATTTCGATTTTTAATAAGTTACTTGGCCCAATTATCTTGGATGATAATTGCAAGTAATGGATTTAGGAAACTAAATTTGTTTAGGAAAGTAATCTCCTACTTTTTAGGAGATGTAATTCTTTTAGGAAATTAAGTTAGTTATTAGTTTCCTTTTCCAATTTGGAAAGTTGATTAGTTTACAACTTGGATTAGTTAGTTAGCTAAAGTCCATTGAATGTTAATTAATGGGCTTATTTACTTTTTAAGTTAAGTAGTTATTGTTATTCGTTTAGGAAAGTAGTTCCCTAAATTATAGGTTACTATTCACGTCACTATTCACATGAATAGTACTGGTTAGTTTGTTAGTTAAGTTAGCAATCAATCCCACATTGGAATTGATCTAGGTTTTTGGCCAAAGTATTTCCTATATAAAGGAAAGGCCTTGTAACGTTTTTAAATAAGAAAATTGATGAATGAGAATTTCGAGATTTTTAGCTTGCTAAAAATTGTGATTAACACTTTGTGTTGTCCAAGCCTTGGAAAATTATTTAATTGTCCATTGTAGAAGCTTTGCCTTTAGCGTGACCTTTAGGTGACTTCACCATTGTTCTTTATTTAAAGAGCAGGCCAAATTAACTTGTTTAACTGATTGAATTTTCATAGGTTAAATTGAGTTCGTTTGTAATAAAACGTTGGGTTTGATTTACTCAATTCTTGGCGTTTTTCCTTTGATTGCTTTTCCGCCCGGTTTGTTTTGTGTTGCTTGTTCGTGATTTTGGTTCAACAACGATCCGAAGTTGTGGTGATTGTTTGGTCCAGGAGATAGAGCCTCGATCATTCATATCAATTGGTATCAGAGCACAAGTTGTTGCCCAAGAAAATTCAGGTTAATCCGTTTTCAATTCTTCCGCAAAATTTCTGTTCTTGTTGCTGTTCTTCGTGTCAATATTCTGCACTCTCTTGTTTGTCTTCATAGTGTTGAATTCTTGGTGTTTTATTGCTGTCCAACACGTCCAATTTGTTAGAGAAAATTTCGTCTAAACTAGGGTTTCAAAATTAGGGTTTCTTTGGTCAAAATTTCATAACTTTGTTGATTCTTGTCCGAATTAAGTTCTTTCTTTTGCGTTTGATTCTTTATCTTGTCAACCATATCTTGCATTTTCATCAAACTTTTACCACAAGTCAAAAAGACAAGTTCTTGAACACTTTCTTGAACTTCTTGATTTTCTTGAAAATCCGAAGTGGTCAAAATTGAATTCTTGAGTTAGATTCTTGTTCCTTATCTTGAATCTTGAACTTTTTGTGAAAGTGGCATCTTGAAATTCCTTATATTTGGTGAGTTATTTGAAATTCTTGTTGGCTGAAATTTTTGAAGAAATTAAGGTTTGAACAACATAAGACAAGACAACAACCTCAAACCTAAGTACTTGTACTAGGTTCTTGTCTTAAAACCTTAAAGTTTTGATTTGTACAAGGTTGTCCGAACAAAAAAAAAAAAAAAAGAGGCCGTGCATTAAAAAAAAAAAAAAAAAAAGAAGGCCCAATTAAAAAAAAAAAAAAGATTCGGACCATTTAATAAAAAAAAAAAAAAACAGCCCAAGAAAAGAACTAATTTTCGTTCTTGTTTGTTCTTGAAAATCGCCAATATTGAAAGTGCCATATCTTGCTCAATACTTATCGGAATTAAGTGATTCAAATTGCATTCTCTTCATCTTAGAGTCTATTTTCTGAATATCTTAGCTTCTGGTAGTAAATCAATTATAACCCACACGTGTTCTTAAACCTCTTGTGACGTGTTTTCTTTGCTTAATTCTCTTGATTTCACTTGTGAAAGTTCTTGTGTGGAACTTGTTGATTGAGACTTGCTATCTAAATAATTGAACTTGGAGAGTCTTAATAGTCGCAACACATTCATTAATTGAGAGTATTAGCTAGGATAAACAAGAGAGAACACTACCTAAATAGAGTGGAGAGTACCTACTATCCAATAGTGAGGAACCCGAGAGGTATATACACATATATTTCTTGTGTTTTCACTAACATTGCAGGTTTATTAATCAATGGGGAGAAAAAGTAATAATACTCTTAAGTTGGAGATTGATGAATTAATGCAAACATTCCAAAAGTTGATACAACCACATGATGAAACTCAGGAGGCTACAACTACATCTTCAGCATGTGTACAAAAGTTTTATACAAGGTGCAATGTTCAAAGTACAGTATGTGCTACAGTGATTGACAGTGAGAAAAGCTCTAACTTTGCTAATGAGCTCATGGTAGAAAGGTTGAATTTACAAACCACTCCACATCCAAATCCTTACTTGCTGCAATGGAGTGATAATTGTGGTGAAGTATGGGTGACAATGCAAGTCAAGATTGCACTCTCAATTGGAAGGTACAAAGATGAGGTACTATGTGATATATGTCCTATGCAAACATCTTGTCTTTTATTGGGAAAACCGTGGCAGCTTGATTGCAAGGGTGCTTACAATGATCTCAAAAGTTGCTATTCACTCATGAAAGATGGTAAGAAGTTTAATATCCGAGCTTCAACACCTTGTGAAGTTTCTGAAGATCAAACTAGAATTTCTAAAGCTTGTAAAGAGATGAATGCCGCCAAGGAGAAGAAAGTTCAAGAGAAACAAAATGTAATAGCTAGAGCATCTTGTAATAGCCGAGCCTTAAGTGTTTCCAAATCTTGTAATTTTGCTTCTTCTAGCGAGTTTAAGAAAGCATTAGTAGCTAGGCAATCAATGTATTTACTTGATGATAGTGATCACCATTTGAATTGTTTGTTGCCTAGTTCTTTTGTTTTGCAGGTTTTTGGAGTTCCTAAGCATTTAATGGAGTTGCAAACAACTCATTATCAATTGGAAGGAGTCCAATCTGCCTTAGCTTATTTTCCACAAGGTAAGCAAGGTAAGTTAGGTAAGTATGAAAGCTTATTGGTTGATTTCAATGGTTTTAAAGTAAAGAACTTTGTTAACGTCAATGCTATTGATTTTCAAAGTTTGATTTCTATTTTGAATCAATTTCAATGTCTTTCACACACCTTTGAAACATTAGTTCGAAATTCTTTAACATGTGCATTAAAATCCGATGGTTTGTGTTTTGGTAAGCAAATTCTTTCACATAATTCTTCAATTATGAAATCACATTATTTTGTATTGAATGGATTTATGTATAGTTTCTTCACATGTTATGTTGCTTTTCTAATACATGAATTATATTTTGAGCTTAATGTTGTTAATTTCGAACTACATCAAACCTTTGTATGCCCTCATTCAAGTGTTAATTATATTGATTCTACTTGCTGGATTAATGATTCTTTTGATTATTTATTTCGTGACTTTGCTCACATTCATCAAGTTCAAAGAAGTCCATGGGTAACTCAACACTTGTATGGTAAGTTATCTCCGTTCCAAATTTCTTTTGAATTCCAAGAGGTAAAATTTTATGTTTACAACTATTCAATAGATTGTTTACATTTTAGTCTTTGGAATTACACTCTTACATTTGATAACTTTTGCATGTTGTTAAGGGTTTTAATACGTTCATGTGATTTACACTTTCTCAAGGATGCATATATGTATTCTTGTTATGAATATTCTTGTCCTTATGATTCTATTCATATATGTTTACATCCTTTGCTTACATTACATGTTAATAACGTAAATAGTGTGTTCATGAATGTTGCTAGTGAATTCATCTTTATTAGTTCTCTAATTAAGAACATTCGATTTTCTGATTTGCATAAACTACTTGATAGTTATTTGCATAATTGTTTTGAATTCATTGACTTCAACATTATGACTCATGCAAAATTTGTTAAGACTAATCATGATATATGTATTTCGATTTTGCATACATATTCTTCCCCTTCTATTCTTTTGGTGAAAGGAAATTATTCTAAGTCTTGTTTTAGATTATGTTACTTTCTTTTACCTTATACATTTGTCTTGTTTTGGCAGGATATCAATTCTTGTTGCTCGAGATGTGCATCTTCCCAATTTTATTTGGCTCGAGTTTGCATTGAGTTCATCATATTGGTGTTTGATCCAGGAACTCAAATTCAAGATTCGAGGACGAATCCTTTCAAGGAGGGAGGGAATGATGAGAATGAGCCCGTGTTTACGTCCATGGTGTTAAGTCAATTTTTCATCCTGAAACTTTCTGTCACGTTTTGGTATTATTGGCATAACTCTTTCGATATAACTCTGAATTGCACCATTCAAGAAGCTCTGGAACGATAAGAGATAGAGCTACAACTTTCGTGCTTTAAGTTTTCCAAGATTCTGACTTTATCACCGTCGAAAATGCCTCCAAAGTTGATGACGGGTTTCTGGCCGAATTTTCATCTCGAATTTCATGGACTACATTGAAGATCAAGATTGCGTGATTGGGCTTTGCCATTAATGGACGCCATTGATTAATCATTAGGATTTATTTTGTAATAATTAAGGTCCATTAACATTAATTAATTGGGCTTTAAGTCTTGGTTTAATTTTGATTTTTAATAAGTTACTTGGCCCAATTATCTTGGATGATAATTGCAAGTAATGGATTTAGGAAACTAAATTTGTTTAGGAAAGTAATCTCCTACTTTTTAGGAGATGTAATTCTTTTAGGAAATTAAGTTAGTTATTAGTTTCCTTTTCCAATTTGGAAAGTTGATTAGTTTACAACTTGGATTAGTTAGTTAGCTAAAGTCCATTGAATGTTAATTAATGGGCTTATTTACTTTTTAAGTTAAGTAGTTATTGTTATTCGTTTAGGAAAGTAGTTCCCTAAATTATAGGTTACTATTCACGTCACTATTCACGTGAATAGTACTGGTTAGTTTGTTAGTTAAGTTAGCAATCAATCCCACATTGGAATTGATCTAGGTTTTTGGCCAAAGTATTTCCTATATAAAGGAAAGGCCTTGTAACGTTTTTAAATAAGAAAATTGATGAATGAGAATTTCGAGATTTTTAGCTTGCTAAAAATTGTGATTAACACTTTGTGTTGTCCAAGCCTTGGAAAATTATTTAATTGTCCATTGTAGAAGCTTTGCCTTTAGCGTGACCTTTAGGTGACTTCACCATTGTTCTTTATTTAAAGAGCAGGCCAAATTAACTTGTTTAACTGATTGAATTTTCATAGGTTAAATTGAGTTCGTTTGTAATAAAACGTTGGGTTTGATTTACTCAATTCTTGGCGTTTTTCCTTTGATTGCTTTTCCGCCCGGTTTGTTTTGTGTTGCTTGTTCGTGATTTTGGTTCAACAACGATCCGAAGTTGTGGTGATTGTTTGGTCCAGGAGATAGAGCCTCGATCATTCATATCATATAACCTTTAAAAATGGAGGTTTGGCGAAAATTTTAAATTTCACTTTTTTTGACAATATTCCCTAGAATTCATGTTTACAATCCCAGTGGGTGCCAAAAATGATTTGAAAAAAAATCAAAATCAATGCATTTTTGAATTTTTTTTCTCATTTTTGGTTAACATACGTGTGTTATAGCCCATGAAAATGGGAGATTTAGGGAAAATTTTAAATTTCACTTTTTTCGACAACTTTCACTAGAATGCATGCTCAGAAGCGATGTGGGTGCCAAAAACGATTTGAAAAAAAGGCCAATATCAACGCGTTTTGGATTTTTTCATTTTCGGTTAAAATAGTGTGTTATAACCCATGAAACATGGAGATTTGGTGAAAATTTTAAAATTCACTTTTTTGACAATATTCACTAGAATGCATGTTCAAAATCTGGGTGGGTGTAAACAACAGTTCAAAAAATTCAAAGTCAATGCGTTTGTGGATTTTCTCGTTTTCGGTTAAAATAGTGTGTTATAACTCATGAAAAATGGAGGTTTGGTGAGAATTTTAAATTTTAATTTTTTTGACAATATTCACTAGAATGCATGTTCACAATCGGAGTGGGTGCAAAAAATAATATGAAAAATGTCAAAATCAACGCGTTTCTAGATTTTGACATTATCAGTTAAAATACGTGTGTTATAACCTATGAAAAATAGAGGTTTGGTAAAAATTTTAAATTTCACATTTTTGACAAATTTAACTAGAATGCTTAATTACAATTAATCGTAGTGGGTTCAAAAAAACGATAAGAAAAAAATCAACATTATTGCATTTTTGAATTTTCTCAATTTTTTTGTCTAAATACGTGTGTTATAACCCATAAAAATGGAGATTTAGTGAAAATTTTAAATTTCACATTTTTTGAAAATATTCACTAGAATGCATGTTCAAAATCAAGATGGGTGTAAATAACAGTTCAAAAAAGTCAAAATTAACGCATTTGTGGATTTTCTCATTTTCGGTTAAAATAGTGTGTTATAACCCATCAAAAATAGAGGTTTGGTGAGAATTTTAAATTTTAATTTTTTTGACAATATTCACTAGAATATATGTTCACAATCGGGGTGGGTGCAAAAAATAGTATGAAAAATGGCAAAATCAACGCGTTTCTAGATTTTGACATTTTCGGTTAAAATACGTGCGTGTTAACCAATTATTGCATTTTTGAATTTTCTCAGTTTTTTGTTAAAATACGTGTGTTATAACCCATTAAAAATGGAGATTTGGTGAAAATTTTAAATCTCAACATTTTTTGACAATATTCACTAGAATATATGTTCACAATCGTGGTGGGTGCAAAAATAGTCTGCAAAAAGTCAAAAGCAACGCTTTCTAAATATTGCCATTTTCGAATAAAATACGTGTGTAATAACCCACGAAAAATGGAGGTTTGTTGAAAATTTAAAATCTCAATTTTTTGACAATATTCCCAAGAATGCATGTCCACAATCAGAGTGGGTGTAAAAAATAGTCTAAAAAAAGTCAAAATCAACGCGTTTCTATTTTTTGCCATTTTGGATTAGAATTCGTGTGTTATAAACCATGAAAATGGAGGTTTGGTGAAAATTTTAAATCTCAATTTTTTTGACAATATTTACTAGAATGTAAGTTCACAATCAGAGTAGGTTTTGACATTTTCGGAGGTTTGGTGCAAAAAATAGTATGAAAAATGTCAAAATCAACGCGTTTCTAGATTTTGACATTTTCGGATAAAATACGTGTGTTCAAACCCATGAAAAATGGAGGTTTGTTAAAAATTTTAAATTTCACATTTTTTGACAAAATTAACTAGAATGCTTAATTACAATTATAGTGGGTGCAAAAAAAAAACGATAAGAAAAAAATCAACATTATTGCATTTTTGAATTTTCTCATTTTTTTATTAAAATAGGTGTGTTATAACCCATAAAAATGGAGATTTTGAGAAAATTTTAAATCTCAACATTTTTTACAATATTCACTAGAATGTATGTTCATAATCGTGGTGGGTGCAAAAAATAGTCTGCAAAATGTCAAAAGCAACGCTTTCTGAATGTTGCCATTTTAGAATAAATACGTGTGTTATAACTCATGAAAAATGAAAGTTTGCTGAAAATTTAAAATCTCAATTTTTTGACAATATTCACTAGATTGCATGTTCACAATCAGAGTGGGTGTAAAAAATAGTCTGAAAAAAGTCAAAATCAACGCGTTTTTGGATTTTGCAATTTTCGGTTAAAATACGTGTGTTATAATAACTAGGGCTGAGAACGAACACGAACGTTCACGAACAAGCTCGGGATCGGCTCGATTAAAGCTCGGCTCGAGCTCGTTTATTTAATAAATAAACGAACACGAACAAGATTTTAGGCTCGATTAATAAATGAACAATAAATGAACACATCGGTGAAAGCTCGTTTATGTTCATGAACAGCTCGTTAAAAAGCTCGTTTATAGCTCGATTAAAGCTCGTTTATAGCTCGATTAAAGCTCGTTAAAAGCTCGATCAAAATATTAATTATATAATATATATTGTACTTATATACTAAATATTAGAAATAATTATATTTTTATATATATTTATTAAGTCACAAATCACAATATACGAGTGTTTGAATTGTTATAATAAGCTAATATTTTATAGGCGTTTGAATTGATGTATTTATTTGAGTGAAAATTTATGTTAAAAAATTATACAATTGTAAAAAAGTTATTGTTTTTGTGAGAATTTTGAATTATTTAGTTGGTGTTGTTTCTTTGAACAATGTATGTTGTAATTTATTTTATTTACATTTGAATATAACTAATAGATTGTGTTAACTATTATCAAAATATTTGATATATTATTGTATCGTGATTGAATAATCTTATTTGTGCAAAAAAAAAGTGATAAAAAAAAAGAAAAAAAATTAAAATAAATAAAATAAATAAGAAAAAGTAATCGAGCTCGAGATCGAGCTCGAATAAAGGCTAAACGAGCCGATCCCGAGCCGAGCTCGATCTCGAAATTTTGTACTCGAGCTCGAGCTCGAGGACGAGTTCTAGGCTTGACTCGAGCTCGAGCCCGAAGAAAATTAAACGAGCCGAGCTCGAGTTATAACCCGGGAAAAATGGATGTTTGGCGAAAATTTTAAATTTCACTTTTTTGACAATATTAACTAGAATGGATGTTTACAATCCGAATGGGTGCCAAAAACGTTTTGAAAATAAATCAAAATTAGTACGTTTTTGGATTTTCCCATTTTTTGTTAAAATACGTGTG
Source organism: Ophiorrhiza pumila (assembly GCA_016586305.1). NCBI lineage: Eukaryota > Viridiplantae > Streptophyta > Magnoliopsida > Gentianales > Rubiaceae > Ophiorrhiza > Ophiorrhiza pumila. The sequence goes on from BLIW01000002.1 coordinate 41,329,930, forward strand.
TTATAGCCTATTACAATTGGTGATTTGGGGAAAATTTAAAATTTCAATTTTTTTGACAATATTCACCAGAATGCATGTTCACAATCGAAAAAGGTGCATAAAATAGTATGAAAAATGTCAAAATCTACACGTTTCTAGATTTTGACATTTTCGGTTAAAATACGTGTGTTATAACCCTTGAAAAATGGAGGTTTGGTAAAAATTTTAAATTTCATATTTTTTGACAAAATTAACTAGAATGCTTAATTACAATCGTAGCGGGTGCAAAAAACGATAAGAAAAAAATCAACATTATTGCATTTTTGAATTTTCTCATTTTTTGTTAAAATACGTGTGTTATAACCTACGAAAAATGGAGATTTGGTGAAAATTTTAAATCTCAATATTTTTTATAATATTCACTAAAATGTATGTTCACAATTAATCGTGCTCGGTGCAAAAAAATAGTCTGCAAAAAGTCAAAAGCAACGCTTTCTGAATGTTGCCATTTTCGAATAAAATACGTGTGTTATAACCCACGAAAAATGGAGGTTGTTGAAAAATTAAAATCTCAAATTTTTGGGAATATTCTCTAGAATGCATATTCACAATCAAAGTGGGTTCAAAAAATAGTCTGAAAAAAGTCAAAATCAACGAGTTTTTGGGTTTTGCCATTTTCGATTAGAATACGTGTGTTATAAACCATGAAAAATGGAGGTTTGGTTAAAATTTTAATATTCAATTTTTTTGACAATATTTACTAGAATGCAAGTTCACAATCAGAGTGGGTACGAAAAATAGTCTGAAAAAAGTAAAAATCAATGCATTTGTGGATTTTTTCATTTTTGGTTAAAATACGTGTGTTATAACCCTTAAAAAATGGAGGTTTGGCGAAAATTTTAAATTTCTCTTTTTTTGATAATATTCCCTAGAATGCATGTTTACAATCATAGTGGGTGCCAAAAACGATTTGAAAAAAATCGAAATCAATTTATTTTTGGATTTTTTAATTTTTGGTTAATATACATGTGTTACACATGAAAATGGGAGATTTAGGAAAAATTTTAAATTTCACTTTTTCGACAACTTTCACTAGAATGCATGCTCAGAAGCGATGTGGGTGCTAAAAACGATTTGAAAAAAAGGTCTAAATCAACGCGTTTTGGATTTTTCCATTTTCATTTAAAATAGTGTGTTATAACCCATGAAAATGAAGATTTGGTGAAAAGTTTAAATAAATTTTTTTTTGACAATATTCACTAGAATGCATGTTCAAAATCAAAGTGGGTGTAAACAACAGTTCGAAAAAGTAAAAAACAACGCGTTTGTGGATTTTCTTATTTTTGGTTCAAATAGTGTGTTATAACCCATTAAAAATAGAGGTTTGGAGAGAATTTTAAATTTCATTTTTTTTGACAATATTCACTAGAATGCATATTCACAATCGGGGTTGGTGCAAAAAATAGTATGAAACATGTCAAAATCAACTCGTTTCTAGATTTTGACATTTTCGGTTAAAATACGTCTGTTATAACCCATGAAAAATGGAGTTTTGATAAAAATTTCAAATTTTAGTTATTTTTGACAAAATTAACTAGAAGGCTTAATTACTATCGTAGTGGATGCAAAAAAACGATAAGAAAAAAATCAACATTATTGCATTTTTGAATTTTCTCATTTTTTGTTAAAGTATGTGAGTTATATTCAACATTTTTACAATATTCAATAGAATGCATGTTCACAATCGTGGTGGGTACAAAAAATAGTCTGCAAAAAGTCAAAAGCAAGCTTTTTGAATGCTGCCATTTTCGAATCAAATACGTGTGTTATAACCCACAAAAAATTGGAGGATTGTTAAAAATTTAAAATCTCAATTTTTTGACAATATTCACTAGAATGCATGTTCACAATCAGAGTAGGTGTAAAAAATAGTCTGAAAAAAAAGTCAAAATAATCGCGTTTCTGGGTTTTGCCATTTGCAGTTAGAATACGTGTGTTATAAACCATGAAAAATGGAGGTTTGATGAAAATTTTGAATCTCAATTTTTTTGACAATATTTACTAGAATGCAAGTTCACAATCGAGTGAGTGCAAAAAATAGTCTGAAAAAAGTCAAAATCAATGCATTGGTGGATTTTGCCATTTTCGGTTAAAATACGTGTGTTATAACCTTTGAAAAATGGAAGTTTGGCAAAAATTTTAAATTTCACTTTTTTTTGACAATATTCCTTAGAATGCATGTTTACAATCCTAGTGGGTGCCAAAAAAGGAGATTTGGGTAAAATTTTAAATTTCACTTTTTCCGAAAATTTTTACTAGAATGCATGCTCAGAAGCGCTGTGGGTGCCAAAAACGATTTCAAAAAATGTCAAAATCAACGCGTTTTGGATTTTTCTATTTTTTGTTAAAATAGTGTGTTATAACCCACAAAAAATTGTAGATTTGGTGAAAATTTTAAATTTCACATTTTTTGACAATATTCACTTGAATGCATGTTCAAAATCAGTGTGGGTGTAAACAACAGTTCGAAAAAGTCAAAATCAGCGCGTTTGTGAATTTTCTCATTTTTGGTTAAAATAATGTGTTATAACCAATGAAAAATGGAGATTTTGTGAGAATTTTAAATTTCAATTTTTTGAAAATATTCAGTAGAATGAATGTTCACAATCTGGGTGGGTGCAAAAAATAGTATAAAAAATGTCGAAATCAATGCATTTGTAGATTTTAACATTTTCGGTTAAAATACGTGTGTTATAGTCCACGTAAAATGGAGGTTTGGTAAAAATTTTAATTTTCACTTTTTTTGACAAAATTAACTAAAAGGCTTAATTACAATCGTAGTGGGTGCAAAAAATAATAAGGAAAAAATTCACATTATTGCATTTTTTGAAGTTTCTCATTTTTTTGTTAAAATACAAGTGTTATAACCCATGGAATACGTGTGTTATAAACCATAAAAATTGGAGATTTGATGAAAATTTTAAATCTCAATGTTTTTGACAATATTCACTACAATGCATGTTCACAATCGTAATGGGTGCAAAAAATAGTCTGCAAAAACTTAAAAGCAACGCTTTCTGAATGTTGCCATTTTCGAATAAAATACGTGTGTTATAACCCACGAAAAATGGAGGTTTGGTGAAAATTTAAAATTTCAATTTTTTGACAATATTCACTAGATTGCATGTTCACAATCAGAGTGGGTGTAAAAAATAGTCTGGAAAAAAGTGAAAATCAAAGCGTTTCTAGATTTTTGCCATTTTCGATTAGAATACATGTGTTATAAACTATGACAAATGAAGGTTTTGTGAAAATTTTAAATCTCAATTTTTTTGGCAATATTTACTAGAATGCTAGTTCACAATCAGAGTGGGTGCAAAAAATAGTCCGAAACAAGTCAAAATCAATGTATTTGTGGATTTATCAATTTTCGGTTAAAATACGTGTGCTATAACCCTTAAAAAATGGAGGTTTAGCGAAAATATTAAATTTCTCTTTTTTTGACAATATTTCCTAGAATACATGTTTACAATCCAAGTGGGTGCAAAAACGATTTAAAAAAAAATCAAAATCAATACGTTTTTGAATTTTCTCATTTTCGGTTAAAATTCGTGTGTTATAGCCCATCAAAATTAGAGATTTGGGGAAAATTTTAAATTTCACTGTTTTCGAAAATTTTTACTAGAATACATGCTCAGAAGCGATGTGGGCGCCAAAAACTATTTGAAAAAATGTCAAAATCAACGTGTTTTGAATTTTTCCATTTTCGATTAAAATCGTGTGTTATAACACATGAAAAATCGAGATTTGGTAAAAATTTAAATTTTCACATTTTTTGACAATATTCACTAGAATGCATATTCAAAATCATAGTGGGTGTAAACAACAATTCGAAAAAGTCAAAATCAACGCGTTTGTGGATTTTTTTCGTTTTCGGTTAAAATAGTGTGTTATAACCCATGAAAAAAGGAGGTTTGGTGAGAATTTTAAATTTTAACTTTTTTGACAATATTCACTAGAATGCATGTTCACAATCGGGGTGGGTGCAAAAAATAGTATGAAAAATGTCAAAATAAACGTTTTTCTAGCTTTTCACATTTTCGGTAAAAATACGTGCGTTATAACCCATGAAAAATGGAGTTTGGCAAAAATTTTAAATTCCCTTTTTTTCGATAAAATTAACTAGAAGGCTTAATTACAATCGTAGTGGATGCAAAAAAAACAATAAGAAAAAAATCCACATTATTGCATTTTTGAATTTTATTATTTTATGTTAAAATACGTGTGTTATAACCCATGAAAAATTGAGTTTTGGTGAAAATTTTAAATTTCACATTTTTTGACAATATTCACTAGAATGCATGGTTAAAATCAGGATGGGTGTAAACAACAGTTCAAAAAAGTCAAAATTAACGCGTTTGTGGTTTTTCTCGTTTTCGGTTAAAATAGTGTGTTATAACCCATGAAAAATGGAGGTTTAATGAGAATTTTAATTTTTAATTTTTTTGACAATATTCACTAGAATATATGTTCACAATCGGGGTGGGTGCAAAAAATAATATGAAAAATGACAAAATCAACGCGTTTAAAGATTTTGACATTTTTGATTAAATTACGTGCGTTATAACCCATGAAAAATGGAGTTTGGTAAAAATTTTAAATTTAATTTTTTTTGACGTAATTAACTAGAATGCTTAATTACAATCGTAGTGGGTGCAAAAAACGATAAGAAAAAAATCTACATTATTGCATTTTTGAATTTTCTCATTTTTTTCTTAAAATACGTGTGTTATAACCCATGAAAAATGGAGATTTGGTAAAAATTTTAAATCTCAACAATTTTTACAATATTCACTAGAATGCATGTTCACAATCGTGATGGGTGCAAAAAATAGTCTGCAAAAAGTCAAAAGCAACGCTTTTTGATTGTTGCCATTTTCGAGTAAAATACATGTTATAATCAACGAAAAATGGAGGTTTGGTGAAAATTTTGAATCTCAATTTTTTGACAATATTCACTAGAATGCATGTTCACAATCAGAGTGGGTAGAAAAATAGTCTGAAAAAAAGTCAAAATCAACGCGTTTCTGGGTTTTGCTATTTTCGGTTAGAATACCTGTGTTTTAAACCATGAAAAATGGAGGTTTGGTGAAAATTTTAAATCTCAATTTTTGACAATATTTACTAGAATGCAAGTTCACAATCAGAGTGGGTGCAAAAAATAGTCTGAAAAAGTCAAAATCAATGCATCTGTAGATTTTGCCATTTTGGGTTAAAATACGTGTGTTATAACCCTTGAAAAACGGAGGTTTGGCGAAAATTTTAAATTTCACTTTTTTTGACAATATTCCCCATAATGCATAATTACAATCCAAGTGGGCACCAAAAACGATTTGAAAAAAAATCAAATTCAATGCATTTTCTCATTTTCTCATTTTCGGTTAAAATAAATGTGTTATAGCCCATGAAAAAAAGAGATTTGGGAAAAATTTTAAATTTCACTTTTTTCGACAATTTTTACTAGAATGCATGCTCAAAAGCGACGTGGGTGCCAAAAACGATTTGGAAAAAGGTCAAAATCAACGCGTTTTGGATTTTTTCATTTTCTGTTAAAATAGTGTGTTATAACCCATGAAAAATGGAGATTTGGTGAAAATTTCAAATTTCACATTTTTTGACGATATTCTTTAGAAATCATGTTCAAAATCATGGTGGGTGTAAACAACAGTTTGAAAAAGTCAAAGTCAACGAGTTTGTGGATTTTGTCATTTTCGGTTAAAATAGTGTGTTATAACCCATGAAAAATGGAGATTTGGTGAGAATTTTAAATTTCAATTTTTTAACAATATTCACTAGAATGAATATTCGCAATCGGGGTAGGTGCAAAAAATAGTATAAAATATGTCAAAATCAACGCTCTTCTAGATTTTCACATTTTCGGTTAAAATTCGTATGTTATAACCCATGAAAAATAGAGGTTTAGTAAGAATTTTAAATTTCTACCAAGCTTTAGTTTGCTGCCGATCCTATGTGCCAGATTAATGAATTTGGCGCATTGTGCCTTAAATGTATCTTGGTGGCAGGATGCAGTTGTAAGGTCTTGGTCATATGCTTACAATGATCTCATGTACTCTCTCTGCCGAAGTTGTTGATATGTATTGTAGTCCATGTGCTTTGGACTGTCCATAAAGGCAGAATTTATGGCTCAAGGTTGTGATCATCCTACCGTACTCAAACTGTAATCACTAGCTTCATGTAGGATGCTTTGGTTTTTTCATTGGAAAATAGAAAGTTATACTCTAGTTGCCCTAGAGTACACACTTTCTGTGTTCCATTTTTGTCATTTAATCACACATCATGTAATGGAGTAGTGCTCCATATTTCTTGCTTTTCGATTGTAACGATGCTTGGGTATATCCAGTATCGTATTTTACCCATTACGTATATATATGCTCGGTTAAAAAAAATTAACTAGAAGGCTTAATTACAATCGTAGTAGGTGCAAAAAAACGATAAGAAAAAATCCACATTATTGCATTTTTGAAGTTTCTCATTTTTTGTTAAAATACGAGTGTTATAACCTATGGAAAATGGAGATTTGGTGAAAATTTTAAATCTCAATTTTTTTGACAATATTCACTAGAATGCATGGTCACAATCGTAATGGGTCCAAAAAATAGTCTGCAAAAAGTTAAAAGCAACGCTTTCTGAATGTTGCCATTTTCGAATAAAATACATGTGTTATAACCCACGAAAATAAAGGTTTGGTGAAAATTTAAAATCACAATTTTTTGACATTATTCACTAGAATGCATGTTCACAATCAAAGTGGGTGTAAAAAACAGTCTGAAAAAAAAGTCAAAATCAATGCGTTTTTGGGTTTTGCCATTTTCGATTAAAATACGTGTGTTATAAACCATGACAAATGGAGGTTTGGTGAAAATTTTAAACCTCAATTTTTTTGAGAATATTTACTAGAATGCAAGTTCACAATCAAAGTGGGTGCAAAAAATAGTCCAAAAAAGTCAAAATCAATGTTTTTGCCGATTTATCAATTTTCAGTTAAAATACGTGTGTTATAACCCTTAAAAATGGAGGTTTGGCGAAAATATTAAATTTCTCTTTTTTTGACAATATTCCCTAGAATGCATGTTTACAATCCAAGTGGGTGCCAAAAACGATTTGAAAAAAATCAAAATCAATTCATTTTTTAATTTTCTTATATTGAGTTAAAATTCGTGTGTTATAGCCCATTAAAATTAGAGATTTGGGGAAAATTTTAAATTTCAATTTTTTCGAAAATTTTCACTAGAATGCATGCTCAGAAGTGATGTGGGTGCCAAAAACAATTTGAAAATGGAGATTTGGTGAAAATTAGTGTGTTATAACCCAAGAAAAATGGAGATTTGGTGAAAATTTAGAATTTCACATTTTTTGACAATATTCACTAGAATGCATGTTCAAAATCAGGGTGGGTGTAAACAACAGTTCGAAAAAGTCAAAATCAACGCTTTTGTGAATTTTTTTCGTTTTCGGTTGAAATAGTGTGTTATAACCCATGAAAAAAGAAGGTTTGGTGAGAATTTTAAATTTCAATTTTTTTGACAATATTCACTAGAATGCATGTTCACAATTAGGGTAGGTGCAAAAACAGTATGAAAAATGTCAAAATCAACACGTTTCTAGATTTTTACATTTTCGGTAAAAATACATGTTATAACCCATGAAAAATGGAGTTCGGTAAAAATTTTAAATTTCACTTTTTTTTGACAAAATTAACTAGAATTCTTAATTACAATCGTAGTATGTGTAAAAAACGATAAGAAAAAAATCAATATTATTGCAATTTTGAATTTTCTCATTTTTTTGTTAAAATAGTGTGTTATAACCCATGAAAAATAGAAATTTGGTGAAAATTTTAAAGTTCACATTTTTGACAATATTCACTAGAATGCATGTTCAAAATCATGGTGGGTGTAAACAACAGTTCAAAAAATATCAAAAATCAGCGCGTTTGTGGATTTTCTCGTTTTCGGTTAAAATAATGTGTTATATAACTCATGAAAAATGGAGGTTTGGTGAGAATTTTAAATTTTAATTATTTTGACAATATTCACTAGAATGCATGTTCACAATCGGGGTGGGTGCAAAAAATAGTATGAAAAATGTCAAAATCAACGCGTTTCTAGATTTTGACATTTTCGGTTAAAATACGTGTTATAACCCATGAAAAATGGAGGTTTGGTAAAAATTTTAAATTTCACTTTTTTGACAAAATTAACTAGAAGGCTTAATTACAATCATAGTGGGTGCAAAAAAACGAAAAGAAAAAAATCCACATTATTGCATTTTTGAATTTTCCCATTTTTTGTTAAAATACGTGTGTTATGACCCATGAAAAATGGAGATTTGGCGAAAATTTTAAATATAATTTTTAAACAATATTCACTAGAATGCATGTTCACAATCTTGGTGGGTGCGAAAAATAGTCTGCAAAAAGTCAAAAGCAACGCTTTCTGAATGTTGAAAAAGGTCAAAATCATCGCGTTTTGGATTTTTCCATTTTCAATTAAAATATAACCCATGAAAAATGGAGTTTGGTAAAAATTTTAAATTTCATTTTTTTGACAAAATTAACTAGAATGCTTAATTACAATCGTAGTGGGTGCAAAAAACGATAAGAAAAAAATCAATATTATTGCAATTTTGAATTTTCTCATTTTTTTTGTTAAAATAGTGTGTTATAACCCATGAAAAATGGAAATTTTGTGAAAATTTTAAAGTTCACATTTTTGACAATATTCACTAGAATGCATCTTCAAAATCATGGTGGGTGTAAACAACAGTTCAAAAAAAATCAAAATCAACGCGTTTGTGGATTTTCTCGTTTTCGGTTAAAATAATGTGTTATAACCCATGATCTCAAGTTAACCACTAAAATGTGGTTGTTTAGCCCCAACAGATTGTTTAGCCCCAACAGAAGGGAGTTCTCAAGATGATGCTTCTACTGGAAGAAGAGTTCTTGCAGGTGGAAACAGCGCCACAGCTCCTTTTTCTGGATTTGAGTATTTCCTGTAAGATGCCTTGAGCTTGTTAAAACTCGCTACCTTTCTTATCGTGTTATCCGCCCAATCAGTCAGAGGTCCACTACCTAACCAGTTATCATAACACATATCCATATTCCCATCACCCATAATCCATCCAATATGCTCCTCACATACATGTCGTGTCCGCAGCATCCGTTTCCATACATAAGAATCCACCAATCTTTCTCCAACGGTCATAGGGTGCGCGGATCCACAATATTTGGTATGCATGAATCTAGCCGACAAAGACTTAACTATACGAAATTCCCACCACATTTTAATTGAGAATGCCAAAACCACATCATGCAAATCTCGAAAACCAACACCGCCCTCATCTTGTGGGAGACACAACTTTTGCCAAGCAATCCAATGAATACCTTCATCCTCACGACTGCCACCCCATAGGAATTTTGCAAATAACATATGCATCGTATGTAAAACTCTTCTAGGTGGATTTAAAACTGCCAATAAATGTATAGCCATAGATGAGAGAACACTTCTAATAAGAATAATCCGTCCACCAAACGATAAAAATCGCCTATGAAAAGACATAATTCTTTGCTGAATCTTGCCTATCATATCAGCAAAAAAGGTAGCCCGTGTACGACCAACAAAAACTGGACATCCCAAGTATATCATAGGAAACTCCTTCTGTACAAAACCTGTCTGCTGCTGAATAATAGTATGAATCCCGTGATGAGCTCTTGGATGTGCAAAATAATGCGATTTCCCCACGTTGATCAGTTGGCCAGACACACTTTGATATTCAGCAAGAATACGCATAGTGCATTCCAAAGATTTCCTTTTAGCAGTTGCAAAGATTAATACGTCGTCCGCATAAGCCAAATGTGTCACCACAGGAGCTCCTCTAGTCGTCTTGAATGGCAGAAAATTCCGCACATTCACTAGGTCATTGAGACCCCTTGATAAAACCTCCGCTGCCAAAATGAACAACATAGGAGACAATGGGTCACCTTGTCGTAGTCCTCTCGTTGACTTAAAGAAACCATGAGACTGACCATTTATGATCACTGAAAACCAGCAGTCTGAAATGCACCGCCAAATCATGTCTATCCATGTTTCTCCAAATCCAAACCTTCGCAATACTTGAAGCAAAAAATTCCAAGAAACTCTGTCATAAGCTTTTGCCATATCCAACTTGAATATAACATTATGCTTGTGATATCGACCTCCCATTGTGTGGACCAATTCTTGAGCTAGCAACACATTATCAGCAATTTTTCGTCCACGTACAAAACCACTCTGTTGCTCTGAAATCAATTGAGGGAGCACCGTTGCCAATCTATTAGACAAAATCTTAGTAACAATTTTGTTCAAAACTGTGCATAAGCTTATCGGTCTGTAATCTACCATTCCTTCACAATTTTTCTTCTTGGGAATAAGCACTAGGGACGTTGATGTAAATGATCTCGGGAAGGAACCTCCTGCAAAAAATTCTAGTACTGCTTGGAAAACATCATCTCCAATAATATCCCAGGCTGATACAAAAAAACAGCTCGTGAATCCATCTGGTCCTGGCGCCGAATCTCCATCAAACTCCTTAACCACTGCATGGACTTCCTCTTTGGTTGGCCAAGCGGATAGCGCATTATTATCTTCCAAAGTTAATAAACATGGAACCCGACTTAAACTCTCCAAATCCACTCCTCCATGTTGCTCTGTGAATAGATTCTGAAAATACCTTATAGCTTCATGCGCAATAGACCTTGGATCCTCCAACCACACCCCATCGTCTCCCTTTATTCTGTGAATCGCATTCGATGCCCTTCTTCCTTTCACATAATTATGAAAGAAACTTGTATTCCTATCGCCATCCTTTTCCCATTTTAAATGAGCTTTCTGCTTCCAAAATATTTCCTCATCCCCCAAGAGTTTCTTGAGTTGAGCCTGGGTCCGATTGTACTCATTCCAAGCAGTGTCCGAAGTATCCGTCTGTACCTGTATTTCAGCCATTTGCACTATCTCCTCTGCAGACCTTATGGCCTCAAATATATCCCCTACCACCATTTTATTCCAATAAATAAGAGCAGCCCTTGTACTTTTCAATTTTTGCCAAAGCTTTACCATTGGTCTGCCACCTCCAGTATATCCAAGCCAAGCATCTTGCACCACTTTCAAGAAATCCCTTCTTCCAACCCAAAAATTCATAAATTTAAAATACCTTCTGATACTTACCTCATTGTCTTCAATGGAAAGTAACAAAGGACAGTGATCAGAGCAAGTTCTGCTTAAGTGATGAACTGTAGTTTTGAACCTTGAATTCCACAGCATATTCTTCAAAGCACGATCCAGCCTCTTCCACAGCCTCGGTCGTCGTTGCCAGTTATTACACCAAGTGTAATCAGAACCAACAAAACCACAATCTAGTAAACCAGTATCTGTAATGAATGTATTAAAATCCGTTGTATCCCCAATAGAAAAAGGCGATCCTCCTTTCTGTTCAGTCGGATCCAAGATCGTATTAAAATCCCCAATCACAAGCCATGGTAATCCATTATAATTCAAACCCATCAAATCATCCCATAGTGCTCGTCTAGCTACCACAGTAGTGAATGCATGTACAAAAGATACAAGATATTGAGCATTAGACCACATCACAGATATTTGTAATGTCATAGATTGCGCCTCTTTCAATATTGTTTGACACATCAAATGCTGCGAGAACAAGACCCACAATCTACCTTCGTCATTAGCTAAGCATTGTGCAAAGCCCAACCTTTTTTTTATATCCTCCATTTCAGATAAAGGCAATTTCGGTTCAGAAATACATAATAATTGTAATTTATGCATTCGTATCATTTTCTTTAAGCGACGTTGAGTTGCAACATTTGCTACACCCCGTGCATTCCAAAACATGGCTTTCAACATTTAAAACCACTTAAATAATGAGTTTCAGCTTTACCTTTTTTCGACCTGCAGGCTCGTTGAGGTTGTACTACCATAGTTTTCTGGTTTTTGATGTTTTTGGATATTGAAGAATCCAAGTTGAGACCATCATGTATATCTTTCTCTAAAACTCCAAAACTGTTGCCATCCGCGGAATGTATAGAAAAGGAGTCCTCAATTTCATCATCTGAATCCGTCTCATGCAGCACTACATTTTGCGATGTCTGCCCCTGTAAACCCCGTTTCATAAGACCCGCTTCCTTTCCTATCTCAGTTTATGCAGGAACTATTTCTCTCATCCCTTCAGACTCCTCAACATTATCAACATCTGCCTGGTACAATTGTCGGTTTAGTGTCTCAAGATCAATTTGTAATGTACTTTCTGTCCCTGTAGCATCCAACAGAACATCGACGTTGTCCTCCACTTCTTTGTTCACCGAAACAACATTCAAGTCATCCTCCTGTGCACAAGTCTTCAAACCCATCGCCCTTGTTTTCTCCTCATTAATCTTGGACCCATGTAAACCTTCAATTATGGGACTTGGGCATTCAATCTCCACTATCTTCTCAGCCGAAATATTGGTCCCATGTGGAATAATGGGATTGGAACACTCAGCTGTGGGGTTTAGGTCCGAAGCATTCAACAAATTCTCATCCAAAATTCTTTCATCAATTACAGTGATAACATTGCTATGTAGAGGATCTATTATGGAGGCTTGTGCCACATGTATCTTAGAAGGCAATTTATCATTCAAATCTGACTTACAATTTAAAATATTTCCGGAAATTTTTTGGAACACAAAATCCCAATCAATTGTTTGCGGATTACTCCCCTTTTGCGAATTAGAGTCCACCACCTTGCTAGGCTCAAGTTCCAGCCCTCCTTCCGTCTCAAGTAGCTGCGTGGGTTGCCCAGTCGACACCACAGCATCCACCAGCGTGCCTGCCGTCTCCTGCCACTGCCCAGCCGACAACGATGGGTCCTCCACAACAACCGGAGCCTTTCCTTTATCTCTGGCCAGAGCAGGTGCAACAGCAGGGCCACCAACCTTCACTCCAGCCCTATTCAGATTATGTGGATTATTCTCCAGCAACAATTGCTTGGGGGATATATCAACAGTAGGTTTTGGTTTCCAATTTTGTTGCACACGATTTTCATTCGAATTACAGCCGCCATGTGTGTGACCTTGCCGAAAGCAGGCAGTACAGTATGCTGGCAAATTTTCAGGAATAATCTTCTGCCAAAAACCCTCTCCATCGTCTCCATGCTCAATCCAAATTCGTGAGGGTATTTCCCGCAGCAAGTCGATCTCCACATTCACCCTTACAACACTCGGCCGAACCAAATTCAATGTCGCAGCATCCACGGAAATTGGAACCCCAACAGCCTTCATGATGGAGAAGAGCACACTATTATCAAACAGGTGACAAGGAAGACCCGGCAATTGAAACCACACAGGAACGACAGAAGTTTCCTTGGCTGTTTGGAAGGACGGTGACCATTTAAAAACCCGCATTGGATATTTTCCAATTTGCCAAATTCCCCTGGTCCATACTCGATGGAAATCAGCCTCCGAATGAAACCGCAGCAGGACGTGTCTATAATCAATCAGCCCTACCTCGAGAGCAGCCTTGAAATCCAGTTTTGAAAGAGTTTTTCGAATCTCCTCCAACGACGGTCTCCCATGGGAAAATTTACCTACCAACGCATGCTTGAAAGGGACCGAAAGTTTATCAATTACTGCAGAAGAAATTTTGATAGCCACCTCCCCTTTGTGGACGAAAAGAGGTAACTCCAGTAGAGGTTGTGGATTCGTAGCGAACATCTGGGCAAAGGATTTTTTAGAAAAATCCGGTGGCAATGTCCTCTTGGCCGGCTGCCCCTCAGCCCTAGGCTAAAGGGCTTCCATAAAACCGTGATGAATAAGCTAAAAAAGGAAAGTAAGAAAGGACTGTCGTGTGTTATATCTAGAGTTGGTGTTATAACCCATGAAAAATGGAGGTTTGGTGAGAATTTTAAATTTTACTTTTTTTGACAATATTCACTAGAATGCATGTTCACAATCGGGGTGGATGCAAAAAATAGTATGAAAAATGTCAAAATCAACGCGTTTCTAGATTTTGACATTTTCGGTTAAAATACGTGTGTTATAACCCATGAAAAATGGAGGTTTGGTAAAAATTTTAAATTTCACTTTTTGGACAAAATTAACTAGAAGGCTTAATTACAATCATAGTGGGTGCAGAAAAACGAAAAGAAAAAAATCCACATTATTGCATTTTTGAATTTTCTCATTTTTTGTTAAAATACGTGTGTTATAAACCATGAAAAATGGAGATTTGGCGAAAATTTTAAATATAATTTTTTTGACAATATTCACTAGAATGCATGTTCACAATCGTGGTGGGTGCAAAAAATAGTCTGCAAAAAGTCAAAAGCAACGCTTTCTGAATGTTGAAAAAGGTCAAAATCATCGCGTTTTGGATTTTTCCATTTTCAATTAAAATATAACCCATGAAAAATGGAGTTTTTGACAAAATTAACTAGAATGCTTAATTACAATCGTAGTGGGTGCAAAAAACGATAAGAAAAAAATCAATATTATTGCAATTTTGAATTTTCTCATTTTTTTTGTTAAAATAGTGTGTTATAACCCATGAAAAATGGAAATTTGGTGAAAATTTTAAAGTTCACATTTTTGACAATATTCACTAGAATGCATGTTCAAAATCATGGTGGGTGTAAACAACGGTTCAAAAAAAAATCAAAATCAACGCGTTTGTGGATTTTCTCGTTTTCGGTTAAAATAATGTGTATAACTCACGAAAAATGGAGGTTTGGTGAGAATTTTAAATTTTAATTTTTTTGACAATATTCACTAGAATGCATGTTCACAATCGGGGTGGGTGCAAAAAATAGTATGAAAAATGTCAAAATCAATGCGTTTCTAGATTTTGACATTTTCGGTTAAAATACGTGTGTTATAACCCATGAAAAATGGAGGTTTGGTAAAAATTTTAAATTTCACTTTTTTGACAAAATTAACTAGAAGGCTTAATTACAATCATAGTGGGTGCAAAAAAATGAAAAGAAAAAAATCCACATTATTGCATTTTTGAATTTTCTCATTTTTTGTTAAAATACGTGTGTTATAACCCATGAAAAATGGAGATTTGGCGAAAAATTTAAATATAATTTTTTTGACAATATTCACTAGAATGAATGTTCACAATCGTGGTGGGTGCGAAAAATAGTCTACAAAAAGTCAAAAGCAACGCTTTCTGAATGTTGAAAAAGGTCAAAATCATCGCATTTTGGATTTTTCCATTTTCAATTAAAATAGTGTGGTCAAACCCATGAAAAATGCAGATTTGGAGAAAATTTTAAATTTAATATTTTTTGACAATATTCACTAGAATGCATGTTCAAAACCGGGGTGGGTATAAACAAAAGTTCGAAAAAGTCAAAATCAACGCGTTTGTGGATTTTCTCATTTTCTGTTAAAATAGTGTGTTATAACCCATGAAAAATTGAGGTTTGGTGAGAATTTTAAATTTCAATTTTTTTGACAATATTCATTAGAATGCATGTTGACAATTGGCGAGGGTGCAAAAAACAGTACGAAAAAAGTCAAAATCAACGTGTTTTTGAATTTTTTCATTTTAGTTAAAATAGATTGTTATATCCAATGAAAAATGGAGATTTTGTGAAAATTTTAAATTTTGGTTTTTTTGACAATATTCACTGGAATACATGTTCACGATTGAGTGGGTGTAAAATACAGTACGAAAAAGTCAAAATCAACGCGTTTGTGAATTTTCTCGTTTTCGGTTAAAATAGTATGTTATTACACGTGAAAAATGGAGGTTCAGTGAGAATTTTAAATTTCACTTTTTTTTACAATATTCACTGGAATGCATGTTGAAACTTGGCGTGGGTACAAAAAAATGGTACGAAAAAGTCAAAATAAACGGATTTTTGGATTTTGCCATTTTCAGTTAAAATAGTGTGTTATAACCCATGAAAAATGAAGGTTTTTGTGAAAATTTTAAATTTCACTATTTTTGACAATATTCACTAGAATGTATGTTCACAATCACTATGAGTGCAAAAAATGGAACGAAAAAAATAAAAATTAATGCCTTTTTGGATTTTCTTATTTTCGATTAGAATACGTGTATTATAACCCATGAAAAATGGAGATTTGGAAAAAATTTTAAATTTCAATTTTATTGACACTATTTACTAGAATGTATGTTTACAATCAGCGTGGGTGCCAAAAATGATTTGAAAAAGGTCAAAATCAACGCGTTTTGGATTTTTCCATTTTTGGTTAAAATATTGTGTTATAACCCATGAAAAATGGAGATTTGGTGAAAATTTTAAATTTAACATTTTTTGACAATATTCCTTAGAATGCATGTTCAAAATCGGGGTGGGTATAACAGCAGTTCGAAAAAGTCAAAATCAACGCTTTTATGGATTTTCTCATTTTCGGTTAAAATAGTGTGCTATAACCCATGAAAAATGGAGGTTTGGTGAGAATTTTAAATTTCAATTTTTTTGACAATATTCATTAGAATGCATGTTAACAATTGCCAAAGGTGCAAAAATTAGTACGAAAAGAGTCAAAATCAACGTGTTTTTGAATTTTGCCATTTTTAGTTAAAACAGTGTGTTATAACTCATGAAAAATGGAGGTTTTATGAAAATTTTAAATTTTGGTTTTTTTGACAATATTCACTAGAAAGCATGTTCACGATTAAGCGGGTGTTAAAAACAGTAGGAAAAAAAGTCAAAATCAACGCGTTTACAATATTCACTGGAATGCATGTTGACAATTGGCGTGGGTACAAAAAACAGTATGAAAAAAGTCAAAATAAATGCATTTTTTGATTTTGCCATTTTCTTTTAAAATAGTGTGTTATAACCCATGAAAAATGGAGGTTTTTGTGATAATTTTAAATTTCTCTATTTTAGACAATATTCACTAGAATGAATGTTTACAATCGCCGTGAATGCAAAAAATGGTGCGGAAAAAAATCAAAAATCAAAATCAATGTCTTTTTGGATTTTCTCATTTTCGGTTAGAATACATATATTATAACCCATGAGAAATGGAGATTTGGGAAAAAATTTCAATTTCAATTTTATTGACATTATTTACTAGAATGCATGTTCACAATCGGCGTGAAAATTTTAAATTTTGGTTTTTTTGACAATATTCACTAGAAAGCATGTTCACGATTAAGTGGGTGTTAAAAACAGTAGGAAAAAAAGTCAAAATCAACGCGTTTATAATATTCACTGGAATGCATGTTGACAATTGGCGTGGGTACAAAAAACAGTATGAAAAAAGCCAAAATAAATGCATTTTTGTATTTTGCCATTTTCAGTTAAAATAGTGTGTTATAACCCATGAAAAATGGAGGTTTTTGTGAAAATTTTAAATTTCTCTATTTTAGACAATGTTCACTAGAATGAATATTTACAATCGCCGTGAATGCAAAAAATGGTGCGAAAAAAAATCAAAAATCAAAATCAATGTCTTTTTGGATTTTCTCATTTTCGGTTAGAATACGTATATTATAACCCCATGAGAAATGGAGATTTGGGAAAAAATTTAAATTTCAATTTTATTGACATTATTTACTAGAACGCATGTTCACAATCAGCGTGGGTGCCAAATACGATTTGAAAAAGGTTAAAATCAACGCGTTTTGGATTTTTCCATTTTCGGTTAAAATAGTGTGTTATAGCCCATGAAAAATGGAGATTTGGTGAAAATTTTAAATTTAACATTTTTTTTAAAATATTCACAAGAACGCATGTTCAAAATCAGGGTGGGTATAAACAGCAGTTTGAAAAAGTCAACATTAACGCATTTGTGGATTTTCTCATTTTGGTTAAAATAGTGTGTACCCATGAAAAATGGAGGTTTGGTGAGAATTTTAAATTTCAATTTTTTGGCAATATTCATTAGAATGCATGTTGACAATTGATGAGGGTGCAAAAAACATTACGAAAAAAGTCAAAATCAACGTGTTTTTGAATTCTTCCATTTTTAGTTAAAATAGTTTGTTATATCCAATAAAAAATGGAGGTTTGGTAAAAATTTTAAACCTCAATTTTTTTTGACAATATTTACTAGAATGCAAGTTCACAATTAGAGTGGGTGCAAAAAATAGTCCAAAACAAGTCAAAATCAATGTTTTTGCGGATTTATCAATTTTCAGTTAAAATACGTGTGTTATAACCCTTAAAAAATGGAGGTTTTGTCGAAAATATTAAATTTCTTTTTTTTTGACAATATTCCCTAGAATGCATGTTTACAATCCAAGTGGGTGCCAAAAACGATTTGAAAAAAATCAAAATCAATGCATTTTTTTATTTTCTCATATTCGGTTAAAATTCGTGTGTTATAGCCCATTAAAATTGGAGATTTGGGAAAAATTTTAAATTTCAGTTTTTTCGAAAATTTTCACTAGAATGCATACTCAGAAGTGATGTGGGTGCCAAAAACAATTTGAAAATGGTCAAAATCAACGCGTTTTGGATTTTTCCATTTTCGGTAAAAATAGTGTGTTATAACCCAAGAAAAATGGAGATTTGGTGAAAATTTAGAATTTCACATTTTTTGACAATATTCACTGGAATGCATGTTCAAAATCAGGGTGGGTGTAAACAACAGTTCGAAAAAGTCAAAATCAACGCTTTTGTGAATTTTTTTCGTTTTCGGTTAAAATAGTATGTTATAAGCCATGAAAAAAGAAGGTTTGGTGAGAATTTTAAATTTCAATTTTTTTGACAATATTCACTAGAATGCATGTTCACAATCGGGGTGGGTGCAAAAAACAGTATGAAAAATGTCAAAATCAACGCGTTTCTAGATTTTGACATTTTCGGTAAAAATACGTGCTTATAACCCATGAAAAATGGAGTTTGGTAAAAATTTTAAATTTCACTTTTTTTGACAAAATTAACTAGAATGCTTAATTATAATCGTAGTGGGTGCAAAAAACGATAAGAAAAGAATCAACATTATTGCAATTTTGAATTTTCTCATTTTTTTGTTAAAATACGTGTGTTATAACCAATGAAAAATAGAGGTTTTGTGAAAATTTAAAATCTCAATTTTTTTACAATATTCACTAGAATGCATGTTCACAATTAGGGTGGGTGCAAAAAATAGTCTGGAAATATATATAAATCAACGTGTTTCTGGATTTTGCAATTTTCTATTAGAATACCTGTGTTATAAGCCATCAAAGATGAAAGTTTTGTTAAAATTTTAAATCTCAAATTTTTTGACAATATTCTCTAGAATGCAAGTTCACAATAAGGTTGGTGCAAAAAACAATCTGAAAAAAAGTCAAAATCAAAGTATTTTTGAATTTTGCCATTTTCGGTTAAAATACTTGTGTTATAACCCTTGAAAAATGGAGGTTTGGCGAAAATTTTAAATTTCACTTTTTTGAGAATATTCACCAGAATGCATGTTTACAACCCCAGTAGGTGCCAAAAACAATTTGAAAAAAATTCAAAATTAATGCATTTTGAGATTTTCTCATTTTCGGTTAAAATACGTGTGTTATAGCCCATGAAAATTAGAGATTTGGAGAAAATTTTAAATTTCATTT
Organism: Ophiorrhiza pumila; assembly: GCA_016586305.1. Taxonomy (NCBI): domain Eukaryota; kingdom Viridiplantae; phylum Streptophyta; class Magnoliopsida; order Gentianales; family Rubiaceae; genus Ophiorrhiza; species Ophiorrhiza pumila. The sequence continues at coordinate 41,349,543 of BLIW01000002.1, forward strand.
TTTTCGACAATTTTCACTAAAAGGTATGCTCAGTAAAAGGATGTGGGTGCCAAAAAAGATTTGATAAAAGGTCAAAATCAACGTGTTACTGATTTTTTTCATTTTCGGTAAATATATGTGTTTTATAACCCATTAAAAATGATGATTTGGTGAAAATTTAAATTCAATTTTTCTGTCAATATTCACCAGATTACATATCCACAATCTGGGTGGGCGCAAAAAACAGTATGAAAGAAGTCAAAATGAACTCATTTCTGGATTTTGCCTTTTTCGATTCAAATACATGTGTTATAATCAATCAAAAATGACGGTTTGGCAAAAATTTTAAATTTTACTTTTTTTGACAATATTCACTAGAATGAAAAAGAAAAATTAATGCGTTTTTTTATTTTCTAATTTTCGGTTAAAATACGTGTGTTATAACCCATGAAAATGAAGATTTTGGAAAATTTTTAATTTCACTTTTTTGACAATATTCAATAGAATGATTACTCAGATGCGGCGTGGATGCCAAAAACGATTTGAAAAGGGTTCAAAATCAACGCGTTTTGAATTTTTCCATTTTCAGTTAAAATTGTGTGCTATAACCTATGAAAAATGGAGATTTGGCGAAAATTTTAAATTTCACATTTTTTGACAATCAGGGTGGGTGCAAAAAATTGCCTAAAAAAAGTCAAAATTAACGCGTTTCTGGATTTTGCCATTTTCGGTTAGAATACGTGTGTTATAACCCATGAAAAATAGAGGTTTAGTTAAAATTTTAAATCTCAATTTTTTTGACAATATTCAGTAGAATGCAAGTTTACAATCAAGATGGGTGCAAAAAACAGTATGAAAAAAGCCAAAATCAATGCGTTTATGGATTTTACCATTTTCAGTAAAAATACTTGTGTTATAACCCATTAAAAATAAAGGTTTGGTGAAAATTTAAATCTCAATTTTTTTGACAATATTCACCAGAATACATGTCCACAATCAAGATGGGCGCAAAAAACAGTCTGAAAAAAGTCAAAATAAACTCATTTCTGTATTTTGCCATTTTCGATTAAAATACGCGTGTTATAACAAATGAAAACTGGCTGTTTGGCGACAATTTTAAATTTCACTTTTTTTGACAATATTCACTAGAATGCATGTTTACAATTCCAATGGTTGCCAAAATTGATTTGAAAAAAATAAAAATTAATACGTTTTGGATTTTCTCATTTTCTGTTAAAATACGTATGTTATAACTCATGAAAAATGGAGATTTGGGAAAAAATTTCAATTTCAATTTTTTTTTGACAATATTCACTAGAATGCTTGCTCAGAAGCGCGCGTGGGTGCCAAAATCAATTTGAAAAATGTCAAAATCAACACGTTTTGGATTTTTCTATTTTTGGTTAAAATAGTGTGTTATATCCCCATTAAAAATGAAGATTTGGAGAAAATTTTAAATTTCACATTTTTTGACAATATTCATTAGATTGCAAGTTCAAAATCAATGTGGGAGTAAGCAATTGTTCGAAAAAGTCAAAATCCACGCGTTTGTGGATTTTCTCGTTTTTGGCTAAAATAGTGTGTTATACCCCATGAAAAATAGAGGTTTGGTGAGAATTTTAAATTTTAATTTTTTTGACAATATTTACCAGAATGCATGTTCACAATCGGGGTGGGTGCAAAAAATAGTATAAAAAGTCAAAATCAAGGCATTTCTAGATTTTGCCATTTTCGGTTAAAATACGTGTGTTATAACCCATGAAAAATGGAGGTTTGGTGAAAATTTTAAATTTCACCTTTTTTGACAAAATTAACTAAAATGCATATTTACAATCGCAGTGGGTGCAATAAACGATAAGCAAAAAATCAACATTATTGCATTTTTGAATTTTCTCATTTTTGGTTAAAATACGTGTGTTATAACCCATGAAAAATGGAGATTTGGTGAAAATTTTAAATCTAAATATTTTTTATAATATTCACTAGAATGCATGTTTACAATCAAGGTGGGTGCAAAAAATAGTCTGCAAAACGTCAAATTCAATGCTTTCTGAATTTTGCTATTTTCGAATAAAATACATGTGTTATAACCCATGAAAAATAGAGGTTTGGTGAAAATTTAAAATCTCAATTTTTTGACAATATTCACTAGAATGCATGTTCACAATCAGAGTGGGTGCAAAAAATAGTTTGAAAAAAGTCAAAATCAACACGTTTCTACATTTTGCCATTTTCAGTTAGAATACGTGTGTTATAAACCATGAAAAATTGAGGTTTGGTGAAAATTTTAAATTTCATTTTTTTGACAATATTTACTAGAATGCAAGTTCACAATAAGAGTGGGTGCAAAAAATAGTCTGAAAAAATTCAAAATCAATGCATTTGTGGATTTTCCATTTTCAGTTAAAATACGTGTGTTATAACCCTTGACAAATGGAGGTTTGGCAAAAATTTTAAATTTCACTTTTTTTGACAATATTCACTAGATTGCTTTTTTACAATCCCAGTGGGTGCCAAAAACGATTTGAAAAAAAAATAAAAATTATTGCATTTTTGGATTTTCTCATTTTCAGTTAAAATACATGAGTTATAGCCCATGAAAATTGGAGATTTTGGAAAATTTTAAAATTTCACTTTTTTCGACAATTTTCACTAGAATGCATTGTTCACAATCGAGGTTGGTGCAAAAAGCAGTCTATAAAAAGTCAAAATCAACGTGTTACAGGATTTTTCCTATTTTGGTAAAAATACGTGTGTTATAACCCATTAAAAATGAAGGTTATGTGAAAATTTAAATCTCAAGTTTTTTGACAATATTCATCAGAATGCATGTTCACAATCAGGGTGGGCACAAAAAAACAGTTTGAAAAAAGTCAAAATGAACTCATTTTTAGGTTTTGCAATTTTTGATTAAAATACGTGTGTTATAACTAATGAAAAATGGCGGTTCGATGAAATATTTAAATCTCAGTTTTTTTGAAAATATTCACTATATACATTTTTACAATCCCATTAGGTGCCAAAAACGATTTGAAAAAAATAAAATGTTTTTTTATTTTCTCATTTTCGGTTAAATTTCGTGTGTTATTACGTTTGAAAAATGGAGATTTGGGAAAAATTTTAAATTTCATTTTTTTGACAATATTCACTAGAATGCATGCTCAAAAGAGCGTGTGAGTGCCAAAAACGATTTTAAAAAGGTCAAAATCAACGTGTTTTGGATTTTTCCATTTTCGGTTAAAATAGTGTGTGACCCATGAAAATGGAGATTTAGTGAAAATTTTAAATTTCACATTTTATGACAATATTCATTAGAATGCATGTTCAAAATCTGAGTGGGTGTAAACAACAGTTCGAAAAAGTCAAAATCTACGTGTTTATGGATTTTTTTTCATTTTTGGCTAAAATAGTGTGTTATAACCCATGAAAAATGGAGGTTTGCTGAGAATTTTAAATTTCAATTTTTTTGACAATATTCACTAGAATGTATGTTCACAATCGGAATGTCAAAATCAACGCAATTCTAGATTTTGCCTTTTTCAGTTAAAATGCATGTGTTATAACCCATGAAAAATGGAGGTTTGGTAAAAAATTTAAAATTTCACTTTTTTGACAAAATTATCTAGAATGCATAATTACAATCAAAGTGGGTTCAAAAAAAACGATAAGAAAAAATCAACATTATTGCATTTTTCAATTTTCTTATTTTTCGTTAAAATACGTGTATTATAACCCATGAAAAATAGAGATTTGGTAAAAATTTAAATCTCAATATTTTTGACAATATTCACTAGAATGCATGTTCACAATCGTGGTAGGTGAAAAAATAGTCTTTAAAAAGTCAAAATCAATGCTTTCTGAATTTTGCCATTTTCGAATAAAATATGTGTGTTATAACCCATGAAAAATGGAGGTTTGGTGAAAATTTAAAGTCTCAGTTTTTTGACAATATTCACTAGAATGCATGTTCAAAATCAGGGTGAGTGCAAAAAATAGTCTGAAAAAAAGTGAAAATCAATGCGTTTCTGGATTTTGCCTTTTTCAGTTAGAATACGTGTGTTATAACCCATAAAAAATGGAGTTTGGTGAAAATTTAAATCTCAATTTTTTTGACATTATTCACTAGAATGCAAGAAAAGTTCACAATCATGGTGGGTGCAAAAAAAGTCTGAAAAAAGTCAAAATCAATGCGGTTATGGATTTTGCAATTTTCAGTTAAAATACGTGTGTTATAACCCTTGAAAAATGGAGTTTTGGCGAAAATTTTAAATTTCATATTTTTTGACAATATTCACTAGAATGCATGTTCAAAATCAGACTGGGTGTAAACAACAGTTCGAAAAAGTCAAAATCCACGCGTTTGTGGATTTTCTCGTTTTTGGCTAAAATAGTGTTTTGTAACCAATGAAAAATTGAGGTTTGGTGAGAATTTTAAAGTTCAATTTTTTGACAATATTCACTAGAATGCATGTTCACAATCAGGGTGGGTACAAAAAACAGTATGAAAAATGTCAAAATCAACGCATTTCTAGATTTTACCATTTTTTGTTAAAATACGTGAGTTATAACCCATGAAAAATGGAGGTTTGATAAAAATTTTAAATTGCACTTTTTTGACAAAATTAACTAGAATGCATAATTACAATAGCAATGGGTGCAAAAAAAGGATAAATAAAAAAACAACATTATTGCATTTTTTAATTTTTTAGTTAAAATACGTGTGTTATAACCCATGAAAAATGGAGATTTAATGAAAATTTAAATCTCAAAAGTTTTAACAACATTCACTTGAACGCATGTTCACAATCGTGGTAGGTGCAAAAAATAGTCTGCAAAAAGTCAAAATCTGCGCTTTTGAATTTTGCCATTTTCGAATAAAATACGTGTGTTATAACCCATGAAAAATAGAGGTTTTGTGAAAATTTAAAATGTCAATTTTTTGACAATATTCATTAAAATGCATGTTCACACTCAAGGTGGGTACAAAAAATAGTCTGAAAAAAAAGTCAAAATCAACGCGTTTCTTGGATTTTGCCATTTTCGGTTAGAATACGTTTGTTACTACCCATTAAAATGGAGGTTTAGTGAAAATTTTAAATCTCAATTTTTTTGACAATATTCACTAGAATGCAAGTTCACAATCAGGGTGGGTGCAAAAAACAGTCTGGAAAAAGTCAAAATCAACGCATTTTGGATTTTTTCATTTTCGGTTAAAATAGTGGGTTATAACTCATGAAAAATGAAGATTTAGTGAAAATTTTAAATTTAATTTTTTTTAAATATTCACTAGAATGCATGTTCACAATCGGAGTGGGTGTAAAAATTGGTACGAAAAAAGTCAAAATCAACGTGTTTATGGATTTTCTCGTTTTTAGTTAAAATAATGTGTTATAACCCATGAAAAATGGAGGTTTAGAGAGAATTTTAAATTTCACTTTTTTGAACAATATTAACTTAAATGCATGTTGATAATTGGCGTGGGTGCAAAAAACGGTACGGAAAAAGTTAAAATCAACAAGTTTTTGGATTTTCCCATTTTCAGTTAAATTATTGTGTTATAACCTATGAAAAATGGAGATTTTGGGGAAGATTTAAATTTCACGTTTTTAACAATATTCACTCGAATGCAAGTTCAGAATGGCCGTGGGTGCCAAAAAATATTTGAAAAATGTCTTAATCAACGCGTTTTGGATTTTTCCAATTTCGGTTAAAATAGTTTGTTAGAAGCCATGAAAAATGGAGATTTGGTGAAAATTTTAAATTTTACATTTTTTGAAATTATTCAGTAGAATACATATTAAAAATCGGGGTGGGTGTAAAGAGTAGTTTGAAAAGTCAAAATCAAAGCGTTTGTGGATTTTCTCGTTTTCGGTTAAAATAGTATGTTATAACCCATGAAAAATGGAGGATTTGAGAGAATTTTTAAATTTCAATTTTTTGACAATATTAACTAGAATGCATGTTGACAATTAGCATAGGTGCAAAAAACAGTACGATGAAATCAAAATCAACAACTTTTTGGATTTTTCCATTTTCAGTTAAAATAGTGTGTTATAACCCATGAAAATTGGAGGTTTTGTGAAAATTTTAAATTTCACTTTTTTTGACAATATTCACTAGAATGCATGTTTACAATCGTAGTGGTTGCAAAAAATGATAAGAAAAAAATCAAAATTAATGCGCTTTTTGATTTTCTCATTTTCGGTTAAAATACGTGTGTTATAACCTATGAAAAATGAAGATTTTTGGAAAATTTTAAATATCACTTTTTTGACGATATTCACTAGAATGCATGTTCACAATCAGGGTGGGTTCAAAAAATAGTTTGAAAAAGTCAAAATCAACCCGTTTCTAGATTTTGCCATTTTCGGTTAAAATACGTGTGTTATAACCCATAAAAAATGGAGATTTGGTAAAAATTTTAAATTTCACTTTTTTTAACAATGTTCACTAGAATGCATGTTCACAATCTAGGTGGGTGCAAAAAATAGTCTGAAAAAAGTCAAAATCAACGCGTTTCTAGATTTTGCCACTTTTGGTTAAAGTATTTGTGTTATATAACTCATGAAAATGGAGGTTTGGTGAAAATTTTAAATATTTTTTGACAATATTCAATAGAATGAATGTTCACAATCGGCGTTGGTGCAAAAAACTGTACGGAAAAAGTCAAAATCAACGTATTTCTGGATTTTGCAATTTTTGATTAAAATAGTGTGTTATAACTTATGAAAAATGGAGGTTTGGTGAGAATTTTAAATTTCGACAATATTCGCTAGAATGCATGTTCACAATCGCGTGGGTGCAAAAATGATACGAAAAAAATCAAAATTAATGCGTTTTTTTATCTTGTTATTTTAGGTTAAAATACATGTGTGTATAACCCATAAAAATGGAGATTTGGAAAATTTTAAATTTCATTTTTTTTTTACAATATTCACTAAAATGCATGTTCAAAATTCGGGTGCAAAAAATAGTTTGAAAAAGTCAAAATCAACGCGTTTTTGAATTTTGACATTTTCATTTAAAACAGGTGTGTTATTAACCATATAAAATTGATTTTGTGAAAAATTTAAATTTTTTTTTTTTTTTACAATATTCAATAGAATTATCGTTCGTGATATGGGTGTAAAAAACAATACTTAACTAGAAATCTCCTTTTTCTTCCGATTTTCAAAACAAATATTAAAAAAGAGCGAGCTTCCCCTCGAGATTGAAATGTTAGCTTGATTTCCCCATTTCCCAGTAAGTAAATGGTAATAAAAATAATTGGAGGGGTGTGATGATATGAAACGAAGCATCAATTCTAGCTCCGAGGAGATTTCAAGAAAATGATAATCAAACGCCTACTCCCTTTCTGTCCTGTACTAATTTGCTCACCATTGTTAATCTTCTTCGTATTTGTACTCCACATCACAGGATCAACAGGGATTTGCCACTGTTTGAACAATGTCAACTGCCAATCACAGTTAAAAGAGAAGGAGGATTTGTTCAACTTCAAGATTGAAGAAGCAACCATCAAAGACATACAGCGATCCTTTGCGTTGAAAAAGCTTACTTCAAGAGAACTGGTTGACTTTTACTTGAACAGAATCGAGACCCTTAATCCGTTGCTTCGCGCTGTAATTGAAGTCAACCCGGACGCACGAGATCAAGCCGACGAGGCCGATCGAATTCGAGAATCATCATCATTGTCAATAAGAAGTGCTATGCACGGTATTCCGGTGCTCCTCAAGGATAGTATAAACACTTATGATAAGCTCAACACTACGGCTGGTTCCTACGCTCTTTTGGGTTCAAAGGTGGCACGTGATGCCGGGGTGGTGGAGCGGCTGAGGAAGGCCGGGGCTGTGATTCTGGGCAAGTCCAGCATGAGTGAGTGGTACCATCTTAGGGACTTCAGTCTACCTAATGGATGGTGTGCTAGAGGTGGCCAGGGTGTGGTGAGTTAGCTAACTCATTGCCATTTTTTTTTTTTTTCTCTTCTTGATTCTTTGAACAAACAGTTATTACATCTCTTTTGCCTGCTTAATTTTTTCTAAAAATTTATTATTTGCATTCTGATTTCTAATAAAATATGTCAGGTATTAGTATGTAACTAGTTAGACCCTCAAATATTTTGTCACAAATTAGTTAAGCTTGATATGCAGCATATCAAAGGCATTAACACATCAATATTTTTCCTAAGGAATTTTTGTAAAACTTGGCACATTTACAAATGTTGGTGTAACTAACCTGATCAAGTTTACTGTAACAGTGTAATGTGGTAAAATAGCACCAGGTGGTCTATTCTGTTTATCAGATCGATTTAATGGGGTTACTATGATGTTTTTATGAAAGACCCAAAACATGTTACTGGGGCATTTTTAGCGTTTGTGTGATATAGACAGTGTGGTTGCTGTTGTGGGATGTGCAGAATCCATACGTGCAAGGGGGAGATCCATGTGGATCAAGCAGCGGATCCGCAATATCAGTTGCTGCAAATATGGTCGCTGTATCACTGGGCACCGAAACAGATGGCTCTATCCTCTGCCCTGCCGATTCCAATTCTGTTGTAGGCTTCAAGCCCACCGTGGGACTGACTAGCCGTGCTGGAGTTATAACAGTTTCACCACGGCAGGACACAGTCGGGTACTTGTTATTATCTCATTTTCACTCCTACATTATGATGGAATAATGAATGCATGGGGTAACCTTTGTCAATTCTTATCCTTGATGTTAAGACTAAACCGTCAAACATAATTCTGGAAACTTAGCATTTAAAAGTCTAGTCTGCTAAAAGTTCTACTTGATTACTGACTAGCTTTTTAGTTAACCTAACAATATAGGGATTCCCAATTCTATTCAATTTTCATGCATGGATTGCCATTTCAAGTGGGAACAATAATTGCGTTTCAAGTATCACACTCTTTTTATGTTTTTTTGCCTTCGGCTTTGATATCTGTTTATGCTGATGCTTACTGATAGTAGCAGCGAATTACAGGCCAATATGCCGAACGGTTTCTGATGCTGTCTACGTGCTTGATGCGATCGTGGGCTTTGATCCAAGAGATCTTGAAGCCACAAAGGAAGCAACTAAGTTAATCCCTAGTGGTGGCTATAAGCAATTCCTCAAACTAAATGGGCTCAAGGGTAAGAGATTGGGTGTGGTAAGAAATCCATTTGTGTACCTCTCCAATATGTCCAATGCTGTTCCAATTCTTGAGAGTCATCTGCGCACATTAAGGTGAAGAAGTAATGACTGAATACATATATAATCCTCGATCCAAGCCAGTCATTTTATGTTGGTAATTAATGGTGTTCTCTACTTTTGTCTTTGCAAATTGAAGCCATGAAGGTGCAACTATTGTAGATAATCTGGAGATATCAAATATTGATGCCATTTTAGACCCCTTTCAAAGTGGCGAGACTGTGGCGATGTTGGCTGAGTTTAAGCTGTCCCTCAATGATTATCTACAAGGTTTAACTGAATCTCCTGTGCGGTCATTAGCTGACATTATAGTATTCAACAAAAATCATCCTGATCTGGTGTGTGAATTTGTCTAGTCTAGTAATTATTCTGCTAACTAGTCCAATATATAGTCAGCTACTTTGAATGAAGATTCATGCATTTTCTCATACACGGTTGCAGGAAAGTTTTGGAGACTTTGATGGTCAAGATGTTTTAATTGCAGCAGAGTTCACAAATGGGATTGGTGAAGAAGAAAGAAAGGCAATGGAGTTGATGGGAGATCTGTCTCGGGATGGCTTTGAGAAATTGTTCTTGGAGAATGATTTAGATGCAATGGTGACAATAGGTTCATCTGCATCAACAGTTCTGGCAATTGGAGGGTATCCAGCAATCACGATACCTGCAGGCTATGATAGCGATGGTACGCCATTTGGGATACTGTTTGCTGGGTTGAAGGGCATGGAGCCTACGTTAATAGAGATCTCTTTTGCTTTTGAACAAGCTACCATGGTCCGCAGGCCTCCCATTTCTGGATCAGTTCATGAATTAAATCTGAACAACGTTCTCTGACGTATTCTGCATGCATGTTAGCATTGCTTAGAAATCACGCTGTAATTAATTCCAGATCATTTTCATTTTTCTGGAGTAAATTTCAGTTACAACATTCTGGATCCTGCTCCCCAGAGTGCAACTCTGACATTTAGGTTTTAAATTCAGGTCTTCAAAATATATATTCATCTTCCGTTTTGCACTAGAAAAAAAATGTGATTAGTGTCCGCTGGCATCCACCTATTATTATTCTTCACTTCATCATGAAGCCGACCAATGTTGAGTTGCTTTTTCTGCTGGCTTTATTCGTTACCACATACTAAAAGTTTGAGGAGTGGGCGTTGTTGTCGTCAGGAAAACATAACATTGGCCAAGTAAACAACATAAGATCACGAGTGAATGGTCAATCGCATTTTGGATGTATTCTGTGTACTATGTTCGTGAATTGCAGCCACAGAGAAATACTATGTATATCTCCATTTTCACTTCACAGTAGGTATAGTTCAAAATATCCAAAAACAATAGAAAGCGTGAATTTTCACTCATTGATGCTGCTACAGACAGTATGGAAATCTTCATCGCAATGCTTATATCTCTGGGTATGACTCTCTTTGTCTCTGGTCATAATGCTGAGCCTGAGGCTAAGGGTAGTTTATTCTCATTCAGAGAAGCGACTGTGAGTGATATTAGGATTGCTTTCCAGCAAAACAGACTCACTTCAAGGGAATTAGTTGAAATCTACCTTGGAGAGATTCGGAGACTCAATCCAGTACTAAAAGGAGTCATAGAAGTGAATCCCGATGCGCTGTATTTAGCTGATAAAGCTGACCAGGAACGAAAAGCTAAGAGACCAGGTTCCCAATCAGGGTTGGCTGGTATCCCAGTTCTGCTTAAGGACAATATTGCGAGCAAGGACAAGCTTAACACCACTGCAGGTTCTTATGCGCTTCTTAGATCAGTTGTACCTCAGGATGCAGGGGTGGTGAAGAGGCTAAGAAAAGCTGGCGCAATCATATTAGGAAAAGCAAGCATGACAGAATGGGCTGCTTTCAGGTCATCAGGTGTGCCTAATGGTTGGAATGCTAGACGAGGTCAAACTGTGGTGAGCTACATATATACTGTTTGATTGGGTTTTTGAACAAGTCTAAGTACTGGAGCTTAATTTTATGATCGATCATAGGAATATATGTTTTTAATCTTATAAGTTAAGTTCGTATCTGGAACACAAAGTTTGATGAATTACAGCTTCCCCTAGACATACTGATAGAGGTTCAATTTTGTAATTTGTGATTCAATGTAGAATCCATATGTTAAATCTGCTGATCCATGTGGATCAAGCACTGGTTCAGCAACATCAGTAGCAGCAAACCTGGCTGCAGTTTCCCTCGGTACAGAAACAGCAGGATCCATCTTGTGTCCTTCTAATTCTAATTCGGTTGTAGGAATCAAACCAACTGTAGGCCTCACAAGTCGAGCTGGTGTAGTGCCTATTTCACCTCGACAAGATACTGTTGGGTAAGCAAAAATGCTGCTTAATTTGCATATGTTATCCACGATAATTGGATTTCTATTTAAGTGTAATGATTTCTTGGATATTTTCGTTGAATCCTATCAAAGAAAACAAGAAAAAAGATGAATATTAGTAGAATAAAATATAATGGCATCCCTTTGTGGGCACAACAGGCCAATCTGCAGGACCGTATCTGATGCCGTGTATGTTCTTGATGCCATTGTTGGATTTGATCCTGATGATGCAGTACCAACCATAAGGGCTTCAAAATATATTCCAAAAGGAGGCTACTTGCAGTTTCTCAAAACTAATGGACTTAAGGGAAAGAGGTTGGGGATTCCGAGGTACTCCTTTGTTGGATTTGGCAACAACTCTGACGTACTAAAAATTTTTGAGCCTCACTTCAATATTCTACGGTAAGTTTTACATTATCATAGTCTTTGGATGAATGCTTTACTTCATTGAAAGGTCTAGTTTGATGGCCACAAAATTAAAGGGAGCCATGGTGGCTTTTATATGCGTTGAAACAAATCACATTTGGCCATGAGTACAGAATAAATCGTCCCACAAATTATTTTATTTGCATTGACATTAGCTCGAGTCCTTGGAAATTTGAAACAAATCAATTGTTCTTCTAACGCTAATTTCCCATTCTTCAAGGAGTTGGATTGAAAATGTTGTGTAGTAAAATTTTGATTGGCTCATTTTTAAATTTTGAGTTAATGCATTCCATGGTTGTAACTTTGGCTAAAACAGGCAACGAGGTGCAGTATTAGTAGATATTGTGGATACAGCCAACTTCGATACCATCGTAGATGCTATGCTAAAAGACCAAAGCACTATGATGAATGTGGAATTCAAGCTTGCCATAAATGTTTACTTAAACCAGCTGATCGCTTCTCCTGTACGATCACTCGCCGACGCAATAGCCTTCAACAATAAACATCGGAAGTTGGTAATTAGTAACGGAAACTTTGGGTTTTTTCCTTTTGTTATTGTGATAAAAAAAAAAAAAAAAGTGTTGGAGAATATCCATTCAACATGTTGTAATCAACAGGCGTAGGTATTGCCTTTTGTGCAAGTATTAATGTCTGAGAATACGTAATTATGTTTACAGGAAAAGATTGAAGAGTATGGGCAAGACATTTTTGAGGCAGCTGAGGAAACCAATGGTATTGGCAGAGTAGAAAGGGAACTACTGCTTAACTTAACTAGAGCTTCAAAATATGGGTTCGAAAAGTTGATGGAGGAAAATAAGTTGGATGCCTGGGTGACACCAGCATACTATGTTGTTGCTGCTCTCTCAGCTGGGGGATACCCGGGAATAAATGTTCCGGCAGGTTATAACAGTGATGGGAGCCCATTTGGTATTTCTTTTGGAGGGCTAAAGGGTTCGGAGCCAAAACTGATAGAGATTGCATATGACTTCGAACAAGCTACGAAGTTCAGGAAGCCACCTCCTCTTTAGATACAGCGTTTAGAGTTCATGAGTTTGATCATAAGAGCTGGGCATATCAGTATTGTTGGTCTTTGGCCACCTGAAATAAAAGAAATGCACCTGCCACTTGCATGCCTATCGACCTTTTTTTTCTTACAAATTCATAAATGCCGGAAAGAAAATCGTGGGTGCATCGATCATCGATGTATAGTAATGTACTCCATATGTTTTATATTAAGTGTTTTTAAACATTTGCACTTTTCTCTTTTTTTTATATTATAATAATAATTGTCTTTTTATTTTCCTTCATTATTACTCCATTAGTTCTTTAATAAGTATTCCCTTTGTTCTCTAATAAATATCGTTTTAGATCTTATTTTTTGTTATTAAATAAGTGTCATTTTACAAATTTCAATACAAAAAGTCTAAAAGGTTTCAATTTTACTCTTTGTCCCATTTATCTATTTAATGTTATTTAAAAGAAGAGTGAGAAAGTTATGGTTATAAATATGGGTAAATAATAAAATTTATAACTTTTCTTAATTAATGTACACATCTTTAAAACGGCATTTATTAGAGAACAAAGTGAGTATCGTTTTAACATTACCCTTAATTTTTTATTAAAAAATAAACAAGTGAAATTAATGACATCTGACAATAGATAAATAGGATGAAGGATAAAATTAGAACTTTATAGGTTTTTTTGTATTGGAATGTGTAGAGTAACACTTGTTTGAAAACAAAAAAAATTAGTTAAATTGACAATTATTAGATAATAAGTGGAGTACGTTACAAAGAAGTACCAATTAAAACAAAAGAAACTTTTGAATAAACGTAAAAATAATAAATATTACAAGAATAAAATTGTAAAATTAATGTAAAACGAAACTTATTTTAAAAAGTAAAACGAAAACTAAAAGGTGACTTGATAGGAAAGAGATGGGAGTATTTGTTGGTGCATCAGAGTGTATATGTTAAGACAGGAAGAAGATGCTGCTTATATGTTTATTTGTTGGTGCATCAGAGCATTAATCTACCTCTCACATGTTTGTTACATTTCCCGGCGGAGAATGGAGATTTGAGGTTTGTAGTTGGAAAGATAAAAAAGCTTTCGCCGTTCCGGAATGATTAACTATAGTCTATAGCCCATAGCCATATCCGTGCGGTAGGTGAACAATGTATAGATTACACAATTCATTATTGCGTCTCACTGTATATGCCAGAAGAAAGGACAAATCAAACGACAGACAGATATACAAACCCGTCACTTACCATTCAAAATTATTATTACAACTCTCGTCGGCGGTGGGTGGTGGTGGGCAGCAAACAGATATACGAATGTTTGGTTTGTGGACCGGAATCTGTATTATACAAACACCTTAGTTATAACAACTAAAGCATATTCTCTGCTAATCTGATTGTACTGTTGTAACCACTTATGTATTCAAAAGGCAAAGCCTCTGTTCCATCACTCGCTCAATACTTGTATTTATGTTTGTAAACTGAACTACTGCTGCTGCTCTGTGTTTGATTCTTTTGAATTACAAAATAAATATGGGGAAGAGAATTGGAGCTCTCGTTATGCTTTGTTCAATTCTCATCATAGATATGCGTATGCCTAAGGTTCTGGGATTTCAACAAGGCCCCAAAGCAGTTCAAGACTGGTTCAAAAAGCTTCCCCATGCTAAAGAAAAGGTAACAAAGCTTCACTTTTACTTTCACGACATTGTCAGTGGAAAAAGCCCAACTGCAATGACGGTGGCAAAAGCCCAGACGACCTTTACTTCATCGCCCACCCTGTTTGGCCTAGTTAACATGATGGATGACCCATTGACTATTGGTCCAGATCCCGCTTCAAAGATAGTGGGTCGAGCCCAGGGGTTTTATGGGTCTGCTGACCAGAATGAAGTGGGGCTGCTCATGAACCTCAACTACGTCTTCACCGAAGGAGACTACAAAGGCAGCACACTGAGCATCTTGGGCAGAAATCCAGCACTGAAAAAGTACCGCGAGATGCCTATTCTTGGCGGCACTGGCGTTTTCAGGTTGGCCCGCGGAATCGCAACTGCAAAAACTTATTCTCTCAATGCTACCACGGGCGATGCTGTCGTCGAGTATAATGTCGTGGTTGTTCATTACTGAGTTGAGTTGAGACTACAGTCTTCTTCTTAGGAGTTCTTTTTTGTTTATTGGCCCAGAAACTCAGAGGAAATAATAAGTTACAGGGGTAACTTCGTTTTATTTTTTTATTTTTTTTGCTCTCATTATTATCTACCATGGTATCGCATTCACCTTCGATTAAAGTTAAAAGAGTACGTAGATAGGAGTATTTACATTTAGAATTTCATGTCCATTGTCCATTGTCCATCTCGGTATGGATTAATTTACATATCAGTTCCAAAATAAACTGTGGTTTTGGACAACTTTATTGAGGTAAATTATTATCGTAATAAGTAGATGGAGTACTTTTACATTGCTCTATAAAGTTGCTAAAGTCGGTAAATTATCAATTAAACAAATAAATTTAGCTCTAGAATTATCTTCAAGGCTTCATCATTGTTGATTAATAATCATCCAGCTATCAAACCATTAAAGAAATCGGTGCATGTTGTAGTTGTGAATGAGTATTGTCAACTGTGAAGATCAATAGGCAACCAACCATTAACAAATTCGCGGGGAATGACCAAATGAGTATTGTCATCACACTCTCTAGAAAGGAATTATTTTTTTATCATGCTCTCTGCAGATACGGATATCAGCACATAATATTAACAAATTAGATTTATCTTGGGAATTAAAGAGTAGAGTTTGTTCGTGCATATGTATGCAAGCAAGCAATCCCAACATTACTGATTTACTGTAGCGGTTCGCGATCTTTATATGAATTGAAAATGCATTAAAATATATGTAAAAGAAGATACGCTTTGCGTGTACGCATGTGGTTGTGGATATTTTTCTTTCTTTTTTCATTAATACATCATGCATGAAATTCCCTAAGTTTCATTGATGATCAACTCTATCTTCATCTCAGCAATAATCTATATATACACGTATCATCTTTCCCATCACATGCATCAATTCCGAAATATTCCCAATCAATTTTAGCTAGAGAAAGGGAAGAAAGTTACAAAAGATCAGGGAGTGAGCGATGGTGAAACTAAGCATGGGGATGAGGTTCATATTACTGCTTTTGGCAACTGCGATTACCATGTCACCATTGGGTCGTGCCGGCATTCCTGATCAAAGTCCAAAAGCCGTGGAAAAATGGTTCAAAAAGCTTCCTTTTGCAAAAGAGAAGTTGACAAAGCTTCATTTCTATTTTCATGACATTGTCGTTGGGAAGCCTCCGACAGCCGTGCAAGTTGCTCAGGCCAACATTACCTCTACATCACCGACAGTTTTCGGTTTAGCCGTCGTAATAGATGATCCATTAACAGTGGGACCAGAACCCAATTCAAAAATCATTGGTTTTGCTCGAGGGTTGTATGCTTCGGCCTCACAGGAGGACCCAGGTTTGCTTATGACCCTTAACTTTGTGTTCACCGACGGCAAGTACAATGGTAGTACTCTCAGTGTTCTGGGTCACAACCCCGTATTTCACAAGTACAGGGAGTTGCCGATAGTGGGTGGCTCTGGTGTTTTCCGGCTGGCGCGAGGAATCGCCACCGCAAAGACATACACGTTGGATCTAACCACGGGAAATGCTGTTGTTGAATATCATGTCATTGTTGCGCATTATTGTTGAGTTTGAGTTGTGGATTACTACAGTTACTTCTTTTTTTCTTGAAACTCTCTCTGTAGTGTTGTTTAATTTCGTATTCTTTTGCGCCGTTCTTATACTTATTTTTTCCTGTAAAAGTAAATTTAATTCCATTAGTGTATTAATGAAGTAAACATAAATAAAATAAAGTTACTATTACACCATTGACTGGTTACTTTCAACTCACCTTTTTATTTCTCAAAAATAAATGTAATCTTTAAAAGGATTAATTCATTCGTGTTCTAAGTAGTTCCTTTTTTATGATTCCCAATTCTAGGAAATGCAAAAATTATTGCATTATGGTAAAAAATTGAGACTATATACTGTTTTATAAAAAATCTCCACTTTTATATGTTAATTGTTACCTTTGTTTTGTTGGAGAATAAAAACTGCATATCATGGTCTAAATAGTCCATTTTTGTTCCCAATCTAATGGAAAAGCAAGAATTATTATAATATGGAGAAAATTTTGAAAAGTAAAAATTCAAAAATTAAATCTTCATTTTCATGTACTAGGCCTTTTAGTTTCCAGAGAAGAAAAAAAAAAGTAGAGATTTCTCTAAATGGTCACTTTTTGGTTTCCTACTCAATAGAAAATGTAAGATCTACTGGATTAAAATGAAATTTTGAGAAAATAAAATGTTTAAAAAAATCTATATATATTTTCATAGACAATAACTTTTTATTTTCCAGAAAAAAAAAATGCAATTTCTAAAGAATTAAGTGCTCTAAATGGCCTCTTTTTAGCTTCCTAATAAAAGAAAATTAAAAAACTATTAGATTACAGTGGAAAATTGAGAAAATAAAACATTCAAAAGATTTTAATCCTGATAGACTATAACCCTTATTTTTTTTTAGGGGGAACAAAAAGAAGAAGAGAGATATAACTCATTTATGCTGTATGTGTGGCCTTCATTTGTTTTCCAACTCAATAGAACATGCAAGAACTATTAAATAATAAGGGCAATATACGGACATGGGAATTGAGTGATTATTTATACATCCTCAAGCCTCAAGTCTTATAAATTGAATGCAACTTTTTTTTGTAGGGATGCGAGTTAAAAAGGAAGTTGGCAAAGGCAACTTCTTGGTAATCAGAACATGTGCGCTCTGATTACCACAACTTCTTGCCAAAAAGGAAGTTGGCAAAGGCAAGTCAACTTCTTCTATCTTATTCATGGATTAGAATAAAATATTTTATGGGGAAGAGTTTTTTTTTTTTTTTGGTTTTTAAAAACCCTGGAAGGAATCTGTGCTAATACGGACTTGTCTAACGTTTTCTTCTCACAATAATAGTTGCGCCACTGCTTTCATTTAGTCAACTTGTGTTTGCATTTTCCTTGATCGCACTCTTTAGTAAACGGATATAAATGGGTAGTGAGGTGAATACAGAGATGAAGCAAAGGAAGAAGTAAGAGAATGGAGAAATCAAGCATGATGACGATGAGACTCGTAATGCTTGGCTGCATCATGGCCGTGTCACTGGCTCATGGCAGCATTGATCAGAGTCCTGAAGGGTGGAAAAATGGTTGAATGACCTCCCCGATGCAAAGCACAAGTTGACCAAGCTTCATTTCTACTTTCACGACAACGTAACTGCCAAGAACCCCACTGCTATACGAATTGCCGAGGCCAATATTACTAGCAATTCGCCGACCCGTTTCGGAGCGACATTAGCAATCGATGACCCTTTGACTATTGGGCCAGATCCCAGTTCCAAGATCATCGGTCGAGCACAGGGCATCTACAGTTTTGTAAGCCAATCGGAACTCAGTGTAATTCTGGCGCTGAATTTGGTGTTCACAGAAGAAAAGTATAATGGCAGCACTCTTAGCATTCTGGGGAGCGATCCAATATTGCACAAGTATAGGGAGATGCCAATATTAGGTGGTTCTGGGGTTTTCCGATTGGCCCGTGGAATCGCTACTGCACAAACTTATAGTGCTGATCCCATCAAGCGGAATGCTGTTCTTGAGTTCAACGTTGTCATCTTACATTATTAATTTACTTTGCTATCTGTTTCTGATCAGTCTATTTTTTGTTTGGTAAAACCTTTATTTTATTGCCTTCGGATATGAATACTTCATTAATAGTGTTGAATAAAATATACATTAATTTTGAGTTGAACTTTAGCTAGCTAGCTTGTTCTTTAGTATTACTATGTTTCTCTTCGTTTTTAGCTGTTATTTTTTGTGATCAAATAAGTGCCGTTTTACAAATTTCTATGTTTCTCTAATAAATGTTGTTTTTAGCTCTTATTTTTTGTGATCAAATAAGTGTCGTTTTACAAATTTCAATACAAAAAGTTTAAAAGACTTTCAATTTTACCCTCGACCCATTTATTTATGTAATGTTATTTAAAAGAGGAGAGAGAAAGTTATGGTTATAAATATGGGTAAATAACAGAATTTATCAATTTTCTTAATTAGTGTGCACATCTTTAAAACGATACTTATTAGAGAACAGAAGAGATTACATATTAACAAGGGTGTTTTTTTTTTTTTTTGGTTTTTATATTGCTGTAATTATTCTAAGTACAAACATATATGGATTTTTCTACTACTGTAATAATTTATATTGGTGAAAAGTACAAATTTCAAAAAAAGTCTCAATTTCTTGGGTTATACTTTTGGGCTTTTATAAACTTTTTCCTGTCCTATTTTAATACAAAAAAATTAATATAACAATAAAAAAATAAGTACTTATAAAATAGTTAAAGATTATATCTAATACAAATGTCAATATTCTCAAAATGTTAGTTGAAAGAATAAATAGAAAACATAATTGAGCAGAAGTTGTAGATATGAATAACTAAAAACTTAGTATGTAAAATATATTATCTAAATATATGGTAGAAATAAATTTTTAAAAATAAAGTCCTAATAAATTGTTAGAAATAAATCGCACTGCTTTGTTTCCTGCCATTGTTGCCCATAAGTAGATGAAAACCGAAATGGATAAAATTAGTTTTGTCTTGTTTCTTTCAGTCCTCCCTTTCTTTTTCATTTTTCTTTTCTTTTTCCTCAAAATTATCTAGATAAAAAACTCAATTATCTCTTTCATTTCTTCTCCCTTTGTCTCTCTCAGTCCAAATAGTGTTTATATTAACCTAGAAGTATTGAAACGTTCATAAAAGTTTGTTTTAGTCCACAACTTGCAATTTCTTAAAATTAGTCCCTCATCTTATAGTATCAATTCAATATAGTCCTTCAATTTTCTTGACGATGAAATAGGCACCGAAATGTTATTAACAGATTTACATAATTAACAATCATAGGCCGGAGTCCGGAGATAGCCATGTGGCAGAACGTGGGCAAAATTTACTGGGTCTAAGTCTTGCTGTATGGTAATTTAAAAAGAAACATAATATCGAATCCTCTGTCGAATATTATCTTGTCTTATTTTGTCTAGTGTTCAAAATGACGTACTTTAACTAAAACTAATGATTAAAATAATAAATATCACTAAAATCAGTTTACAATTATTAAACTTTAACAAAAAAAAAAAGTAAACCATACAAAAAATATTTAATTTTAGTCATAATAACACAAAATAATTTTGAATAGAATATCTCGTCTTAATATTCAAAATGAGGACAGATGCCATTTCACATTTGGCAGTGTCCATGTACAAAATGCCGGCCAAATCTTCAGTTTGTAAATTAAACACAATTAATTAATAACCTCACCAGTTAATTCCCCAAAGAAAAGGTATAAAAGCTATTGATGATTTTTTTTCTAAAGTTACTTCAAAAAAAAAAAAAAAAATTCTTTCTGAATTCATTTCATAGGTGGGAAGGAAAATAGTTAAAATAGTTATTACTTGGGAGCTGGGAATTGATTGACCAAATATTAAGAATTGAATCCAACTTCAATTTAATTTTTTAGACTTGAAAATGAAGTTGGCAGGACTACGTAGCTTGGTTATGGATCAGGACGTGTACGGTCTAGGCTGTTAGTAATGATGAATGAGAAAGTTTAACTAAGGATTAGGAGGAAGCAGTGGCGGCCGTATTTGAAAAATTATATTAGATCTCTATAAAAAATTTAAAAAATTTAATTGCATACTTAAGAAAATGAAAACTTTGCATCCCTAAATTCAAATATAATTTGACCCTTTCAAATCATAATTTCTAAATCGGCTACTGAAAGGAAGTCATAATTTGTATATGCAGTATGGTATTATAGTCATGGAATATCGGAACTCTCTTTGATATATTCGTTTTTAAAAACTCAACCTACTCGTCCCTTGAATTAATTATAAGTCCACAACCTTGCGTATTGACTCTAATTACGTTTATCATTCTCTATGCTTTTTATTTTTGAGGCAACACATTCACATGTAACACAACAGTAGTTGTACCATGGTTTTCATTTCGTCAACTACATTTTCTATACATCACAATTCACAACGTTAGTTGTAACACCTCTTTCATTTAGTCAACTAGTTTTGCATTTTCCTTTTGTCTCGCTTTTGTGCAAACTGGGACTGTATATTTATAAATAGGTGGAGAGTTGGTTATAATTAATGAGAAGAGCTGAGGATCAATTAAAAGCAGTAACAAAATGGAGAAATCAAGCGCGATGACGATGAGGGTGGTCACAATGCTAATTGGCTGCATCATGGTGGTGCGACTAGCTCATGCCACCATCGATCAGAGTCCGGCAGCGGTGGAGAAATGGTTCAATGACCTCCCTCATGCAAAGCACAAGTTGACCAAGCTTCATTTCTATCTTCACGACAACATCACTGCCAAGAACCCCACCGCTATACTAGTTGCCCAGGCCAACATTACAGCCAAATCCCCGACTTTTTACGGTGCGACATTCGCAATCGATGACCCATTGACTATTGGTCCAGAACCCAGTTCCAAGATAATCGGTCGAGCCCAGGGCATCTATAGTTCGGTAAGCCATACGGAAATTAGTCTAAATCTTGTGCTGAATTTGGTATTGACGGAAGGAAAGTATAAAGGCAGCACTCTTAGCCTTCTGGGCAGCGATCCAATATTCCACCAATACAGGGAGATGCCAATATTAGGAGGTTCTGGGGTATTCCGATTGGCCAGTGGAATCGCAACTGCAAAAACTTATACTATGAATAACACCACTCTGAATGCTATTGTTGAGTATAACGTTGTCATCTTACACTATTAATTAATTTACTGTGCTATCTGTTAATTTCTCAATTCTATTTTTGGTGTATTCTTATTTCGGGCTGCTTCCATTCCCATGGAGAAAGTTTTATGGGCTTGTGTGTGTGATTGTTATAGGAATGAATAATTCAAATATATAATTGTGGATGTTTTTTTTTTCTTCTACCAGTGTAATTTATATAGGTGAATAATGAAGGAAATAAAAAAGAAAATGCAAGATCATGATCATGCATGGAAATTAAGAAGAAACTGAAGTCAACCCCCAAAGCAAATTAACAATACAAACCGGTTTGTGAACTGTGCAAGTAACATGCTCGATCTCCATGAATCCTATACATGCAAAGGAATTGCATGTTTTTGCCCAATAACTTCATCTACGGATGCACACATTTTTATATTGAAAAACCCAATGTGTGTATTAAAATCTGAAATTAATATTCCTCTCCCAGACGGGAATTACTTATAAAAGATCAGCTAAGAGGAGGGATTAGGGAATCAACCATGCATGGTCCGCATGTCATGAGAGAGGACTGCTTTTAACAATTGTAATTGGGCCCAAAATATGGTTCAAACACGTTCGTCCAAAACACAAGTTTACACTTCTGTTTCTTTCAGTTTTTCAAGAGAAAATATAATTTTTAAAAAAAATTACGTGCGCATATTTTTACTAATTATTTTTGTTTTAACCCAACAAGAAATATGTAAAATAGTATATTATGAAAGACTGAAAGTTTTTTAAAAAATTCGAACTTTATAGGCTATAACATTGGTCTTTTTATTAGGATTTTCGAAATAAAAATCATAAATTCTTTAAAAAAACTATGTAACATTCTTTTAACTATTCAATTTTTTTTAAATGAAAAATATTTAAATTGCTAGATCATGGTTAAAAACATTAGCAAAGAAAAACTTCTGAAATTTCATAGGCTATAAAACAACGGCCAATACATAAATCATACTTTGTGAGGGCGAAATTACATAGAAAGTACAAGTAAAAGTAATTTTATTTATTTTTTTGTTTTTTTGGTGAGGGTTTCTAATTTTTCCTAAAAATTCAATTGAAACCTCTATAAAACCTTCGCTTTTAAGAGAAAATAATATTTTTCTAAAAACACTATATAATTATACTTTTAGGAGTGTAATGTTGCTATTCTCACTCAATAATGTTAAAAAATATTTAATGGCCTTTGCTATACAAGTCGACTATTGGGCCAAAGTCCAGGGCATGGCATGTGTAGATCGGTAAACGAAAATTAATCCAACTCTGGTGATGAATTTGGTGTTGTTCGCAGAAGAAAAGTATAATGAGCAATGGCAGCACTCATAGCCTTCTGGGCAGCAATCCAGCATTCCACAAGTACAGGGAGATGCCAATCATGAACTAGTACGACAGCCATGGGGAGTGCCATGCTCTCAAATGCATCCTATCTATGCAAAGCTATATTATACATACTTGCAACTTAATTGAAAACCGCCACCGCCCTCGCCCTGCTTCCTCCCCAATACTTCTAAACATTCATCAATTGCTACAAATCTACTGCTGCGGTCCACATTTATTGAATAACCCCCAAATATATATATATATATATATATATATATAAAACTCCGAAGCTATCTCATTGCACTACAACAATACTAACAAAGTTTTGACTATTACCGCCTCACAAGCACAGTACTAAAAATATTAAACTAAAGAAAACTGCACTCGCAAAACAAAGCCAGGGGCCTCCTTTACAAGTTTACATGCTCCAACAGAGTTTTTTTTTTTTTTATAATAATAACAGGAATATACTAAAAAGCATCGCAGTAGGCAGTGTTCATTCTCAAGTCTTGCCCATGCCATGTCCATTTACTAGCTGAATAAAACCTGTTGAAGCCTTTGTAGCCCTTCCAAGAATCCTAGCTTTCTTTTCTACCTTTCTTGACAAAATATGCATCATCTGCAGCATCTAAGGCATTCAAATATTTCAGCAAAACGTTCTACATTCATTGCACCAAAAGCAAAACTATTAAAGGAGCATCACTTGGAAGATCATCATCATTCACAAAGCAACAGTTTCAACTATAGTAAAATCTCTAAAGTATCTGACTAAGGAATAAAACAAAAACCAAATCCTTCTGAAAAACCAAAAAGGCCACCTCTAACAACAATCATATAGGTAGGCCACCAATGCTATATTGGAGATTCTGAGAATAAAGATACATATACTAAGCCCTATGAATAGAGTATGACCAGCCAAAAAATTCATTTACCACCTTACAACAGTATACAGACGTCAAAAATTTAGTGCGACTTACAGGAATAGGAAGTACATGATCATCCCACCTAGAAGCATACAACCAACTTGAAAATGTAGCACTAGTTGATTAAAAGGGAGTGGTACTTGTTCATTTAATAGAAGTTGAATAAAACAAAATTCAACTTCTGGGACAAGTTTCCATCCATTTTCCACTATAGTTCAAACCACGTGGGCAGTTATGTGTATAATATGAAACCAGAGTCAGAGGTCTCCAGGCCAAAACCGAAAGGGGGTAAAAAGGAAAATTTCCCTTTCAGAACACAGTCAGTTCTACGTGGATGTTCTCTGAGGACCTTAAAATTGAGAGCATAATGCAGAATGGATCATTAAATGTTGAAGGCTTTTTCAAACTTCTTTTTTGACTGATCCTACAATCCAGTCAATATCAATCAATATCCTGTAAGCTTTTCAATTGATAGTGTTTCTTCTAACAATTTTGATGTATTCTATTATGTGTACAATTTCAGTTTAAGCTGAGGTTTGGTGTATGGACGAGAAATTTTCATAACCCTATCATTTTTCCATGGGTGCTGTCCATGGACCATGAACATCAAGAGCACAGTATGAACGGTACCAATAACAGATAGTCAGTGTAATTTAAGTAAGAAGATCGGAGATATTATGGATGATTGAAATATAAAATGGTGCTTCATACAACATACCCTAAATGAAATAGCAAACAAGTCAAACAGTCATTACAACAAACGAATTTACTGACATAGGCAGAGATAAAGTGAAGAGAAAGGCTTCGAGCATTCCAAAGGCAGATATCATCCTGAATTGAAGAAATAGCTAATTACTGTTGGGAGAAATGTGATGTGTATGGTCTGGTGGTTTAACGGGTTTTTTTTTTTTTTGGCCACAGGTTAGGTTGATGAGGGAAGGCCCTGCACTGCACCTTTCTCAACCTTCCAAAACAGCACCCAAAGACATCCAACAATAAGTAGAAACAACAGGAAGGAACTAAAATGTCACATGAAGTGAGAGTCAAATAAAAGAATACCATCGCAAAACAATCACAAAACTAACGGGTAAACCATCAACATAGGAGTGTGTGGAGAAAAATTAACCTAAAACAGAAAGGAGGGTTGCAACCATAGGACCCATATACAAAAAGTTAAGTAAATCGTACATGAAACAGACAAACTAACCATAAAGTTGACATACAAGACACAGACAACATCAAGTAAAAGGCAGATGCCCATACATTATGTAAAATCAGCTAATTCATGGGCAGTGTTAATACAATAAAAACTAAGCAGATTGCACTCACTGTATATCAACTAAATCTGAAACTGAAATATCAATAAAGATACTCTCAATGTAGCAATAAATAAGTAACTTAACCGAAAACCCACGAATCAGAATTCACATAACAAAGAAATGAATACAATCAATGACTCTCAATGCATGCATGAATTTCACATGCAAAGACATAGGTACACCATATATTATTGGACCAAGAACAGCAACTAGTTGAAAAAAGCAGTCCCTTGTATAAGTAAACAAAATGTTCACCAGATGAAAAAACCTTTAACTAAACTTAAATTACTCACATTCACTGCTCGTCACAATGTAATTGCCCTTTTAAAGTTATCCGCTACATCCAAATGGCCGCTTCACCCACGTCACCTAAATTTCATCATCATCCCAACTGCACGGGCTGAAAATGGGAAAGTATCTTTCTGACCAACGGAACAATGCCAATCAAGGCGATTTGAAGATGTTCAGAGCTATTCAAACGGATACTGACTTGTCCGGACCCCCTGTTATTGACACTAACCCGACCAATTAAATTTGAGTTTCGCCCAATAGGTATCTGGCTCTGCAAATTGCACCCAATAGCAAGATCCCCGTGCCAGTCCATCACAGAGAGACCAAATGTTGACAAAAAACGACCAAGTGGATGATCTTTGTCCCTTAGTGTTGCTTCCAAACTTCCACCATAAGCAACATCCCCACGTCCAACAACAGCACCCGCAGAAACAACTAACTGACCTTGCTTATTGACAATCAATTTGTCCTCAACTTTAAGTCCACCTGTCAAGGTATCACCCAACAGTGTTACCGAGAGACCAGCTAATACTTTATTCTTTCTCCAATTGCTAAATCTTGTCTCATTGCGTAATGTATAAGCAATTTCCCTCCCCACTGACTGTAAGTCGAATCCTATAGATGTTGCTTTCCCTTCCCCGTGCTTAACTGTACTTGCTATCTCCATTTGGAGATTGGTGTCCTTTTTATCCTTCGAAACTTGGCCAGAGAAAGAAATAGGTATCTTCTCTTTAACAGCAAACAGTCTCTCTACATTTATCCCCTCGTAACCAACATCGTGGTCCCAGCTGTTAGGGTCTAGGACAGGCCTCACCAGCCACTGGTTTGACGAATCAAGACAGCGGTACCTATGAGTTGGATTATCAGAATCGAAAGAAGCAGGTAAAGCCAAATCTGGCACGGGCACTGGCACAGATGCTGCACCACCACTCTCTTCTTCAACATTTTCACGATATTC
The DNA here is from genome assembly GCA_016586305.1 of Ophiorrhiza pumila. Classification (NCBI taxonomy): domain Eukaryota; kingdom Viridiplantae; phylum Streptophyta; class Magnoliopsida; order Gentianales; family Rubiaceae; genus Ophiorrhiza; species Ophiorrhiza pumila. The sequence continues at coordinate 41,376,194 of BLIW01000002.1, forward strand.
AGCTGGCAAATCATTAGCTGCAGCTTGCATCTTTTTCATCATCTTTCGCCGCTCCTTCTCTTCCTTCAACTGCTTCTTCATGAAAAGTCTTTCCCGATATTCTAGTTCATCATAATATGCCTTCCTCTGGGCTCTAGAAAGCGTTGCCAACTGGGACTTTGTCAACTGTTTGAATGGTGGCAATTCATCATACTCCGATTCATCTTCTGAGTCTGATGACTCATACAAGTCATCATCTAAAGCATCGTCATCACCCCCAAATTGTTCCATCGGGAGTTTTACAGGTGGTCTTGATTGGAGAAGGGAAGAAAGTAGGAAAGGTAGAGGTGGAGCTCTTGTCCTGGGAGCAAAAGACTTTCCAGGTGGACTATCTTGCAACTTCAAAAGTGTATTTGCTTCCGCCAAAATTTTTGATGCGAAAGATAACAGTAACAAATGAGGTTTCCACACCTGACCATTCGGCAAAACTCTCTGTCCAGCTCGATTGGTCCTGCATGCTGAGTGATTCTCCACCAAAGAAACAGGATTCATTAGGCGCATATCTCCAGCTGCCTGACGAATCGCTTGCTGGACAACATGAGAACGCTGAGTTACAAACATATCATAACTTGTGGTACCATTGGGGCCTTCAGGAGGAGCAGATGCAGCGTGGGTCAAAACAACTATGGCATTAAACCATATCGATGGTCCAAAATTTTCAGTAATGGTCCGTAATAATGGCATATCACCAAACTCCCTGCTTGGCATATCCAACCTATCAAGATACAATACAATATCTGGGGGTGTCCTTTTAATATATTGTTTGACTGACTGGAGGATTTTCTCATTCTTGCGTTGGTCTGACCAAGATGGTAGTAGGCCAGGTGTGTCAATAACCCGGACCTTGATACCCTGCACGGTACCTACAACATCCTGCACCTTTTTTGTACTGAACTGGAAAGCATCAGTGCCAAACTTAACTTCATCAAATATGGAATTGATGGTTGCACTTTTACCAACCCCTGTTTTTCCAAGAACCATTATCGTGCAAGAGAAATCCAGAGGCTCCTGACCAGAAGCTTCAAGTTGCTCTGCCACCGAACTTGCACGATCAAAATTGAAGGCAGCAACACGACTCCCACTTCTTCCCCGTAGCTGTTCCGCCAAACCAAGTCTGTATAAAACCTGGGCCACAACTACGTTATGCGTTGTCTGCCCAAGTCTATGTGCAAGACGCAGAAATTTCACTCGTATCATCTGAAGTTTTTCCCGAGTCTCGTCATTTTCCTCAGCCTCCCCAATTGATGGATCTTCAACCAGCTGGTTTTGCAATGGAGAAACCGTTCCATTCACTCGTGGCTGCTGCACAAGACGAGAAGTGGGTTCCAATAGAGGGGCAGCACGTCCAAGACCAGCAGGACGGGTAGGCACAGTAGTAGAAGTTACGGACCCAGTGGAGGATGGGGAAACATCTGTTGTAGGTTTGATTTGCCGTTGTCTATTGCCCGGAATGCTTTCCTGTTCTCTGTTCCCTGAGGCATTATGTGCAAGTCCATCAGAAAGAGCAGGAATTGCAGATACGCCAGTGGTCAAAGAAGCATCAGTTGCAAGTCTTGTGCCTGGATCCATATTCTTTGTACCAGATTGATTCACTTGCACAACATTGTCATCTTTTCTCTCCAGCTCCATAGACAGCTCTTCCAACGTTGCAGCATTTGCATCCATGAGATTAGTTTCAGAACCACCAGAACTTACACCCGTAAAATTAGATATACCAGCTCGTTGCACTTTATCGACCTTATCTTCATTGTCAGTTTCCTTTCCCACAACTTCGGAGTCATCAATACTAGGTTCAGATCCCCCAGAACTTTCTGTTATCAAGCCAACAGACCTAGCTTCTGCTCTTTCCTCCAATGGAGGATGCAAATTAATTTCATCAACAGGAGTTATCACATGATTATCAGAAGATGAAGCAACATTAGCTTGAACAGCCTCCTGTTCTCTGTTAAAGTCCTCATTTTCCGCTGCCATACTTGATGACTCTGTCACTTTCAGTTTGACATCAGATTCAGTTGGAAAGTCCTCCACTCCTTCGACCGCAGAGTCCAGGTGATCAGAATATAGGCTAGATGCAATATTATCAAGTTCTTGCAAGTTTTCATCTGGGTCCTTAGCACTTATGGCACCATCAGCTTCATTCACTTTAGCATTCTCCTCGCCTCGCTGCAAAAGATCTCCGTTGGATTCAACCTCCAAGTTTGAAAGTTGATTACCTCCTTTGACCTCATTAGCATTCTGCGTTCCCAATGGCTCATGCCCCTGGTCTCTCAGATTGGCAGTTTCGACATTAGCCACAGCATCGTCAGCTACCACTTCATCAATACCTAATCGATCTAAACCATTCTCAAGCTTCTTAGAATCTTGAACCAACTTATCACTGATTTCATTACCTTCTTTCAATTTCTTTACCATTCCTAGTTCATCCCCCTCGAGCCAGTTATTCTCCATCTGATCCGGCTTGTTCTCCACATCTTGTTCAGGATTAATTCTCTCTTCCCTCACCAAACCATCTTCCTTCCCCTTGTACACAGTAAGGTCACTTGTACCCTCAATTGCCTCCTCAAACTTCTCAACCTCATCTCCTGTATCCAAACTCTCAATCTTTTCAGCATTCCAATCATCCCTAACAGCTCGCTCCTCGCGATCAACTCTTGGGGTATCTCCCGAGATGGCCTCCTCATACACTTCATCATCCCCTTCTGAATTTTTGAATTCCTCAGACAGCACCACAGGCATTTCCTCTGCTCTTGACTCCACACCATTCCTCTCTCCCAACTGAGCCCCACCAACAGAACCATCACCGTTCTCCATAACAACCGTAATTGAAAACCCTAGTTTAACTGAAAAACAAATGCCAATACAAATCCATAAATGGAAAAAACATCACTGCTCAGTTATACATCGAAATACGACTATAAGTCTCGAAACAGGATAACATCATAACAACCAAAAACCTAATTCCCACATTTTGAAATCGCGGCCGTCAAAGCATACAGTACGAGTATAACTATCAAAATAATTAACATATGCAACGTTCGTAGACATGCCACTATCAAATTAGATCTAAAATTTCAATTAGGGTTTCACAAAATAATTAATACAGATGCAACGAAATGATTAAAAAGTAACAAAAAAAATCATAGCACCATACAGTAACGGAAGTAACGATAGTGAATAAGATGAGAGAGAGAGAGACAGAGCAGAGGAGAGAGAGAGAGTGTTACATACCACACTAAGATAGGAGTATGGAAAGAAAGGGGCGGAGAGCTTTGCCGTTTGCAGTGGAAAATGAAATTCAAAAAAATAAATAAATAAATAAATAAATAAAGATGAAAATGAAGGGATATTCTTTCTTTAGTTTCAGTCACTGAAATTGAATAGAGAAAATTAGAATTGGAAAGCTGATGAAGAGAAAGAGATGAAAGAGTGGGTGAATTTGAGGATAAGAAAAAGATCGACGGACGAGAGATTGTGGGGTGCGACATCCAACGGTTACCTGTTGGCGCCTCGGTTTTATCGTGAAAATTTGCCCCCAAAAAACTAATCATGGTGACGTCGACGTAAAGTTGGAAAATGTTAGGTGGTTTATGGAGCAGGGTAATGATCATGTATCAACCTTCCCGCATATCACGTCCGTACTTACCTTGTGATTGATCACAATCTACACAAACCTCCTTTCAAAATATGAAACATTATCACAACCTATAATTGCACTTAATTTTCGACTAGATAGTAGGAATGTGTATATTTTTTAAAATTTTAATGAATTTATCCCTTTTTGACTAAATTAAAATTATTTAACTCCCCAATTTTGAAGTTTCTTTAATAATTTTAATTTGATGTCAGTTGTTTTGGGATTAAAAATTAATTTTTAAATCAATGCATAATCTGGCTTGTGTATGATTCTTCTCGATAGATATTACGTTACATTGTTGTTTAAATCTATTAATACATATCACGTATATTTAGTATTAATCTCGACCTACATTTATAATTGAAATAGAAGATTCCAAAGTGATAATTCTTTAAGGATTTAAAAGATATTTCTTTAGCAATTTTGGATATCAGCTTATCTGATTAAAATAAATAATTTTCAAATCAATATATAACTTTTGTTCCCAATTCAGCTCAAATATGACATATGCATACTTCTTTAAGGATTTTAAGTATAACAAAATTGCATAATAAAATTTAATTTACCATTAATTTTGCTCAAATAAGATCTTAGTACATATATTATTATTTCTAAGTAAGCACTATAAAAAAAACAATTTGTTTATCATGAAATTGGTTTATATATATAACACAAGTTAATCAATACGTAATAAAAATAGCACAAAATGAGAATTACGATGTCAATAGTCATTAATTATTCGTTTATATATGAACCACGTTTCATATATGAATTCATTTAATATAATTTTTTTTGCGAACAAAACATTTATAAGGTAAAAAGATGTCAATACAAGTTTTTTTTTTTTTTTTTACTATTCGTCAACTCAGTATCTTATGATACGTGTCATTGTATAAATTAACTCCATATAAATTACTTACAGTAGAAAAATATACTGAAGCTTAAAATAAGATTTACCGTTTGTTACTCCACTGGAGAAAAGCACCAAAATGATTTTTGGCCATCATAGAAACTCCGCATTTGAAGTCTTATAGCAATCACCAAAAAAAATGTTAGTAGGTCCACTCCTACTTTAGGCGCCTGAAGCGAAGAACGGATAATGCACAAGAATGGTATGAGTGATGTTATCTCGTGTTATGAGTTTAAAAACCTAAATATGTAGTTACATTGCTCGAGGCTAGCTACTAGGTCTAGTATCCATTGATTTCATTAAGAATAATAAACTCAAATAAGTGGGTATAGCAGGTAAAGCTCGAGTCTAGCTCCTAGGTCTAGTATACATTGATTTCATTAAGAATAATAAACTCAAAGAAGTGGGTATAAAGAAGTCGACTGGAAATTGTGACGACTTCTTCGATTTTTTATATTTTATTTGTTATGTTCGCAAGTGTTCAGCGAAATGGATTCCCTTATCGAATTAAACTCTTTCAAGATAACTAAATAAATTATCATGTATATTAGAGACAGGACTCTCTAACATAATGGGAGAAATGCAGTTGGGGTGTCGTTAGTCATGTATCTTAAAGCAAAGTTTGGAATGTCTTAAATTCTCTCTCTATCTATGCACGCTTTTGATACATTGATAGATTATCGCAAATTAAAAAATATCAAAATTAAAATGCTATAAACTTTTGAGTTTTCGCAGTTTATTATCTTTTATCTTCTCGATTTTGGAACAAAGGTTTTTTTTTTTTTTTTTTGTATTTGTTTTTTACAAGTACCAAAAATAGAAACCGGAAAAGAATATGGAAATTGATATCTAGCCTTTAACGCTTTGACAGCTGGAGAGAGTCCTGCAATCGCTGTGCCGTCGATGAGACAGCAATGAGCAATGATCGTAAAGGAAAAACCAATTTTTTTAATGACCGATACACCCCCTTAAAAATTCTGAAACTGCTGCATATGCAACGTGAAGTGTGGGGGGGGACTAGAAATTTCAACACACATATTTAAGTGACAAAAACACCCCAAAGCTTTCCACCAAATTCCACCTGCAATCCAATCCTGTCCCTTCTCCACAGTCAGTCAAAGAAAGAGTCCTCGCAACTCGCAAGGCAGAAAGCCCAGATCTTATGGTCAAAGAAAAGTCATCCTTTACACCCCAACCGTCGGATTCCCTCGAAATTTGCCAGCCGTCGCTTTGATTCGAAAAAAAGCGTGCAACCCACAAAATAGCATTTCCAGGGCCATTTTGGGAATGACGTGGCAGCATCGCTTCATACTTATCGAGTCCCATTTTGCATAAATAAGTAGTCAGAAGGCTCCACAGGTTCACACTTTGTGTGTGAGAGAGCTAAAGAGAGACTTTCTGTAGGGTTCCCTTTTGGTTTCTTTGTTGAGCGAAGGTTAAGAGGCTTGGAAAAATGGCGGCCGAGGATGGTGGTGATGAGAACAGGAGGGTTAAGGGTCATGTCAAGTGGTTTAATGACCAAAAGGGGTTTGGGTTCATCACTCCCGATGATGGCGGCGAAGATCTATTCGTCCATCACTCTGGGATCAAGGGAGGTGGCGGCGGTGGCGGCTTTCGTAGCCTCGGAGAAAGCGAGGCTGTCGAGTTTGAAGTGGAGCACAGCAGCGACGGCCGTACTAAGGCTGTGAACGTCACCGGCCCAGATGGAGGACCCGTTCAGGGAGGCAACCGAGGAGGTGGTGGTGGTGGTGGGTACAATGGAGGAGGCGGTGGTGGCGGCAGGAGTGGCAGCCGAGGAGGTGGCGGCGGTTATGGTGGAGGAGGAGGCGGATATGGTGGAGGAGGAGGCGGATATGGTGGAGGCGGAGGGAGCGGGTGTTTCAAGTGCGGTGAGTCCGGCCACCTCGCCAGGGACTGCTTCCAGGGTGGCGGCGGCGGCGGCGGAGGAGGAGGCAGGTATGGCGGTGGAGGTGGCTGCTACAAATGTGGAGAGGATGGCCATTTCGCCCGCGAGTGTCCCAGCGGCGGTGGTCGTTAAACCTCTGGGTTTCAGCTTCAGGGTTTGTTTGCCGTGACCCTCTTTTAATTTCTTTATGTGATCTGGTAAACCATTTGATAAACGGAATTTTGTTCCTGAACTGGGTTGGTTGTTACTTTGTTGTGGTCATCCTCTATCAAGGTAATTGTCGTGTTTTTAGAGTCTGGTATGTTGGTTAGGTCGTAGGTTTTTTAAAAATATGGTAATGTATGAAGTTATATATTGCTCTTTGCGATCGCAGCGGATTTTGCAGTGGCTGTTTAAGTTCATCTCAGTGTTGATTTAAACTTGTACATGCAATAGATGCAGCAGATCTTAATGGATGATTAATTAATGAGACGGCCTGTTTGATTACTAGATTGTTGATTTTAATACCATTTTTTTTGTTTGGCCTGTTAATTGTCTGAATGCTCAGAGTCAGGTCAATGAATCTGTGCTATTTTTAATTTTGCCGGTGATTTTAAGTTTTAACAGATGAAGATTGAAATGGAAGGGGAGCTATATTTGCCTTTAATGGCGTACAGAATATAGATCTCCATCATTTATTGCTCTTTTTTTCTGGGCAATTTTTTAAGCTTCTACGCAACCGTGTCTACTTGACAATTGAAGGGGTTGCTTGGTTCATCCACTGATAGTATTGATTAATGGTAATGAAAGAATGTGAAAGTTGTATGACACCAATAGAATCAAATCCAAACTCCTCAGCCAAGCAGCCCCTAAATCCACTAGTGCTCATTGAATTCGGAAAATTGTTTTTGCATTTTATAGCATACAAATACTTGTATTAAGCCATGTTGATTATCCAAAAGAAAACAGAGGTTTTGTGCAGAATCACAGATATTCTACCGATTTCCCAAATCTTGGGACTAAATACTCTGCTTTATACGCTGTTAAAACTTGTATATGCAACAGTCCTGTGGGGTGGGGAGAATGGATCCTTTGTTTCGCACTTCATTGATCACTCTTTATTATTGCCATCCTCGTGCAAACACAAGTAAGAGCAACGTGCTTGCTGCTTGCCCCGCCACGCCCACCCAAATATAAAGGAAAAGAAAAATAGTGTGGCAACTGTGGGTTAATTTTGTTAAAATGAAAAGCAGAAAAAATTCCCAAGCTTTAAAACTGGTTGCCTCAATAACAAAAGTTTTGTTAAAAAGAAAAACACGCAAAAGATTTTGGTACTTATTAATTTGAGAATGGATTTAGGCTCTTAATCGCTACAAATAGGGAAATAATAGTTAAATATATGAAGTAACAATAATGCGAACAAGAAAGAGCATGTTTCAAGCATTCATGAACAAGGAAGAGCATGTTTCAAGCATTCATGAACTAGCATAATGGTTTTTTTGAGTGTGTTTTCCTGAAATCTTGCCAGCATTTCATCCAGAGTCCAGGCCATGCTGATCGAATGTCGATATCCACACTTTCACTTACCACCAGAATTAATGACTACAATTGATCTCATCTCTGGATAGAGCCAAAGAAATTAATTTGCGAAAATTACATAACATCTCCAAAACTGTGAGCTTAAGTGTCATGCCTGAGATACAAATTTTCTTACCCTGATCTTTCAAATACAAACAAATGAAACATCAATTAATCTAACCAACCAGCCATTCTGCAAAGAAAGTTGAATGAGAAGCCAAATTGATGATGAGATGGGACGATTACATAATGATATCTGGGCTGCCATATTTTGCCAGCCAATAGAGCTATGGTCCCAAAGGCTTTGAAATTCATGGAAACTAATTAAGTTTAAATTAGTTAACATATATCTCTGGTACATTGGCAAATTAGAAAGAAGTGATCCGGTGCTCAAGGCTTGTGAATGATGTGGCGAGGAGGAGGAGGAGCTGCTAGAGGTACGGTGGCGTTTATGAGATGGGGTGGTGGTGGAAGTTGTTGAGGAGGGCACTGGTAGCACTTGGTGAAGAGTCCAAATGTGTCGATCTGGTGTACGAAGTTCACCATGCTTGCCCAACCGCCGAATCCGAACCCAACAACGAGGACCCATACAACCACAAAGATGTTGATCACGTAGGCCCCAATCCATCTTCCCACAAATCTTGGAGGTTGCTCCACTGCATTCTGCAATATATATCACAACATTCCAATTGAGTCCTATAATTTGGCCGCTCGCACCATCACAATTATGCATGCATGCTTATGCGGTACTGAGTATTAATTGGTATGTATATACATACCTCGCGGGCAGCAGCAGATTTGAAGGTGAAAATGTGAGCGAGAGCTGGGATGATATAGACGGTGAAGCTAACAAGAAGAGATCCAACGGTGGAGTTGATTGGACCAAAGAAAGGGAAGATGATGGCCAAAAACCAAATGGGGATGACCACGGGCAACCTTGCCGCGGCACGCTTGCACAGGCTCTTGCATTCGTGCATGCCTATTGCTTTCTCCCACACAAAATACAACGGCGTGCATGCAAACCCAAATGTTATGAACTGATGAATGAGCATGAGAATAACAGCCATATTTCGAAAATGGGATGTTGGGAGGAGAGCAAATGCATTAGAGTGATTGAGCAGCATATCTCCAAACGCCCAGTACACTGCCGCTGCCGATGGAAGCGTCAGTGTCAATACATAGAGAGTTGCCAGCAAGTAAATGGCTTTGAATTTCTGTGGCTTCCACATCGCGTGCATTATTTCTCTGTAATTAATTAACAATTAATAATAATAAAAAATCGAGCTATCTGTAAAAAAAAAAAAAATTAACTTTTTACATGGGGCAATGCATTTGAAGTCATTCATGCAAAAAGTTTTTACTTTTTGGAAGGCCGGGGAATCAATGAATCTTGATGATGATCGATCCTGTCGCAGGTGACAACATGACTTGACATAATACAATGAACAAAAGTGAAGTGATTACTGAATATGAGTTTGGCGTTTTTCAAATTTCACTCGAAAAGGTAAAAGAAAGGGGCACGCTTGATAAGGGCAATTCTGGAATTTCAACAACAAACAGAAAAAAAGGAGGATTGGGGACGTGTGAATCAATGCAATGCAGTGCAGGCAGCAGTTAGTGGCAGTAAAAAAAAAAAAATTGTTATTGTTGCATGCATAAAACATTAAAAAGGAAGGGGTTTTGGAAAAGGATGGGTCAATATTTGTGGACTTCTTTTAATTTATCTAAATTTATGGGGGGGCATGCAGATGCAGTACTAGTTAGTTTTAACAAAGATGGAATAAAATGGTCAGATGATGTCCAAGTAATGTAAGGATGAGTCATTTTCAAAATCACTATTTTCCAAAACAAAATATACTATTTTCTATATATATATATATATATATATATATAATATATTGCATAATTTGTTTTAAAAAAAAAGAAGAAGAAGAAGGGGATTCTTACACTGTAACGGCGTGTCCCCCGAAAGTATAGAGAATGTTTGTGGCCCCAGTGAAGTAGAGTACCAGCTTGCTTGGCCCCGAATGCTTCACCCCTTCTATCTGCGGTTTGTGTAATTGTGTCATTAATTAAAATTTATAATATAATGTTTGAAATGCCACAAACAAAGTTAACAACATTCAGCTACCACTTGTTTTCCTATAAATGGTTCGAAAGGACAGAGTAGACAACCAGAACCAGGCCATTTTATTTCTTATATAGTATCCAGTCTAGTAGGCAACAATAATACAACGTAATCAACAATTCAAGAGGTAAAATAAGTTAAAACCAAGACATGCACTCTTCCTTAATTAGCAATGCTACAATATAGTAATAGAAACAAATGGATGTGTTTTTGGCATCAAATTTTATTAATTAATGAAAAGGAGGGAAATGAAGACCAACATGTTTACTCGTTTAGAGTAATGATGCATGTAAGTTGAAACTTAAATTGGTGTTTTGTGAAATGTAGGTATAGATATATAATAATTTGTGGCAAGTGAAAATGTACCTGGCCATGGAGTAGGGATGCAATGGTGAGATACCAGGCAGTATAGGTGGTCATTAACAATCCCAGGAATGACCATATTCGGTAGTTACGAAAAGAAGGTATAAACACTGTAGTGGCACAGCAAGCTCCGAAGATGTACGTCCAAGTTCTCTTGTCCAGATTATCGTTTATGTAGTATATATTGCTGCAGTATTTGCATTAAAAAAGATGCCCCCAGTTTTTGCCAGGGATGCTCGGAAGTTAGCGCATTAATTATTTAAAAAAATATGGACACAGCCATAATTAAAAATGCATAGATACTCCCACGGGAAGCCAGCGATGGAAAATAGATGGCTAACCTTGCACAAGCAATGAGCTGAATCACGGATCCAAACAGAAGAAATGTGCAGTTAAACGCCAAACCCACGTTCCTCCAATGCTTGCCTAGGAGCCCATCAAGAACTTCAAACCACTGCAAAACCAAATAAACATTATATGAAACGATGCAGAAAGACACAGAAAATCATGTGAGAAATGGATTAGTACTGTTGTCTCGTCTCTAATGCGCTAGCTACATTTATTTTTATAGAAGATAACATTAACAGTTTTAACACTGGCCAAAGTTGTTAATAGTGATTGGAACCTGAATGACGTGATTTCTGAAATCTACTTTTTCTCTTTCCTTTCTGGTTCTGTACTCAATATACAGAATGCAAATGAGATAAGCTGTCCAACTTCCCATCAAACCATAGAAGAGCTGGAAAAGTATTCCAGACATCATTCCCAACTGGGAAAATGAGTATGGCAGGGTGAGTAGCACCTGAGCCACCTGTACAAACAAAACAACCAAAGGATCGATCCAGTGATGGTTATTAGAATTTCATATTTATTTCCAAACAACATCAACTTCTATAAGGCAGACTGTCTGTCCCAGCTAAAATGGTCGTAATGTAAAGAAAGATTTTAAGAAGAAGAGAGACCTGATTGGAAGCGCAGCTAAACCAAGCATCATAAGCAGAGCCACCGTGCCAGAACAAATTTGAAATCTTTGTTTTGACGTCTTTGGGCTTCCCCTCAGCCTCCATCTCTACATAATTTCCAACCATGACAGTCTCCACCACTTTGTCGGACGCCATCCTTGACTCGATTTGTTAAAACTCTTCTTCTCCCTCCTATTTCTTAGCTATAGTCCTATTGCAGTGGCAGTACTACTTGGATGGTTGAGAGAATTAATGCAGCATGAATTGAATGAACTAGTATTCTTTTACTTCTCGTATAGCTAAGCTAGTCGATACTTGTATTTATATTTAGGAAGGGAGGCAGCAGACTAGCAGAGTTGTCCTTGGAGCCTTGGAGGGTGGGGTGGGAAAGACTGTGGCTGAAAGGTCTAATAGAGAGAGATTTTGGGAAGTGCATAAATCCGCTACTTGGAGAGCATTGACGAATAACAGCGGTTTTCGTGCACAAATCTTGTTCATAGATTAATAATAATATAATTAAGCATCATTGTTTTAGTTTTTTAAAAGGATTAGCTATATTGGCTACTCCGCACGCACGAGTGGCTTCTCTACTTCCCAGACATGTAAATATATTTATTTTCCCAAAAGAAAATTTGTTATGCAATAGTATTTGATTAACCATTTATCTCTAAACAAGGTTAATGAATATGCCAATGAGAAGCCATTGGGGCTACCCCAGTGGTTAGGGAGTTACCTTCCCGACCTACAGGTCTAGAGTTTGATTCCTGTAGGACCCATATAAGGGTGTGTGTTTTATAAATAAAAAAAAAAAAAAAGAATATGCCAATAAGAAATTTGTTATTTTCTTTTGCAAACTAATAATTTACTTTGGTTTTCATGTTTGGGGTCCCGACCCTTTTAGGAAAAGGGAAAAAAATCCACGCCCAACTTAAGTTTGTAGAAGAAAGTGTTATAAGAGTTATTTTCGGACCAACAAAAAGAGTTAAAAAAGAAAGCAACAATGGAGAAATAAAAGGGGGACAAAGCAAGGAAAAAGAGAAAAGGAGTAAAATAAATGTAGTAGAGCGCATGATTGCAGCCAAACGGGCGTGGTCACTTTATAACTTAAACAAAGTTGCTTTTATCACATTTCACATGCCAAAGGGGAATTCCTTTGTGGACTCCAGAATCCCATTCCCTTACTCTCCTCCAACCCCCTAATTAATTGCCCAAAACAAAATCTTCACTTCAACTTACGTTTTGTTAATTTTGGAGACAACCAACCAACCAACCAACATTTGAGATATCTTTTCTTTTTCTTTTTTCTGACTTTCTGCTTATCCACAGTCTTCTTTATTTATTCCTCAACAACAATTCTAACTTGTAACTTTTGCTCTCCATTTCTACTTTTTCAAGCACTATTTTTCCCTATTTTGGATTTTCTACTTCACTCTCTGGATTCCTTTCCCGTAAACTCCATACCCAAAACCGCTCGATCATTTTTGTTTATTATCTGCTTAGTTTAGTAGTATCTTTAATATTGTACCACAATTGCAGCTATTTGTACATTTTCACTGCTATTTAATTACAAATAGGAAGCAATGACGGGTGTCAGGATTGAGAATCTGCCATTGGTTATCGACATGGCTTGCAAAGAACCCATTCAAAATTTAAGCATATTAATTTCTGGGACGGACGTAAAATAGTTTCTTTTCATTGGGGTTAGGGGTAGGATGAGAAGGCAAAGGCAAGAAGAGCGATGATTGATCGTGCTTAATGGCATGGGTGAGGAAACATGATGAGTTCGATTTTAATAAATCACAAGATATAAGCAGCAAGCTAGCATGGAAATCATTACCTTCAAGACACCTCATCTTGAAGCCCGCCCACCACATCCCTTAAAAAGCTTAAGGTTTGCTATGGTGCGGTGCAACATATTCATGGAGATTTTGTTGGAGAACTCATACACTCCCTTGCTTTGTCATGCTTTCCAGCGACTGGGACCAGGAACATTCTCTGAGAATTTTGTCTCCTTTGACCACTCTATAATGCACTTCGCACTCCACACTACGCCACCCCAATTGTTTTTAATTTGTTCAATGTTAAAATTACTAAGCTCTCATGGTCATGATCCATGCATGCTCCCCCTGAAATTTAGGCGTTTTGATTGCATTCCCAAATTTTTGTTTTGTTAACTTCAACTTGATGTAAAGATACAAAGGCCTGACAAACAAAATAACCAATTGGTGGGCTGAAGTTTCTAGACAATAATTCTTTAGGCAGAGACAGTCGAGCATGTTTGAAGTTTGTAGGATATCCGATGAATAGTTATTAGCAACTCATTAGCCCGATGACGGTTCATTTGTCTTCACCTGATTTAGATTTTGTCACTTGTGCATGTAATATTCTGTCAAATTACTTCTTGTTAGAATTAAAGGATACACTCATAACATAAAACTAAAAGTTTTAAGCAAAGCAAAGTTTTAAGCAAACCAAAGATTTTTGAGGCAAACCAAAGGTTTTTGAGTAAAACTAAAGGTTTTAGTTAAACCAAAAGTTTTGGGTAAAACTAAAACCAAAGGTTTTTGAGTAAAACTAAAGGTTTTAGTTAAACAAAAGGTTTTGACTAAAACTAAAGGTTTTGAGTAAACTAAAGGTTTTCTATCAACTATAAATAATAAGGTAGCAAACAAGGGGTTTGTAACAAGCAATAACAAACAAGCAAGAAAAACTAATTTTTTCTTGTTATCTCAATCTCAAGGAGCAAATAGGTGGTGGAACTGTGATCTGTGCTCGATTCGTTAGTAGTACAGATCCATTGGTATACAATATTCAAATTTTGGCTGTGCAAAGGTTGACTGGATGAAGGTTAGTACTCGATCAGTTACTTTTACTTGGATATATGCGTATAATCCTTCACTTCTAACTTAATTTAGTTGGGTTCACATTGATACTCAAATTTAGTTAATTAAAATGATCTCCAAGCATCACACTCTTGTGAGACAGCTAGTTGTAAAAACTTGAATCAAGAGCTAGCTTCCATAAGTTTGGCATATTAAGATTAAAATTGGTGTCAAGGCTTTTTAGGTGTAAAAATTAGGTTTGGAAAAGCTTTCTCTAACAGATTTAGGCAGTTTTGGATTTTATGTATCATTTGTTGTATCACGTGTCTTTTGTATATAATACTAAAACTCTATTTAGTAATTAATGAATTTTAAGGAATAAGTGATTAGACACGTGTCAAAATCTTATATACTGATACAGAAATTGATACAGAAGATCCATTGCCGATTTAAGCTAAGCCATCACGAAATCATATGATAAAAAGCAAGCTTGGCCATTAAGAGCTAGGCAGAAAAGTTGAAATCAGTCTCGATTTTTTAAGTTTATGCTATATTTGGAGCATTTAAGGTTGAAGTTGTTCCTTAATTAAACTTTTTGATGTATTGCTGGTAATTCACAGTAGGATCCACCATATTTTGATGCAAACATAACATAACAGCACAAAGACCCAACAAAATTCAAAAACTGTCATGCCAAGTGAAGCACGATGATAAAAATGATTCTCTGCCAAATTCATGTTAAGCATTACTAATAAAAGTGGTTCTAAAACGTTGGCATTGATGCACTTTGTAATAAATTGATCCAATCTCAATGATATGAATTCTCTGCAACAAGCATATATACGTAACTCAATACTCATCCTCTCCTGCTGCTGCTTTATCTTTTCATCGAATACTTTACAGACAAAACATAGTGATAAATTTGGTAAAAGACCATCAGATAATAGTTTATTCTTGGGAATGATTGAACTTTTAAAGGGTCATCAATATTCTCTACTAAAGACGGATGTTTGATCTGCAAAGAAACGCTTGTGCTTTCTCAATACATGCTCTCCCACTGCATTACCAAGAAAACATGCATAAATAACTTTAATTTTTTCTTTTTGAATCATGGAATTAATAACGCGAAGGAGGTCAAATCCAGTGGCAAAATCTTGAGCTGTTTCTTTTTATCAGTGCACTAATAATCGACTGCTCCAACCCAAAGCACAATATTGTTTAAACACTATGATGCTGGCTTCCCTTTCTGGCCACAATTCTGGGAGGCCATAGTGGAATGCAAAACAAAAGAACAATACCAACTCCCATGTCCTTGTAACTTTAGTGCTCCTTTCCAACAGATTCATTTGTCTCTCCAAAGAATTGGGGGTCCGCAAACCAACAATGATTGATGTGGAACAAGATGACTTTAAGCTATTTTCAATTTTTTTTTAACCTTTTTAATTTTTAGCAAAAATATAAGTTTAAGCCATTTTCGTGGTTCAACATTGAACATTGAACATTTAACTTGATGCTTTCCTATTGTTTGTTTGTTACAGGTTTTAGAAGTTTTTGAGTCTAGGGATTCGGTCAATTTAGAATAAAAATACTTTGGTTGAGAGATTTAGATGTAAATTCACGTTTTAGATTTGGATAATTTTGGCCCTAATGGATCAAGTGCAAAGAGCATGGAAAGAAACGGGTCAAAATTGTTGTTTCTAAAGTTTGGTTGTTGCTATTTTCGTAGCTCAAATTCACAGTGGCCCAAATTCTTTACAAAAGAATTGTGTTGTTGTTCTGGACCAGATCTGTATTTGAGCTTCATATTCAGTGCAAAAACAAGAGTCCAGCAAAATTTTGTACGTTGCTTCCAAAAGTGCAATGGCAGGCCCAACAAGAAAGATTCTTATGGTAATTTCGGAAAGAAAAACATTTCAATCACGGGGATTAACGGGTGCAAATTAATAAGTTTTACCTCTCCTCCCATATGAGTTAATATATTCTTAGGGAGTAATGATATGTAGAATGAAAAATTTCAATGAAAAGATAGAGTGAATAACGTAAATTAATTTGTGATAAACATGACACTTTTTCACACGAGAGTTTTTGTATTATCACTCATTCAGAAAATAAGTCAATTAGGATAACAACTTTTGGTATGGTAATTACACTGGCGTAAGCGTACCAAAAATTTCTAGGTACTCTATGTTAAAACCGCAAGCGAGTTATAAAACAGTAACACATACAACAAAAAAACGTTGATTGCATGAACTTTGGCCAATTGGACTAACACATAAAGTTTATATTTCATTCAAAACTACACACCTCAATGATATATGCATAGGATAGTTCATCCAATTGAATTATACGATAAGAATTAAGTGTTTTAATTAAGTTATATGGCGCAAGAAATAGTAATTCAATTGAGGCTGTGTTTGGTTGTTTAGAATTTTGAATTGAATTGGAATTTAAATACTATAGAATTGTAATTCAATGAATTGAAAGTCTAAAATGTTTGAATTCTTTTGTTTGGCAAAACAACAAAATTCATTTAGAATTGAATTATAACTCCAAATTCTTTGTTTGGAAGTTTAGAAAAAATGTATAAAATTTGATTTCATCGTAATCATAATTGTTAAAATAATTTATTTTTAATCCTTTGTAGACATTTTTTCACACACTACACATATTTTATACATACTACACACATTTTCACACACTACACATATTTTACACATAGTACACACATTTTCACACACTACACATTTTTTCACACAGTACACACATTTTCACACACTACACATATTTTACACATAGTACACACATTTTCACACACTACACATATTTTACACACACTATACACATTTTCACACACTACACATATTTTACACATAGTACACACATTTTCACACACTATATACATTTTCACACACTACACATATTTTACACATAGTACACACATTTTCACACACTATATGCATTTTCACACACTACACATATTTTACACATAGTACACAAATTTTCACACATTACACATTTTTTCATACACTACATATTTTTTCACACACTACACATTTTTCACACACTATACATATTTTCACAAGTTACACATATTTTACACATATGTAGTGTGTGAAAATATGTGTAGTGTGTGAAAAAATATATAGTGTGTGAAAATGTATGTACTATGTGTAAAATATGTGTAGTGTGTGAAAAAATGTGTTGTGTGTGAAAATGTGTGTAGTGTGTGTAAATGTGTGTAGTGTGTGTAAAATATTTGTAGTGTGTGAAAATATGTGTACTATGTGTAAAATATGTGTAGTGTGTGAAAATATGTGTAGTGTGTGAAAAAATGTGTAGTGTGTGAAAATGTGTGGAGTATGTGTAAAATATGTGTAGTGTGTGAAAAAATGTGTAGTGTGTGAAAATGTGTGTAGTGTGTGAAAAAATGTGTAGTGTGTGAAAGTGTGTGTACTATGTGTAAAATATGTGTAGTGTGTGAAAATGTGTGTAGTGTGTGAAAATGTGTGTACTATGTGTAAAATATGTGTAGTGTGTGAAAATGTGGGTAGTGTGTGTAAAATATGTGTAATGTGTGAAAATGTGTGTAGTATGTATAAAATATGTGTAGTGTGTGAAAATGTGTGTACTATGTAAAATATGTTTATTATATGTAAAATATGTGTAGTGTGTGAAAATGTGTGTATTATATGTAAAATATGTGTAATGTGTGAAAATGTGTGTACTATGTGTAAAATATGTGTAATGTGTGAAAATATGTGTATTATATGTAAAATATGTGTAGTGTGTGAAAATGTGAGTAGTATTTGAAAAATATGTGTAGTGTGTGAAAATGTGTGCAGTATGTGTAAAATATGTGTAGTGTGTAAAAATGTGTGTAGTATATATAAAATATGTGTAGTGTTGACTCGAATTTGTATAGAAATAGAATTGGAATTTTTTTGATCTAAGTAAAGAATTGAATCCAATGAATTGGATCATTTTGAATTGGAACACAATTCCAATTTTTGTGATTTAATAAGGAACCAAACACAAGAATTAAAATTGGACATTCCAATTCAAATTCAAAGGGTCCAATTCAATGCTACCAAACACAGTCTGAATATGATTGATGATAGTCGAAATTGAATTTCATCATCACTTGTGGGATTCCAATTGAATTTGATTGATTGATGATAAATGATATTTATTCCCTTCAACTTCAAACTCTAAATGCGTTTCTCATGAATCCATCCTTCCATTAACGACATTAGCGTTGGACAAGCCAATCATTTATTACTTCCACGATTTATTTTATCTTTAAAATATTGATATATCCTTGATATTGTTTTGGGCATAAATCATTTTCTATTATCAGTTGTTCGAATTGAATAGCTGTGAAAAATAACACTCCTATCAAAGTAGGATAAACCAAAAATGCAAAACCAAGAGTGGAAAAAAAAAAAAAAAATCCAAAACCTCCAAAGCAAGTCAAAGATTGAAGCAACACCCGTATATATTTATTCATTCATTCATGTAGAAAGAAAGCATCAATTATAATGGCATGGCTCCATCACTTTCCTCTTTGTGTCAACTTTTCTTTATTCTCCTCCGCCTCCTCCTGTATTGAATGAAGCACTTTGAAACCCAAAATTTTAAGCTCGTTAAACTCTTTGGAAATTAGTAAATGGATCGTGCGCTCCTTTCCATAAGCGCCACCTTTCTCTCTCTTCTTCTCTTCACCTCCCCCCACCTCTCCGGTATATATATTTCTACATATTTCATTTCTTTTTTGTTTCTTTTTATTGGTTATATAATACTAATACAATTTTAATTGGCCTCTTTTTTCTTTTTTTTTTTTGTTTGCACTGATCAACGCACAGTCGTGCAGTCAACCAAGTTCAGGATAGTCAACAAGTGCCGGCACACCGTATGGCCCGGAATACTAACAGGCGCCGACGGGACTCTATTTACCCCCACCGGTTTTATTCTGAAGAGCGGCAAATCCATAACTCTTTCAGCACCCAAGTCATGGTCCGGTCGCCTATGGGGCCGCACCGACTGTTCCACCGACCCGTCCACTGGGAAATTCTCGTGCATCACCGCCGACTGCGGCTCCGGCAAGATAGAGTGCGCCGGGAGCGGGGCTCTGCCACCGGCTACCCTGGCGGAGTTCACCTTGAATGGTGACCAGGGTTTGGATTTCTATGACGTCAGCCTGGTGGACGGGTACAACTTGCCTATGCTGGTGGTGGCCAGGGGAGGTACAAGAGGGGGATGCAGTGCGACCGGGTGCTTGGTGGACTTGAACGGTGCGTGTCCTTCATCTCTGAGGGTGACGATCGGGAACGGGAGCAATGTTGAAAGCGTGGCGTGCAGGAGCGCGTGCGAGGCGTTTGGTGATCCGATATACTGCTGTAGCCAGAATTATAATACGCCCGATACGTGTCATCCGTCTGATTACTCATTGTTTTTCAAGTACGCTTGCCCACGTGCGTACAGTTATGCATATGATGACCACACCAGCACTTTCACTTGTGCATCTGCGGACTACCTGATCATCTTCTGCCCCTCGCCTTACACCAGGTGTGAATTTACTATCATGTCCCCTCGTCCCCACTTCCTAAGCTAATAAAATAATAATAATTAATTGGTCTTTAACTGAATGATATTATTATTAATATATTAGTAATGAAAATGTTTGGTTAGTAATGGTGGCATTGACTTGTGAGTTGTGGCTGTGGCTGTGGCTCTACTAAGTTTATTTTATGATATGTGAGCAAATTATATTATTGAGCAACTCAGTAGCGTAGAGAATGTGTTTGTGCGAAGATTGAATTGAATCATTTTGATGATTGTGAAGCATGATCATGTGCGCGTTTGCTTGTCACAGGATTGTAGGAAATGGCACTAATATTGGTACCAACGTAAGAAATAAAATCCATTCTTTGTATAAACGAGGCAGCTTGAGACTAGAATCCATAATTTGCAAAGACCATATGATCAGCTCTGCAATCAGTTGTTAGATTCAATAGGTTTTCAAATTCTTCATTTAAAAAAATTGAAACCCTTTTATTGGATGATCATGATACTCCCAAAAATCTGAAATTTTTTTATCAATGGAAAAATAATATAACCATTTTTGTACGTCTGAGCGATCCCAGTTTGTTGGAGTGGTATTCTCTTCCAAACAGCAGCGTGCTGCTGAATAAGAATTAGTATTGTATATGCTGCAAATAATTAACTTTGCCCAAAATTGTGCAGCATGAAATTGCTAAGGCATATGAAGCCTGGAGAGTTACCCTTGGTTAACAAAACCAACATGTATATTGGAAGGAGACATGCTAGTGGTATGTCATCACCTGGTTTGGCTTTAATGCAAACTATCTAAGCTGCATTTTTGCTGTTCTAGCCTTTGTTATAAATCTTGTCACTGACAGTAGTTGACTCTTTCAGGCTGATTCGAAGATAACTGCAATTGAAGACACTACCTCCCTCGAATAGAATGCCCTTTCCAAATTGGCTTCAAAAGAAGATCTGAATGTCGTGGACAGACGGCAAATTAAGCTAGTTCTTCTGTATATAGGTGCCTTGCATTTTTTTTCCCGATCAGTTTCTTTTATCTCTAAATACTGGAGTTGTCTCATTTTCTCATGTAGCATTAAGTGGCTTATCAATTTACACAGTCAGTATAGTTGTAATACCACTTCAGGTACTTCAATAATGCAGATTATCAACTTGTTGAATAGTGAAGATTTACATTTCTCAAAGGCGATTCAGTGTGGAAGGACTACCGGCAACCGGCGTTTTCTAAACTAATTAGATATAAGTTTAGCCATTACATTCTGATATACAAGGTTCATTATCTGACACTATGGAAAAAAAATTAAATAGGGTTGAGTTTACCTTTGATTCCTTGCAGCCTGTTACCTTCGTGTTTGCAAAACTATTTTGAGCGCCCTTTGCTACAATCAAATATGGGATAGTGTCAAAAGATGGAAATTCTTTCGAATTGGTGGTACGTATATTACTCTTCTTTCCTGCATTTTAAATGGATAAAATGTTTCAACATAGGAGGCTAGTGTACAGCTACTTGCTCCTGTGTATCATCAAAGTTTCAAGTTTTGAGATTTAAGTAAAGAGAAGTTTATACTTTTCAACCTGATTATGTTACGTGCATCTGCTTCATCTTATGTGTGAAAATTGAGGCCAAACCAATAAGCATGTCGGAAAGGTGTTTGAATCAGGGAAATGAACTGCTATTCCTTCGTCCTGGATGACTGCAGCTTTTGACATCAATGTGCCCCAAGCATCATAACTTGAAGTGAAGCATTTAGAAACTATATTACGATTATTCTTCTCTAATGCATTCCAGCAATATTTATTATTTAGGCTGCCCACAACAGCAGCTCTCTTAAGTTTTACCATTAGTAACAAATAAGCAAGGAAATTAATTAGTGGAAACATGTGGGTGTACTTTATCTTTATTGTCGGCCTAAAGACACAAAAAAGAAAGCTCTATGTGAATTCAAAAGAAGTTTGGATGAGTGAGTGGGAGCAGATATAAGAACATTTTTGCCGTAAATGGCCGGACTCTGAAAGCGGGGAAAAAGAAGTATTTGATGGATATATAAAGAGCAAATCTGTAGTCTTTTGTAGAAGCTATCTTGAAAGAATAGATGATGAGAGTGGGATGGGAATATGGGATGGAGCCTGGAGGAGATAATATATTGTTTAGTTTATTACTTTATTTGGTTGCGGATGATGATAATGACTTTTTCATCTGGGATTATTAGATTAAGAGGCCATTCATTAATATTAGACAAATTTATAGTGTGGGGGGAACCTTTTAAGATATGCCAATAGTTAGCACTATAGATAGATTTGTGATCAAAAGGTAAAGTAAATATATATAAATAAATAAATAAGGGGATTTGCTTAAATTTCATATCTTTGCCATTATGAAAAACTTGTAGTTTTGCTTTTGCCATCAAAAACAATATTTATTCTAATTAACATACGTTTGTGAACTGATTGAAAATAGATGGAGAAATTCGAAAGACTCCAAATCCACAAATGAAGATTGAAGGCCCCCTTTTGCTTAGTCCTAGCCTCCTAGCCCAACGCTACAAAGACCAAAAAGGGTTGAAATGAAATCAAAAAGTGGACGTGGAAAGATGTAGACGGAGTAGTATTTATTGTTGGATCTCACAGAGCACGAGACCGGGAGGAATCCTATTGTTTCTTCACTCTCTTCCATCTCTATAATAGTACCATACTACCATATCCCAATGGATGTCTTTGGGACCACTAACTGGCAAACCTACAAAGAAAGCCATGGCTTCATCATATGACTGAAAAAACAACGTTAACATGAGCTAATATTAAGAGAGGCTGAGAGGGCGTGTTAAAAAAAAAAAGAGAGGGCGTGTTAAATTATGGCAGTGAATACCAAAAGTGATAAAAAGAAAAGTTGATTGTTTTACTCAACTGGTTAGTCGTGTGACTTGCATGGAGGCCTCTTAAACATGCTAACGTGATTATGTAAACGATAATCTCGACTTTTTATTTTTATTTTTTATTTTTAGTCACAGAAACATCAATGACACAACTAAAATGGTAAAATGTTTCTGCAATTTCCCGAAATGAGGAATAAAGCAAAAACAATCAAAATCTGTACGCAGGTTTTGCCCTTCAAATTCCACTAGTAGTAAATGTTTTAGCACCACCACGATTCACCAACACGCAGGATTCAGAAAGGATGCAACATTGAATTAACGGGGTCAAAATTGAGGGCATCGCAAAAGGTCTGCATAAACATAAAAAGACGAGACAAACATGGAATCCAAGGCAATATACAAAACGCACACTGCTTCATTAATGCAATAAGCCCAATCTATAAATGCAATAAGTCCACCATGCAGGAGTCATGACGTGGGTGGACCAGTGACTTGTAAAGCAACACTTTTGTTTTTTCACCAAATTAAGGGCATTAATTGGTTGGCCATGTTTTTACTTTTTACTGGGAAAATAAGTTAACCAAGTCGGCAATGTTGCAAGTAATTCCATGAAACCATTTTTATTACACTCTCTAAACTACTACTACAAGATCATTAATTTAGCAAGAAAAATAGGGTCTTAACGAATACTACTATATAGGAGTTGTTTAACTTTTTAGTTTTTAACAACATTCTAAGTCCTGTCTCTAATAAGTGTCGTTTTAAAGATGGTCACACTAATTAAGAAAATTGATAATTATGTTATTTACTCATATTTATAATCATAAATTTCTCTCTTTTCTTTTAAATAACATTACATAAATAAATAGAATGAAGATTAAATTGAGAACCTTTTAAACTTTATGTATTGATATTTATAAAATAAGAAAAAAAAGACGTTTAGTAAAAAAAGAATAGTTGACAAGGAGCGGTCAAATTCCCGATGATGATAATGTAACAATGGTTTCAATAACTTTGATTTGACTGCCTTTCAGTTAACTCGTTCTTCTATTGTACACTAATGTTTTCAATAAAAATTATTACTGCATGCGTAAGTAGCATCAAAGTTTTTGATATATAAAGTCCCTGGGTAAGTTTACGTACAAAATTAGTAGTATAAGAGAACCAAACTGTAATCGGAAATCTAAAATGAGACACACTAAAGTGGAGTCCGTGTAGTCAATTTGAATATTTAATGGAAATAAGAATATGAGTGCTTCTCTTGAAAGTCGGACAAAAAAAAGACTAACAAAGAAATATGAGGTAATAATACCACCACAAAAAATAAGAAGAAAAAACGTTTTAGTTTTGAATTTTGATCAGGATGAAGAGGAGCTTCAGCTGAAAATGTCAAGGATAGATTGAAAATTTTGATCATTGCACAGAGAAATATTGAGAATATAAATAAAGGTAGGGCAAGGGAGTTCATCCTCCAGGCTCCAATCCAATTCCATCTCCAAAACCAGTACGTAGTTTATTAACCAACTAATGAAAACAATTTCATCTCATCTGCCATATCTACAAAAGTACATATTTTTGCTTTTAAGAAGACTTACTAAGTTAGTTTATTTTGATTTTCCGTTAGTTTGCTAAAAAAAAAAAGTACAAGAAGATTCCTAAACTCACGAGGAATTTGTGTGATCAAAGGAATAACGAATAATTAATTAATTAAAATGACAAATTAGCTAGCATGTGCTGGTGTTTATTTCTTTCACTTTTGATTTTCTAGTAGTGTGCAAGGCTGATATCAAGATAGATAGATGGCCAGTACTCAGTAGAGACTCCAACTATTTTAGCAGAGCATTCACTAATTTTGCAATTATCATCACTCAGAGAGAAGAACAATGATTTATTTATTTTTCAGAAATGTTGGAGAGCAACATGAATCCATTATTATTGCTAATTTATTTACTTTATAAAGAGACGATGATTCAGCACGACTAATGCCTCTAAATCATGTCTTTTAAACCATGGTTGAATTGGTGATGGATGAAAAATATGATATATATATATATATTGTTCGCCTAACACAATTTTATGCATTTTGTGGTTCAATTATACGCTTCGCAGCAGTGAGCAGTGAGCACAGAGTTTCATGTCCAACACTCCAACTGGGGTCTTTCTCCGGTCAAAATTCATTCATTTCAATATTAATTTCCACAGTTCACAACCTACAAACACAGTCAAGTTCAACTAGTCGGTTCCATGACACAAATCAACAATTCATTACTACTAATTCCTGAATCTATGCATTAGTGACTTATTAAATTAATGCAATAAAGAAAGCATCTTGGAAAGCGAGATTCTGTCCAATTTTTTACACTCCATTGGACTATGTATTTACCCTTTTTTGCAGCTGCAGCTGCAACTGACCAATGACTGTGCCATCCCTTCTGCTAGTTTCTTGATCCTTCAATATTTTTTTCCTAAAAAAATCACTTTTGTTTGTTTTGATTCTATATTACACATTAATAACATCCCTAATTCTGAGCCCATACATTCATTCTCTCACTTTAGTACTGTACAACTACCACCACCACCAGCAGCAACTAGCAGTATTCGAAGGGTTTTGTTTGATTTGCTGCTTCATCATCTGTTCAACACTTGACAAAGCCCAGCTGCTGTGCTAGCCGGCATCAATATTCAATCAACCCCACCCCACCCCACCCCACCCCACCCCTCTATTATCTCGTCCTTTTCTTTTTGCTGCAGTTCCACCACCCACCCCCACCATACCCTTCTTTGTAGTCTGTTGTACCTTCATTACCTTTACACCACCCAAAACAAACACATAACCCCATTTCACATAACCCCAAGCTAAAAATCCTCCCACTTTCTTCACCTTTCCTCTCCCAACTTATTCACCTAAACACAAAAGAACATCGAAAGATACAAAAATCAGCCCACATGGATCTGCCCTCATTTCCTTCTTCCACCCTCTTCTTCATCTTCTCCTTCTCTTTCCACGTTCTTTCTACAGGTAAACTAACAATTCTTTACTGCGTGTTTTATGCACACTTTCGTCCAATATCCATAAAAATATCATCTTTGCTCTTACCGTACCCAATTTCTTTTACTATATCAATTTATATTGTCAAAGATGACATTTTTACTAATCTTTTTTATTTTTATTTTTGGAATAAATGTATTATTATTCGGCTCATTTACAATGTGCTAAGCTAAAGAAATGGTTTTCTTTCTTTAAGTTAAGAAAAACAATGTGTTTAAGTTGAAAGTTGTTTTTTTACTCTTCAGGGGTTTACGGAACTACGTTTACATTTGTGAACAAATGTGAGTACACAGTGTGGCCAGGGCTTTTAGCAAATGCCGGCAGTCCAAGTCTCGACAGCACCGGGTTCGAGCTCCCCAGTGACTCTTCACGTTCCTTCATTGCTCCAACCGGATGGTCCGGCCGCTTCTGGGCTCGAACAGGGTGCAACTTTGACGGATCGGGTTCAGGTACTTGCGCCACAGGTGATTGCGGTTCAGGTCAGGTGGAATGCAATGGCGCAGGAGCTGCCCCTCCGGCCACTCTCGCCGAGTTCTCTTTAGGAACCGGCGGCCAGGACTTCTATGACGTGAGCCTGGTGGACGGTTACAATGTGCCCATGATAGTTGAAGGGACGGGCGGGTCGGGAATGTGTGCTTCTACGGGTTGCGTGACGGATCTGAACAGGATCTGCCCGTCTGAGCTTCGTGTCGGGGATGGGGATGCATGCAAGAGCGCATGTGAGGCGTTTGGAAGTCCACAATACTGCTGCAGCGGCGAGTACAACTCGCCGTCGTCATGTAAGCCGTCGGTTTACTCGCAAGTGTTCAAGTCGGCTTGCCCCAGATCCTACAGCTACGCTTATGATGACCCTACTAGTACTTTCACTTGCACCGGTGCAGACTACACGGTGACGTTTTGCCCCTCCATGCCAAGGTAAATCTTACTAAACTTTGCGCTTGTTTTTTTTTTTTTTTTACTGTTGTTATTATTTGTTTTTGGCATGATATTAAATGGTTATTTGTTGATGATTGTGTTAGTGAGTTTCTGTCTTTGGAATTAAGTTAGTTGATGGGATAATTGATTTTTTACCAAAAGGGGTAGTTTTTTTTTACTGAATAAGATCATAAATGTGAATGTTTTAATATGGTTAATTAATGGCTGAATGCATACGTCTCCCTGTCTGAATGTGCAGTCAGAAATCTTCAAAAGATCCCACACAAACGACAGCAAGCAATGGTGATGGGTCAATGTCAGAATCAGGCAATGGTATGGGGTCCCAAACCGGGTCAGGCTCAATGGTAATGAATTCTGGTTCGGATTCGGGTTCAGGGTCTGAAGCTATGCTGGCGGACGGTTCGTATTTGGCTGGACTGGCCATGGGTGACTCCACCAGGGCTCTCTCCGTCTCCGTGTTGCATTCTGCCCTTTTTATCTTTGCTGCATTCATCCTCTGCTTTGTTCACTTGTAGTTGGGTTTCGGTCTCCACTTGCATGCATTAAAGACAGAGCAGGGTTTGGCTGGGAATGGGGTTTTACATTTTGTTAGTCCAGCATTTCTTTTAGTAATAGTTGTATTACTATTGTTTTACCTCTTAATTGTGCATATATGTAATGGTTTTTCCCCTCTATTTATCTGAGTTTTCTATTTTCATAACAAATTTTCCTTTATTTTTTTAGACCCTCATTCTCAATTGGTCCATTAGATTTGTGATTGTATTTACTTTGGCCAATGTGAATTAATACGCAGAAAAATTGTCAAGTAGAAGCTGGTAAAGTCACCCTTGGTTGGAATTGCAATCATGGCTTATTTTACAATTCTCGTAAACTGCATGTAGCCTATGCAGCTCTGCCCAGTGCGTCATCATCATGTTTGTGCTAGGCAAATTTTTTATCTCTGGATTGAGGTATGAAACTGGTTTGTTGGATTTCAAAGGTGATGGCTTTATTATTGTTTTGGCCCAGCACCGCACAATTTCGCTAGTCGTCTGTATCTTTGAATCACAATGGAATAAAGTCAAAAGTGGGATTAGCTTATCACTCCGCTCTCTATTCTCGACAAAAGTGAGAATGATTACTTTGTTTTGTTGGCTGATTTCATTCAATGTTTCTTTGGTATAATGAAAATCTTGTTTATGAATAGAAAGGTATCGCGCAAGCTGCGTGTGCTTCGCCATGTATGATAATATTCCGTTCAAACCAGCGTCTTAAACTTGCTAATAAAATAGTACTGGCCGAGAAAACTACCTTTTCAATTTGTTATAATTTGAGCACTTGGAATTCGAATGTTTGCCGAGAAAGTTTTACATTAGTCCATATTCTAATATTTACAGTTGAATATTTAAGTGTCTAGTTTCGTCTCCTCCGCAAAGAGAGAATGTTGAGTTGGCTGTTCTGTTACCGTAGTAAACATTGACCTTGTATTCACCTAAAAAGCCAGAAAAACTAAATGAACCATGCTCATCTGTTTGACCCTCCACTACTCCAGTTTGCCATTCTTTGAGGAGATTGTCAACAACATCACCAGCTGGGAGGTTATGAAAATTGTTATCCGTTAGACACATTTCATAACACCCATTCGGATGCCATGCAGTCCATAGCACCATTCCATCCAATGCAGGATGTGAGAAGCCCTCTCTCAAAACTATTTCAAGGTACCTGGCCTGAGTTTCTTGATCGAGTGTATTGCTGATGTCTAACTCTGTAAGCCAAATGGGAAGCTGTAGAGTTGCCAGTTTATCTAGTATTGCCCTCATTAGTGGAGGATTGGGGATGGTGAAGTGGCTTTCTAGGCCAATGCCGTCCATTGAAACTCCACCATTCTGGAGTTCTCTTAACCTTGTTATGTAGGCATCTACGGTTGAATTTACGTCAAAACAATTTTCCACTACATTGTATTCGTTCATAAACAAGGTGGCCAGTGGATCTGATTGATGTACTTGTTCAAAGAATTGTAAACTGGCATTGGGACCGAGTTTTTGCTCATAGAAATCGAAATGAAGCATTTCGTTGCTGACATCCCAGTGTATGAATTCGTTTTTATACTGACTCATTAAACTTTGTATCCGGGAATTGACTGCGAGTTTTAGCTCAGGACCTGAGAGATTGAGAACCCACGAAGGCAAAAACTTGGGGTTCTCCCAAAAAATATTGTGGCCCCTGACCATGATTTGGTTAGCACGAGCAAATTCTAACATTTGATCCGGTACGCTATAGTTGACAATTCCTTGCTGGGGTTCTGTTGAGTACCACTTAAGCTCGTTTTCGAATACTGCAGCATTGAACCGCTCAGCAAACCATTTCTGCAACAATTTTCTCAGTTGGATTAGTTAATTTGGTCCGTCAGTCTATGTAATACGTACAGGAAAAGTGATACTGCGAGTGGATGAACAAACTTAACTTGGTATGGCAGATTTCCAAGGATGGTGCTGGCTATGGCAGATCCAAAAGGGAAATCCCTTGAAATTTGCTCTACCACAACATTTGCTCCTTGCAGCCTCTCTCCTTGAACATCTGACACGTGAATTATTGTTGCACGTTTTCTTTTCTGGAAGTAATTTCATGGTAATTGAGATTAGAATTTTATGAATTAATATTTAGAAATACTAAGATGGGCAAAGTTAAAAGTAAGGTACAGTGTCGATCATGTACTGTTGGTTGATTGCCCATTGCTGCTCAGTGAAAGGCTGCAAGGAAGCACTGGCGATGCTTATATTGATATCTCTCCCTTGTGCGTCCTGCCACAAGAACAAGGACAAGGACAAACTTAATTCATTGCTTTCTTAGTCATAGTTCAAGTTCAACACATGTTGTTGTACAACTTCATTTAAAACTCACCTGAACAAAGAGGGAAGTATGAGTTGAAGGGAAGTTGAGTATAAATCCACCTTTGAGGAATGACCAGCAGTTTTGTTGTGCGATTACAGTCCCCGCACATTGATATGTGGCACCGTCTGTTGTGACGCTTGTCTTTATCGCAGCCGAGTCTACACCTTGTACCTTAATCCAGCCTGTTTTTCACCCATTAATTAGCATGCATATGTGCTATGCATTCTACAGTTTTGAGATGGAGTAAGTAATGCACTCAACTGGAGAAGGAGTAGGTGGTGTTGGCGGTGAGATTGTAGAACACGAATGCTGGATCATTTTGATTGTATACCATGTTATCATAACCTTGATCCTTTATAATCCCACCTTTGTAAAGTGGATCTTCTGGAGTCGATTTGCACTTTTAACAAATTGAACACAAGAAAAGCAATAATAATTAAATTAATGAGTTTAATTACGCATATTTTTAGCTAGTTTTATGAAAAATTATAATCTAAATGCATGTCAATCTGATTTTCTCTTACCTCTGTGTAAGCAGTATAATCATAGACTGGTCCGTCTGCAGGCCAAAGAATCAAACATATATAAGAACTTGTGCAAAAACAAGAAGCCAAAAAATACCAAGAAAAGAGAGAGCGAAAAGAGAACCATAATCAGCCAGTGACAGGGCAATAAGCAGAGACACTATGAAAAAAGTTGTTATCAAGAAACGATCTTTCATTTTCTCCACTCTAAGCTGAATGTACACTAGTAATTAACAAAATTGATAAAACTTGATTATTCCGATTAATGCAACGATTTTTGTCACTCAAGAACCAAATGTGGCTACTTTAAGTAGTAGATCATATCCGTATAAATCGTTTCTTAATATATTATCATTACTATTAATATTTTAACTTTTTTAAGTTATATATTTTACATGAAAATTGAATTTGTCCTTGATATATATATAAGAGTTTAATAATTATCTTGAATTAATTTCAAATAATTTATGATGTTTTTTCATTGTCATTAATTCAAGCTTAGGGACGACTCCACCTTTGTCTGTATTTGCATTTGTAAAATTATTATTCCACACCCACACATACATATATATATATATATATATAAAACAAAGTAACTTTCTAATGGTTTAAGTTGAGAAATGCCGCACCCATCTATATATTTTACATGGGTACGGCATTTCTCAACTTAAGCCATTAGAAAATTACTTTTTGTTTTTTCATAACTCATCCGAGCGATTACGTATCATTCAAGCATTAATTAGTGTTTTCGTTTTTGTTTTTTTTTTTTTGGTTGTTGTTAGGCTAAAAAAGCTGGGGAAACACATTCAAAGCCCTTATTTAAGAAAAAATTGGAAACTGAGAAACACAGTTGTTTGGAGTTGGACAGGCCCCCAGACCCCAGTAATTACGGGTGGAATCAAATACTACTAACGTTTGGACAAGTTGATGAAAACAAAGAAAGTTGGAGGGAGATGAAGGAAAGAAATGCGTGCATAAAATAAAACAAGTAGAAACCTATCCTGAACGGCTGAACGTACGCACGCAAAGACAGAAACAAGTTAGTGGACAATTAATGTTGTATTGTACGGAGCTGTTCCACTTCCCGTTAGTATTAAGGAAAAAAAAGGACATGCTCTATTATCAATTATGGAGCCTCTCATGCCCTCTTCCCATAATTGACATCCATCTATATCTACCACTCACTTGTTTAATAAGTCTCGTTTTAACTCATAATTTTTATTCTTAAATAAGTATTATTTTAGAAATTTTAATGCAAAAAGTCTAAAAGATTCTAATTTGACAATAATTCGTTGTATTTGTCTATATAATGTTACTTAATAGAAGATAAAAAGTTATGATTATAAATATGGATAAATAAGAGAATTTATCCATTTTTTTAAGAGAAATGATAGGGGGACTGAAATTCTGGAGTGACGGTGAGAGTGATAAAAAGACAAATTTATCCCTTACCCATTAGGGTTCACTCATCATTTGGTTAGGGTATTAGTTTGTCTTTTTATCACTGCCACGTCTCACTCCAGAATTTAACTCCCCTATCATTGCTCTTTTTTTAATTAGTGTACACATCTTTAAAATGACAATAATTAGATAACAAAGTGAATATTCCGGCAGACTTATTGATGCATTCACTTTATAATTGGATGGTGCTAACATTCTCCAATCCACCTTTGGTCATATTATGAGTGCAAGTGTGCTTAGTTAATTTTGGAATGTATATAATAATATGACAGAGTTGTTTGTTAATTGCTGTTACAAGGTTACTACAGCTGAATGCTAAAATGTCTAGTCTCATCACCTTGGCTGAGCGAGAAAGTTGAACTCACAGTTTTGTCACCATACCTAGCAGTTACATTGTATTCCCCTAGAAATCCTTGGAAGCTGAATGAACCCTGCTCATCCGATTCCCCCTTTAACATCCCTGTCTTCCACTCTTTTAGTAGCTTGTCAACCACATCACCAGCCGGGAGGTTATCAAAGTTGTTGTCCGTAAGGCACATTTGGTAACAACCATTTGGATGAAGGGCAGTCCAGAGCATTATTCCTTTCACAGATGGATGTGAGAAGCCTTCTCTCAAAACTTCTTCTAGATAAACACCCTGTTACAAAGTAAGAATAATGCACGCCCGCCCACAGGGCATTCAGTCTGGTGGCATAGAGGAAAAATGCTTCATTTAAAGTTTGTATAAAGGATTTGGCTAATTGGAGAAATGATTAATGGTGTTGAATCTTCCTGAGAATCGAGAACTTTACGCAAATATACTCACTTGTGTTTCCTTGCTAAGAGTCTTACTGATATCAACTTCTGTAAGCCATATTGGAAGTCCTAGTGTAGCCAGTTTATCCAGAATTGCTCTCATTAGAGGAAGATTAGGTACTGTAAAGTGACCCTCAAGGCCAATTCCTTCCATTCTGACTCCACCTCGCTTGAATTCTCTTAATCTTGAGATAAAATTGTCTACCGTGGAATTAACATCATCACAAGTCTCAACAACATTAAAGTCGTTCATAAACAATTTTGCTAGCGGGTCTGACGCCTGTGCTGTCTCAAAGAAATTTAAGGAGGCATTAGGGCCGAGTCTTTGCTCATAGAAGTCAAAATGAAGCATTTCGTTGCTCACATCCCAGTGAATAAATTCTTCTTTGTATTTCATCATAAGACTTTTTATTCTGGAGTTTACTGCTGACTCCAGCTGGGAAGCTGTTAGATTAAGAACCCATTGAGGCGTGTACTTGGGATCCTCCCAGAATATATTGTGGCCTCGAGCAATGATTTGGTTGGCTCGAATGAACTCTAGCATTTGATCAGCCAATGTGTAGTTGAGCTGCCCTTGTTTAGGCTCTGTTGCATACCACTTGAGCTCGTTTTCAAAAACTGCTGCATTGAATCGCTCAGTAAACCAACTCTGAAACCATGCATGGAGATTTAGTTCATTGTGCTGCAATCTGGTATGCTTAAGTTGCATTACAAATCAAAATCTGTTTGCAGACCTGATAAGGCAAATTCCCAATGATGGTTTTTGCAATAGCGGATCCAAATGGGAAATCTTTGGATGCCTGGTTTATTGTTATTTCTGCACCTTCCAGTTTAACACCGTTATTATTTGAAACATGAATAATAACTGCTCGCTTCCGTACCTGAAAATTGAAAACACGAATACTGGCTGATTCAGGGTAATAAGTTGCTTCAGTTTCTAAAAGGCATATTTGCCAGAACCAGAGAAGAAAAACTTGTCCATCTCCAGAAAATTGCTTCTCTTAGTAGAAGTAGAAATTGAGCCTTGGGGAGTGCGAGTTGCATTTACCTTGTTAATCTTATATTCCTGATTCAATCTCCATTGCTCCTTATTGAATGGCTGCAATGAGGGATTGGCAATCTCGATATTGATATCTTTGCCTACTGAAGTCTGCACAAGAAAAAGATTGGTGTAAAATGGAGTACTGAAGACCTCAGTCTTCTTCTATTACTCCAAAACTACACTTTGTCAATGAAAAAAAGGTACATTTTTGTTGTCCGCACTGGAAACACCAAACAAAAAAATCCTTAAACCTGTAAATAGAGCATAGATGAGGTTGATGGAGAATTTAATACAAATCCACCCTTAAGAAATGACCAGCATCCGCACTTGGCTAGAACAGTCCCTGTACAATTTTGTTTTGCTGTTTCTGTAAGCAGGCTGGCTGTAATAAGCACTAGGCCTGTATCATTTATCTTGACCCAAGCTGTTAAAAGACATAAAAAAAAAAATGTAACAGTGATTGAAAACAAGAAATGCTATAAAATTTAAAACAACAAAAAAAACGAGAGAGAGGAACTGAGGAAGAACATTAACTGGAAAAGCAATAAAAGGTGGCTTGAGTGAGGTTTTGCAATCGAAAAGCAGGAGAATAAACTATTGTCCCGCTTTGGCCTTTGACCCAAATGTACTCGGGTTCTTGATTCTCGAGGATTCCCCCATTGTAAAGTGGCTCTTCTGGATGCTGTTTACACTGTTTCAAGAGAGTCTTAAAACTTGTACATTTCAGCCTAATTAATTAAGCTATATATATCGTATATGGATGCATATTGCTATCACAAAACTCCTCTTTCCTCTATCAACGCATATAGTAAAATATGTTCAATTGATTGAAACACCAAATTAAACGATATATATACGAAATTGCACCTCAGTGTATGCGGAAGAATCGTACAGTGGCCCATCTGCAACGTAACAGATAAATTAGCGCAAATTATACAAAATGATAATACTAGTGATGATAAAACAAAGCTAAGCAAATATGTACAAAAGGATGAAAAACAGAGAAACAGGACAGTACCATAACTACTGTAACTAGAAGAGTGGGAAATGCCAGAACAAATGCTCCAGTATATAAATAAGAGGCAGAAGAAAGAATAAGTTTGCGCCATGTTGTGTTTTTCTCCAGAAATAAGGTCGCCTAAAGAACAAGAGGGTTTGTTGGGAAGCAGTTTTAATGTTCTTCAATGGAGAAGGCAAATGAATATTAACTTAAGAAGAGAGGAAGGTGAAATGGAATCACAGGAGAAACAGTGAGGGTGAGGGTGCCAGTTCACATGCTATATATGCTTGCTAGGGAGAGTTGCCTGCTTTGGATGAATAGAGCTATAAGAATCTTAACATTAAAACTTCACTCATTTAGTAAAATTTTCATGCCCTTTTTCGGCAAAAATGTATAGCCTTGTTGTTCTATTGGCTATGTTAGTTTTGATGAAAAATCACTAAGAGACGCTTAAAACTTGTCCTTTAATACCATTTCACAACAAAAATCAGCAAAGACATTACAGATTTCTTGTTTTTGCTGTTATTTTCCTTTTGAAGGGGTTGAAGGTCCAACCGCATAAATACAAATCTCGACAAAGTTCACTGCCAAAAGCGTCCCTTTTCGTGTGTAGTACTACGAAGACAAACAATAACTAATCCAATAACTTTATCATTATACGTTAGTGAATAAGGGAAGTCTGTTGGGGAGCGGGGAGAATGAATGAATCAAAGAGATGGAGGAGTGGCAGTTCGGAGTGTCACATGCATGGGAAAAGGATAATAACAAGGCAACAGCATTTGTCCACTACGTGAATGTGTGTGTTTCTCTATAAGTTTTTTCTCAAGTAGTGGTGCAAGCAGCACACTGGATGGCGTGTAATAGAACTGGGGTGAGGATATGATGAAAAATGCCTTTGAACTCAAATCTTCCTCTCCAGTCTCCAATCCAATAGAGTGCTCATCAGGCCTGGCCGCGTGGTGGAAACAGGAAACTGGAAAGAACCCATCCGCATGCCAGGACCATGTTGGACCAGAACCTTGTCCTAGCCTTTGTTTCTCTGATTCGCCTTTAGCAATTAATGAGTCAATGACTATGGTCTCTTTCCCACCCAAATTTAAAAATACTGGCCTTGCTCTACACGGTACACCAATAAGGTTTTTTCCAATTTTGTAAGTTGTTATTATCCGTCAATTTTTGCCTCTGAAACAGTTGGACATACCTAAATTACTTCAAATACGTAAACAGCACGCCCTTTTTCTTTTCATTGGAGAAAAAAAAAAAATAAAACTGCCAGAATTCTTTTAGGCGGGCTTTCACTCGGACACACAAAAATTCCAAATAAAATATGGACCGGTAAGTGGTAACCATCATACCTCAATTTGTGTTTTTTCCTCTCCATGATGGGTAAATGTACTAGTTTAATATCAAAAGTCCATTCCAGAACCAATGAACAAATTTCGTGCGGCACTGGCCCAATACTAATTAATTATTACCCTGAGCTTGAGGGTCCTGACTCCTGACTCCTGATCATCCAAAGCGCTAATAGTAATTAATTAAACCAGTTATAGAAAATTGTCTACAACGTCAATGAATATTCTGTTAAATGTCAATGAATATTCTGTTAAATATACCTGATGATTGAAACAGGAAATGGTGCCGAAGATGAAAGATCCGTAGTGACATAAAACCCATTTTGAATTTGAGAGATGAAAACATTGTTTATTTGTTATTTGAATAATTCGTTTGGGCAAATTACCTATTACATTACATCAAAATGCAATCCCTCCAAATATTACCTTAATAAAGGAAAATTTCCATTTATCTTATAATGGACAAAACCAAGCTGTTATACATCTTCCACCCTGTAAATTTGTAATACTAAGTCTCAATTTTCTATTACAAACTCATTACTAATGAAATAATGAAACCTCCGAGAGCTATCAAAACAATTGGCTGATGGGACGAGGAATAAACAAAACAATACATATGTGTTCTAATTGTAGCCACATATGCATCATCATCACTTGGTGAGAATTCCCCCAACAAATTAATCCCTCCATAAACCAGACACCTTCATTAATGACTAGTAGCAGACTTCTTTGATTTCCTGCTAGCATAAATCTTGGAATATAGCGGTTTGGTTCTGATGGCTAGTAATACATCCAGACCGAAACCAACAATGCATGCAATGGCCATAACCACAAATACCATCCTGTAACAGTGGGCACCTATACAAGTATTCCCACCTCCAGCCGTCCGAGTTGCCTGAGAGTCGTACAAGAAACCGGCGAGCAAGCCGGAGAAGAGAAATGAGCCTAATGGCAGGTTGAGGATTAGAATGTTGTAGATTAGACCATAATACTTGAGCCCAAAGAGCTCAGAAGCAGTCGGCACAGTCACAGCTAGGCGCACCCCATAGCATAACCCCACCACTACAGACCCAATGTACAATGAGCCTGGTAAAGCCATGGCCATGAGTGTGTATCCAACAGCCATCAAAATTTGAGAAGCTGCATTCCAGATAGGCCTTGGCGTTCCAGCCCTCCTGCAATATTCCAGATAGATATTTTTGGTTAATTGAAAAGCCATTAATTATCAGAACATTAAATCAATTTGTGGTTACAGAAGATGATACGCATGCATGCATAATTTTAATAAGTCGTGATCAAGTATCACATATTTTATTTAATAATGGAGTGATGGGGGAAGCTGCAAGATTTCAAATACTGATGGTCCAAGCGTGGTGTGACCACTTGCCCAATTAAGCACCCTGTCCTGTCGGTGAAAGAAGAATATCAACAATAGTCTTTCACATTTCACCACCCAAAAATTGATTTACTCAATTCAACCAAATGAAGGATTATTCGGTATAATAAGAGACCAAATCTTAACTGCATGTAGCATACCTTCTCACACCAAAAATTACAAAACACGACTCAGTCATTGACGACCCTCCAGCTCAAGTTTGAGAATTCGTCTATTAATTAAAGCCCACAAATTATATATATAAAAAATCTACTAAATTGTAAAAGTAATTTCCGTTTTGACTGTTTCCACAAAGAAAATTGGTAATCAATGCATACCAAAAACTCAAAACACCAAAAAAGTTTTACCATTCCATCTGTATTTTAAAAGTGATTTATGAGAGTAATTTTATTTTATTTTTTTGGGTGGAGTCAGGAGTGTTCTTCTCCGGGGGCGCATTTTAGATTACTTACCCGAAGCAACAGTGTGATACATCTATTAAAAACAAAAACCTGATTTGGGACTGGGATAATATTATACTATTATGATTCTAGTATTATTACGTAAATTTCTGTTAAATTTGTTTAGCAGTCTTACGTACTACTCAAACAAGTTGAGAGTGTCCTGACTCTTGACACCACACGCCCACGCAGACTTGACTTGCCCAGCTTTTAAATAATCATCCCACATAAATCAAGAAAAACAAGCATGAATCATGATGAAGAACCAGATATTAAATATTCTATTGCAACAAAAAGTTTATACCAAGCTGTCCAGTCCAGTCCAGTGCTACTACCGCCCCTGATTAGTTTACTTTACATTTCTTCAACTCTAAGATATCTTCACATTTTCGCCATTCCTTCCGTCAAAGGAACGAGGCGTTGGGAAGAAATTCCCAATAAAAGTGTAAAACCAACGGATTCTTAATTCCTTTCTTTTTCCTAATTTCCTTCTCAATATCTCCTAACTAATTAATTTACCAACAAAAACAACATCATAAAGTGGACAAAAGATAATAAACAGTAAAGAATAAAGAACATGGATGGAAAGTAAATTATAAACCTACTTGATGAAGTACTCCGAAACCGATCCCGAAAGAATGCGCCCGAAAAATCCCCAAATGCTTGTTAGTGACACAAATATGGACACGTCCACGTAACCAAGCGCCAAACCCATCTGACCAAGATTATTCATCACCGCCAGACCCGTCCCAACTCCACAAAGAAAAGACCCGAACATAATCCAAAAGTCCACCGTCTTCACTGCCTCAATTATCGTGTGATCTTCTCCAATCACCGGCGACTCCCTCTTTTCTTTCTCTTCCTTGACCGCAACAGCCTCCTGCTTTTTCTCCACCTCCTCCTCCTCCTCTTGCACCGCCAACAGAGGTTCTTTAATTGCACCGCCATTCCCTTCGAGGTCTAATAATACTCTACTCGACCCAAACCTCATAAAACTCTTCAACATAAGATAACTAGGAATGGCTAGAGGAGATGCAATCAACACCAACAGCACGTATGCGAAGATCTGCGAGAAAAGAGGCCCGTGCTCCCCTGACACATCGAATGCCAGTAAATAAACCGCTATAACTACCGCAATTATATTAATAATCCCGAAGTACTTAGTCTCCTCTTTTTCTTCCTCTAG
The DNA here is from genome assembly GCA_016586305.1 of Ophiorrhiza pumila. Lineage (NCBI taxonomy): Eukaryota > Viridiplantae > Streptophyta > Magnoliopsida > Gentianales > Rubiaceae > Ophiorrhiza > Ophiorrhiza pumila. Next base: position 41,415,006 of record BLIW01000002.1, read on the forward strand.
ACTGGATGACGGCGGAATTTCGCGGAGAAAAACGACGGCAGTGAGGCACATTACAAAAGGGACAATCATAAGCATGAGCAGAAATGTGGACGGGTTGTTGGAAAACAGAGCTGAACAAACATCAGTGAAAATTGCCGTGCTTAGACCCACGTAGCCCTTCATAATTCCCGATACTGGACCTCGATTCTTCCGGAAATTACGAATGCACGTCACGAGAATCGCAGTGTTCATCCACGTAGTACTGTTGCCTCCCATGCACAAGAATATGCACATGGCCCAATACGGGAGGGGTTGGATGCGGCGGCTGACGACAAGCCATTGCATGCCGTAGCCGATGAAGCCTTCGACGCAGCCAATTAGGAGGATGATGGATGTCGGTAATCGGTCGGAGGCCAAGCCGGCGAGGATGCCGAAAGCTTTGCCAACGTCTTTCGCGACGGAGAGGTTATTGAGTTGGAGCTGAGTGAGGGCCATGAGGGACTTGAGGGCGTCGGAGTAGTTAGAGAATGTGTAATTGTTGCCGGAAATGGATTGGACCCAAACGGCAGTTACGAATCCCAGCCATTTCCCGGTGGGGGATGTCGGAGAGGGCAAGAAACCCATATTTGTTTCAGTCAAGGGGATTTAATTTAACAAGCAGTGATAGTCAAGAAGTATGCAGCTAGAGAGGGTTACAAAGAAAATTTGTAGAAAGATTTTGTGGGGTTTGTGTGAGTTATGTGAGCAAGAAAACATTTCTTGGTTTGGATGATTATTTAAAGAAAATCTTTCTTAGTGATGTATTAATGTCTAATTTTGGTGGCGATGTAAAAGATGTAAAAGAACATTCAACAGCCAACAACTACAAGTTGCAGTTATTTTAATCTTTCCTTTTCTCGGAAAACAGAAGAGTCGTCGCTCACCCTTTTGCTTTCACTTTCCATTTTTTCATTTTCCAAATACATGTTTCCTATATCGACATGTTGATTTCTCTCTTTCTCTGTCCTCTTCTTTTCCTTATTTATTATTAGTAATGATAACAAAATGAAAATTAGAGTAAAAATTAATGTGATTTACATAATAGTTATAAAAAGACAAACTAATATTCTAATTATATGATGGGTGAATCCTAATGTGTAATGAATTAGCTTGTCTTTGTATAACTGCTGCCACGTAAATCACTTTGGATTTTCACCCTAATTTTTCACTCCCCAATCATTACTCATTTATTATTAGGTTGCTCAAATCTATCCTTTTTCAAATTTTAAAAAAAACTTAGTTCCAAAATATTGGCCCTTTTAGGCTGTTGAAAGCTCGTGCAATTTATTCTCAATAAAAAAAACATCCTTGAATAATTAGGTTCATTTAAATAATAGTAAATAAATTAATTAATTAACAATGGTTAAGTTTTTTGGGATTGTGATTTGTGGCTCTATCTCTTGACTTTTAGGCAAAAATAAATTAACAAAAAAACAAAGTGAATAGAATCGAACTATTTGGTCTTAAGCGACTTCCATTTCCTCAATATTTCTCCGCAAGACCTAAAACGAAGAAGCAAGCCCGATCACCTTAAATTTCATTTATTTTCTTTCTTCTGAAAATCTTCCCACCGTATGATTTTAAAATCTCTCTCTTTTTTAATATTATTTACTTACAGATTAAACCAACCTACGTTTAGAGACTAGTTTGATTTCCATATATCTCCACATTAAAATTTCTTTTATACGTACCTTTTTTTTTTCCATGCAAACTTACCTAGTTTGATTGCTGTAAATGCAACATCTCCGGGTGCGTAGCAAAGAGCTGAGTTGTTTATGCATTACAAGGAAAATAATTAATTGGAGAAATCTGTATGTTCCCAGTTCCCACTCTCAAAGAAACAGAATATTCTGTGCAATTTGGTCATCTTTCGTGGGCCGATCATCTCTAATTTAATGTTTTTAATTGTCAAATTTTTGTGCGCATATTGTAGGAATGAATGTACCTTGGCATTCTTAGCATGTAAGAAAGCGGGCAACAAGAGTTGCTGAATTAATTATTAGCTAAAATAATGAGTTGATCAAGTGGATGCAGTAAGTTGAAGCGTTTACATAGCTGTAGCTTTGGCCTTTGGCAAGTAGTTGTATGTTGCATTTGGACTGCGTGTAAGCCGTCGTTTATTTTAATCAAAATGTTTGGATGGCCATTTTCAAGGGTCGGCCATCCCATCACTTTAAGCTTTGTTTGTGGTCTTCACATATTCTTGCACTGATAATAGTAGTAATATTATTTCTAGAAAGTATAAATATGTAATTAGTACTTTCTCTCTGTTTTTTTTTTTTATATTTATGTTTTCTAATAAGCTTAATATTTGTGTTTTCTTTCTCTCTGTTTTCTAATAAGCTCTCTAGGGGCAAAACACACAAATATTAGGAAAATAGTCAAAAGTGATTAAATTACCTTTAATAATAATGATATATAATTTTCTATATTATATCTCTCGTTTTAATTACCGATAAAAATCTAGGAGCATATAATATGTGCAGAATTAAAATTTTCTTTACTTTTTGTATTAAAATGTGCAGTAGCGTACTAGCACTGACTGCTTTGATAATACTCTTTCTTGTTCTTGTGTAAGTGACGCTTTATAAGTTTTGTTTTGTTTTAATATAAGTATCGTTTAAGTAAAATATACTATTTATTTATAATTTTATAATTATTTTTTTAGATGAGAGAAAGAACTTTTATTGATTTACATGCGTTTTAACCAAAAATTATTACTTATTATTAATGTTAACAATATTAATTAGGAATTATTTAGTTATTTTATGATATTTTTTAATGAATGTGCAAATCTCCAAAACGTCATTTATAAATAATTAGAGGGAGTATGTACAAAATTAAGGCCAAAGGAACAGTTGAATTATATTAAAACAAAACATGCCAACAACTTCAAATCAATGATTAATAGTGCATTACCATGTCCAAAACTGAAAATATTTTGTTAAACAATAACAATGAGTGTTTATGGCCCATCCACCAAAACTCTTTCATCAATCATCTTCATTCTTGTCGTCTAAGACAGCGCCGCCGACTACTTAATCGCTTTTATAAGCATACGCAGTTATCAATAAGACATTATTGATTCCGAATCTCCTCCACTCATTATTAAGTATATAAAAACGGGAAAAAATATTACAAAAAATAGTAAACAGTAAATTTGATTGAGATTATTATTATTATTATTATTTTTTAAAAATCTCTATATGGAAAACTCCAATCTACTGATCACTCGAACTCTATGCGTACGTACAATTTGAGCTACATTTCATTGCCAGTTTGCCACTAACAAAATCAAAAGATAGAATAATTAAGCAAAACACTCAGTTGTAATTGACTCAAAATGAACCTCTCTGCTCAACAATCAATTATTTCGTAAAGTAACGATCGTCTCATCAGTCAATTATATATGAACAACTCATCAATTTGCATTTTGCCTCCAGCTATAATCATTTGCATTCAATTATTTCGTATAAGGATAAGGATAAAATAAGTTGCACGTTTCAATATGAGGAGGGAAAAGAATTTCTAAACCTCCCGCATAAAACATTCAATTGTCTTTTGTACGGAGCTTTTTATTTTATTTTATTTTATTGTAGGAGATGAAAAAACTGATAGCTAGCTTTAATATTAATTAAAAAAATAAAGAGAAGAAGAGGTAGAAAGTCAAAGATGAGCACACAAAAATATTTAGGTGTGCATGGAGCATGGTTGCTGAGTTAAGGAAAAAAGAATAAAATAAAAAATAAAATAAAAAGATGCTTAATAGTATGTAATCATTCATTTAAGATTATTTTTATATATTAATATTAGAGAATAATCCATGACTCTTTATTTAGAAGGAATGGACTTATTATCATTATCATGCTATACTATTATTATAAGTAGAGTAACGATAAACACAATAAAATAGAAATGTCATATTATTTCTTACCACTTTACTTAGAGAAATGGACTTATTATGATTGCTATTCCTTCTCACCAAATCAAGCACAGCATTATTATTAGGTTAAGGAAAGATAAAGAAATGGTGATAGCTAGACCTCGCAAATCTGATCTGTGCATAACTGAATGATAGAAACATGAAGGAGACGCATGAATGATGCGAATCCTTTGATTATCTTAAAATAAAATAATAATAATAATAATAATAACAAGCGAGTGCTTATCAGGAAGAGAGATAAGGTGGGGGATGCGTACGGTTGAAAAGCAGTAACATTTACAGGCTGTCATGATTAAGACACCGAATGATTCCGAGAACGTGATTCATAATTTGATATTCCAAGAGGTTATCTTTTGTTAGAGAAACAAAAAAAAAAAAAGAAAATATCTCTTTTGAGGTGGTAAGGAAGCAGTAAGCTCTTTGTTTTTTTTTATATACGAAGTTACTAACTTTAGGACTCCATGTATTTCCGTTACTTCATTGTCGTTCTCCATTGCGTATGTGCCTCGGGAAGATTAGCGTATGTGCCCCGGGAAGCTACTATAATCGTTCTCCATTGGATATCTCACGAATACACCTATTTGGATAAGGAAATTTTGAAGCATCTCACGAATACTCTTTCTACACCTATTTGGATAAATAGGTGTGCATTGTTTGAAGTGGAATTCGAACCCTCATTACCAGGGTTGAACCCACTTGACGATACCAAGTGAGCTAGCTCACTTTGGTGCAGGAAGCTCTTTGTTAATCAAGGAACATGTTCATTGTCTTAGTATTAGTATTATTATTCTGTAAAGTTACACTAACCACACCAGACGGACGAACGTGTTTCTACGCACACCTATATATTTTGATGTGCGTTAATTTGTCATCTTATGATTGTAGGCGACCGGTGGAAAATATGAAATAGAGTTGATCGATGATAAGACACTGCCATTGTTTCTGATATTTTCCTAGTCTTTTTTTTGTTTTTTTGCTTATTACAATAGCTAGCCCAACTTGCAACAAAAACAATAAATTTAATTGCAATATTTTTTCAATGATCGATGTTTAATGGTGGATTAGCCGCAAGCGCACATGTATGCTCATTGCTCGATGCGGCAGAGGTGAGAGGACTAATGGAAGTGACGATTTGATGGTGACGTCCACTCTACTCTAGTCCAATTTGCTGGCCGTTCCCGACGTGAATGCTTATGAATTCAGGATAGGGTGTTAAACGAGCGAGGTACTCGCGACCTCAACTACTCGACTCGAGCACGGAATACATATAGTCGAGTAACTCGCGACCTCATTAAATTTTTAATATTTATATTTATGTTTTAGTCCTTGTAGTTTAATAAATTATAATTTAATCTATTTATAATTATGTTTTAGTCCTTAATTTATAATAAATTATAATTTGACCTCATTAAATTTTAAAAAATTACAAATACATCCTATAATTTTTATAAAAAAATAAAAAAAATTAAAAAATAAAATACTCGAGCTCGAACTCGAGCTCGATTGGGCTCGTTTGGAGCTCGAGCTCGATCGAGTACTCGCGAGCTCGATCACCCTTGGTCGAGCTCGAGTCGAGCTCGATTATTAGAGCTCGAGCTCGATTATTAGAGCTCGAGCTCGAGTACCCCTCTTTATAAAATTGAGCTACTCGATTAGGGGTGTACTCGAGCTCGACTTGACTCGATTACACCCCTGGCCACTCTCTCAAACTTAAATACTACTACTGTACACTGTACAACATTAAATACGACTTACCTACACATTTTCTTTTGTTTTTTTTTTTTGTTTTAATACACGAAAAAATGCCAAAGATGCACTTCACCGCTTCATAATTTTATTCTGTTTCTCCCAATCATGCTGCATTCACATGCATGGTAGAAATTAGAGAATGCCCATCATTTTAGGCTTTTTTTTTTTTGTTAAACTAGTCTGCGAAGGCAACTTGCTCCAAGGGTTTCTGTCAGATGGGATCTCTTGACTTATGGTAATAATTAATTGTTGCTGCCACTAATTAAATGCAGACTGTGACTTTGTGGAAATGGAGTTGCAGTTTGCTGGAATTTTGACATAAACAGGTCTAGTCCGGATAGCCACTGAAATGTCGAAAACGAAGCCAATGATAAATCATACAAATTAGCAAGTGGCATCAGAACTCAGGACATAGACAAGACTGTAACAGCAGGCCCCATTACACGAGTTCTCCCCCCTCTGGTAGGGGTGTGGACACAATTAGGAGGATGTGTTGGAGAAGCATCAAGCATGCATATGCAGTCCGAGATTGTACGAGCAAAAAGTTCAAATGCTTTGACAACAGGGGAGGGGAGCTGATCGATCAACAAGCTAGCAAGCTTCATGATGGATTTCAGAAGTTTCTGGACCCAAATGGCAGTCGCAAATTAAGCCTACCCATTTATCAGCAAGAGATGTCATGCAAGTTTGGACTTTGGAGTCCCATAGTATGATCAATTCACTCGGTCTTAATATTACTTATAAACTACTCCTGGTGGAAGCAGCATTTTTAAAACAGGATTGCATGAACGTGGACTAAAAGCATGTTTTCATACATAGTGTTAATTTAAAATAAATAAAACAGAATTATTTTGGGAAGAGAATTTCATTTCCGTTAGACTGCTGATTACGGGCAGAAACATTGGGCCAAGCAGCAGCTCACTACTAACTGCACTTCTGTAAGAGTCATACCTGAGTCTGGGTCTCATAAATACTTGAAAGTTTTCAGCCCATTTCCTACTTCACCAGTGGCGTATATGTATTCGATTCCCACTCATTTTCGGCCCATAGTTTATTTCAATGCTTTTAGTTGTTCAATGGACAAGTTTAATTTAGTTCATTTATTATTGATATGCAAAATGGCCCATCAAAATTAATTAATAAGAATATTTAGGATAGCAAAGCGTTGGAAAGTCAATTTTTTCTTTCTTTTTCTTTTGAATGTAACTGAAAATGCCATTATTGTAGTTAGACGAATGATGGGGGCAGAGTTCTAGTTAAACTTCCAAGCATCATTCCACTACTATTTCTTCGAAAATTTTGTCCCAAATCCAAATTAATGATAATTCAGATAGTGAAAAGTGCAAACGTAGGATACGTAATCTTCTTTTCAAATTTTTTATTATGTGTTATATACCGGTATGATTCAATCATATTTTAGTTAGACTTTAATAATTGTAAAGTAATTTTAATAATATTTATATATTTAGATTTTAATTAGTAAAATTTTATGGTTTTAAACGCTATAAAAAAATATTAAACAAGATAAATATTGGACGGATGATCGTCTACAGTCAAACATAAAAGAAAACGACGTTTATGAAAAAAAGAAAAAAGAAAAAGAGTGATGTGTAAAGCTTTTTTTTCCCTACTATTTTCAGTTTTCCCAAAACTGGCAAGTTCCAAAATTGCATGCATTAGATTTAGACAAAACTTCAAAGCATCTCACCAAAAAGTAAATTAAAAGAGATGTCTTATCACTTATGTGCACCTTTGATATTTTTCATATTTTCCAAAACTAAGCAACTTCCCAAATATTATGCGTTCGCTCTATTTCCTTCTCCGTCGTAAAAAAGAAAAAATAAACCAAAGATTAAAATTGTTTTCCCTGTGGTAGTCCTCAGAATTCAGAATCCCAGAATCGGGAAAACCACACAAAACCACATTCTTAATTACGAGTTGAACTTAAGTAGATGCTTTGAGAGTGTAATTGAGACTATTGATTTGGGTTCAGTTCACAAAACAGGCAAACATCCCTTGCTGGGTTGTCCCTTCAATCTCAACTGAAACTGAAGCAACAGAGCTTGGTGGTGACTGGTGAGAGTGTGACGAAGGGAAGTTGGAATTCTTGGAATTATGAGGAGATGTGTGAATATATGGTGAATGACTAAAGAAGATATGGGAAGGGAGATCTCAGTATTGTTACAGCCGCGGACCCTTCTGATCTTGGTGGTAGCTTTGGTTCTAATCTTTTTCGCATTCTCTTTCCCTCATCGGGTAATCCTTTTCTTCTTTCTGTGTATTTCATACTATCCTCAATTGTTCTACTCTTTGGATCTGAAATTGGCCTTGTCCTGGGCTAGGAATCATATATGCAGTTTAATACTATCCAAGTTTCTGTCTTTCTCTTTATAATCTCTGGAGGGCTCGCTATAATTTGAGAAAGAGTAATATTTTCTGCTGGGTTCTGATCATTCTGCAAAATTCTGGGCATTCTAAGATAAAGTTCACACCGAGTTAATCGTTGCACGTAGATTCTTTTCTTTATCTTGTTCTATTTACTTAAGGGAATAAAGATGATGTTGGAGACCGCGCGGTTAGTTATATTTTAGCTGACCAGGGCATAAATGTTGGAAATTTAGGGCTTGGGTGTGTCTGAAGTTGGAAGTAATGAACCACTTATGCCGATTGTTCAGTTGTTAAAAAGGCAAGAACTTTGAAGGATTACATGCTTTCAATGTTAATCGAGGAGACCGAGGTTAAGGTTGCTATTGAAAAAACTACTGTCATCCTGGTTTCGTTTCCAGAATTTAAAGGATGAGCTCCCTTTAAGGATATAACGCATAAGACAATTTGAATACTTCAGGAACATATTCATAATGTTGACTTGATGATCAGAAACTCATCCCTGACATCCTGGGGCTAATAATTTGAATGGCCTTGGCTACCTCTAGCAACAGCTGTGCTATATTAAAATGTTCAAATACTAAATATTAAACCTCTAGATGCATCATGCCCAAGCAGATAAGTAATCCCCAAATATCAGTCAACTCAAGTACCATAATGCTCAATATACTAATTTTAAGCTTTTATGTTGAGACTTTCAGTGTGCAAAATCTGAACTTTTTGGATAATTAGCTTTATCTCTGAGGCTTTTCAATTTGGTCAGTGGTTGTGCTTCTGTAAATTGGCAGGTGGAGGAAGAGAACGCAGAAGAGGTTCACGAGATTACTCACAGAGTCTTTTTTGATGTTGACGTAGATAAACAACGTGTAGGTATGGGCCCTCAGTGCCTATGCTTTGGTAACTTTGGTGAACCTTCTGATGGCAGTATTATGTGGTTGATTTATTCGGGGTTATTCCTCTTATCCTTTTGCAATGGTGCACGGCATGTGCTCTCCATCAAGATCTCCTACAAGTTACTTGGAAAGCATAATGATCCATGCATTACCTTTAGTATACTCAGATATGGGATATGCCGGAAACTTAGAAACATTATCTCAGAGTTGCATATCATGAATATTGCTGCTTTGGCTGCTTTTTGTTGAAAATATCCACTTCACCTTTGGCACGTATTGGATCTTGATTTTCTTTCATCATTTAGTCGTCTAAGAGGAGAGAACGATATGCGTCTTTGTATTAAGCACCTCAAGATACATTATTTTGAATACCTGTCCATGTTGCCAATATGAGATTTTGTTATTTAAAATGTACCCTATTTGTAAATCTCATTCCATGTTGGTCTGTTTTCTAAAGCATACAGACATCTGGGCAGTTGCGAACGGGGAATCTACTCACCCTTCCAAAATAGTACCATTTCTCTTTCGGGATGTTGTGAGATGACTTGATTTTTTTTAGCATGCATTAAACTATTGTATTAGCACACAAAAGCTGATGATTCAAAAAATACAAGTCTGAAGTTTCTTTGTTTCTCCTACTTGCACATGCACGTATGATGCCCTTTTGTGGGCCTGATATCTTAATTGGTGCATCTGATGATGAATTCGTATTGATTCATAACACTTGTCGAGGAACAAATGCTAATCCATCCATGTTTCCAGTTGGTATTTATTCCTCTCGCATTTGTTGCTTAATCTCATTAACTACCACAAGTATTTCTTGTTTATCTACAGGAAGAATTGTTATTGGATTGTATGGCCAAGTTGTTCCCAAAACAGCTGGTATGTTCAGGTTTTTTGTCGCTCTCCTTTGGTCTATTGGCAACATAAGCTATTGCTTTGCTCTGGTTTTTAAGCTTTATGTGATTCCTTGCTATTTGGTTTTGCTGTAATGTTTATCTGTGTCCTTTTTATTCTTTGCAGAGAATTTCAGGACCTTGTGCACAGGTACTTCATGGTCCATCATTGCTGAAGTTTTGTTTAATTTTGAGAGTTGCATTTTTGAAAACACGGGAAGCTTGTTTGTGTTGACTTTTTGAAGCACTAAACTTACTTTTCTTGAACCAGGGGAGATGGGCAAGGATAGCAATGGAAAAGCTCTCCATTATAAAGGAACACCATTTCATCGTATTATACCTGGATTCATGATTCAAGGTGGAGATATTGCATATGGTGATGGGAGGGGAAATAAATCTATATATGGAGGCACCTTTCCTGATGAAAATTTCAAGATAAAGCACTCGCATGCAGGTTTCTAGTGTTATCTCTATGGGAACGCCATTAGTAATTGTTCACTTTATGGGATCATTCTTTGAAGTACAATTTTTCAAGGCACATTTCATTTTTTCTTTTATGTAATCATTATGTGTTTTATCTTTGCAGGTGTTGTATCAATGGTAAATTCTGGACCAGATTCTAATGGATCGCAATTCTTCATCACGACAATCAAGACGAGCTGGTAAGCTTTTAATGTGATATTCACCATGGTAGACTTATGATTTAGGGGTAACTGTCGGGATGCAGTCTCGTGTTTTTTGTGATTTCTATGAAGTTAGCTTGTAAGACTAGGCTACATTATGGCCTCAGTTATCCTGTAAGAGATGTCTGATGAGAAAAATACATTCCTTCTCTACTTACTGGGTATAAAAATCCAAGAATAAATAGAGGGTCCTTGTGGACTCTTATTAGTTAAAACAGGTTACAAAGCTTTAGTACACTGAATCCCTCGCTTGGAAACATTATCTATTTTGGTCTTGAGTATTTGAATATTTGATTGTAAAATATGTTCTTCAAATTATATATGTTAGTCGACAGGACGGTTGTTTAACATTGAAGATTTCTGGGCTATGAGCTTTGTAGTAGAAACTGTTTATAAGCATACCAGTTCCTTAATATAAACTTGAGTTGTTTAACAGAAATGAGAATTTTATTGCAGGCTGGATGGGGAACACGTTGCTTTCGGAAAAGTTATTGAAGGCATGGATGCTGTTTTTGCAATAGAGGGGGGAGCGGGAACCTATAGTGGGAAACCTAGGAAAAAAGTAATTATTGCCGATTCAGGAGAGATACCTAAGAGGCAGTGGGATGAGGAAAATAGCAACACAGCAAGTGCATCAGGTTGACAAAGGGCAGCAATTTTTGGAATCCTCAACTAACAATTGGGGCTTATTTTGTTTAACAGCCATTTTGACTGTTTGGTGGAGTATGTATTGTGTTCGTCAATATAATTGTAAGCCTCAACACTATCATCGGATGGTTTAATGTATTTGCAGTTACTGAAGCACTATTGGTTCGGTTGGTATAATAGATCCACAGTTTCTTTCTCTTCATTTTAACTTGTATTGTTATTCCTATGCAATTTGCATTAGCTGGGGAGTTTTTCTATTGAAACTCCATCATCAATAATTTGTCATGTCCATAATCGAATGGAGCCAGATGACTAATACTCCTATTTGTTTTTGACTATTTTCTATTTGAAGATTCCGTGAACATTACAAGGATTTACGGCTAATCCTAGTGGATGTTTGTGGTAAAATGAAAATTGGGTTCAATCTGAAAAAACTCATAAAAATGACAAAAAAAAAACACACGCACACACCGACTCTTTACTTTGAGCTAGTTCCATCCATTTCCTTTCTCTCCAGGTTGAAAAATTCCATTCTCTGAAAAGGAAAGAAGGTTCTCACTAGTCCTAAATCTTAACGTAGTACTTTGGGATGACTTTGATCGTGTTTATTAATTTCATCAACGTTAATACTCCCGCAAATCCCAATGATAAATGATTGCTGAGAGTGATAGAGATAATAATAGTAATTGTTTGTGCATATGAAATAACCGACTTTCATCCATTATCCACTCCAGCTCAACTGAGCTCAGCTCAGGTGGATGCCACTGAATAGTCAACGCCAGCTCCCAAGTTCCCAACACAAATCCCATCAACTCCGCCACCGACACCGCCACTGCCACCACCAACTACTCCTCGTTATACTCCCTCACCACCCCCACCGCCGTTCCCACCTTCCAATAAACCATAATTGATCTCATGCAATGGAAAGCAATGATGACCCCAACAAACTCTCCTCCACACTCCAAGACCCAAGTCCCTCCCTCCCACTCCTGTCCAAGCCTTATCCTTCTCTTGACCAACCACCACCACAACCCATATCCTCCGAACCGATCGATGATCAATCCCAATTTCTCCAGATCTCTTACAACTACGGTTCTCGAACTTTCAAAGACTGGCCCTTTCTCATACTTTTCTTTCTCCTCGTCCTTGCCACCTTCGCTTTCGGCATTTTTGCCTCCGTCCACAGAAATCCTCACTCCTCTCAAGTCTCTTCCTATGTCTACGATTCCACTTCCTCTTCTTGTACCCTTCTAAAAAATCCCTCCTTTTTAAGCAACCCCATCTCGCTAAACTCTTTAAAATCGAGTTTCTTGAAGAGCTTGATATGGACCCTTGTTATCACCTTAATTCTGAGCCTGCCCTCTGTTTTGTCTGTGCTTTTATTGCTCAAACATTACACTAAACAGATTGTATACGTCTCACTTCCTTTCTTTGTGATTGTCCCTGTGTTCATTAACGTGTACTGGTTTGTTGCTTGCACTGTGAGCTCTACATGCAGTGAATCTTTCCCTTTGGCCTATCGAATTTTGATTCTTGTTTTCGTGTTTTTGATCATTGGGGTGATTGTGTGGATATTTATTGTGAATTGGCATAGGATTGAGCTGACCATTAATATAATTGGTGTGGCTTCTAATGCGTTATCACAGAATCTGGGGTTGTTTGGGGTGCTTCCAAGTTTGACTTTGGGTTTGTGTTTGTACTATGCGCCAATTGTGGTGTTCTTGGTGTTTGCTAGGCTCAATGGGAGGATTGTGCCTAAGGAAAAAAATGGTGACTTTTATTGTGTTTGGAAAGGGGACAGTTGGGTGCCTGCGTACTATGCCTTGGCTATTTTGACGATGCTTTGGTCTGCCACAGCAATGATTGAAGCTCAGGTTTATGTTATTAGTGGGACTATAGCTCAGTGGTACTTCTCCAAGGATTATGAGAGACCCAAGAAAAGTTTAAGAAGCGCCTTGAGGTTTTTTTCTGGAAGTGCTCTTTCTGTTCTTTTAATTGATTCACGTTGTCCTCAAGTTGGACTTAGTTATAAAACGTTGGCAACATGTGCAATTTATTACTTGCTTTATGAATTATTGCAATCTGTTGAATATTTGAAGTAGTATCGTGATTCAATTGTTTGGAGATTAGTTTTTGTATCTTGGGTGTGGTCTAGAAGGTTCTGAGTGTAAGTCTAAATTACAATTAGAGGATAAAGGAATAAGTACGATGGATATTAGTTACGTAGAGGGTGAACAGAAAGCTGAAGCAAACATTTTTCTGATTGTTGATCAGCTATGTAGAGACATTGTTTCCCCTTATATATATATATTGAAGCAAGAAAGGTTGCTTCCAAGGATTAAAGTGCAACATTGTGACCATGTAGTGAAATTTTCTGTTCAAATGATTTTTCAACTGAAAAGGGTTCTTTATCTATCCAGCAATTTTGGTTCATTAGCAAATAGTTCTAAGACACGTTTGGAGCCAAGAATGAATTTTGAAAGAGTATAGTACAGAAGTCCTACCTTGTAACTTTTGGAGTTTAGTTATACACTCTTATGCACAACTGCCTTTTGCTTACAGTTTCTATGTTAATGAAACGTTGTGGGCCCTTTGCTTAGGAAGGTTTTGGCATGGGATCATGCTCTGCAGACCTATACTTTGGAAAGTTTATCAAAGGCGCTATTTAATTCCATTCAACTATTTAGAATGAGGATATGCTAGTCCATTCATCAACATTCTTAGTTACCACTGTCTAATTCTTCACTTCCAAGCTGCCTCTTAACACCACAAACTTGGTGGGCTGGAAGTATTTCACCTTTTCTCCCTTCCATGGTGTCCAAAAAGTTATCTGATTCCTCATTGTCTATTTTAAGAAACTATTTGTCCAAAAATTTAATTGTCAGAAATTGGATTACATGTTTTTGACATTGAAGGCAATGTTCATGTCATATCCTTAAAGTAATATGAGAAATATTCTACATTGCTCAGCATTTGGTTTTTTGCACGTTAAAGTGTTAATAATAATGGACTTATTGGGTAATGAATATTTCCTTTAGCAAATTAAAGTGCGCAGCAAGTGTACCCTTGTAAAAAGGATAATACAGGAAGCGGGAGAAGAAAAAGACGGTTCACTTGATCTTATGGTGAGGGTGGAGTTGTATATGGATATGGGCAAATTACAATTTGAATGCTTGAATGTGGTAGCAACTCAAAAAATTCTTTAAGATGGCCACTGCCAGCCAAACTGCTTATACTGCTTGTAGCTTGTATGCAATCATCTTCACTTGTTTGACTATTTCATGATTTTTCAACACTCGCAGAAATGCATTTGGTCCGTCCTCCGGCACAGTATGTTTATCTGGATTGCTTGTCTGTGTTGTTCGTATGGTGCGTGCAATGGTTGATAATGCTAGGAATGAAGATGCTTCTGGAATCGTGAACCTAATTCTGCGGTGCTGTGTTAATGCCCTGATGACTGCATTTGACTTTCTTAACAAGTTCACCATAAACTTTGCAGCTATAACGGGTGAAGCTTACTGCTCTTCTGCTAGGATGACTTATGAACTTTTAAGGCGCAATCTTCTCTCGGCTGCTTTTGTGGAGACTGTCTCCACTCGTATTCTTGGGGGAATAATATTTGTTTTGTCAGCAATATATGCAATAGTGGTAAGTTCAGTTTTGTTGCTTATCATTTTGAATTATAGAAAAATAGAGATTTGAAATTTCTTTGATCAACTTGGTCAAGTTGGGAAGCTCTTTGCGGCAATCACCTGTACGGCTTCTGTAAACTTCATATGCAAAATTAGTGAAACCCACCCAACTGAAAAGAACAATTTAAAAACTTTGAAACCAAGAAGCTATCCCCTTCGTTGTTAAAGGAAGTGATCAGATTTCTGTCTTTCGAAGCTTCATAACTACCGTTATATAATTAAATTCTGATGAACAAAAGAGGAACCTAGTGTAATCTAGCGAATTCTGGAAGTTTGTTATTCCTCTGTTTATTTGAAAACTTACATTTGTTGGATGAATTTTTACTTCCAAATTTTCCATTCTTCTTGTATGTTAATAAAAAGATATGCCTGTTCAATTTACCATAGATGGCTAGAAATTGGCTTCAGGAAAGACTTTATCCTACTATCTCAAACAGAAAATTAAGTTCCTGACAATAAGACTAGTGATTCCTTGAGTTTGTGGTTAACTTGTACTGCGGAGTTTCACTTTCCAAAGGTATTCTGTCCATCAGCCCAAGTATATGAGCGAGAGAGAGAATTATCCAGCTTTATGGATTGCCGATGATTACATGTATATATATATATGCCTAGATATGTGCATAAATGTGCCTTTGGTTGCTATAAAAACTACGCTTCGCCTTCTGCATGCAGGTTTGTGTCATCATAAGAGCTGTTGGCCATCTTGGTACTGATGCATACTTTATTGCTGCCATGGCATGGTTACTGCTGATTGTTGTGCTAGGTTTCTTCGTCCATGTGCTGGATAATGTTATCGACACGGTCTATGTGTGCTATGCCATTGATAGAGACCGGGGGGATGTTTGTAAAGAAGAGGTTCACGAGGTTTATGCTCACCTGCCAATAAGTAGGAGCCAGAGATCCGCTTTTAGTGCCAGAACTCCAATTATTGTATAGTTTTCATGTTTTATGCTCTGTAATTTCTTCTAACCCTGGATGTTAAACTGCTGTGCGGAAGATTGTGCATGTATGATGGTTCAATTTACTTACTTGGTGCAACAGAGGTTTGGTGAATAAGGATGAATGTTTTTTGTAATAGTGGCAATAAGATTGTGTGCATGTATGAATGTTTCTGAACTTTCTTGGTAGGCTCTTCTTTTTCTGGGTAGGTTCTGGTCAATGTTTGGTTAAAAACTCCACTGCAATACTCTCATTTAACAGGTCCATGCCGATGATGCCAAGCGCAATGAAATAAGAAACTTTAGATGATAAATGACATCACAGCATGCACACCTCAAATTCTGAAAATCAAAATTCTATAGGAAATTTGAGGAAGGATGAGCAGAATTCTTTATATAGATCCCAACATGTATAGTGCTACGATTTGTTGAGAAGATGAATTAAGCACCACAAAACGAAAGCTTCCAAATGAAAGAAGCTGAGAATAAACAAGAACATGATGAGAGTAAGAAAGAAGCAGGTAAGCTGTTACTCATCTACACCCACAACCGCAGTTTCCCCACCTGTGCGACAAACAAAGTGGGACTTGTATATTTAGGAATATGGGGACTTTCACTAGTATTATTGATCAATTAGACGTACAAATTAACATTGAACAGATGCTAAAAGACAAAATGCATGAAAGTACTCTAGTACTTGTATACAACTTGTGTATATGTTTCACAATTGAACTTTCTGGCCTCAAATCCCGCAAAAAAAATGTTGGCCATATGGATCATTCCATTTCCTGTTAATGCAATTGCAATGTAGAGGGCCACCATTGGAGAGAGACATGTTCTCGTGTCCACCTCCATCGTGGTCTATGTTTCACTTGCTCTAATAGATGTTCTTAGAAGTTAGTGTTTGTAAACATTATAAGCAGTATTTTTTTATTTTTCTTTCTCTGTTGCTCTTGGAATGTTTTGCATCAGATCCTACGTACTTTTGAGACACTATTTAATAAAATAAAAGGTTAGGATAATGGGTGTTATCTACCAGAATCGTTTACATGCATGCAGGGGCTGACTAAAGATGCTTAGGGATTTGGGTACATTGAAAATTTTTATGGGACCAAATGAAACTGATTGATGGAGTTCTGAAAAGATAACAAAAAGATTAGGAAGGTTGGCAAAAGAAGCTCAAGAAGATTATTAAAGTGAGTCTGTGCATGCAATAATTTACTTTAACCAAGAAATTTTAACTTCTCGGCCTTGGTTTGTATTATATAACCTACTTTAAAGGAAAAACTTACAGAGGGGGGATGAATATGCCCCTTGGGCTTATAGCATTGCTTCCACGCCAAGGTTATTTGAGGAACTCAAAAGAGGGAATTGCGGGTCATGTATGCAAGTTGGCGTGGCGTCGGTGATGGGGCTGCTACAGCCTGCATGCCTCTATCCCCACACACATGCCTACACTGTACTCTCCAAAATTGAGGTTCATATATAATAAGTAAGTCACAAGCAAGAAATATTTTGTTTAAGCAGCCATATTTCTTGGTTTTGTTTCCCAGATCAACCTCTGAGTTTCCACTACACATATAAGGTTAAGTTAAAATGGAGATTGAAAAAGTAGTTAATGTATATATAAAAGGATTACGTGCGTATTAATTAGTTTGGTAATGCAGATACGATACTGTATTAAGAATAACAATACACAAGTAGTTGTTAGGATTAGATGCCCTAATCCAACATGTTTTGAAACGATTAATAATGCGAAAATAGGAACACACAGATTTATAGTGTTCACTCTCAATGTGAGAGTTGCCTCTACTTAGTCGCTACCAGATTTCACTATGATAAAAAATCGAGTTACAATCGTATTTATGTCTCTCACCCTCTAATCAAATATTCGAAACTCTAATTACATCTTCATATACTCAACAAAACTAAAGACCCTTACATTTAAAAATTTCTTTGGGGTGCTGCCCCCTAACCTGGAAGGGGGGTGTATCACTCTGCTTATGGTCTTCAAACGTTGTACGATCCACAACTCAATAGAAGTTGATGTAACTTACTTGCTAAACAAAAATTATGTGGTCCCTTTGGAAAGATAAGAGGATTAAATCAGAGTATCTGCTATACAATACATGATGTGCACCAACTACTAATTCTTCCTTTGCCAGTAGACCCAGAGGATCAAATTACCCAACCCTAGTGTTGTTATAGAAACAGGCACGACTTCTAGCATATAGGATGGAAGAATTTCAGGCCCCTTATATATATATATTTATACTTATTCCCACCAAGAAAATTCGGGAATCTAGTTGTTGTTGATGCATGGTGATGATAGTGCCGTTCCAATCGCCAAATAATTAAAGGATACCTAAACCTAATAATGCGTTCAAGTTAAAAGATTTAACCTGGAAACCTTTAGTTAATACATGCAAATTAATGCCTTATAAGATGGAAGAACGTCCCTGACCCCTCCTCCCCTAGGCCTCCATCTGTACAGAAACATTCTTTGTCGTTACTGGAGACGTGAAAAAATTTCTAACTCGCCAAGCCAACATAAACATTTCCCAAGAGAAACAGCTCTCCACAGAAAGCGAAAGAACGAACTTGGCGAGAGGTCACCTTTGTAATAATATTGAAACATCTATGGCATTTTAGGTGCTAAACCTTATATATATATATATTGGTGGCAACCCTCTGATCTGATCAACTTCATACACAGTTAATACGTTTCTTATCATCCGTCCCATCCCTTTCTGTCTATCTCGTATGTATGTAAAATCAATCCACCATATTTTCCTCATCACTTTGCTTAATCAGCCAAGTTAAACAAAGGGTCCAACTTCTCAATTTGCTGCTACTACTGCTTAACAATATACAAGATGGCTATGGCTTTCAAAATGGTACGCCCTGCCCTCACAACTTGCCATACGTTTTTTAAGTACAATATGTTATAACAATTTTTCTTTCTCTTTGTTGTTTTTTCGTTTCATTTACTTGAACTGACGAATCAGCTGATGATCATGATGATGATGATGCCGATCATGCGTGTGTATAGTACTATTTGTTTATGATATAAAAATTGTATATATATATATATATAGGCTACAACAGGGATGTGGGTAACGGAGGAATGCAAGAATTCATTCATGGAGATGAAGTGGAAGAAGGTTCACAGATACATAGTGTTCAAGATTGAGGAAAAGTCAAAGTCGGTGACAGTGGACAAGGTTGGGGGAGCAGGTGAAGGATATGACGAACTCGCAGCATCCCTTCCAAAAGACGACTGCCGCTATGCTGTCTTTGATTTCGACTTTGTCACCGTGGATAATTGCCGCAAAAGCAAGATCTTCTTCATCGCATGGTCCGTAATTGATCGAGTTATATATACTAGTGTGTATGAATATATGATCCGGCCGGTTGATGGTTTCTTTTTTTTTTTTTAAAAAAAAAAAAAAACGTACAGGGCTCCAACAGAATCAAGAATTAGAGCAAAAATGCTGTATGCAACGTCGAAAGATGGATTGAGGAGAGTGTTGGATGGGATCCACTATGAAGTTCAAGCCACTGATCCAACGGAGATGGGGATGGACGTGATTCAGGACAGAGCCAAATAATTACTACAGTAATAATAAATATGGAGATGAAGATGAAGTTGATATAATCTTAATTAATGACTCTGCATAATTACCATATGGTTGTCAAATCATGTTTTTGGCATCTTACTTGCTTTATTCAATAACTCCACGCCACCTACTACAGGTACAGGTGCGGCTGCTCTGTTCTTGGCTTCTTGGCTTCTTGGCTTCTTGGTAATGCCACCTCCACCTTTTCTTTTTCTAAGGGATTTGGTGCTAATTTAAATAATATTAGTCATGTAATTAAGCTTTGATCTTAATTAACTACCTCTAAATTAATGTGTAATAATAATTACTTTTAGCTAATTTCAGTACCAAACCACTTTTCATTACTTCACTTCTTGATGATGTGATCCTTTTTCATGGTGCATGATCCAAGGTTTCTTTGATTAATTAGTTTGTTCGTACAATGCTAGCTACTTAAAAACTTCTTTCTAAATATGCCCTGCAATCATCCATAAATTCACGCAATTTTCCTCAGCATCACTGATTGATTGAGTGTGTGATATTTTCGGAGATGTGAAATTTGAGAAAATGCACCCCCATGCGTCGTTTGGAAAAAAGTGAAATTTTAATGTTAAAAGAAAGAAAGTCAGAAAATGATCACAAGAGAAAAAAATCCCTGGCGTGCCAAAGCATCAATAATACACCAAACACACCAATTCATCATTAACCAACTAAAGGGGTGCCGTAGATATAATTCAATCAAATCCTACATTTGGTTATACTTTTAATTATAGTTGATGAGCTAATAACTTTTGCCATTTTCCAACAATTGTAAGTAAAGCAGCAACTCATGGTAACGATGACCAATGCATGCTAAGAATATCAATTTTAATTATAAACAACGAACATGCAATATTGCAATTCCAACCAAACTTCTTAAAGGACTTCCACCCTCTTCCAATTTTCAACCGTCACACACCATCATTATTATTCTTTTTTCTTTTTTTTTTTTTTTTTCTCAAACACACCATCATTATTATTCGGTTTACTTCTAATTAGGATACCGACAGATTTGTGGGCTACAATTTCTTTGTATCCGATGATCCAGTGAAAGAACACTTAGTTTAAATGGGCCTAGACCCATTTGAAATCCAGAGAATAATTGTGTAAAGTGCAGCCAAGCTGCCAAGGTAGTCCATTCAGTTTGAGTCAAGTTGTAGCTTTGTCCACAGGAATGACTCAAGCAGATTTTAGCTTTGCCTTTCATCCTTTAAAGAGTTGTTCCTGTTCTCCTTTTGTTTTTTTTGGGTGGTATGTTTATTTAGGGTTAGATTTGCAAAACATGGATGGATGAATGGGACACATAGAATTCTAAATAATTAAAACCACATCTCTTAAGAGTTGGAATTCCCCACTTCCTAAAGCTAAGTAGTATCTTAAACAATAGTATTAATTGAATGTAGCACAAGCTTCAAAATAGTGAAATACCCCCATAAACATGAACAAGAACAACATTAATTGAATGCAACACAAGCTAACATGAACATAGATACAGCCATAAAGGTCATATATAGAATGTAGTAACCCCAGACCTCAAACATATAAACCTTAACTAACGCTGCCTACTTATGAATAATACCCCTCAGTTCTCTAATAAATGTCATTTTAAAGAATATCACACTAATTAAAAAAATAGATAATTTTTATTATTTACTCATATTTATAACCACGACTTTCTATCTATTCTTTTAAATAACATTACATAGATAAATTAGATAAATGATAAAATTTGAATATTTTAGACTTTTTGCATTGATATTTGTAAAATAATACTTATTTGAGTAAAAAAAATGTAAGTTAAAATGACATTTATTAAAAAATTGAAGTAGTAAATAAAAAAACGTCACAACTACTCCTCCTTCATTCATAATTAATCGACCCTCTTAGATGTGATATTAGGTGCCTAGAGATTTACTAACAAATTCTATTAATGCTAATCCATGCATGGATAGTAGTAGACTAAAAAATTACGCTTGAATTTTTCTCTCTTTTTTTTTTTGTTTGGGTAAAAAAAAAATAATCGTGACGTACGGACAGTCAGCCATCAGAGGCGAAATTGATGGAATAAAAGGGATGATGATAATCATTATTCATTGGGGTGTCCGGTAGGCAAGTTTTTTTTTACTGCGGCAAATGCAATCAAGTTAAAAACACTTTTGACCTGTACGAATTCAGTTTCCTTGTAAATTTTTGCTGGTGTGATCATGATCAAAAGCTTTTGCCTCTCTCTGTTTACGTACTGCTATATGTTATATTATGTTCATACATATATATTCAAACAAAGTACAGGTTAATGATCAAATGCTGGCCCATTCTACCATTTAATTAAGAGTTTTGCTTTTACCACCAAGAAACAATTTTTTATAATAACTTCATCCAACAGTACTACAAGACTACTGGACTTACGCCCCTGCTCGATTGACGACAAAATTTTCAGGAAATATCTCGTCCTGCTAGTACCAGTTTAATTATAGTGTTCTGGTTAACATTAACTAGTCGCATTAATTTCTATCATTTTTTTTTTTAAGGATTGGAGAATTTTGTTATTAGTACTCATGCATGCTGGGTCTAGGACACTTAGGACACTAGGACAGAACAGAATCATCATGTCTGCCATGAGAAGGCCAGATTCGCTCTTTCTCATCTGATCTACACCGTCAATTTATGGGCAGAAGTTGGGCAGCCAATCATGTCTACATGTTCGAGCCTTGAAGGTTAATTGTTGCAAGATTAGACAGAGAGATCGATCCGAAACGGTGATACCAGCCGGAGGAGTCCTATCACTATTTACACAAATTCACAAGGATGGCATTTCATTTTAGGTAATTTTATAACTTACGCTGCCTCATACACAACATTTAAGGTGTGTCCTTAATTATGCTGCTCACCGGCAGTACTGTACTACTGTCCAAATAATCGCACAGTTTATAATAATAATAAAAATTAGTGTGCCTAACTATGAGGCTTGGCGCAATGGTTACCACCTGATTCATGTGAGTTGGAAGTCAGGATTCAATTTCTGCCACCAACCAAAATTCCCCCATATTAAATAGATAAATAAGATGGAGTAATATTTATGGAAATTCAAGTCCACTCGGGCAGAACGCCACGGTGAGGGTACTGAATGAATACTTGTAGTAAGACCGTCAAAGTTCCACATTAATTTGGTGTGTATGTAAATTTATTATTATATACGATACTCCTCCTCTTTCATTTCAAGTTTGAAGTTTGAAGATGTAGGAGTAAGGAGATTGATCGATCATGGATAGTTAAACAAGAAATTAGTAGAAAAGCTAGCTACTTGTGTTAATTTGTGAATAAACTTAAAAGGGATCCATTGCCCATCACTAATCTTCATTCTTGAATTGAATAAAAAGTAAATTATGCATGTCTTGGCCGTGATCTCCATTTTGTAAACATTGCTCTATTACCCATCACTTTTCCTTTTTCTGGAGAATGGAGAATAATTTCACGCATTAATTGGTATCAACTTCATGCCTAGCCCATCCTCTTCAAACTATTTTTTTTTTTTATTCATTTAAAAAAAAAAATCCCCTAAATTGGAAATTGAACTCCTACAATTAATTAAAGAGAAAAACATGGAGAAGTAGTTCAGTGGATATTTTGTTGGCTAATTCTTTTATTTGTTTTGAATGGGTTTCGGCCAACCAAGGCATAGATTAAACGTGTTTTTTTTTTTTTTTAATATCTCGCAAAGGAAAACAACGATTATAATAAGGTTACTCACTCCAAATGTGTATAGACTAGAGCATTAATATAAGTTGAATAAAAACACGTGACTAATTGGTTCAACACAACACAAGTACACAAACACATGCATATTGGATTTGTTGGTAAGACTCAACAGTCAAGTAGTCAACAACACTCAACACTATGCTGCTTACTTAAGACAAGTCTCAATTCAAAGCCCGTTCAAAAATCACAAACTAACATCACAATCACTGTCTTGTTTTTCATACTATTTAGCCGACGAAAAATAAACCAAAAAAAAAAAAGGATTTATGCAGTTTTAATTTCTAAAATCTAGATAAAAAGTAAATCAGTTGAATCCACCAAAGCAATAGTCAATAGACCAGGAATTGGGCAACATTGCACCAATCTCTTTTTACTCGTTAAATAAAGTATTATTGTTTGGATGATGACTGAATTTTTTCTTTATTAAAGTATTTTCTGTGCCCGACGAACAAAAACATTAGATTACCCCCGACACATTGGTACCTACCCGTATCTATTTTAATTATTATTTTAAAAAATTGAAGGAAAGCAAGCGACTCTCCCGGCATTCTCTTTTTTTACCTCCAATGTCTTGTTGGCCCCATCCATAAAAGGCATAAATTAAAGAAAGTAAGTATGTGATAATGAAAGGAAGGTAGCTCTTAAGCGAGATAGGATATTATGTTGAAAATTATTTTATTTTATTTTGTATTGTTTAAATTAAAATTACGTATTAGGGTTTATTCATCTTTTAATTGAAATTAAATTATTTTCTTAATAATATTATGTTTTAATCGGTTTAATGTCCAAAAATACATAGTTTTATTAAAATTATGGACTAAAATCATAAATATCACTAAAGTCACTTTATAAAAGACCATAACCAAAAGATAAGTGAACTTTATACGTAGTTTTAATTTAACACATGACAAAATAAGATAATTTTTTAGAGAGGATCCTATTTTCTCTTGATTAGGATGTAATAATTGTAAATTGATTTTAGTGATATTTATAATTTTAATCACTAGTTTCAGTGAAACTACATCATTAGATATAATAAGATACGATAATATTAGACATAGGACTTATTCTCGAGATCAGATCCTCTGTCTAAGTTTATCATATTCTATATTGGCTAATGTTCAAAACAACGTAATTTAACTAAAATCATGAACTAAATACATAAATATCACTAAAAATACTTTACAATTATTAGATCTTAACCAATAATAAGTGAACCATAATACTTGGTTTTAATATTGTAATACACCATAATTTTGGAACCCATCTCTTTGGTCTCCTGTTATGCATATCCCTAATCACCCACCATATCTCAACCTAGCAAAAACGACACCGTCACACCATGTTTTTATTAAATCATACATTTTATTAAGGTTTATGACAATTGCAGACAGGAGACAGCTCCTTTTTTTAGTTTGAAAAAAAATAATATCTAACAATTCCCCACACATTAAATTCCCGTTAAACTTAAACCTTAGAATTTAGTTTAATTAATTAAACAAAAAAGAATCAAAATTCCTCCTTAAAACGCGCGCACACACACACACACTAGTTCGGCTACTCTCAACATCACTCTCCTTCTTCAGCTGCTCACTTCTGCTCCCATATGGCTAATTCACCTTTTCCTCCAATTCTTTTTCTGTTTTTCTTCACAATCCTCACCATTTCAGCTCAGCAGCCACCCAAAACTTACATTTTCAGAGTTGACGCCTCATTTAAGCCCTCAATATTTCCCACCCATTACCACTGGTACACTTCGGAGTTCACTGAATCCGCCACCATCCTCCACGTCTACGATGAGGTTTTTCACGGCTTCTCCGCCTCTTTAACTCCCTCCCAAGCTGCCAATGTTCTTCAACATCCTTCTATCCTCGCCGCATTCGAAGACCGCAGCCGCCAACTGCACACGACTAGGTCCCCTCAATTTCTGGGCCTTCGAAATCAGAGGGGTCTCTGGTCAGAATCCGACTATGGCTCAGACGTTATTATCGGAGTATTCGATACCGGGATTTGGCCTGAGCGCCGGAGCTTCTCTGATCTGAATTTAGGCCCAGTTCCAGCTCGCTGGAAAGGGGTTTGCCAGGCCGGTGTGAGATTCACCGCCAAGAATTGTAACCGGAAAATTGTTGGGGCGAGATTTTTCTCCAAAGGTCATGAAGCTTCGCCTGGGTTTGGCGGTTTGGGCGGTGGAATTAACGAAACTATTGAGTTTAAGTCCCCAAGAGATGCCGACGGTCATGGGACTCACACGGCATCCACCGCCGCTGGTCGACATGCATTCAAAGCTAGCATGGAGGGTTACGCTGCCGGAATAGCCAAAGGTGTGGCTCCAAAGGCTCGACTAGCAGTGTACAAAGTATGCTGGAAAGGTGCCGGTTGCTTCGATTCAGACATTCTCGCCGCTTTTGATGCCGCAGTCTCCGATGGGGTTGATGTGATTTCCATCTCAATCGGTGGCGGTGATGGTGTTTCTTCTCCGTATTATCTCGATCCAATCGCTATAGGAGCATACGGCGCCGTTTCGAGGGGTATTTTTATCTCATCGTCAGCTGGAAATGATGGGCCCAATGGGATGTCAGTGACTAACCTTGCTCCTTGGCTCACCACCGTCGGGGCAGGCACAATTGATCGGAATTTCCCTGCTCAAATTATCCTCGGGGACGGCCGAAAACTCTCCGGCGTGTCTCTATATGCTGGAGAGCCATTAAGCGGGATGTATCCTCTGATTTACCCAGGTAAAACAGGGGTACTGTCCGCTTCCCTGTGTATGGAGAACTCACTGGAGCCCAGTATGGTGAAGGGTAAGATTGTAATCTGCGATCGCGGCAGTAATCCTCGAGTGGCCAAAGGTCTAGTGGTGAAGAAGGCAGGCGGTGTCGGAATGATTCTGGCAAATGGGGTTTCCAATGGAGAAGGCCTCGTGGGCGATGCTCATTTACTCCCCGCTTGTGCAATTGGTTCCACCGAGGGCGATGCCATTAAAGCATACGCATCATCGCATCCAGCTGCCACTGCCACCATTAATTTCGGGGGGACTATCATTGGGGTTAAACCAGCTCCGGTTGTGGCTTCGTTTTCGGCCAGAGGACCGAATGGGTTGAACCCGGAGATATTGAAGCCTGACTTGATAGCCCCCGGGGTGAACATTTTAGCTGCCTGGACTGATGCGGTCGGTCCAACGGGGTTGGATTTGGATACCCGAAAAACTGAATTCAATATCTTGTCTGGTACATCCATGGCCTGCCCTCATGTGAGTGGCGCAGCAGCCTTGCTTAAATCGGCCCATCCCGATTGGAGTCCCGCGGCAATTAGGTCGGCAATGATGACCACAGCTAGTATTAATGACAATAACTTTCGCCCAATGTCGGACGAGGCTACCGGGAAACCATCCACCCCTTATGATTTTGGTGCTGGACATTTGAATCTTGATCTCGCCATGGATCCTGGGCTGGTTTATGATTTGACTAACGATGATTACGTGAAATTTCTATGTGCGATCGAGTACGGTCCTAAGACAATTCAGGTAATTACTAGAACAGCGGTGAATTGTCCAACGAGAAAGCCGTTGCCAGAGAACCTCAACTATCCCTCAATGAGTGCATTGTTTTCGAGTGCGTCAACTGGGGTGTCCACCAAGACGTTCTTTAGGACAGTCACCAACGTTGGCGAGGTTAATGCAGTTTACAGTTTGAAGGTTGAGGCACCAAAGGGAGTGACAGTGAGTGTGAAGCCGTCAAAATTAGTGTTTTCGAATAGAGCGAAGAAATTGAGTTATTATGTGAGCCTAACGGTGGACAGTAAGAATCTAGAACTGGGGAACTCTGGTGCAGTTTTCGGTTCAGTGTATTGGATGGATGGAAAGCATGTGGTGCGGAGCCCCATTGTGGTGACTGAAATTGATCCCCTGTAAAGAATTGTAGTAATAATAGCAAGGAAGGAAAAATGTGAATGAAGTTGATCAAAAGTCTTTATAGTTAGAGGTGCAGATTTAGGTTGGTTAATAGCTTGAGTTAGCTATTATTATTGATCATGTCTGGCTAGCATTTTGGTTTTCGTATGTTGTTTCTTTTAGCTCTCGTTGGAGAGTAGGCTTGGTTTAGGAGGGAATGCTGGCTTCAGCCTTCAGGGTGTTGAGCCTTTTGAGGTTTGTTTCTGTTTCTTCTTAATTTTCCTTTTTTTTTTTTTTTTTTTTTTTTGACTTTCTGGTGTGGTAAAGTAATTATGAATGAAATATCCAATGCTTTTTATAATTTGTTTGTCAGTTTTGTTGCATGTTAAGCTCAGATCATTGGAATAACAAACTAAAACTGTTGAATCATTTCATCTTTGAGAGCTTGTGTGGTGTAACATAGGAATTATTGAACTTTTCCTTGTAATGCATTTAAACTCGATTTGCTAACCACTAATGAACTTTTCATGCATATCAAATTAACGTTGCTTTTTATAAAAGATTGAAATTTACCAAATGATGAACCAATTTTTTTCCATAAACCCTGATATGGGAAGTTTTAGCCAATCAAATGAATATGCTAGTAACCACAACTAATGTATATATCCTGGCATTGAACAAGCTGCCACGGTTCACGCTACAGTTTCGGCGGATCTAGGCTTTATTTATGCCTAAGAAGAATAAATTTGTACAGTTTTTTTTTTTTTTTTTTAATTTTTGAGAAATAAAATTCCTAATTTTTATAAGGATCAGGATGTAATCGAAAAATGTAATAAAAATAAAAAATTCAAATCTGTATGACCAGGCGCACCACTGGCTATATCCTTGTATGGGTCCAGCGCCGTACAAATGTAATTTGTATGGAATACAGTATGACTAGGATTGATACTGACATTTGTGAAAGTAATAATAAAATAAGGTGGAATAGTACAGGTGGCGTGACCACAGTCCTACTGGGTTTGGTTGGGGCGTTACCAAGGAAACATTGTGGAGTGGGAACATTTATATTTTATAAGATCACATCCTACCTCAATTATTTGTAATCATAGTACTACATAATTACTGTAATTGTCCAGGATGACTCTCGATACCTATCGTAATTGAGTTTGAGTACACACTTAATTGAATTACTCAAATTCATTACTGGTGGTATTCAAATTTGATCGAGCAATTATTTTTTAAACTCGTGCTCGACTTTTAGTATCAAACTCAATTTTTTTTTTAAATATTTTAATAAAAAAATTATAAAATGTATTTGTAAATTTCCAAAATTAGTATGATAAAGTGGTAATTTATTATAAAATTAAGAACCAAAATTTAAATATAAGTTATTTAAATTAAAATTTATTAAATATTATAAACTAAAATATAAATATAAGTAATTACTCGAAACTATATAATTTGACTCGAATTCAGTCAAATAGAGATGCGTTCTAATAGTTGAACTAGTCGCGCACTTGTGAGGTTCAGATTATTTTTCTTTTAACGTAATATATATTTTTTCTTTTTGAGTTTGGCTACTTGTATTATATACTTTGGGTTAATTATATTTACATCCTTTTGAGCTTTGACTAAATTATCATAAAATTACATTTTGTGCACGCAATTTTCATTTGAGAGCAAATTCCAATGAGCAAATATTGAGTCGATGAATGTCATTATTTAACTTATCAATGCTTCTGCCAACAATCATCTGATTCGGTTCGTGTAATGTCAGTGCCAAATAGCCTTTATAGCGCCAACTTCATCAGAATCTACTAAATCTACTTTCCACTAGCAAATCGCAACAACAATTACTTTGTGTATCAGCATATACAAATACAAGGCAATTACGATCCCATTAGTCATCAACATCTTTAGCACCATATACATATCTAAAGTGTTTTCCCACTGCTTTCATCAAGATATGCAGTATCTGCAGGTGATTAAGGGTTGAAGAACAAAAAATTCCTGCTTCCCACATAATCTTACCTACCCAAAACAAGTTTCGATGCTTACATTAGTGACCGAATGACAATTAAATACAATTCTTTTAGGATGGGAGTAAGACTTTTTTTTTTGGATCGGGGGACTGTGAAATTTGCAGAATAAACACTGTGGGATCACTTGATATCCATTTATAATTACTAAAGTGCAAATAAACAACAACTTCTTGGTGCACTTCGTATTCATGATGATTTACCTGTGTATTCAATTTCAATGAAGATTGTAATCAAATTTTTATTTCAACGTTCTAGAATAGCTAGACGGCCACATGTGTTTAATTAAAATTCCATCAAATGAATATTAAAATATATGTGTTAAAAGACACGTGACATGTATCACCGAATAAAATAGAGATTAAAACTCAACAGAAAATTTATTGAGATATTAACGTGACACCGACTTTAGATTATAAAAATGAGACTCCAAATCAACTTAATACTAATGGTGCTTAATGTTGCTGCATAACAACCTTAAAATTTTTAATTTTAACCCAATTTAGATAGGAGATTCGGTTTCCCTTGTTTTGGTGCCTTAATATTAGGCCTAGCTAGCGGTGTTGATTGTTGGTAACTCGTGAGCGGGATCATCTGTGGAGTCCATTTAGATTTTTTAATACTCGGATGTGGATGTGGATGTGGATGTGGATTTGCGTGGCCCATTATTTTCGTCAAGAAGATCCCTTTTCTTCTTTAGCAAAACCAAAGCTGTCTCTTTTCCCTTTTAAGCTATTTTTGTTTCTTTGTCGCCTTGCTACAATTTGCTTATATATATTATTATAAAACTTAACCCTAAGATGTGTTGAGTGTGCGGAAGATGATGCATGTGTAAAATTCGTAATAAAAATATTTAATCCTTATTTTTCATTGATTAATTGCGATTTTCCTCGTTTTGACTTAAAAGATTGTTAGTTTAGGATTTAGGAATTATTTTTAGAATCCATCCAGGTAGCAATATTCATTTTGGGCCGTCATTTGAGCATTTTAGGTGACTCAACGATGCAATTTGTTGACATATAAATGTCATTGGGGCTTGGGCTCTCACTTGACTACAATACTAATTAAAGCAATCTACAGACGCGAGCATAATACATTGGACAATCAGTAGGCCCAAAAACAATAATGCAGAGGACAACAGAGAGATGCTTAGTAAAACAGCCAATAATGAAATAAAGTAAATCATAGAGACATAGACTGATAGACAAGTTTGCAGGTTTTTTTTTTTTTTTTAATAATAATTCAACCTTTTAGAGAAACAATTTGCTTTTAACGTTCTCAATTTGTATAATGATAGGAGATGGAGTACATTGACAAACAATTCCGGAACACCACAGCAAAAGCCTTCAGCCAAAATCATATGAATTTGCATGGAGAAAGCTGAACCCAGGCTTCTTAATCAATCCCATCGTTCCCATGCTCAACCTCAAAGTCTCAGCATCCTTGAACCTCCCTACTGCTGCATAAAGATTCGAAAGAAGCACAATTTCACCGGGCTCCATAAGCTCCTGCTCAAGTAACTTTCTTGCTGCAACTTCTGCCAATTCTACATTGCAATGAAGCAAACAGCCATTCAGTAAAGCTTTCCATACTTTTGGACCCAAGTTGTCTGTTAATTTACTGGCAACAGATAAGTAGCCTGCTCGAGCAAGCAAGTCAGCAATGCAACCATAATGCCTCCGGCTAAGCTGGAATCCTTCTTCTATCATCTGGCTCAGAATTATGAGACCATCATTGACCAAACCTGAATGACTACAAGCACTCAAGATGGACAAATAGGTAGCGCTGTCAGGATCATCTCCGCCTTTCCTCATCTCATCAAAAAGAGACAGCGCAGTTTCTCCATGGCCGTTGATTCCGTAACCATTTATGAGTGCATTCCACGATATTAAATTGCACAAACTCCCCATTTGCTTGAAAATCTTGTGGGCAAGTTCTGCATTACCACACCTCGAGTAAATTGATATGAAACCATTCTGAATCGATCTGTGGTATGAAAAACCAGCTTTGAGAGCATGGCAATGAAGCTGCTCGCAAAGATCTAAAGCTGCAAGCTCTCCAGCAGCAGCTAGAGTACTTGCCAGAATAGCAGAATCAGTAAAATTATTTTCAGTTCTAACCAGTCTGAACAGATACAAGGCCTCCCTGGGGCAACCATTTTGCACACATCCTGAAATTAAAGAAGTCCAGGAAACATGGTTCCTCGTGGTCATCTGATCAAGCACACTTTTTGCATAATTCAAGTCACCACATCTAGAATACATCATAATCATGGAATTGGCTACAGGACGTTCCAATGAAAATCTATTCATGATTGCCTGAGCATGAATGCATCTACCCAGTTTTAAGCCTCCTAATAGTCCAGAAGCCGAAATAAGATTTACAAGGGATATTGCATCATAATTGATCCCAGTCTCCATCATCTTGCAGAATAGCCTCACAGCACCAGATGCACATTCAAGGTTTACCAATAAGCCTATCATTGTTGTCCAACTTACGATATCTTTGCATCCCATCCCATGGAAAATTTCTGAGGCAGCAGTTAAATCCAACAAATTGGAATACATTGACAGAACTAAATTATTTACAGATCTGTAAGAGAGCAGGCCAAACTTAATAACTAAGCCATGAACCGATTCACAAAGTGACCTAGAGTCCATCCCTACGCAAGCCTCCGTAAGACTCAATACTGTACTTTCAATGGGAACCAAACCTAATTTTCGAAATTGGTTAAACAACTCAAAAGCCTCCTCAAACAATTCATTGTAAGCAAACCCTGCAATCATTGCATTCCAAGAAACAATACCTGGATTCCTCATCCTCTCAAAGATCTTATACGAACTGAAAATGCATCCACATTTTGCATAAGCATCCAACATGGCTGTGCTGACTATCAAATTAGATTCCCAGCCAAGCTTCACAAGCAATCCATGAACAGCCTCACCAAGTATCAACTCCCCCAAACGTGAAACACCAACAAGAACACCCACGAAGGTGAAAGAGTTAGGCACCAGACCAAAGTTCCTCATTTGACTGAAAATTTCGATTGACTCTTGGCAAAATCCATTCTTAGAGTACCCATGAACCATTATCGACCAAATGACAACATTCTTGTGAGGCATTTTCTCGAACAGCGTCTCAGCATCTCGAACCCTTCCTTCTTCGAAGCTATCCTTCAAAACTTTTGTCCACTCATGTGCAGAAACATGAAAAATAGATAAAAGCTTAGTTGTATTAACACTAGCTGGCGCAGTCTTAGCGTTCTGAATTTTTTTCAAAAACAAAGAGAACATGGAAACGTAATTGCGAAGCAACTAGAAGGGCAATTTAGTCCAAAAAACGGCGCCGAACATTTTAACGTCCTCCTTTTACCGACAGTGACAGGTAATACTTTCTTTTTTTAGTACTAAAACTGTAAACTGTCGAAACACGGAACACACTTCCGCGGCCATCCCGCTGCCACTTCTCATGTGTGGGTCTGCCACGTCATCTCTTCTTCAACCTCTGACACGTTTCTTCTACACTTTTTCTTAAACTCTAAGCTTTGGTCGCTATAAATATCGTAATAACAGCAAACAAAAAATCTCCATCGAAAAAATTTCTGTATCCATTGACCATGTCTCAACCAAAATCTCTGTATCCGGAGGTCTTAGAATCAAACCCAGAATCCACATCCCCGCTCTTCTCAAGTTCAGATAAACAACCCACCTCGACTTCACCTTCGTCTTCTCTATACCCTTCCATTGATTTGAGAAATTTAGCAGAAAATCTCTTCCCGGACCACGACAGCCACCACACCGTTCAAGTTGAAATTGAAGAGAACCCAGATGCTCAAAAGAACATTGCTTTCGAGTCGTCCGAGGATGTAATTGTTAGGATCCCGGGTGCTATAGTACATTTAATTGATAGACAGCAGAGCCTTGAGCTCGCAAGTGGGGAATTCAGTATTGTTAAGCTTCGGCAGGGTGATAATGTCGTGGCGGTTCTAGCTCGCGTTGGCTATGAAATTCAATGGCCGTTGGCTAGAGATGAGGCAGTCGTGAAGCTTGACGAAGCCCATTATTTTTTTACTTTACGAGTCCCGCCTGAAAGTGTAGTTAACGAGGGAAGTGATAGTGATTCCAGTGTTGATCATGTGGAGAACGAGAATGTGTTGAATTATGGGTTGACGATCGCGGCGAAAGGACAGGAGGGGTTGTTGAGGGAGTTGGATGGAGTTCTGGAGCAGTACAGTGCTTTTAGAGTGGAGAAGGTGGCGGCGGCAGAAGGGTGGTGGACGGTAGCCCAAGATGTGTCGCCGAATGAATTGGAGAAAGATAAGAAGAAGGAGTTGGTGGAGAAGAGTTCTGCTGCCTATTGGACTACACTGGCTCCTAATGTAGAGGATTACAGTGGAGGTGTGGCCAGGATGATTGCGTCCGGGTCGGGTCACGTGGTGAAGGGGATATTGTGGTGTGGAGATGTTACAGTGGATAGGTTGAAGTGGGGGAATGAGTTCTTGAAGAAGAGGATGGGAAGCGGAACGGAGTCCAATGTTAGTCCTGAAGCGATTACGCGGATGAAAAGGTGAGATCTTTTGACCTCTTTTATCAGTGCAGTTCTGCTTTCTTTTTCCCTTGGTCAATTTGGGATATGAATTCAAAGTATTTTGAGAAAAAAAATGCTGATGGAAAATCGTTTGAAGTTAAAAGATGGCATCTTTTCAGTTTTTCATATGTTCTGTGTTTTAGTTCAACCTTCTATTACTGGAGGTATGTTTGCAAAACATGCGAATAATAGTGCCACCTGACTTTAAGCAATTTAGTCTTGTTAGTTGTTTGGTGGGTCGCGTCTTGGTATCAACAGCTATGTGTATTCTTATCTTAAAGATACCCGGCATTTTCTCATGTTTACGAATTTTCATTTTCTCATGTTCTTTTGTAAGAATTCTTAGCAGTATATATTATTAACTCTTGTTCCCTTTATTAAATGGCTCAAATATTTGCAGAGTCAAGAAGATGACAAAGATGTCCGAGAAAGTTGCAACTGGAATACTTTCCGGGGTTGTCAAAGTGTCCGGGTTCTTCACAAGTTCGATAGCAAACTCAAAGGCAGGCAAAAAAATTTTCAGCCTTCTTCCTGGGGAGATTGTGCTTGCCTCATTGGATGGATTTAGTATGTTCTCTCTGTTTCTTTCATCTGTTATTCGTTAGCATATATATCAATTTCCATTTTTGCACTACCTACATTCTTTGCTGGTAAATCTTAGCGGATCATTTTGGTGATTCAACTTTCCGAATTTCTAGCACACAATAAGTTTGTAGAATTTTTAATTGGGGTCAAAGGGCAGTTGTTGCACTTTTGATGTGGATCATTTAGCTTCAAGCTTCATTCGGAAGGTCTAAATGGATGCATCATTTGTTAGTAAGAAAATCATTTTTAGCTTTCAATGATTTGTAGTGTACGTTGTATCCATTTTGAAGTGCCATATTTTCGAAAAGGGATCAAACTAATATTATCTGAATGGCTAAATGCTGACATGCTGTTTCAATGGCGTTGTGGTAGTTTCATTAGTTGGAATTTCTGTTATCCACATGTGATAGCTGCTCTTCTTGATCTCTTTGTTACGAAGAGAAACATACCTTCTTCCTGTTTTAATATGCAATATTTGTTTACTTTGTATGATGCCAAAAGACAAGGTGTGTGATGCCGTTGAAGTTGCTGGAAAGAATGTAATGTCGACAACTGCAGTCGTAACAACGGGCCTTGTTTCTCAGAGGTAAATACTCATCTTTCAGCTAGTTAACAACACATTCTTTTCTCTTCACATTTTGCTGCGGGACTTTGGCTGTTGTTTCTTTCTCTCACATGTGAACATATTTTAAAAATTTGATTTTTGTTTTTCATTTCTTTTTTAACTTTTCTCTATCTCCACAGATATGGAGAACAAGCAGCACAGGTGACACACGATGGGCTTGGTGCAGCAGGTCATGCTATTGGGACTGCCTGGGCTGTGTTTAAGATACGAAAGGCTCTCAATCCCAAGAGTGCCATAAAACCTTCTACTCTTGTAAAAGCTACTGCTGAGGCTAATGCTGCTAAACTGAAAGCTAAAAAGAAAAAGTGATATCAGATAAAATTCCTTGTTTGCTTTTCCCTTAATCAGAAGACATCACTCTGTATAGTCCCTTTATAATTGTATGTTAACAGCTATGTTGCTTGTATTTAGAGTTTGATTATTGCATTGGTTTACTTATCTGTTGGAAGCTTTTGTCTTCATGTAAGAGATTCTTATAGATAATTCAGTTATATTACTGGCATTTCCTCTCAGAGAATGAAAATTTTTCAGGAACTCATGAATTTCTTGAAGCTGGTTTGAGGAGTGATGGTCCTTATAGATTGCAACGCATGTTTATTTGATTGGCAATTACATAAATTGGAAAGCAAAACAGTGATGCAGTATATTTCAAATTCCCTTCTATAGTTTTTCGCTAGTCTGCTGTTCTTCAATGATTTGAGCTATTTATTTCTCAAGACTATATAGAGGAGAATAATTTTGTCCCATCTATTCCGGTAATGAACTGGGCAGTGAAATTTTAGATCTTCAGGGAAATGAGTTGCCTAAATTGTTTTCTCAGCTGCGGAGAAGTTTCAAATTGCGGTACACAACCACCAGTATGTGCTTCTTCCAATATTAGGTGAAATGCCTCTGTATAGCCTTTTCATACGCTCAAGCTTCTCTTTAATAACTAGTTTTGAAGGGTTTGTAAGTTTTGAGATCAAGGACAACGCCTGCTACCGAACCAACGGCTGCAGCAATTGAAACAAGCAGACACGCTGCACTCAACATCTGAAGACCAATCCACTGATTTGTCCATCTGCCAATCTTCTTCTGAGCAATGTACATCTCAACTGGGAAATATACTGTTAGTGGCCAGAATCCTAAAGCCCCGAGTAGTCCAACAACATCATTAAAGAATGGCAAGAGCATGGAAATGACAGTCGTTAGAATCACAAAGGCTGTTCTCCACAGTAGCCGAAAGAAATTCAGCTGGTAAACCCCATAAAATGGAATAGGTATGTCATATTCTGCGGTTACAAAGTTGCTGTTTGACCATTTTTGTGCACTCCATTTTTCCACAAAAGCAAATAACGGTTGGCAAAAGACCTATAGCTTACCATTCATGTAGTACTGTTAGCAAGATGGAGTCAACTTCGTTTTCAGAAACTTTTCATGGAATTCAAAATGAATAAAGTAATTTCCGTTAGTATTTTTTGGATGTTCTCAACTATAGGAGGGGATAAAGAAATTAGTGATCGCATGAGTTTTACCTGGTAGGCACCTACAAGATGGATTACGATGGCTACATTAGCTATGTCTAATAGCCAATATGGATTGTAGAATCCAAAGCCAGTAAGCAGGTTTCCTGGGGCATCATCCCCGAAGGCAGCATATCCCATGCATCCACACAGTAAATAGAATATAGTTGTGATTGTGATGCTGAGGAAAGTTGCCTTCTTCATGGTTCTGTATTCTGCTGGAGGAGATTTTATGGTATCCTATAGGAGTGCATGAAATTTTTCCATCATTACCTGAACTAAAATAAAGAAGCTTATGAAATATATTTAGCATCTACCTGAATTTCAATGAGGATGATTGAGTAAGAATATGCAAAGGCTATAGCTCCTAGAGCTTGCAAACTCCTCCATAACTTCTGTGTTGCAGTAACAGTCCCAGCGCGTGTTACCGTGCCTATGCTGATGCCCGTCAGGCTTCCTTTGAATCTTTTATTTTCTGCCCAAAAATTTAGGAAATCATGTTTGCTTAGATGGGTCATTTCCCCTGAAACTGAAGCTATTAGTATGTTCTAGCTGAAAATCACAGTTGTGCAACTGCCTTCAATAGTGAGCTGATAATTATGTGTACCTGCAACTTTACCAAATCCAAGAGCAAGTCCAATAGTGGAGTATGTTAAAGACATAACTGCTGCAACTATGGAAAGCCACCATACTTGGTCAAAATCAGGGATCTGGGAAAATAGGATCTCAATGATTCCAAAGGTTATCATGTATCCGTTGCTTGACATATGGCAGGGATCTTTGTGCTTGCTCTTGTAAAGGCAATTTGATCTTTTTATTGCCCTGTTAGGGAGAAGAGACAAAGCAAAGCGCGGTTACGGAAGATGTTAATAGACGAAAGTAATTCATTGCATTTTCTCCCATTTCATTTCATGGATGACAAGATCTATTTGTAAAAGTGTAATTTATTTACAGACCAACTTACATCATGCTGACTGATGCTGCAATTGTGTAGCCAATGGCTACTCCAAACAGATTGATATACTGAATTATCCCAGATGCTTTGACTTTGCTCCCTCCTGCAATCAATATAAACCACTTTAAGACTCCATGATTAATAGCATTGATGA
The DNA here is from genome assembly GCA_016586305.1 of Ophiorrhiza pumila. NCBI lineage: Eukaryota > Viridiplantae > Streptophyta > Magnoliopsida > Gentianales > Rubiaceae > Ophiorrhiza > Ophiorrhiza pumila. The sequence continues at coordinate 41,452,581 of BLIW01000002.1, forward strand.
ATCTATCAGAAGCTGAAAATTAGTTGAGAATATGTTGTGTGAACTTAATTTGTACCTAAGGTAGCCTTCACAGCATCCATGTAAGTATAATTTCTTGGTCCAGTGACAGGATTGCCAGACCTATAGCACTGTGATAAGAGGTTGGAGGTGTAGAGTATCACAAAAGCAAAGAGGAGCATGACAGCAGGTCCTGCAACCCAACCAAGTTGTCCTATAGCCCATGCTAATGACAGCACACCCGAGCCAATGACAGCAGTGATGATATGTGATGTTGCAGTCCAGAAAGTCCCTGCGTCAGCACAAATTTTTTGCAAGGTATCCGTTTAGAAGACATTAACCTTACGCTGATTACAATGGTCTAATTTTTCTCCAGGCTTCATGCAAGCCATGATGTTTCAGCCAACAGAGTCACTTAATGTACAAGAAATCTTGGGACGTTAAAGTGTGCCGCTTATTTTTGTACTGTTTACCTGCTCTCGGTGAAAAGTGTGACAATTTCTGCAATGTTTACCTGTTCTTTTTAGGCGGCCATCATCATCATCAAAGCACTTGGAATAGTTGGCTTGCAGATTTATTGCTTCGGTTTCCTGTTGAGCTCTAGGTTGGATTTCCAACTGCGTGTACTGCCTGAAGTCCTGCCTCTCCTCAACCTAAAGAAAGGAGGAATACACATGGAAGAAGTCAAGCAAAGATGAATAAAAGTCACAAAGAAACTGCGTTTGGATGGTCACATGATTAAGGTCAGGTCCTGAAATCGACTTACAACACCATTATGTATTCTTGCAGGAAGAGTTCTACTCCTGGGCAACATGACTTAATTAGAATTGGTTCTTCAAGTAGAGGAAACGAGCACAAGTTTGTAGAGATCAAAAGAACATATAGAGGAAGTGATTTATGGGTATGAAAATTGAAGATAAAAGTGGAGCATTTTATAATAGGAAGAGGTTAACACAGTGTCCTTTCTAAACAATCATGGAACGTATTAAAATGATGATGAGAGAAGACTAATTGTTTGTCCATTTGGCATTGTGGTGCTGTAGGCGAAAAGCACTTTATCATTTGAACCGTCACTCTTGAGATGTGTCTCGGAGGAAGTATACTGCTTACTCAATCTTAATCAAAGCTACAGCCTACAGCATACAGGGATGTCTATACCCATTAATACCGTTGTTTTCTCAATTATATGCCTGATCTTAAAAGGTACCCACTTTAGGATACATTTCTTATTCAGACATTTTAAATTGTGGAGATACTAGTGAGAGAAGTAGACGTGAATTGGCGTACAAAAACTGTGCCATTTTATATGCAATTAAGAAATGAGAATATACTGAATTTGTGATGAGCAATCGAATTTTTTTGTTCTTGCTTTGAGTGAGTGAATAACATTTGTAGATTGGGTCTGAGGATTTTCACTAAAATGCTGGCATTTCAGCTGATTAATTACGATTTACAACTATTTACAGCGTAACCTTTCACAACCTTTATAGATTTCTTATATGTTCAAAAAGGAATTCCAGTATCGAACTTTTGGCAGCAGTATTTTAAATTTTGTGAAGACGGGATCGATGTTTGGTGGATATGGTTGTTAAATTCGAGACGATCACAGCAACAACAGCAAAAACTTCCTTGATCAATCAAAACCCATTGCGTTCTGTCATTCTCCTTACCTTTTTACAGGCACAGATTGGTCTGGACACAAAGGGGCCTGCCTGCAGAACATCCACGATCCAGGGAGGACTGCATATATAGTGGGAACCTTGTATGGACTATTTTTAGATACGCCACTTAATGCTCATAATCCTTATCTTTTGTATTTCCATTTATAAACAGTAGTACTAATTAATACTGTCAGAAAGCGAGTTTTGGTATGATTGGGGAAAGTAACAACTGCGCGCATCCATCCGGCCACAAGTACTGTACAACTATAAGCTCTCTCATGATCTGGGCTTTGAAGGTACTACGTACAATCTTTCTGTAGATCCCATTTCTTAAAACTTAAACCTCCCATGGTGCTTAACTGCTGATGTGATCATAAAACCTGTTTAGAGACTCGAAACTGTCCTGTGAATAACAGCAGGGGACTGAAATTTGGCCTAGCTAGCCTAGCACTTTAGCAGGGCGAGCAGAGCTAATTATTTCAAACTAGAAAAGAGAGAGCTCAGTGTAAATTATATATTCTGATGACGGAAATGGTAAGTGGAGATGCCACTACATAAAGTATTAGTAAGATTCTGATGATCAACTAACTCCTTTTTTTGTGGATAACCATGTTTGAGAGTGTAATATAGTATGATTCTGATTTAGTTAGTGCATGGGTCGATGATCTCTTTGAATATTCCTTCAAGTTCTTACTGGCCGGCTCAAATTAAATCTAAATGGGGATTCAACCATTGCATTCTCGCTAGCTACAAGACCGTGTTTCCATAGTACAGATTGGAGCCTCGTCTTGGCAAGCGAAATGCGAAAAGACATCAAGTTGCATTAGCACCACGAGAATTGCTTGCTGACCCTTTTGCCACCATCAACAGCTCAAGTCAAAGTCTCCAACCCCGGCCCCAACAATTTCTCTTTTAATTTGGTGCATTCTGCTATTTTCAGTACTGTTGTATCCTCCATAACAATTAACAACCAGTACGTAGCACATTCAAGGAAAACTGCAGTAGCAATTAAGTCATTTCCCAGTAGACCTCTCTGGCGGAGAAATCAACAGTATTTACAACAGGTAGAAGGAATAAACGCCATACATTCTTCTTCTTAATTCGCTCAATGCATGCATGTTTGGTAGATTTTATGATGTGATGATTTCGAATCCTTGGTGCATCATGTGGTGCACGGGTTGCACTTGGCGTCTTGAGTCTTGAGTGGAAAGACGCATGAAATTTTGGTAGTGGTTTTTATGAAATATTGAAAAGATGTTTAGATGAGGGAGGGCCGATGGTTCATAAAAGTAGAGCTTATCGCTCTTTGCATGACATATGAAAAGTCTTGGGATGAATCATTGATTTGGGAATGAAACGAAGTCCAACAGTAGTAGTGAAAATTGTGATTTGTGGGTTAGTTGTTGGGGGTGGTCAGTGGTGGAACTAATGAACTTGGCCTGCCAATAGCTGTGCAGAGACAAGCGCATGATGCATGTGTACGACAATAGGAGGATGTATAATGCCCTCTTCATCGACCTTTTGAATCATTAATCCCGGCCAGTGGCCACCAACACTTTGTTCGCTCTTCATATCATTTTTAGGATATTCACATTTGCATTGCCAGAGCAGTCGCAGCATTATCTTCTTTTCATGCTACTTTTGTTCAGGCAGTCCAGCCTAAGCTTCACCGTCACTTGTTTGCGGTTTCTGACTTCTTAGTTTTTGTCAGCTGATGAAATGAAATTTTGGCTATTTTCCTGTCCCAAAAAAATTCAAGGAGGCAAACAACTGAACAAGACAGAGCTAGTTTTGTCGATGGAGACCTATCTTCAAAATTATCATGTTTTATCCTGTTTTACGTTAAAACTAATAATCAAAATTATTATGTTTTATCCTGTTTTACATTAAAACTACTAAGTAGAGTTCAGGTTAGGGTCTATTAATCGTAAAGTAATTTTAGAAATATTTATATTTTTAATCTCAATTTTATTGAACATCAGACAAAATTATAATATAATATTATTGAACAAAGCATATGATATCATATTTATATATAACAGATACAAAGCTAACTCTAGAAAATTTTATGAATTTGTGTTGGCATATCAAGCAATCAGTGTCAATCACTTACCCAATTTTAATTCTTTAACAAATTGAATTGAAAGTTGAAACACAACACAATTTCTAATTTTCCATAATATTATTTTTATTAAATTATTTGACATAAACTTAACAAAATAGACTAGTTTATCTTTATCCTATAAACAAATAATAAATAAAAATAAACGTGAATTGAAACGACACCGTTCAGAGCTTCTCAGTTGTCTTTGACTTGTTTCCCAAGTTCTCCCTCCCAACACTCTTTTTCTTCTTTTCCAATCATCAACGGAGTATAGAATTGTAAACTGAGGCTGAGATCCCTAACAAACCCTAGTTCAATTTTACGATCACAATATTTAAAATTAATTTACAGAGGCATTAGATATCATGGCTAGATACGATAGAGCTATCACTGTTTTCTCTCCTGACGGCCATCTATTCCAGGTCGAGTATGCCCTCGAAGCAGTCCGCAAGGGTAACGCTGCCGTCGGCGTCCGCGGTACCGATACTATTGTCCTCGGCGTCGAGAAGAAGTCCACTCCTAAACTTCAAGACTCCAGGTTCCGCCTCCGCCTCCGCCTCTCCAATCTGCTATCAATTTTTCGTTTTTATTTATGATTTGTACGTATTGCTAACTGTGTAGATACATAATTGATCGAATTGCTTGGCCCATTGGTTTTAAAATGAGTATTCTTTATTGATTCCTTGCTGAGCTATCTCCCTTTGGGGAATAATTTGGGTTTAGGGTTTTTGATATCGAAGATTTTCAATGTCTACGAGAATATGGGATTTTCTTTCCCTTTTTTTTGTTTGTTTGTTTCGTATGCAAAAAATGTGATTTTGCATAGAATATAGGTGTCTGTGTTGTGGGCAGCAATTGATTCTAGAAAGTTCTCACTTTCTATTTGAAGCAACCAAAAAATGTTTAATTTCGGACTTAGATTTTCTGCTGAATATTTCTTCATGCTCTTGTTTTCAGATCGGTTAGAAAGATTGTAAATCTAGACAATCACATTGCATTGGCCTGTGCCGGGCTGAAAGCAGATGCACGTGTTTTGATAAACAGGGCACGTATTGAGTGCCAAAGTCATAGACTTACAGTTGAGGATCCAGTCACTGTTGAGTATATAACTCGATACATTGCTGGCCTTCAGCAGAAATATACTCAAAGTGGTGGTGTAAGACCATTTGGTCTTTCAACTTTGATAATTGGCTTTGACCCACAAACAGATGTCCCTTCTCTCTATCAGACAGATCCCTCTGGAACTTTTTCAGCTTGGAAAGCCAATGCAACTGGGAGGAACTCAAATTCAATCAGGGAGTTTCTAGAGAAGAATTACAAGGAAACATCTGGCCAAGAAACTGTAAAACTAGCAATTCGGGCTTTGCTTGAAGTAAGTCATTCTAGCTCTCTTATGATTCTTTAGGTTTAAATGCAACAAGTTAGTGTGTCTAATCTGTTGTTGCCACAGCTTGACTATTTGTTATGTTGCAATTGGATTTTGTTTAACCATAATCTGGTTGCTTTGCATCTTAAGCTGAATACTACCTAGTTTATGAATGATGCTTTGTTTTGCTTAAGTTTGGTTTGTAGCTGGCTGGAATTCAAGTTGGTAAGATTTTCTGAGAGATATAACAACATCAAGAACAGTTAAGCTTTTTCCACTATGTGGGGTTGGCTATATGGATAATATTTTGCCATCATTTTCTGTCTAAACACATATTTTCTGGGAGATGAATTAAATAATTTGGGATTTATCAATTCGTGAATTCAACTGAAGTCCAAGTAGCAAAATATGATTTTGATGAACTCTCTCTTATATGCTTAGTCTATCAGGTATTCCAAATGAATTTTAAGGGCCTATTTGTTACTTTTTTGTCCTTTCGAGGGTTTAACAGTTGAATAAAAGCCATTGATATCGAATGACAGAGGGGATTCCTTGTAATTATCAAGTCCTTTTGGTATTTATCTACTCCTCTATTAGAAACAATAAACATCTGATGGCAACGCTTTGTCAATTTCTTCAACATATCGTCTATAGATAGATGCATTTTTTTCCTGAGTCTAATGCATTTTGATAATTTCTGACAAAAGAAGAGGTAGTAAACTTGACTACTTGAGTTAGTGTTCGTCATGGTTTTCACTCTGGTCTATTCTCTTTTGAATTGCTCTGTACAATGGCATGAGTGATGAGACAAAAGTTACCTTGTTATTTCATTACAGGGTGCTTGACCTACATGCCTCTTCAGCTCATAGTGAAGTATTAGAATGCAGAAGATGACTGAGTTGGAACCCTCTTTGCTGTTATCTTTTTCATCTTAGTGAATGTGTGGAATAGGTCCTCATTTTAGTTTATGAAATTTTCAATGACACAGTTGTGAATCTTATGACTTTGGATTTGATCTCTTCTTGTCAAGACATTCGTGATGTAGAAATAGTAATCAATTCCTTATTCCTAGCTGGATTGCTAGTTTACAGTGTTGATTTTTAGTTTAAAATTCAGTGTGAAAGTTTATCTCTAGCTGACTAAATGCTGAAATACCTAGATAGAGGGAACAGTTGGTTTTCACTGTCTCGAGACACTTTTTTCTTGCTTGATATGTTTATTGAGGCTGCAATTAATTTGTTTCACCTGGATTGTATTGTGGATTTGTTTTGAGTTAAAACATGGACTGACTTGTGAATGTGAAAATATTAAGGTTGTTGAGAGTGGTGGGAAGAACATTGAAGTTGCTGTGATGACAAAAGAACATGGTCTGAGACAACTTGAAGAAGCTGAAATTGATGCAATTGTTGCCGAGATTGAAGCAGAGAAAGCAGCTGCAGAGGCTGCCAAGAAGGCTCCTCCCAAAGAGACATAGTTGGACTTGCAGTAACTGCTAAAAAAATTATTGTGTTATGTTTTTATCTTGTTGCTAAGACTATAATCTATTGTTGCTTTAAAGTACTTGCAATCTTAGACAGGATCTGAACGCAAGTTTTAGACGTTTTTGTCTCTTACAACATTGATTCGTGAATGCAAGTGCCGCTTGAGTTAACTTTCATCACCTTTAGTGATTTGTTCTCGTTATTGGTAATTAATTTTGTTTTCAATGTAATTTTTAACCATATTTGTCCCCTTTTAAGTTTTAAGTTGTAAGCCGAATTTTAGAGATGAAATCGTCTGTCCAACACTATTTATCTTATCCTGTTCAATGTCTAAAATGTCGTAGTTTAACTAAAATTAGAGATTTAAAAGTATAAATATCACTAAAATCACTTTATAATTATTAGACCATAACCAAGGAATGAGTGAATCCTAAAAGTATAAATATTACTAAAATTATTTTACAATTATTAGACTCTAAATAAGGAATGAGTTAATCTTATGATATAGTTTAATTTTGGACATAATAAGACATAAATAATCTTGGACAGAAAATATCAATTATGAATTTTGAGGTCCGGGAGTTTTATTGAAAATGAAATTAGGTTAAAGAAAGTAAGCTCAGTTAGGCTAAAGAAAGTAAAGAGTTTTATTGAAAATGAAATTAGGCTAAAGAAAGTAAGCTCAGTTAGGCTAAAGAAAGTAAATTGGTGACGAGAGGGATCCAATATTATCTTGTCTTTGTCTAATTTGTAATTTGTTCAATATTATCTTATCCTATTATGTTTAATTTGTAATTCGTCTAATGCGTTTTTGGATTTTGCGATTTTAGATTAAAATAGTGTATTATAATTCATTAAAAATGGACGTTTGGTAAAAATTTTAAATTTTACTTTTTTTTGACAATATTCACTAAAATTCATGTTTATAATTGCAGTGGGTGCAAAAAAAATGACACATAAAAAGTCAAAATCAATGCGTTTTTTGAAATTTATCATTTTCGGTTAAATTACGTGTGTTATAACCTATGAAAAATGAAGATTTAGGGAAAATTTAAAATTTCACTTTTTTGACAATATTTACTAGAATTCATGTTCACAATCGAGGTGGGTGCAAAAAACGGTTTGAAACAGGAAAAATTAGCGTGTTTTTAGATTTTGCCATTTTTGGTTAAAATACGCGTGTTGTAACCCATGAAAAATGGAGGTTTGTGAAAATTTAAAATTTCAATTTTTTTGACAATATTCACTAGAATGCATGTTCACAATAGGTGTGGGTGCAAAAAAGGTATGAAAAAGCCAAAATCAACGCGTTTTTTGATTATCCGAGTTTCGATTAAAATAGTGTGTTATAAACCCATGAAAAATGGAGGTTTTGGTGAAAATTTTAAATTTCAATTTTTTGACAATATTCACTAGAATGCATGTTCACAATCAGCGTGGGTGCAAAAAAAGATATGAAAAAGTCTAAATAAACGCGTTTTTGGATTTTACGATTTTCGTTTAAAATAGTGTGTTATAACCCATGAAAAATGGAGGTTGGTGAAAATTTTAGCTTTCACTTTTTTTTGATAATATTCACTAGAATGCATGTTTACAATCACGGTAGGTGCAAAAAATGATATGAAAAAAGTTAAAATTAATGCGTTTTTGAATTTTGTCATTTTCGGTTAAAATACGTGTGTTATACTACCCATGAAAAATGGAGATTGTGGAAAATTTTTAAATTTCACTTTTTTTGACAATATTCAATATAACGCATATTCACAATCAAGGTGGTGCAGAAAATAGTATGAGAAAAGTCAAAATGAATGCGTTTTTAGATTTTGCCATTTTTGGTCAAAATACTTGTGTAATAACCCATGAAAAATGGACATTTGGTGAAAATTTAAAGTTAAATTTTTTTGACAATATTCACTAGAATGCATATTCACAATCGGCATGGGCAAAAACAATATGAAAAAAAGAAAAAATCAACACATTTTAAATTTTTACCATTTTCAGTTAAATTTCACATTTTTTTGACAATATTCACAAGAAGGCATTTTCACAATCTGGGTGGGTGCAAAAAGTGGTACATGATAAGTTGGTTTTATATAAACTTAAATGCATTAGTTCACTTAGCTTTTGTCTTGCTTTTTATGCAAATGTGTTGTGTTATATGCAATTTTGAGCTTTTATTGGTGTGACGAGTTGGTGTGTTAAAATGAAGAAAAATGCAAAAAAAATGATGGTCAATTGAAGCGAAGATGTGTTTGGAGTAAAAGGTTAGAAAAGAAGAAGTCAAGAGCGTGTAATGATGTTGTGAAGATTGGAAAAAAAAAACCTAATAGGTATAGCTTGCTAGTTTAGGGTTTGGGCAGATTGGATATCTGAACTTCATTTGAGTGTATCTCTCTCAATTTTGATCCAAATGATAAGATCTTAGATGTTCTGGAAAGCTCTTTGAGTGTTATTCAATTCTCATGTTTTAACTTTCTTCAAATTCTGTGCGCATGTATGAGAAACGGGGGTTTCTTTATAATTGCTACTTTCAGGATTTCCATGATTGGGTTCAATGCCACAGTTTGGTAAAATGTAAATATCTTGATATGCAGGTTCCCAATGATGCTGATTCTTGAACTTATGGAAAGCCAAGAGAAAGATCTAAAACTTTTATGTTTACCACCAAGTAAGGATCAGAGGCTAAGACACACTAACTTGGCATGGAAGTAGGGTGTTGTGCTGGAATGAACACCTAGCCAACACTTTGCCAACACCTTGCCGACCTTGACACACTTTGCCAAACTTTGCCAAGCCTTGCCAAGCCTTGCCAACATACCTTTCCAAGCCTTGCCAACACAACCTTGCCAAGCCTTGCCAACATACCTTACCAAGCCTTGCCAAATCTGACCAACAAGCCGTGCCACACACCTTGCCACCACAATGCACTTACCTTGCCACAAGATCATCACACAATTCATCATCTTGGCACGTTTCATTGGCACTCACTTGCACACCACTTAGTTTAGTCATGAACACTACTTAAGCATACAAGACACACGAACCACTTGCACATTGGCGACATTTGCACATTCATGCCGCACACATGCACTCATCTTGCCAAGCATCCACGACACACATTTGGCAACATTTGTACACTCTTCAGAACACATTTGTGCACTTCACAGCACAACTGCACTTCATCTTGCATCACCACATAGGCATTCATCCACACATTCCATGCATGAACTCACCAAGCACTTGGCACCACTCACGATGGTATCATCTTGGCCCAAACTTCACACAAACATCACAATCATTCGGCATCACTAGACCATCAACACAATTGCACCACAAACACTCCTTGCACTTGTCTCACCGACTCACATCACATACACACCTTGTTTGCACAATAAACTTCACACTTAGGCACATTTTGGCATAGGAATCAAACGGGCAGCCATGTGGGAATTATTCCATGAGATCTCGTGGGAGGAAAAATGGTGGAAATTTTCTCCACAAGATTTCGTGGAAGAGAAAAAAATGGGAAAATCTACGAAATCTCGTAGTGCATTTTTGTGTTGTTTTCTTTTGGCATTGAAAATCGGTTAAGTATTGAGATGTTTTGATCTTGTTTGAAGAAGGAAAAGTGGCTAAGTGTTGGAAGGTTTGCTCCATTAAAACTTCAGCTTTGTCGCACTTTATTAGTTGGGTCATAACTCTTTCGTCTTAGGTCCGAATTGAGTGATTCAAATGGCTATGGAGAGCTAAGACAAAGGGTTACAACTTTTGTGTTTTAAGTTTTTCCATATTCACAATGTATCAGGGCCAAAATTTGGTTGGAATATGCTACAAAGCATAAGGGTTTCTAGTTTTGTTCTTGCTGTCAGAAATTTGGCTAAGTGTTGAAGTTTGATTTTTTCTGAACTTCCAGGCGGCTGAAGGCGTGAAGTTCGGTGGCAAGTAGGCGTGAATCTTCAGAGGTTGTTCTGCTTGGAAGCTCGCTGAGTTGCTGAAGGCGTGATTGGATGTGGCTTGAAGGCGTGGTTCGACTCTGATTTCTTCACTTGGAATTCTGAGCAGCAAAAGCGCTACAGCTAGAGCCTGAAGGCGTGTTGCTAGTGGCTGAGCTGTTGAAGGCGCTGGAAATGAACACCAAAGGCGCTGGAATGCTGAACATTTTCTTCAAACTTGGAATTTTCACAATTTAGGCTGATTTTTAGTCATTTCTTTTAAGGGCACTTTTGTAATACCTTAGATAGTTTACGGTTGCGTATTAGTTACATTTTCATAGCTCTATATATAGGAGATATAGCTAATGTGTAAGGGAACCCCAGAGACTATTTTATCCATTAGTTAGGATTTGAACTTGGAACCAACTTTTGATCTAGAGAGAGCGGGAATTAATTTGAAGATCTACTTTCTCTCTCTAGTCTCTCTCTCTAGCATTTTGAGCTCCATTTTCTATTCCGATCAAAGATTTGCTCCGATCATTGTAATTCTCATATCAATTAAGGAAGCTCTTGGAAGAATTCAATTGGTAAACTCTTTCCATTTATTGAAAATGAATTGTTTCAAGTTCCAAATTGTTGATCGTGAATTGGTAATGGAGTTCTATGGTTAGACCTTTCATGTTCTAGAGTTTCGACCGGTTAAATGTATAATTAGACTATGCAATGCTATGCAATTGACATAATTTCTGAAGGATGAAATCATATGTGATTTTAATGATTAAATATTGTTGAGTTTCATGAATTCACACTTTTATTGAATGAATTGAACTTTGATTGTGGTCGCCATGCTGAGTTGAAGTGAGATTTACCAATATCTGTGAGAATTGCATGAAATGAAGACTAAATGTATGATGATTGAGTCTTCCACTTGCTTTGCTTGAATTATGATTTGAGATGTGGTCGCCATGCCGGTGGAGAATCATTGAGTTATTAGGAAAAAGTGAGAAGAAACTTTCTAAAGTAAGCAAACACTCTAGGTCCTAGGTCAGGCCTCACCATGGGATACCGTAGGAATTGCATGCTAGATTTGCTAATTTTGGAGAGTTGAGGCATTGCGGGTTGAATCCATTCTACTTAGGCCTCGCCATGGGAAAAGTGGAATGTTAAGGAGTATAGAAAACACTGTGGTCGTCATGCTAAGTGTTAGCTAGCCTCCTGGGCAATAGAGATCTCCTCATTGTTTTACTTGTGTGTCAAGAGCATTGCAATCATGGCCTAATGTGCATTCAACTGGTGGAAATACTCTAGAGCATCCACTCTCTTCCTGTTTTTTACACTTTATTTGTTGCATTTGATTCTTTACTAGTTAGTGTCTAGTTTTATTTCTTTCGTGACATTCTGTGAGCAAACATTGAGATTCTTGATACCTCATTTTCCCTGTGGATACGATATCTAGCTCACTGCTACTATAGTTAGTGGATTAGGATAAATTGACGAGCCACGACACTCGATATCAGTACAAAAAAGTCAAAATCAACGCGTTTTTTAATTTTTATATTTTCTGTTAAAATAGTGTGTTGTGACCCATGAAAAATGTAGGTTTGGTGAAATTTTAAAATTAACTTTTTTTACAATATTAACTAGATTGCTTGTTCACAATTGGGTTGGATGTAAAAAACGGTACGAAAAAAGTCAAAACCAGTTATAACTAATGAAAAAAGTCAATAATTGTGTTCACAATTGTTCATTTATGGATTTTCTCGTTTTCGGTTATAATATTGTTATAACCCATGAAAACTGGAGGTTTGTAGAAAATTTTAAATTTCATTTTTTTTGAAAATATTCACTGGAATGCATGTTGATAATCTGCGTGGGTGCAAAAAACGGTATGAAAAAAAGTTAAAATCAACGTATTTTTAGATTTTGTCATTTTCAGTTACAATAGTGTGTTATAACCCATGAAAAATAGAGGTTTGGTGAAAATTTTAAATTTCACTTTTTTATCACAATATTCACTAGAATGCATGTTTACAATCGCGGTGGGTGCAAAAAACGATACGAAAAAAGTTAAAATTAATGCGTTTTTGATTTTTGTCAATTTCAGTTAAGATACGTGTGTATAACCCTTGAAAAATAGAGATTTGTGAAAAATTTTAAATTTCACTTGTTTTTGACAATATTCACTAAATTTGATGTTCACAATCGTGGTGGGTGCAAAAAACAGTATGAAGAAAGTCAAAATCAACGCGTTTTTAGAATTTGCCATTTTTGGTTAAAATACGTGTGTTATAAATCATGAAAAATTGAGCTTTGGTGAAAATTTTAAATTTCAATTTTTTTGACAATACTCATTGTCAAAAATTTTAAATAGAGATCCTTTGCTGCCTAAGCGCTTCGTCAAATATTTACATTTCCCCTTTGTGTTCAATGACCATAAGCTTTCTTGGGAATTGTTGAAAGAGTGGATATTCTCCCCCTCTTCAATACTATAAATCTAGTTTAGCAATTGTAAAGGAGGAAGCACTCCTAATTTCTATTCAAAAAATCAAAATCAAGCACCAATGTAAGAGAGGAGTCCTCCCAATTTATAACTTTTCAAATGTATCAATGGTGTGGTTATATCCGCGCCATTAAATCCTGTACTTTTTTATTATCAATAAAATAGGGAGTGGCGCCCCCCCACAAATGGGATGATTAGCCAAAAAAAAAAAGACAATACTCATTAGGATTCGTGTTCACAATCAATGGTACGAAAAAAGTCAAAATCAAAGCGGTTTTGGATTTTTGGATTTTCAATTAAAATAGTGTGTTATATCTATAAAAATATGGAGGATTCGTGAAAATTATAAATTTTACTATTTTGACAATATTGACTAAAATGCATGTTCCTAATCGCGGTAGGTGCAAAAAACAAGACGAAAAAAGTCAAAATTTATGTATTTTTTGGATTTTGTCATTTTCTTTTGAATTACGTGTGTTATAACTAATGAAAAATGGAGATTTGGGGAAAAATTTTAAATTTCACTTTTTTTAATATAATTTATGTTCACAATCGGGGTGGGTGCAAAAAACAGTCTTAAAAAAAGCAAAATCTACGCATTTTTAGATTTTGCTAGTTTCGGTTAAAATACATGTGTTTTAACCCATGAAGAGTGGAGGTTTGATGAAAATTTTAAATTTCAATTTTTTGACGATATTCACTAGAATGTATGTGCATAATCACTATTGGTGCAAAAAAGGTACGAAAAAAGTAAAAATCGATGTGTTTTTGGATTTTGCGATTTTCGATTAAAATAGAGTGTTATAACCCATGAATAATAAAGGTTTGGTGAAAATTTTAAATTTTAATTTTTTTGTCAATATTTACTAGAATGCATGTTCACAATCGGCGTGGGTGCAAAAAATGGTGCAAAAAAAGTCAAAATCAACGCGTTTTTTGATTTTGCGATTTTTGATTAAAATAGTGTGTTATAACCTATGAAAAATGGAGGTTTGGTGAACATTTTAAATTTCACTTTTTTTGACAATAGTCACTAGAATTCATGTTCACAATCACGGTGGGTGCAAAAAACGATATGAAAAAGTCAAAATTAATATGTTTTTTGATTTTGTCATTTTTGGTTAAAATATATGTGTTAGATTCTTTGAATTTGTGGAAAAGTTTGCCAAGAACAGGTCATAATTGAGGCAGCTTTGCTGGGGATTGAAGCCTGTAAACAATAGGGAATTGCGCAACACGTATGGATGGAAACGAACTCAAAGAATCTAATTTCATTGCTGGAAAAGAAAGATCGAAGGCCTTGGATGATAAAAGACCAAATGGAGAAGATCTTGAGCGACATACCTCAATCTCAATGGTCCCTATGTCCAAAAGCTGCGAATTTAGTAAAAAAAACAACTACTTCAGTTATCTTCTCAGACCAAATCCAGTTATCTTCTCAGAAAAGCAACTACTTCAAAAAATAAGGAATGCAATAAGATGGGAAAGGCTAGGGCTCCCATACGTTACTTCATCAGGTATCAAAGACACGAGGTCACAGGCTGCGGATGTTAGGCCTGTTTTTACCTCACAGAATTAATTCTTAACACACACTAATGTCTTGATAACTGTGGCATTTCTGCACTTTGATTGGAAGAGTTCTTGTTAGTATAGACCAGAATTGTTCCGGAATGGAAACTTTGAACTGGTGGATTATAGCAAGGTTATTAGTCTTCGGACGGCCTTGCCATTATCCCCAATCCGTTGTTTTCCTTTCAGCACATCAATCTCTTGTTTTTGCTAATGTAAAGGAGGAAGTACTCCTTATTTCATTTCCAAGATTTTAGTCATTTACTCCAGTGTAAGGGAGGAGTCCTCCCGATTTATTGCTTTTATCATGTACTAATGGTGTGGTTAATTCCGCCATTGAATTTGTTAACTTATTCCTATTAATAAAATAGGGAGTGGCGCCCCCCCGCAAATGGGATGATTAGCCGAAAAAAAAAAAGAAAAAGAAAGACAATATACATTAGAATGCATGTTCACAATTGGGGTGGGTGCAAAAAACAGTCTGCAAAAAGTCAAAATCAATGCATTTTTGGATTTTGCTTTCGGTTAAAATACGTGTGTTATAACTCATGAAAAATTAAGATTTGGTGAAATTTTTAAATTTTAATTTTTTGATGATATATACTACAATACATGTTCACAATCGGCATGGGTGCCAAAAACAATACGAAAAAGTAAAAATCAACGCGTTTTGAATTTTGCCATTTTTGGTTAAAATAGTGTGTGAAAACCCATGAAAAAAGAGGTTTGGTAAGAATTTTAAATTTCACATTTTTTGACAATATTCATTAGAATGAATGATAACAATTCGGGTGGGTGCAAAAAGTGGTACTAAAAAAGTCAAAATCAACGTGTTTTTTAATTTTCTATTTTTGGTTAAAATAGTGTGTTAGGACCCATGAAAATAGAGGTTTGGTGAAAATTTAAAATTCACTTTTTTGTAATATTAACTAGATTGCATATTCACAATTGGGGTGGGTGCAAAAAACAGTACAAAAAAAACAAAATCAACCCGTTTCTACATTTTCTCGTTTTTCGTTAAATATTGTTATAACCCATAAAAACTGAAGGTTTCGTGAAAATTTTTAATTTCACTTTTTTGAGAATATTGACTTGAATGCATGTTCACAATCGGGGTCCGTGCAAAAAATGTGATGAAAAAAGTTAAAATTAATTTTTTTGGATTTTTTTTATTTTCAGTTAAATTACGTGTGTTATAACCCATGCAAAATGAAGGATTCAGAAAAATTTTAAATTTCAATTTTTTTGACAATATTCACTACAATGCAAGTTCACAATCAGGGTGAGTGCAAAAATTAGTCTGAAAAAAGTCAAAATCAATGCGTTTTGAATTTTGCCATTTTCGGTTAAAATACGTGTGTTATAGCCCATGAAGAATGGATGTTTGGTAAAAATTTTAAATTTCGATTTTTTGACAATATTTACTAGAATGCTTGTTCACAATCGTCGTGGATGCAAAAAACGACACGAAAAAAGTCAAAACCAACGAGTTTTTTTGATTTTGCGATTTTTGATTAAAATAGTGTGTTATAACCCATGAAAAATGGAGGTTTGGTGAAAATTTTATATTTCAATTTTTTGACAATATTCACTAGACTACATTAAATGGCCTCCGCCTAAAGTTAATC
Source organism: Ophiorrhiza pumila (assembly GCA_016586305.1). NCBI lineage: Eukaryota > Viridiplantae > Streptophyta > Magnoliopsida > Gentianales > Rubiaceae > Ophiorrhiza > Ophiorrhiza pumila. Next base: position 41,468,819 of record BLIW01000002.1, read on the forward strand.
ACTATAAGATGAACATCCATGGTTTCATCAATAGTAATAACTTAGATTTGGGAGGTAGCATCTTGAGAGACAATCAAGGTAAGGTGACTTTTGCTTTTATATGTCAATATCCTGCTGCTAATTTTGCTTTTAGTGAATAGATAATCATTCAAACTGCTTTACATGGAATTCAAATATGCAATCAGAAAGGTTTTTGTTCAAACATCAGATTTGAATCCAACTCAAATAGCTTACATGCTTGGCTACAAGAGATGGAAACAAGACCGTGAAAAATCAGAAATCTTATACAGTCACTTCAGAACTCCTGCTCTTCAAATGCTTGGTTCAAATGTCAAAAAGAGGAAAATATGGTCGCCAAGCTATTAGTAAAAGCAGCACTCCAGCAACCAAATATGGTTTTCAATGAAGAGGCTCATCTTCACCAAAAAATCCAACAAGTAATCAGATTGGAGAGACTCGACCTACTGTACATCAAAAGATTCCACTACTTCCAAAATGACGGTTAACTACATATTCCAATACATCATGCACTCATGTTCACTACATTTACAAAATAAAGGCCAATGGTTGCTGATGTTTTGCCATGCATGACCAATGGCTACTGATGTTAGGCCAGTTTGTCGATTGCTTCTTATTAAGCCCATTGAGTGTCATAAAAGCTACTTTCACATGCATGCACAATTTATATGTACTGATTGCATATGATTATGGTGTTTTAGTACCTACTGCATTTCATACTGACACTTTCTTATTTGCATCCGCTTGTGTTCATTGCAATTGCATACTCATTAGCTTCAGGTACAATCACTTTGCCTCATTCTGCCAATGGCTTTATCATTAACATTGTTTGTCTTAGAGTAAGAATTTTAGGAAATCCTATTGCTTGAAATCATTGTAAAGGAGGAAGTACTCCTTATTTAAATTTCTCAAACGTTAAATAGACACCAAATGTAAGGGAGGACTCCTCCATTTTTACAGCTTTACAAATGTACTAATGGTGTGGATATTTTCGACATTATCTCATGTAATCAAATTTTCTATCAATAAAATCGGGAGTGGCGCCCCCCCGCATAATGGATAATTAGCCAGCGAAAAAAATAAATAAAATTCACTAGAATGCATGTTCACAATAAGTGTGGGTGCAAAAAAAAGTATGAAAAAAGTCAAAATCAACGTGTTTTTGAATTTTGCGATTTTCCATTAAAATAGTGTTTTATAACCCATGAAAAATGGTGGTTTAGTGAAAATTTTAGATGTCACTTTTTTTTACAATATTCACTGGAATTCATGTTTACAATCACGATGGGTGCAAAAAACTACACGAAAAAGTCAAAATATAGGCTATTTTGGATTTTGCAATTTTCGATTAAAATAGTGTGTGCTATAACCCATAAAAAATGGAGGTTTTGTAAAAATTTTAACTTTCACTCTTTTTGACAATATTCACTAGATTCCATGTTTACAATAGTAGTGGTTGAAAATACGATATGAAAAAAGTCAAAATTAATGCCTTTTTGGATTTTGTTATTTTCGGTTAAAATACATGTGAATAACCCAAAAAAAATTGGAGATTTGTGGAAAACTTTAAATTTCACTTTTTTGACAATATTCGTTAGAATGCATGTTCACAATTGGGGTGGGTGCAAAAAACAGTTTGAAAAAACTGAAAATCAACGCGTTTATGGATTTAGCCATTTTCGGTTAAAAAACGTGTGTTATAACCCATGAAAAATGGAGGTTTGGTGAAAATTTTAAATTTCAATTTTTTTGACAATGTTCACTAGAGTGAATGCTCACAAACGTCGTGGGTGCGAAATACGGTAACAGTGTGTTAGAACCTATGAGAAATGAAGTTTTGGTGAAAATTTTAAATTTCATTGTTTTGACAATATTCACTAGAATGCATGTTTACAATCGGATTTGGTGCAAAAAAAGTTTGTAAAATCTGAAAATCAACGCGTTTCTAGATCTGGCCATTTTCAGTTAAAATACGTGTGTTATAATCCATGAAAAATAGAGGTTTGGTGAAATTTTAAATTTCAATTTTTTGACAGTTTTCACTATAATGCATGTTCACAAACGATGTGGGTGCAAAATAAGGTATGAAAAAGACAAAATCAAGGCGTTTTTAGATTTTGCGATTTCGATTTAAAATAGTGTGTTACAACCCATGAGAAATGGAGTTTTGGTGAAAATTTTGAAGTTCATTTTTTTTGACAATATTCACTAGAATGCATGTTTACAATCGCTGTGAGTGCAAAGAATAGTCTGAAAAAATTCAAAATCAACGGGTTTTTGAATTTTGTCATTTTTGTTAAAATACATGTGTTATAACCCATAAAAAATGGAGGTTTGGTGAAAATTTTAAATTTAAATTTTTTTGACAATATTTACTAGAATGCATGTTCACAATCGGTTTGGGTGCAAATAATGGTACGAAAAATGTAAAAAACAACGCATTTTTGAATTTTGCAATTTTCGATTAAAATTTGTTTTAAAAATATAGGTTTGGTGAGAATTTTAAATTTAATTTTTTAAAATTTTTTAACTAGAATTCATGTTCACAATCGACGTGAAAATGATACGAAAAAAGTAAAAATTAATGCGTTTTTGGATTTTGTTATTTTTGGTTAAAATACATGTGTTATAAGACAAAAAATTGAGATTTGCGAAAAATTTTAAATTTCACTTTTTTGATAATATTTACTAGAATGCATGTTTACAATCAGGGTGTGTGTACAAAAAACAGTATGAAAAAAGTTAAAATCAAGACATTTTTAGAATTTGCCATTTTCGGTTAAAATACGTGTGTTATAACCCATGAAAAGTGGATTTTAGTGAAAATTTTAAATTTCAATTTTTTTGACAATATTCACAATATGCGTCGGTGAAAAAAACGATACGCAAAAAAATTCAAAATCAACGCGTTTTTGAGTTTTGCGATTTTTGAATAAAGTAGTGTGCTATAACTCATGAAAAATTGAGGTTTGGGTAAAATTTTAAATTTCAATTTTTTTGACAATATTAGCAGAATACAGGTTCACAATTGGCGTGGGTGCAAAAAATGGTACGAAAAAAGTCAAAATCAACGCGTTTTTTGATTTTGCGATTTTCAATTAAAATAATGTGTTAGAACTCATGAAAATATGAGGTTTAGTGAAAATTTTAGATTTCACTTTTTTTGACAATATTCACTAGAATGCGTATTTACAATCACGATGGAGGAAAAAACAGTACGAAAAAGTCAAAATCAATTCGTTTTTAGATTTTGCCATTTTTGATTAAAATAGTGTGTTATAACCCGAAAAATAGAGGTTTGGTGAAAATTTTAAATTTCAATTTTTTTTGACAATATTTAGTAGAATACATGTTCACAATCGGCGTGGATGCAAAAAAGGGTACCGAAAAAGTCAAAATCAACGAGTTTTTAGATTTTGCAATTTTTGATTAAAATAGTGTGTTATAACCCATGAAAAAAGGAGGTTTTAGTGAAAATTTTAGGTATCACTTTTTTTGAAAATATTCATTAGAATGCATGTTTATAGTCATGGCGGGTGCAAAAAACGGTACAAAAAAAATCAAAATCAATGCATTTTTGAATTTCGCTATTTTTTATTAAAATAGTGTGTTATAACCCAAAAAAAAGGAGGCTTAGTGAAAATTTTAAATATCAATTTTTTGATAATATTTACTAGAATGCATGTTTACAATCTTGGTGGGTGCAAAAAACGATACAAAAAGTCAAAATTTACGCTTTTTTGGATTTTGCGATTTTCAATTAAAATAGTGTGTTATAACCCATGAAAAAGGAAGTTTTAGTGAAATCTTAGATTTTACTTTTTTTAACAATATTCACTAGATTGCATGTTTACAATCATGGCGGGTGCCAAAAACGGTATAAAAAAAAGTTAAAATCAATGCGTTTTTTGATTTTGCGATTTTCGATTAAAATAGTGTGTATGAAAAAGGAGGTTTAACGAAAATTTTAGATTTTACCTTTTTGACAATATTCACTAGAATGCATGTTTACAATCTCGGTGAGTGCAAAAATTGATATAAAAAAGTCAAAATTTATGTATTTTTGGATTTCGCATTTTTCGATTAAAATAGGGTGTTATAACCCATGAAAAATTAAGATTTGGGAAAAATTTTAAATTTCACTTTTTTTGACAATATTTACTAGAATTCAAGTACACAATAGAAATTGGTGCAAAAAACAGTGTGAAAAAGTCAAAATAAACATGTTTGTGGATTTTTTTCATTTTCGGTTTAAATACATGTGTTATAACCTATAAAAAATGAAGGTTTGATGAAAATTTTAAATTTCAATTTTTTTTGACAATATTCACAAGGATACATGTTCACAATCAGTGTGGGTGCAAAAATGGTACGAAAAAAGTCAAAATCAACGCGCTTTTAGATTTTGCAATTTTCGATTAAAATTGTGTGTCCACCCATGAAAAATGGAGATTTGGGGAAAATTTTAAATTTCAATTTTTTCGACAATATTCACTAGAATACATGTTTACAATCGGCGTGGGTGCAAAATACGGTACAAAAAAATTCTAAATCAACGCGTTTTTGAATTTTGCGATTTTCTATTAAAATGGTGTGTTATAATCCATGGAAAATGGAGATTTGATGAAAAATTTAAATTTAAATTTTTTTGACAATATTCACTAGAATGCATGTTCTCAATCGGTGTGGATGCAAAAAACGATACGAAAAAAGTCAAAATCAACGCGTTTTTTTGATTTCAAAGTCAAAAAAAGGAGGTTTAGTGAAAATTTTAGATTTCACTTTTTTTGACAGTATTCACTAGAATACATATTTACAATCTCGATTGGTGCAAAAAACGATACCAAAAAGTAAAAATTTACGCATTTTTGGATTTTGCAATTTTTGATTAAAATAGTGTGTTATAACCCAAGAAAAATAGAGATTTAGGAAAAATTTTCAATTTAACTTTTTTTTGACAATATTCACTAAAATTCAAGTTCACAATAGAGGGATGTGCAAAAAGTAGTTTGAAAAAGTCAAAATCAATGCGTTTTTTAATTTTTTTCATTTTTGGTCTAAATACGTGTGTTATAACTAATAAAAAATGAATGTTTGATGAAAATTTTAAATTTCAATTTTATTGACAATATTCACTAGAATGCATGTTCACAATCGGTGGGGGTACAGAAATGGTACGAAAAAGTCAAAATCAATGCGTTTTTGGATTTTTGGATTTTCAATTAAAATTGTGTGTTATAACCCATGAAAAAAGGAGATTTGGGGAAAATTTTAAATTTCACCTTTTTTGGCAAATTTCACTAGAATGCATGTTCACAATCGAGATTGGTGCAAAAAACAATCTGACAAAAAGTCAAAATCAACGCGTTTTTAGATTTTGTCAATTTCGGTTAAAATATGTGTATTATAACCCATGAAAAATGGAGGTTTGGTGAAAATTTTAAATTTCATCCTTTTTGACAATATTCACTAGAATGCATGTTTTCAATCATAAGGGGAAAAAAAAAACGATACGGAAAAAATCAAAATCTAAGCATTTTTGGATATTGCGATTTTCAATTAAAATAGTGTGTATAAACCCATGAAAAATCGAGATATGGAAAAAATTTTAAATTTCACTTTTTCTTCCAATATTCACTAGAATGCATTTTCACAAGTTTTGTGGATGCAAAAAACAGTATGGAAAAATTCAAAATCAACACATTTTTGGTTTTTGGATTTTGCGATTTTTGTTTAAAATATTTTGTTATAACGCATGAAAAAATGAGGTTTATTAAAAATTTTAGATTTCACTTTTTTTTGACAATATTCAGTAAAATGCATGTTTACAATCTCGATGGGAGCAAAAAATATTAAAAAAATTCAAAATTTACGTGTTTTTAGATTTTGCAAATTTAATTAAAATAGTGTGTTATAACCCATGAAAAAAGTCAAAATCAACGCTTTTTTTAATTTTGCGATTTTTGCTTAAAATAGTGTGTTATAATCCATGAAAAATGGAGTTTTAGTGAAAATTTTAAATTTCAATTTTTTTGACAATATTCACTAGAATGCATGTTCACAATAGCGTGGATGAAAAAAAAGGTACAAAAAAAGTCAAAATCAACACATTTTTAGATTTTGCAATTTTTGATTCAAATGGCGTGTTATAACCCATGAAAAATAAAGGTTTTGTGAACAATTTAGATTTCACTTTTTTTGACAATATTCACTAGAATGTATGTTCCAATCTCAACAAGTGCAAAAAATGATACAAAAAAGTCAAAATCTAAGTGTTTTTTTATTTTGTGATTTTCAATTATAATAGTGTGATATAACTCATGAAAAAAAGAGGTTTGGTAAAAATTTTAAATTTCATTTTTTCTGATAGTATTCACTAGAATGCATGTTCACAATTGGTGTGGGTGCAAAAAAAGGTATGAAAAAAGTCATAATCAATGCGTTTTTGGATTTTGCAATTTTCGATTAAAATAGTGTGTTATAACCCACGAAAAATAGAGGTTTTGTGAAAATTTTAGATTTCACTTTTTTTGACAATATTTACTAGAATGCTTGATTACAATCACGATAGGTGCAAAAAACGATACAAAAAAGTCAAAATCAACACGTTTTTGGATTTTGCGATTTTCAATTAAAACCGTGTGTTATAACCCATGAAATATGGAGGTTTAATTAAAATTTTAAATTTAAATTTTCTTGACAATATTCACTAAAATGCATGTTCACGAAAGGTTGGGTGCAAAATACGATATGAAAAAAGTGAAAATCAAAACGCTTTTGGATTTTGCGATTTTCGGTTAAAATAGGTGTGTTATAACCCATGAAAAATGGAGGTTTGGTGAAAAGTATAAATTTCACTTTTTTAGACAATATTCACTAGAATGCATGTTTACAATTGCAGTGGGTGCAAAAAACGATACGAAAAAAGTCAAAATTAATGCGATTTTAGAATTTGTCATTTAGTGTTAAAATACGTGTGTTATAACTAATGAAAAATGGAGATTTTGGGAAAATTTTTAATTTTACTTTTTTGACAATATTTACTAGAATGCCTGTTCGCACTTGAGATTGGTGCAAAAAACAGTCTAAAAATGTCAAAATCAACGCGTTTTTAGATTTTGTCATTTCGGTTAAAATACACGTGTTATAACTCGTGGAAAATGGACGTTTGGTGAAAATTTTAAATTTCATTTTTTTGACAATATTCACTAGAATGCATGTTTGCAATAACTTTGGTTTTTAAAAACGATACGGAAAAAGTTCAAATCTATGCTTTTTTGGATTTAGTGATTTTCCATTAAAATAGTGTGTTATAACACATGAAAAATAGAGACTTGAGAAAAATTTTAAATTTCACTTTTTCTGACAATATTCACTAGAATGCATGTTCACAATCGGTGTGGGTGCAAAAAATGGTACGAAAAAAGTCAAATTCAAGACGTTTTTGAACTTTGCGATTTTCAAATAAAATACATGTGTTATAACACATGAAAAATGAAGGATTTGTGAAAATTTAAATTTCTCATTATTTGAAAATATTCATTAGAATGCATGTTACAAAATCCAAAAACGCGTTTTATAAACCATGAAAAATAGAGGTTTTGTGAAAATTTTAAATTTCAATTTTTTTTGACAATCTTCACTAGAATGCATATTCACAATCAGCGTGGGTGCAAAAATTGGTATGAAAGAAGTCAAAATCAACGGGTTTTTTGATTTTGTGTTTTTCGATTAAAATAATGCGCTGCGTTATAACCCATGAAAAATGGAGATTTTAGTCAAAATTTTAGGTTTCAATTTTTTTGACAATAGTCAATAGAATGCATATTTTCATTCATGGCGGGAGAAAAAAACCGTACAAAAATGTTAAATTTAACGCGTTTTTCAAGTTTGAGAATTTTTATTAAAATAGTGTGTTATAACCCATGAAAAAGGAGGTTTCATAAAAATTTCAGATTTCACTTTTTTTGACAATATTCATCAGAATGCATGTTTACAATCTCAGTGGGTGCAAAAAAAGATACAAAAGAGTCAAAATGTATGCGTTTTTGGATTTTGTTCGATTAAAATAGTGTGTTATAACCCATGAAAAATGGAGGTTTGATGAAAATTTTAAATTTCAGTTTTTTTGACGAAATTCACTAGAATGCATGCTCTCAATCGGCGTGGATGCAAAAAGTGGTTCAACAAGAGCCAAAATCAATGCGTTTTTAGATTTTGTGATTTTCGATTGAAATAGTGTGTTATAACCCATGCAAAATAGAGGTTTAGTAAACATTTTAGATTTCACTTTTTTTGAAAATATTCACTAGAATGCATGTTAAAAACACGGCGGGTACAAAAAATGATGCAAAAAATGTCAAAATCTAAGCGTTTTAGGACTTTGGGATTTTCAATTAAAATAGTGTGTTATAACCCATGAAAAATGGAGGTTTGGTGAAAATTTTAAATTTCAATTTTTTTGATAGTATTCACTAGAATGTATTTCGATTAAAATAGATTTCACTTTTTTTAACAATATTCATCAGAATGCATGTTTACAATCTCAGTGGGTGCAAAAAAAGATACAAAAGAGTCAAAATGTATGCGTTTTTGGATTTTGCAATTTTCGATTAAAATAGTGTGTTATAACCCATGAGAAATGGAGGTTTGGTGAAAACTTTAAATTTCAGTTTTTTTGACGAAATTCACTAGAATGCATGCTCTGAATCAGCGTGGATGCAAAAAATGGTTTGAAAAAAATTCAAAATCAATGCGTTTTTGGATTTTGCGATTTTCGATTAAAATAGTGTGTTATAACCCATGCAAAATAGAGGTTTAGTGAACATTTTAGATTTCACTTTTTTTGACAAAATTTACTAGAATACATGTTAAAAACACGGCGGGTACAAAAAATGATGCAAAAAAAGTCAAAATCTATGCTTTTTAGGACTTTGGGATTTTCAATTAAAATAGTGTGTTATAACTCATGAAAAATGGAGGTTTTGTGAAAATTTTAAATTTCAATTTTTTTGATAGTATTCACTAGAATGTATGTTCACAATCAGCGTGTGTGCAAAAATTGGTACGAAAGAAGTCAAAATCAACGCATTTTTTGATTTTGCATTTTTCGATTAAAATAGTGTGTTCTAAGTCATGAAAAATTGAGGTTTGACGAAAATTTTAAATTTCAGTTGTTTTGACAATATTCACCAGAATGCATGTTCACAATTGGCGTGGGTGCAAAAAACGGTACAAAAAAAGTCAAAATCAACGTGTTTTTAGATTTTGAGATTTTCGATTAAAATAGTGTGTTATAACCCATGAAAAATGGAGGTTTTAGTCAAAATTTTAGATTTCAATTTTTTTACAATAGTCAATAGAATGCATATTTTCATTCATGGCGGGAGAAAAAAATGGTACAAAAATGTCAAATTCAACGCATTTTTCAAGTTTGAGAATTTTTAGTAAAATAATGTGTTATAACCCATGAAAAAGGAGGTTTCATGAAAATTTTAGATTTCACTTTTTTTGACAATATTCATCAGAATGCATGTTTACAATCTCAGTGGGTGCAAAAAAAGATACAAAAGAGTTAAAATGTATGCGTTTTTGGATTTTGCAATTTTCGATTAAAATAGTGTGTTATAACCCATGAAAAATAGAGGTTTGGTGAAAATTTTAAATTGCAGTTTTTTTGACGAAATTCACTTGAATGCATGCTCTCAATCGGTGTGGATGCAAAAAATAGTTCGAAAAAAGTCAAAATCAATGCGTTTTTGGATTTTGCGATTTTCGATTGAAATAGTGTGTTATAACCCATGCAAAATAGAGGTTTAGTGAACATTTTAGATTTCACTTTTTTTGACAATATTCAATAGAATGCATGTTTAAAACACGGCGGGTACAAAAAATGATGCAAAAAAGTCAAAATCTAAGCGTTTTAGGACTTTGGGATTTTCAATTAAAATAGTGTGTTATAACCCATGAAAAATTGAGGTTTGGTGAAAATTTTAAATTTCAATTTTTTTGATTGTATTCACTAGAATGTATGTTCACAATCAGCGTGTGTGCAAAAATTGGTACGAAAGAATTCAAAATCAATGCGTTTTTTGATTTTGCGTTTTTCGATTAAAATAGTGTGTTGTAAGTCATGAAAAATTGAGGTTTAACGAAAGTATTAAATTTCAATTGTTTTGACAATATTCAGTAGAATGCATGCTCACAATTGGCGTGGGAGCAAAAAACGATACAATAAAAGTCAAAATCAACGTGTTTTTAGATTTTGAGATTTTCGATTAAAATAGTGTGTTATAACCCATGAAAAATGGAGGTTTTAGTCAAAATTTTCGATTTCAATTTTTTTGACAATAGTTAATAGAATGCATATTTTCATTCATGGCGGGAGAAAAAAACGGTACAAAAATGTCAAATTCAACGCGTTTTTCATGTTTGAGAGTTTTTATTAAAATAGTGTGTTATAACCCATGAAAAACGAGGTTTCATAAAAATTTTAGATTTCATTTTTTTTGACATTATTCGTCAGAATGTATGTTTACAATCTCAGTGGGTGCAAAAAAAGATACAAAAGAGTCAAAATGTATGCGTTTTTGGATTTTACAATTTTCGATTAAAATAGTGTGTTATAACCCATGAAAAATGAAGGTTTGGTAAAAATTTTAAATTTCAGTTTTTTTGACGAAATTCACTAGGAATGCATGCTCTCAATCGGTGTGGATGCAAAAAATGGTTCGATAAAAGTCAAAATCAATGCGTTTTTGGATTTTGCGATTTTCAATTGAAATAATGTGTTATAACCCATGCAAAATAGAGGTTTAGTGAACATTTTAGATTTAACTTTTTTTTGAGAATATTCATTAGAATGCATGTTAAAAACACAGCGGGTACAAAAAATGATGCAAAAAAGTCAAAATCTAAGCATTTTAGGACTTTGGGATTTTCAATTAAAATATTATGTTATAACCCATGAAAAATGGTGGTTTGGTGAAAATTTTAAATTTCAATTTTTTTTGAAAATATTCACTATAATGCAAGTTCACAATCAGGGTGAGTGCAAAAATTAGTCTGAAAAAAGTCAAAATCAACGCGTTTTGAATTTTGCCATTTTCGGTTAAAATACGTGTGTTATAACCCATGAAGAATGGATGCTTGGTAAAAATTTTAAATTTTGATTTTTTTGACAATATTTACTAGAATGCTTGTTCACAATCGTCGTGGGTGCAAAAAACGACACGAAAAAAGTCAAAACCAACGCGTTTTTTGATTTTGCGATTTTTGATTAAAATTGTGTGTTATAACCCATGAGAAATGGAGGTTTGGTGAAAATTTTATATTTCAATTTTTTGACAATATTCACTAGACTACATTAAATGGCCTCCACCTAAAGTTAATCACTATAAGATGAACATCCATGGTTTCATCAATAGTAATAACTTAGGTTTGGGAGGTGGCATCTTGAGAGACAATCAAGGTAAGGTGACTTTTGCTTTTACATGTTAATATCCTGCTGCTAATTTTGCTTCTAGTGAAAAGATAATCATTCAAACTGCTTTACATGGAATTCAAATATGCAATCAGAAAGGTTTTTGTTCAAACATCAGATTTGAATCCAACTCAAATAGCTTACATGCTTGGCTACAAGAGATGGAAACAAGACCGTGGAAAATCAGAAATCTTATACAGTCACTTCAGAACACCTGCTCTTCAAATGCTTGGTTCAAATGTCAAACAGAGGAAAATGTGGTCGCCAAGCTATTAGCAAAAGAAGCACTCCAGCAACCAAATATGGTTTTCAATGAAGAGGCTCATCTTCACCAAAAAATCCAACAAGTAATCAGACTGGAGAGACTCGGCCTACCGTACATCAAAAGATTCCACTACTTCCAAAATAACGGTTAACTACATATTCCAATACATCATGCACTAGAATGCATGTTAAAAACACGACGGGTACAAAAAATGATGCAAAAAAAGTCAAAATCTAAGCGTTTTAGGACTTTGGGATTTTCAATTAAAATAGTGTGTTATAACCCATGAAAAATGGAGGTTTGGTGAAAATTTTAAATTTTAATTTTTTGATAGTATTCACTAGAATGTATGTTCACAATCAGCGTGTGTGCAAAAATTGATACGAAAGAAGTCAAAATCAATGCGTTTTTTGATTTTGCGTTTTTCGATTAAAATAGTGTGTTGTAAGTCATGAAAATTTGAGGTTTGACAAAAATTTTAAATTTCAATTGTTTTGACAATATTTACTAGAATGCTTGCTCACAATTGGCGTAGGAGCAAAAAACAATAACAAAAAGTCAAAATCAACGTGTTTTTATATTTTGAGATTTTCGATTAAAATAGTGTGTTATAACCCATGAAAAATGGAGGTTTTAGTCAAAATTTTGGATTTCAATTTTTTTGACAATAGTCATTAGAATGCATATTTTCATTCATGACGGGAGAAAAAAAACGGTACAAAAATGTCAAATTCAACGCCTTTTTCAAGTTTGAGAGAATTTATTAAAATAGTGTGTTATAACCCATGAAAAATGCATGTTTACAATCTCAATGGGTGCAAAAAAAGATACAAAAGAGTTAAAATGTATGCGTTTTTGGATTTTGCAATTTTTGATTAAAATAGTGTGTTATAACCCATGAAAAAAGGAGGTTTGGTGAAAATTTTAAATTTCAGTTTTTTTGACGAAATTCACTAGAATGCATGCTCTCAATCGGCGTGAATGCAAAAAATTGGTTGAAAAAAGTCAAAATCAATGCGTTTTTGGATTTTGCGATTTTCGATTAAAATAGTGTGTTATAACCCATGCAAAATAGAGGTTTAGTGAACATTTTATATTTCACTTTTTTTGACAATATTCACTAGAATGCATGTTAAAAACACGGCGGGTACAAAAAGTTCTGCAAAAAAAGTCAAAATCTAAGCGTTTTAGGACTTTGGGATTTTCAATTAAAATAGTGTGTTATAAACCATGAAAAATGGAGGTTTGGTGAAAATTTTAAATTTCAATTTTTTTGATAGTATTCACTAGAATGTATGTTCACAATCAGCGTGTGTGCAAAAATTGATACGAAAGAAGTCAAAATCAACGCGTTTTTTGATTTTGCGTTTTTCGATTAAAATAGTGTGTTGTAAGTCATAAAAAATTGAGGTTTGACGAAAATTTTAAATTTCAATTGTTTTGACAATATTCACTAGATCAGTCCTTTTAGCTATGCCAACACACATCCTTCTAGGATCAAATCCTCCAAGAAGAATTCTACAAAGGCTGGAAAGCATCGTTGCAAATTTCCTTTGGGGATCAAGTGATGGAAATTTCAAATACCATTGGATTTCATGGCAAAAACTCTGTTTTCAACTCCAAAATGGGGGTCTAGGTTTTAGAAGTCTTCAAGACATCCATAAAGCTTATTCCTTCAAACTTTGGTGGAGATTCAAAGAACAAAATTCTTTATGGGCTGAGTTCTTAGCAACAAAATATGATGATCAAGGAATCCCTAACAAGAAATTCTCTAGAATGTGGAATAGACTTCTAGAAATTAGACATGAGATGGATCCTCGCATCATTAAAAATCAGCCTAATTCCATCATTTGGTCCTTAACAAAGTGTGGTGATTTCACTTTCCAATCAGCCTATAAGATTATAGCCGATAGACCACAACCAACGTGGAGGTTTGGCAAAGTTATATGGAATTCATATATCCCTATCAAGCAATCTTTTTTCATGTTAAGATTACTTAAAGCACTACTCCCAATAGGAACCATTTTACACAGATTTCATGTTCACGGCCCTTTCATATGCCCTTGGTGCTACTCAGAACCAGAATCAATTGCACATAGATTTTTACACTGTGAACCAGCTTTAAAATTGTGGACAACTTTTGGAGGAGAAGTGGGGATACATATTTCAACAAATTTTCAGTCTCTTAATGCTTTTGTTGATCTCTGGTGGACCCAAAAAGGTAAAAATCCAATATGCAATTTCATTATTTTGACATTACCCACGATTATATGTTGGAATTTGTGGAAATTCAGGAATAGGAGGATCTTCGAAGATGAGGTAAGGAATCTAGACAAAATGAGAAAAGACTCATTTGAAAATCTTAAAGCAGTCTTAACTAATCGCTTTCCAGATTTCAAATGCTTTAACCTGCCATGGAATGCCTTCTAGAATTCAGCACCCAATATATCCAGAAAATGCAACATATCATACATCAAATGGCATCCTCCAAAAGAGCACCACCTCAAATTGAATATACATGGTATCTTGAATAGCTCCAACACAGGTTTAGGTGGAGGCATCCTAAGAAATTATGATTGCAAAATGATCTTTGACTTTTCTTTTAAATCCTCTATATCTAACTTATTCTTTCTTGAGCAGATAATAGCAGAAGCAGCAATGATGGGCTTGGAAATTTGCAAACAAAAAGGCATCTATGAGATTGTTAATATAGAATCCAACTCTAACCTTCACTTATGGTTTCAGGATGTCAAAACCTGTCCTTGGAGATTAAAAGATCAAGTACACAATTTAAAAGAATCTCTAGCTACAGCAATGTGGACACACTGTCAAAAGGAGGAAAATGTTGCTGCCAAACTATTAGCACAAGCTGCAATCTAGCACCAATATCAAATATTCACTGAGGAAAAGCTCCTACATCAAAAGATCCAATTAATCATCAGAGATGAAAGACTAGGCTTGCCATACATCAAAAGAAAATATCTACCTTCTCACCAGCCTCAAAGTCTCACCAGGAATCAATAACATATCATTTCAGAAACTGTCAAGAATGGCTTTGCTGCGGAAGCTAGATCAAATTAGCATCAACAATCAGGTTTTTCTTTTCAGAAACTCAGTAAAACAAAAGAGGACCACCATGCTGCTGGAGTTAGGCATGGTTTTGTCCAATCTCTTTTTGCATATCTCAGATTCAAGTAATAATAGCATAGTGCCTTTTTTCAACTCTTTTTTGCTGCTGAAGTTAGACTCTTCCCAAAAAATTAAACAGGACCACCTGCTGCTGAAGTTAGGCAAGGTTTTGTCCATCTATGTTTGTAGTATTTTTAATCTCTTTGAACTCTTTTTGCTGCTGAAGTTGGACAAATGTGTGTCAAACAACTTAAATTTGAAGTATATCATATATACAGAATTGCATATTTCTTTGTGCATTTTTCACATAAAGCAGAAATGATACCCTTTTGGTTTTCATCTTGTTACCCCTGATAATCCATTGAATTATTAATGGGAGCTTTTTGCAAAGGAGTACCTCACTTGGGCTGCAATATGGTAATGTTGAATTTAGGGATCATATCAAAGTTTTAGTCTCTGGACAGCTCTGATACAATTCCTAAATCCAAACTCTCACCTCTACATAGATGCTTTAAACTCCCTTTAACTTTGATATTGTAAAGGAGGAAGTATTCCTTATTTCGTTTAAAGTATTCAAATGTAAGGAAGGAATCCTCCCGGTTTTCTTTGTCTCTTTTGGCTTAAATGTATTAATGGTGTGGGTAAATCCGCCATTCATTTTGTCTACCTTCAATTCTATCAATAAAAAAGAGAGTGGCGCCCCCCCGCAAATGGGATGATTAGCCGAACCAAAAAAAAAACAATATTCACTAGAATGAATGCTCACAATTGGCGTGACAAAAAGTCAAAATCAACGTGTTTTTAGATTTTGAGATTTTCGATTAAAATAGTGTGTTATAACCCATGAAAAATGGAGGTTTCAGTCAAAATTTTGGATTTCAATTTTTTTGACAATTGTCAATAGAATGCATATTTTCATTCATGGCGGGAGAAAAAAACGGTACAAAAATGTCAAATTCAACGCGTTTTTCAAGTTTGAGAGTTTTTATTAAAATAGTGTGTTATAACCCATGAAAAAGGAGGTTTCATGAAAATTTTAGATTTCACTTTTTTGACAATATTCATCAGAATGCATGTTTACAATCTCAGTGGGTGCAAAAAAAGATACAAAAGAGTCAAAATGTATGCGTTTTTGGATTTTGCAATTTTCGATTAAAATAGTGTGTTATAACCTATGAAAAATGGAGGTTTGGTGAAAATTTAAAATTTCAATTTTTTGACGAAATTCACTAGAATGCATGCTCTCAATCGGAGTGGATGCAAAAAATGGTTTGAAAAAAGACAAAATCAATGCGTTTTTGGATTTGCGATTTTCGATTAAAATAGTGTGTTATAACCCATGCAAAATAGAGGTTTAGTGAACATTTTAGATTTCACTTTTTTTGACAATATTCACTAGAATGCATGTTAAAAACACAGTGGGTACAAAAAATGATGCAAAAAAAGTCAAAATCTGAGCAATTTAGGACTTTGGGATTTTCAATTAAAATAGTGTGTTATAACCCATGAAAAATGGAGGTTTGGTGAAAATTTTAAATTTCAATTTTTTTGATAGTATTCACTAGAATGCATGCTCACAATTGGCGTGGGAACAAAAAATGATACAAAAAAAGTCAAAATCAACTTGTTTTTAGATTTTGTGATTTTCGATTAAAATAGTGTTTTATAACCCATGAAAAATGGAGGTTTTCGTCAAAATTTTGGATTTCAATTGTTTTGACAATAGTCAATAGAATGCATATTTTCATTCATGGCGGGACAAAAAAACGGTACAAAAATGTCAAATTCAACGCGTTTTTCAAGTTTGAGAGTTTTTACTAAAATAATGTGTTATAACCCATGAAAAAGGAGGTTTCATGAAAATTTTAGATTTCACTTTTTTTGACAATATTCATCAGAATGCATGTTTACAATCTCAGTGGGTGCAAAAAAAGATACAAAAGAGTTAAAATGTATGCGTTTTTGGATTTTGCAATTTTCGATTAAAATAGTGTGTTATAACCCATGAAAAATGGAGGTTTAGTGAAAATTTTAAATTTCAGTTTTTTTGACGAAATTCACTAGAATGCATGCTCTCAATCGGAGTGGATGCAAAAAATGGTTTGAAAAAAGTCAAAATCAATGAGTTTTTGGATTTTGCGATTTTCGATCAAAATAGTGTGTTATAACCCATGCAAAATAGAGGTTTAGTGAACATTTTAGATTTCACTTTTTTTGACAATATTCACTAGAATGCATGTTAAAAACACAGCGGGTACAAAAAATAATGCAAAAAAAGTCAAAATCTAAGCATTTTAGGACTTTGGGATTTTCAATTAAAATAGTGTGTTATAACCCATGAAAAATGGAGGTTTGGTGAAAATTTTAAATTTCAATTTTTTTGATAGTATTCACTAGAATGCATGCTCACAATTGGCGTGGGAGCAAAAAACGATGCAAAAAAAGTCAAAATCAACTTGTTTTTAGATTTTGAGATTTTCGATTAAAATAGTGTATTATAACCCATGAAAAATGGATG
Organism: Ophiorrhiza pumila; assembly: GCA_016586305.1. Lineage (NCBI taxonomy): Eukaryota > Viridiplantae > Streptophyta > Magnoliopsida > Gentianales > Rubiaceae > Ophiorrhiza > Ophiorrhiza pumila. Next base: position 41,486,231 of record BLIW01000002.1, read on the forward strand.
TTTTCGTCAAAATTTTGGATTTCAATTGTTTTGACAACAGTCAATAAAATGCATATTTTCATTCATGGCGGGGGAAAAAAACGGTACAAAAATGTCAAATTCAATGCGTTTTTCAAGTTTGAGAGTTTTTACTAAAATAGTGTGTTATAACCCATGAAAAAGGAGGTTTCATGAAAATTTTAGATTTCACTTTTTTTGACAATATTCATCAGAATGCATGTTTACAATCTCAGTGGGTGCAAAAAAAGATACAAAAGAGTCAAAATGTATGCGTTTTTGGATTTTACAATTTTCGATTAAAATAGTGTGTTATAACCCATGAAAAATGGAGGTTTTCATCAAAATTTTGGATTTCAATTGTTTTGACAATAGTCAATAGAATGCATATTTTCATTCATGGCGAGAGAAAAAAACGGTACGAAAATGTCAAATTTAACGCGTTTTTCAAATTTGAGAGTTTTTACTAAAATAGTGTGTTATAACCCATGAAAAAGGAGGTTTCATGAAAATTTTAGATTTCACTTTTTCTGACAATATTCATCAGAATGCATGTTTACAATCTCAGTGGGTGCAAAAAAAGATACAAAAGAGTCAAAATGTATGCGTTTTTGGATTTTGCAATTTTCCATTAAAATAGTGTGTTATAACCCATGAAAAATGGAGGTTTGGTGAAAATTTTAAATTTCAGTTTTTTTGACGAAATTCTCTAGAATGCATGCTCTCAATCGGCGTGGATGCAAAAAATGGTTCGAAAAAAGTCAAAATCAATGAGTTTTTAGATTTTGCGATTTTCGATTGAAATAGTGAGTTATAACCCATGCAAAATAGAGGTTTAGTGAACATTTTAGATTTCATTTTTTTGACAATATTCACTAGAATGCACGTTAAAAACACGACGGGTACAAAAAATGTCAAAATCTAAGCGTTTTAGGACTTTGGGATTTTCAATTAAAATAGTGTGTTATAACCCATGAAAAATTGAGGTTTGGTGAAAATTTTAAATTTCAATTTTCAAGATAGTATTCACTAGAATGCATGCTCACAATTGGCGTGGGAGCAAAAAACGATACAAAAAAAGTCAAAATCAACGTGTTTTTATATTTTGAGATTTTCGATTAAAATAGTGTGTTATAACCCATGAAAAATGAAGGTTTTCGTCAAAATTTTGGATTTCAATTGTTTTGACAATAGTCAATAGAATGCATATTTTCATTCATAACGGAAGAAAAAAACGGTACAAAAATGTCAAATTCAACGCGTTTTTCAAATTTGAGAGTTTTTACTAAAATAGTGTGTTATAACCCATGAAAAAGGAGGTTTCATGAAAATTTTAGATTTCACTTTTTCTGACAATATTCATAAGAATGCATGTTTACAATCTCAATGGGTGCAAAAAAAGATACAAAAGAGTCAATCCGGTATTTTCTGAGTCCTGACAAATGGTGATTCAGACGAGATTCCGCATTTTGGCAGCCGCCGATCGTTTGATTGGACTCAAATTTTCTTAAATTCAATAAAATAGGAGACTAGAAATGAAAATGTATGCGTTTTTGGATTTTGCAATTTTCCATTAAAATAGTGTGTATATAACCCATGAAAAATGGAGGTTTGGTGAAAATTTTAAATTTCAGTTTTTTTGACGAAATTCAGTAGAATGCATGCTCTCAATCGGCGTGGATGCAAAAAATGGTTCGAAAAAAGTCAAAATCAATGCGTTTTTAGATTTTGCGAATTTCGATTGAAATAGTGTGTTATAACCCATGCAAAATAAAGGTTTAGTGAACATTTTAGATTTCACTTTTTTTGACAATATTCACTTGAATGCACGTTAAAAACACGACGGGTACAAAAAATGTCAAAATCTAAGCGTTTTAGGACTTTGGGATTTTCAATTAAAATAGTGTGTTATAACCCATGAAAAATGGAGGTTTGGTGAAAATTTTAAATTTCAATTTTCTTGATAGTATTCACTAGAATGCATGCTCACAATTGGCGTGGGAGCAAAAAACGATACAAAAAAAGTCAAAATCAACGTGTTTTTAGATTTTGAGATTTTCGATTAAAATAGTGTGTTATAACCCATGAAAAATGGAGGTTTTCGTCAAAATTTTGGATTTCAATTGTTTTGACAATAGTCAATAGAATGCATATTTTCATTCATGGCGGAAGAAAAAAACGGTACAAAAATGTCAAATTCAATGCGTTTTTCAAGTTTGAGAGTTTTTACTAAAATAGTGTGTTATAACCCATTAAAAACGAGGTTTCATGAAAATTTTAGATTTCACTTTTTCTGACAATATTCATAAGAATGCATGTTTACAATCTCAGTGGGTGCAAAAAAAGATACAAAAAAGTCAAAATGTATGCGTTTTAGGATTTTGCAATTTTCCATTAAAATAGTGTGTTATAACCCATGAAAAATGGAAGTTTGGTGAAAATTTTAAATTTCAGTTTTTTGACGAAATTCACTAGAATGCATGCTCTCAATCTGCGTGGATGCAAAAAATGGTTCGAAAAAAATCAAAATCAATGCGTTTTTAGATTTTGCGAATTTCGATTGAAATAGTGTGTTATAACCCATGCAAAATAGAGGTTTAGTGAACATTTTAGATTTCACTTTTTTTTTACAATATTCACTAGAATGCATGTTAAAAACACGGCGGGTACAAAAAATGTCAAAATCTTAGGGTCTGTTCGGATGGTGAAAATTTTGTTATTTATTTCACAATTGCAAAATGAGATGTTTGTTTTGTTCAACTTTTTCATCAAAATTTTTAAAATACAAAAATAATGCTACAGTAATTATTTTTGCTATAGTAATTTTTATAAATAAAATATTGAATTTGAATTTTAAAATTTAATAATAAACAATTCTTCCTAACACGCTTCCCACCAAAATAAACTAATAAAATACTAATTCAAATTTAAATTTCAAACTTTTATTATTAAAAAAATCTTTAATTCGAATCCCAATAAAATAAAATCATTCATTCCAAACACTCTCAAAATATTCTTTTCTCATAACAAATTCCAAGAAAAAGAATTTATGATATAATCCAAAATTAGCTCATCCAAACGGAGCGCTAGCGTTTTAGGACTTTGGGATTTTCAATTAAAATAGTGTGTTATAACCCATGAAAAATGGAGGTTTGGTGAAAATTTTAAATTTCAATTTTTTTGATAGTATTCACTAGAATGCATGCTCACAATTGGCGCGGGAGAAAAAAACGATACAAAAAAAGTCAAAATCAACGTGTTTTTAGATTTTGAGATTTTCGATTAAAATAGTGTGTTACCCATGAAAAATGGAGGTTTTTGTCAAAATTTTGGATTTCAATTGTTTTGACAATAGTCAATAGAATGCATATTTTCATTCAAGCCGGGAGAAAAAAACGGTACGAAAATGTCAAATTCAACGCGTTTTTCAAGTTTGAGAGTTACTAAAATTGTTTGTTATAACCCATTAAAAAGGAGGTTTCATGAAAATTTTAGATTTCACTTTTTTTGACAATATTCAACAGAATGCATGTTTACAATCTAAGTGGGTGCAAAAAAAGATACAAAAGAGTCAAAATGTATGCGTTTTTGGATTTTGCAATTTTCCATTAAAATTGTGTGTTATAACCCATGAAAAATGGAGGTTTGGTGAAAATTTTAAATTTCAGTTTTTTTGACGAAATTCACTAGAATGCATGCTCTCAATCGGCGTGGATGCAAAATATGGTTCGAAAAAAGTCAAAATTAATACGTTTTTTTGATTTTGCGATTTTCGATTTAAATAGTGTGTTATAACCCATGCAAAATAGAGGTTTAGTGAACATTTTAGGTTTCAGTTTTTTTGAAAATATTCGCTAGAATGCATGTTAAAAACACGGCGGGTTCAAAAAATGATGCAAAAAATGTCAAAATCTAAGCGTTTTAGGACTTTGGGATTTTCAATTAAAATAGTGTGTTATAACCCATGAAAAATGGAGGTTTGGTGAAAATTTTAAATTTCAATTTTTTTGATAGTATTCACTAGAATGTATTTCGATTAAAATAGATTTGACTTTTTTGACAATATTCATCAGAATGCATGTTTACAATCTCAGTGGGTGCAAGAAAAGATACAAAAGAGTCAAAATGTATGCGTTTTTTGATTTTGCAACTTTCGATTAAAATAGTGTGTTATAACCCATGAAAAATGGAGGTCTGGTGAAAATTTTAAATTTCAGTTTTTTTGAAGAAATTCACTAGAATGCATGTTCTCAATCGGAGTGGATGCAAAAAATGGTTTGAAAAAAGTTAAAATCAAAGCGTTTTTAGATTTTGCGATTCTCGATTAAAATAGTGTGTTATAACCCATGCAAAATAGAGGTTTAGTGAACATTTTAGATTACACTTTTTTTGACAATATTCACTAGAATGCATGTTAAAAACACAGCGGGTACAAAAAATGATGCAAAAAAAGTTAAAATCTAAGCGTTTTAGGACTTTGGGATTTTCAATTAAAATAGTGTGTTATAACCCATGAAAAATGAAGGTTTGGTGAAAATTTTAAATTTCAATTTTTTTTGATATTATTTACTAGAATGTATGTTCACAATCAGCGTGTGTGCAAAAATTGGTACGAAAGAAGTCAAAATCAACGCGTTTTTTTATTTTGGTTTTTTTGATTAAAATAGTGTGTTATAAGTCATGAAAAATTGAGGTTTGACGAAAATTTCAAATTTCAGTTGTTTTGAGAATATTCACCAGAATGCATGCTCACAATTGGCGTGGGTGCAAAAAACGGTACAGAAAAAGTCAAAATCAACTTGTTTTTAGATTTTGAGATTTTCGATTAAAATAGTGTGTTATAACTCATGAGAAATGGAGGTTTTAGTCAAAATTTTAGATTTCAATTTTTTTGACAATAGTCAATAGAATGCATAATTTCATTCATGGCGGGAGAAAAAACGGTACAAAAATGTCAAATTCAACACGTTTTTCAAGTTTGAGAATTTTTATTAAAATAGTGTGTTATAACCCCATGAAAAATGAGGTTTCATGAAAATTTTAGATTTCACTTTTTTTGACAATATTCATCAGAATGCATGTTTACAATCTCAGTGGGTGCAAAAAAAGATACAAAAGAGTCAAAATGTATGGGTTTTTGAATTTTGCAATTTTCCATTAAAATAGTGTGTTATAACCCATGAAAAATGGAGGTTTGGTGAAAATTTTAAATTTCAGTTTTTTTGACGAAATTCACTAGAATGCATGCTCTCAATCGGCGTGGATGCAAAAAATGGTTTGAAAAAAATCAAAATTAATGCGTTTTTAGATTTTGCGATTTTCGATTGAAATACTGTGTTATAACCCATGCAAAATAGAGGTTTAGTGAACATTTTAGATTTCACTTTTTTTTGACAATATTCGCAAGAATGCATGTTAAAAACACGGCGGGTACAAAAAATGATGCAAAAAATGTCAAAATCTAAGCGTTTTAGGACTTTGGGATTTTCAAATAAAATAGTGTGTTATAACCCATGAAAAATGGAGGTTTGGTGAAAATTTTAAATTTCAATTTTTTTGATAGTATTCACTAGAATGTATTTCGATTAAAATAGATTTGACTTTTTTGACAATATTCATCAGAATGCATGTTTACAATCTCAGTGGGTGCAAAAAAAGATACAAAAGAGTCAAATGTATGCGTTTTTTGATTTTGCAATTTTCGATTAAAATAGTGAGTTATTACCCATGAAAAATGGAGGTCTGGTGAAAATTTTAAATTTCAATTTTTTTGATGAAATTCACGGGAATGCATGCTCTCAATCGGAGTGGATGCAAAAAATGGTTTGAAAAAAGTCAAAATCAACGCGTTTTTGGATTTTGCGATTTTCGATTATAATAGTGTGTTATAACCCATGCAAAATAGAGGTTTAGTGAACATTTTAGATTTCACTTTTTTTGACAATATTCACTAGAATGCAGGTTAAAAACACAGCGGGTAGAAAAAATGATGCTAAAAAAGTAAAAATCTAAGCGATTTAGGACTTTGGGATTTTCAAATAAAATAGTGTGTTATAACCCATGAAAAATTGAGGTTTGGTGAAAATTTTAAATTTCAATTTTTTTTGATAGTATTCACTAGAATTTGTTTCGATTAAAATAGATTTGACTTTTTTGACAATATTCATCAGAATGCATGTTTACAATCTCAGTGGGTGCAAAACAAGATACAAAAGAGTCAAAATGTATGCGTTTTTTGATTTTGCAATTTTCGATTAAAATAGTGAGTTATTACCCATGAAAAATGGAGGTTTGGTGAAAATTTTAAATTTCAATTTTTTTGATGAAATTCACTGGAATGCATTCTCTCAATCGGAGTGGATGCAAAAAATAGTTTGAAAAAAGTCAAAATCAACGCGTTTTTGAATTTTGCGATTTTCGATTATAATAGTGTGTTATAACCCATGCAAAATAGAGGTTTAGTGAACATTTTAGATTTCACTTTTTTTTACAATATTCACTAGAATGCAGGTTAAAAACACAACGGGTAGAAAAAATGATGCTAAAAAAATAAAAATCTATGCGATTTAGGACTTTGGGATTTTCAATTAAAATAGTGTGTTATTACCCATGAAAAATTGAGGTTTGGTGAAAATTTTAAATTTCAATTTTTTTTGATAGTATTCACTAGAATGTATGTTCACAATCAGCGTGTGTGCAAAAATTGTATGAAATAAGTCAAAATCAACGCGTTTTTTGATTTTGCGTTTTTTGATTAAAATAGTGTGCTGTAAGTCATGAAAAATTGAGGTTTAACGAATATTTTAAATTTCAGTTGTTTTGACAATATTCACCAGAATGCATGCTCACAATTGGCGCGGGTGCAAAAAACGGTACAAAAAAAGTCAAAATCAACGTGTTTTAGATTTTGAGATTTTCGATTAAAATAGTGTGTTATAACACATGAAAAATGGAGGTTTTAGTCAAAATTTTAGATTTCAATTTTTTTGACAATAGTCAATTGAATGCATATTTTCATTCATGGCGGGAGAAAAACGGTACAAAAATGTCAAATTTAACTCGTTTTTCAAGTTTGAGAATTTTTATTTAATAAGTGTGTTATAACCCATGAAAAAGGAGGTTTCATGAAAATTTTAGATTTCACTTTTTTGACAATATTCATCAGAATGCATGTTTACAATTTCAGTGGGTGCAAAAAAAGATACAAAGAGTCAAAATGTATGCCTTTTTGGATTTTGTAATTTTCTATTAAAATAGTGTGTTATAACCCATGAAAAATGGAGGTTTGGTGAAAATTTTAAATTTCAGTTTTTTTGAAGAAATTCACTAGAATGCATGCTCTCAATCGGTATGAATGCAAAAAATGGTTCGAAAAAAGTCCAAATTAATACGTTTTTTGATTTTGCGATTTTCGATTGAAATAGTGTGTTATAACCCATGCAAAATAGAGGTTTAGTGAACATTTTAGATTTCAGTTTTTTTGACAATATTCGCTAGAATGCATGTTAAAAACACGGCGGGTACACAAAATGATGCAAAAAATGTCAAAATCAAAGCGTTTTAGGACTTTGGGATTTTCAATTAAAATAGTGTGTTATAACCCATGAAAAATGGAGGTTTGGTGAAAATTTTAAATTTCTATTTTTTTGATAGTATTCACTAGAATGTATTTCGATTAAAATAGATTTGAGTTTTTTTGACAATATTCATCAAAATGCATGTTTACAATCTCAGTGGGTGCAAAAAAAGATACAAAAGAGTCAAAATGTATGCGTTTTTGGATTTTGCAATTTTCGATTAAAATATTGTGTTATAACCCATGAAAAATGGAGGTCTGGTGAAAATTTTAAATTTCAGTTTTTTTTACGAAATTCACTAGAATGCATGCTCTCAATCGGAGTAGATGCAAAAAATGGTTAGAAAAAAGTTAAAATCAATGCGTTTTTCGATTTTGCGATTTTAGATTAAAATAGTGTGTTATAACCCATGCAAAATAGAGGTTTAGTGAACATTTTAGATTACACTTTTTTTGACAATATTCACTAGAATGCATGTTAAAAACACAGCGGGTACAAAAAATGATGCAAAAAAAGTCAAAATCTAAGCGATTTAGTACTTTGGGATTTTCAATTAAAATAGTGTGTTATTACCCATGAAAAATGGAGGTTTGGTGAAATTTTTAATTTTCAATTTTTTTTTATAGTATTCACTAGAATGTATGTTCACAATCAGCGTGTGTGCAAAAATTGGTACGAAAGAAGTCAAAATCAACGCGTTTTTTGATTTTGCGTTTTTTGATTAAAATAGTGTGCTGTAAGTCATGAAAAATTGAGGTTTGACAAAAATTTTAAATTTCAGTTGTTTTGACAATATTCACCAGAATGCATGCTCACAATTGGTGTGGGTGCAAAAAACAGTACAAAAAAAGTCAAAATCAACGTGTTTTTAGATTTTGAGATTTTCGATTAAAATAGTGTGTTATAAACCAAGAAAAATGGAGGTTTTAGTCAAAATTTTAGATTTCAATTTTTTGACAATAGTCAATAGAATGCATATTTTCATTCATGGCGGGAGAAAAACGGTACAAAAATGTCAAATTTAACGCGTTTTTCAAGTTTGAGAATTTTTATTAAAAAAGTGTGTTATAACCCATGAAAAAGGAGGTTTCATGAAAATTTTAGATTTCACTTTTTTTGACAATATTCATCAGAATGCATGTTTACAATCTCAGTGGGTGCAAAAAAAGATACAAAAGATTACAGGTGTTGTCGCTACCCTGCAATTTTACCCAAAATCACTTAAAGAATATAGGAGTGGTAAGTGGGATCGTATCCAACAGGGAGAGGGTTGTTATCAAGGTATGAGTAAGTGATAGTAACAGAAACAGGTGTGGAGTCTAAACAGATGCAAGTGGTTAAAACAATCAGAGAGGGGATTGGTGTTGCCTTGAGGGGGTTAGTGTCAATGACTTTTCCCAATTATCCTTGACTAGTGCAAATGCATGTATGATGGGATTCACCTCCTAGTGGCTTAGAACTGATCAACTTGGCAGTTCTCACTGTTCTAATTCACAATTCTCCTCTATCCTCCCTTGGCAGGGCAGGACCTAGGCTCGGCTTCCCAATTCTTAAATCCCTACTTGGTACTTACCCCCTAACTCCCTCTCTAATTCCCTTCCTTGGTAGGAATGTGAATCGAATTGGAGGTTAAAGTCTCATACTCAAGCAATTCTAAGTCTCTTCCTATTCAAGTTGACCTCGATTGTCAGTGGGCACCGCACAATCAATGTCTCAATTATGCACAGATCCTAGGACTCACACATGTTTGTTCAATGTTCCATTGATGATATTCCAATTTCCATTGATGATATTCCAATTTCAATTTCAGTGGGTGCAAAAAAAGATACAAAAGAGTCAAAATGTTTGAGTTTTTGGATTTTGCAATTTTCCATTAAAATAGTGTGTTATAACCCATGAAAAATGGGGGTTTGGTGAAAATTTTAAATTTCACTTTTTTTGACCAAATTCACTAGAATGCATGCTCTCAATCGGCGTGGATGCAAAAAATGGTTCGAAAAAAGTCAAAATCAATGCGTTTTAGATTTTGCGATTTTCGATTGAAATAGTGTGTTATTATCCATGCAAAATAGAGGTTTAGTGAACATTTTAGATTTCACTTTTTTTGATAATATTCGCTAGAATGCATGTTAAAAACACGGCGGGTACAAAAAATGATGCAAAAAATGTCAAAATCTAAGCGTTTTAGGACTTTGGGATTTTCAATTAAAATAGTGTGTTATAACCCATGAAAAATGAAGGTTTGGTGAAAATTTTAAATTTTAATTTTTTTGATAGTATTCACTAGAATGTATTTCGATTAAAATAGATTTAACTTTTTTTGACAATATTCATCAGAATGCATGTTTACAATCTCAGTGGGTGCAAAAAAAGATACAAAAGAGTCAAAATGTATGCGTTTTTGGATTTTCCAATTTTCGATTAAAATAGTGTGTTATACCCATGAAAAATGGAGGTCTGGTGAAAATTTTAAATTTCAGTTTTTTTTTGACGAAATTCAGTAGAATGCATTCTCTCAATCGGAGTGGATGCAAAAAATGGTTTGAAAAAAAGTCAAAATCAATGCGTTTTTGGATTTTGCGATTTTCTATTAAAATAGTGTGTTATAACCCATGCAAAATAGAGGTTTAGTGAACATTTTATATTTCACTTTTTTTGACAATATTCACTAGAATGCATGTTAAAAACACAGCGGGTACAAAAAATGATGCAAAAAAAGTCAAAATCTAAGCGTTTTAGGACTTTTGGGATTTTCAATTAAAATAGTGTGTTATAACCCATGAAAAATAGAGGTTTGGTGAAAATTTTAAATTTCAATTTTTTTGATTGTATTCACTAGAATGTATGTTCACAATCAGCGTGTGTGCAAAAATTGGTACGAAAGAAGTCAAAATCAACGCGTTTTTTGATTTTGTGTTTTTTGATTAAAATAGTGTGTTATAAGTCATGAAAAATTGAGGTTTGACGAAAATTTTAAATTTCAGCTATTTTGACAATATTCACCATCTAGCTTACCACGTACAGCATTCACCACCGCTTCTCAGTCGTATAACGACTATATCGCAACCACAAACACTAGCTACCCACTGCTGGAATCTCACGCCAACATTCAACTTTCTCACTGGTTTCACCAAACCCTAACAACCGCACATGGCGGCGTCTCAGCCAAGCGCTGACGGCAATCGAAGCCCTTCCAACTTCAAAGAAGCACTTACTGCTTCAATTCCCAAGATCAAAGCATCCCAACACATGCCAACATCTCCACTCTATTCTCTGAATAGATTCGGAGTCAAAGCATGCTAGGAGTACACAAAGGAGAGCCTGCAATTTTCCTCCCACCAGATGTTGAAGAGAAGCTAGCTGAACCCTTTAAATTCACCCTAGTCGGAAAGTTTACATGGGGTCGTCCAGCAATGGTTGTAATCAAAAAAGACATCTTATCCGCTGGTTTCAAAGGCCCCTGTTATGTAGGGCTCCTGGACACAAATCACATCCTATTAAGGTTTGAACTCGAGGAGGACTTCCAAAGGATGTGGCTTAAGAGGACATGGTCATTTCAAGGATTTCAAGCTCGTATATTCAAATGAAGCACCAATTTCAACACAGAGGTAGAATCTTCAATCGTTCCTGTTTGGTTTAATTTCCCCATGTTACGGATTCACTGTTTCAACAAAAAAACCCTTTACTCCCTAGCAAGTGCTCTTGGAAATCCTCTGAAAACAGACACAGCCACTGCTTCTGCTTTGAGTGTTGTCAGGCCAAGTGTAGCCCGTGTATGTGTTGAAATTGACATTTTGCAAAAGATCCCAGACCGTATTTCGATTGATCAAAGAAACACTGGAAAATGGCAAATAGTTCAAGTGGAAGAATTAGCTCAATATTGTACAAAGTGCTTTACCTTGGGGCATCACAACAACTCGTGTAGTGCTCTGATCTATAGTGTAAATGGTCAGAGCAAGGAGATTTTGAAAAAGCCACAACAGAGAATCTGGCAGGAGAAGAAGCAAACAAAAAATAGTACACTTCGAGATAATCAACCTCAACAGGAGAAGCAAGCAGCACATAATGTAGGTCCAAGCGACACGGGAAAAGAAACAATAACTCCCACAACACAGAATCCAGACCAATCCAATAATCAAGTCTTTGATGCCCCCTCAACCTCCTCACATCAGATTCTAAAAGTCTCCAGTCACCATCAAAACATATCCTCAACCAAAACACCAACAAGTCAATCCCAGAAAAATGAATGTACTTTACATGGTATTTCCTTACACTCAGAACAGTTCAACAAATCTCCTGCAACATCTAAACAAAATCAAACTTCTTCCAACAAAGAAGAATGCAGCAGAGAAGGAATACTCCCACTCATTGTTCAGAGTAATCAAACACAAGAGCAAAGTGAAACTGTGTTAAACCAGGAAGTTTTAATTCAGTCCAATCCTCTTATTACCTGCAATGAATCAATTCACTCATATAACTGTCTATGCATCACAAAATTTGGCTCTAAATTGCAGTTGCAGGAAATGCAGGAAGTAAACTCGGACAGTGAAGAAGAGCCATCCCTTCAAAAATCTATTGCACCTGTGAAATACATGCCTTCTGAACTGGTCAAGGCCACCACAGAACAAAAATCAACAGGGAACTCGTCATCAGATGAACCAGAATTTCCGCCAAAAGAAAAGGGAATCAGAGCTAAGTTTCCGTCAACTTGGTCCCTTAGACCAAAAAATAGAGAAACAGTTAATTATGTGGATAAAACAGACTCTGATGATGCATAAAATACTTTTTTGGAATATTAGAAGTGTTACAAAACTCATGAATTTTAAGAGATTAAAAAGTATCATTAAAAACAACAATGTAGAAATATTAACATTATGTGAACCTCTAGCTTCAATCACAGTCTTAATGAAAATTAAACTGAAATTGAAATTTGATCATTGTCTTGCTAATAAGGAGGGAACTATTTGGCTTTTATACAAAGATCACATTATTTGCAATACACTAGATGAAAGTCAACGGCACTTAACTGTTCAAATGACTCATCCGGATTTCCCTAGCCCTATAATTCTATCTTCTGTTCATGCATTATGTACTGAGTTAGCTAGGAAATCTTTATGGAAATCTCTATTAGAACTTAATACTCAAAACTACCCTTGGTGGATTTGGGGAGATTTTAATTGCACTCTAAGGGAGCAAGAAAAAAGGGGAGGAAGGAAGTTTAGAGTTGAAGACACCAGGGAGTTGCTTCAATTCACAAACAATAGAGAACTAGAAGACATCAACTTCATAGGGCCACGATTTACATGGTGTAACAATAGGAATGGTAAACGTAGAATATGGAAAAGATTGGACCGAATACTAGTTAATAGGCAAGCCTTAGATATAGGTTACCAATATGTAGTTAAACATCTGCCTAGAGATCCATCGGATCATGCCCCTTTGCTAGTTAACATCACCAAAATTTCTAATCAAGTAAAAACATGTTTCAAGTTTCAAAACTTCTGGACTAAACATAAATTATTTCTTAACATAGTACAAGAGGCCTGGAATAGTGAGGTGGTAGGAAATCAAATCAGAAATTTAGTTCTTAAACTTCAACGCACAAAGAATGCTTTAAAACAATGGAACAAACAGCAGTTTGGAAATATTTTTGACACCCTTAAGGAAGCTGAAAGTAACCTTCAAAACTTAGAGATTAAAGATGAATTAACCACTAATGAAGTCTATAGGGAAGAGTTAAATTTAGCAAGAGCGAAACAGAGAAAAATAACAAATAATATTGAGGATTTCTGGGCTCAAAAAGCAAACATCAAATGGTTAAATGAGGGCGACAAAAATTCCAAATTTTTTCACTCTCATGTGAGCAAAAAAATGAGGAGTGCCTACATTCACTCTATTCAAGATGAGAATGGTGTCATCTTGGAAAATGAAGCTCAAATTGTTGAAGAAGCAGAGAAATTTTTTCAAAAAGCTTTCACCAAAACCAACACAACTCCTTTTCCACAAACCTGTCACATTCCCAAATTATTGTCTGAAGAAGACAATATCAAACTAGAAATACTTCCCAACCTTAAAGAAATAGAGGAATGTGTCTTTTCAATGGATGTAAATAGTGCACCAGGGCCAGATGGTTTCAATGCGAATTTCTTCATAACTGCCTGGGACATTGTAAAAAATGACATTCTAGCAGCCATACAACATTTCTTTAATGGAGGCACAATTCCACAAGCCATCACAGCCACTTTTATCATTTTAATCCCTAAAACTCTAAGCCCAAAAGATTTTGCTAGTTTCAGGCCTATAAGTTTGTGTAATTTCTTAAATAAAATCATTTCCAAACTTATAGCTACTAGGGTATCGGTTCTGCTGCCAAGAATTATTAGCAAAAATCAGTGTGGATATGTAAAGGGAAGACAACTCATGGATAATTTCTTACTAGCTCAAGAACTAGTCCAAAGCCTACCAAAAAAAAAATAAAACAGCAATGTCATACTCAAATTAGACATGGAGAAAGCATATGATAGAGTAGATTGGCTTTTTCTTCTACAAGTTCTACGTAAATTTGACTTTAGTGAAATATTTATTGACATGATTTGGAGGTTAATTTCAAACATCAGATTTTCAGTTTTAATTAATGGCTCACCAGTCGGTTTTTTTCAATCATCACGTGGAATTAGGCAAGGTGACCCTTTATCACCTTATCTTTTTATTATAGGAGCTGAGTTCATCTCAAGAGCTCTAAATCATTCTACATCTCAGTACCCATCTTTCTTTGTCCAAAAGAAATGTCCATCAATTTCACATCTTACATATGCCGATGATTTGATCATCTTCACTTCTTCCCATCCCAAAGCCTTGAAACAGATCATGAATATTCTAAATCACTATGAGGAAGTTTCAGGTCAAAAGGTAAACCCACACAAAAGTTCTTTCCTTTACACCACAAATGCGATAGGGCCAAGAAACATATAATTTTCAAAACTACAAAATTTTATCATGAAAAATTTCCAGTCAAATATCTAGGATTGCCACTTTATTATGGAAAAAATAAATTTAGTCATTATGAACCTCTCATTCATAAAGTGCAGCAAAAAATCAATTTTTGGAATTCCAAATTTCTTTCAAGTGGCGGTAGAATCACTCTCATCAAATCAGTCCTACTAGCATTGCCAATACACATCCTTCTAGGGTCAAATCCTCCAAGGAGAATCTTGCAAAGGCTGGAAAGCACCTTCTCAAATTTTCTTTGGGGTTCAAATGATGGAAACTTAAAATACCATTGGATTTCATGGGAAAAACTCTGTTTACAGCCCCAAAATGGTGGTCTAGGATTTAGAAGTCTCCATGACATTCACACAGCTTATTCCTTCAAACTTTGGTGGAGATTCAAAGAACAAAACTCTTTATGGTTTGAGTTCTTAGCAGCAAAGTATGATGAGCAAGAAACCCCTAACAAGAAATTCCCTAAAACTTGGAATAGACTTTTAAAAATCAGACCTGAGGCAGATTCCATCATCATCAATAACTAGCCTCGTTCCATCATTTGGTCCTTGACTAAGCATGGTGATTTCACCTTCCAATCAGCCTATAAGTTTATTGCTGATAGACAACATCCAACATGGAGGTATGGCAAAGTCATATGGAATTCATATATCCCTATAAAACAATCTTTTTTCATGTTAAGATTACTCAAGGCACTACTTCCAATAGGAACCATTTTACACAAATTTCATGTTCATGGCCCTTTTATATGCCATTGGTGTTATTCAGGATCAGAATCAATTGCACATACTTTTTTACATTGTGAACCAGCTTTAAAACTTTGGACATTTTTTGGAGGAGAAGTGGGGATCCATATTTCAACAAATTTTCAGTCTTTTAATGTTTTTCTTGATCATTGGTGGAATCAAAAAGGTAAGAATCCAATCTGCAATTACATCATTTTGATATTACCCATGATTATATGTTGGAATTTGTGGAAATTCAGGAACAGAAGGATTTTCGAAGCGGATGTATGGAATCTAGACAAAATGTTGAAAACCTTATTCGAAGATCTTAAAGCAGTTTTAATTAACCGCTTTCCTGATTTCAAATGCTTTGCCCTGCCATGGAATACTTTCTGGAACTCAGCACTTAATATCTCTAGAAAATGCAACATATCATACATCAAGTGGCATCCTCCAAACGAGCCATGTCTTAAGTTAAATATTCATGGTATTCTCAATAGTTCAAACATGGGTTTAGGTGGAGGTATCCTAAGAAATCATGAGTGCAAGATGATATTTGCCTTTTCTTTTAAATATTCTATTTCTAACTTATTCCTTCCTGAGCAGATAACGGCTGAAGCAGCAATGATAGGACTGGAAATTTGCAAACAAAAAGGTATTTATGAGATAGTTATTATTGAATCCAGCTCTAACCTCCACTTATGGTTGCAGGATATCAAAACATGTCCTTGGAGATTAAAAGAGCAAGTACATATCCTAAAGGAATCCTTAGCTACAGCAATGTGGTCACACTGCCAAAAGGAGCAAAATGTTGTTGCCAAACTGCTAGCAAAAGCTGAACAACACCCCTGTCAAATACACACTGAGGAAAAGTTTCTACATCAAAAGATCCAATTAATCATCAGAGCGGAAAGACTAGGCTTGCCATACATCAAGAGAAAATATATGCCTTCCAACCAGCCTCAAAGTTTTATCAATACTCAATGATATTCACATCAGGAAATGTGTAGAATGGTGCAAAGAGTCCAGGTTTTTCAGCCGTATCACTCTTTCTCAAATCACTTTGCTGCTGATGTTAGGCAATGTGATCCAACAAAAAAAGAACCACATGCTGCTGAAGTTAGGCATGGTTTTGTCCAATCCTTTTTCTGCACATCATAGAAGTCTCTGGTGCGGCTGAATTTGGACAAAATGGTGGAAAACTCTTTCAATTTGAAGCATGACATATATAGAACATCATATATTTTGTGTATGTGTCACTCGAAATGGGAAAGCTCTCATCTTTGCACAGCATTGTGGTTTTGAACTTAGAATCATATCAAAGTTTTTAGTCTACGGGCGGCTCTGATATGATTCTTGAATCAAATTTTCACCCCTGCAGATATGCTTGTACTCCTACCATTTTGTAACTGTTACTCTAGCTATGATTTGTAAAGGAGGAAGTACTCCTTATTTAATTATATGCTAAAATGTAAGGGATGAGTCCTCCCGGTTTTACTTTTCGTTTTACTCTATTCTTCAATGTATTAATGGTATGGGTAAATCCGCCATTATCTTTTGTTTGATCTTTATTTCTATCAATAAAATAGGGAGTGACGCCCCTCCCCCCCCCCCCCCGCAAATGGGATGATTAGCCAAAAAAAAGACAATATTCACCAGAATGCATGCTCACAATTGGCGTGATGCAAAAAACGGTACAAAAAAAGTCAAAATCAACGTGTTTTTAGATTTTGAGATTTTCGATTAAAATAGTGTGTTATAACCCATGAAAAATGGAGGTTTTAGTCAAAATTTTAGATTTCAATTTTTTTGACAATAGTCAATAGAATGCATATTTTCATTCATGGCGGGAGAAAAAAAATGGTACAAAAATGTCAAATTCAACGCATTTTTCAAGTTTGAGAATTTATATTAAAATAGTGCGTTATAACCCATGAAAAAGGAGGTTTCATGAAAATTTTAGATTTCACTTTTTTGACAATATTCGTCAAAATGCATGTTTACAATCTCAGAGGGTGCAAAAAAAGATACAAAAGAGTCAAAATGTATGCGTTTTTGGATTTTGCAATTTTCCATTAAAATAGTGTGTTATAACCCATGAAAAATGGAGGTTTGGTGAAAATTTTAAATTTCACTTTTTTTGACGAAATTCACTAGAATGCATGCTCTCAATCGGCGTGGATGCAAAAAATGGTTTGAAAAAAGTCAAAATCAATGCGTTTTTAGATTTTGCAATTTTCGATTGAAATAGTGTATTATAACCCATGCAAAATAGAGGTTTAGTGAACATTTTAGATTTCACTTTTTTTGACAATATTCACTAGAATGCATGTTAAAAACATGGCGGGTACAAAAAATGATGCAAAAAATGTCAAAATCTAAGCGTTTTAGGACTTTGGGATTTTCAATTAAAATAGTGTGTTATAACCAATGAAAAATGGAGGTTTGGTGAAAATTTTAAATTTCTATTTTTTTGATAGTATTCACTAGAATGTATTTCGATTAAAATAGATTTAACTTTTTTTGACAATATTCATCAGAATGCATGTTTACAATCTCAGTGGGTGCAAAAAAAGATACAAAAGAGTCAAAATGTATGCGTTTTTGGATTTTGCAATTTTCGATTAAAATAGTGTGTTATAACCTATGAAAAATGGAGGTCTGGTGAAAATTTTAAATTTCAGTTTTTTTGACGAAATTCACTAGAATGCATGCTCTCAATCGGAGTGGATGCAAAAAATGATTTGAAAAAAGTCAAAATCAATGCGTTTTTGGATTTTGCGATTTTCGATTAAAATAGTGTGTTATAACCCATGCAAAATAGAGGTTTAGTGAACATTTTAGATTACACTTTTTTTGACAATATTCACTAGAATGCATGTTAAAAACATAGCGGGTACAAAAAATGATGCAAAAAAAGTCAAAATCTAAGCGTTTTAGGACTTTGGGATTTTCAATTAAAATAGTGTGTTATAACCCATGAAAAATGGAGGTTTGGTGAAAATTTTAAATTTCTATTTTTTTGATAGTATTCACTAGAATGTATGTTCACACTCAGCGTGTGTGCAAAAATTGGTACGAAAGAAGTTAAAATCAACGTGTTTTTTGATTTTGCGTTTTTCGATTAAAATAGTGTGTTATAAGTCATGAAAAATTGAGGATTGACGAAAATTTTAAATTTTAGTTGTTTTGACAATATTCACCAGATTTTTTAAACCATTCACAATCGTGCCCCATTTGGAAATTCTTTAGTTTTTACGTTTTTGGCAAAAACAGTCGTGCTATCGCTCGAATTCAAGAAAAAATCGTTAGATCGGGTAAAGGCCCTACAGCTTTGGCTGTTAGGGCCTCACAATGCAACTATAATCCATCCTTAGATTGTTAAAATGACAGAAGCTGAGAAATGCACCATAGCGGACGGCCAGTTCCGAACAGGGAAGCATGAAAACCTCCCTGCAATTTTCGTTGATAAAGAACAAAACTCGAAGCTGGCGGAACATCTCAAGCATTCCCTGGTCGGAAAAGTCTACGGAAAAACAGATCTATCAGAAATCTTTTCAAGATTTCGCTTTTCCGGCGAAGTGAAAGTGGGCTTGCTAAACAATGGCTGGATCTTAATGCGATTCTCAAATGAGATTGATATGAATCGGTGCTGGATCAAAGGTTCATGGACCTTCCAAGGAGCAAGAATTCGGGTGTCAAAATGGACACCGAAATTTCGACCGGAGCTTCCAAGTTTTGCTACTCCGATTTGGGTATCCCTCCCGGACCATCCATGTCATCTTTTTAACAAACCTTTTCTCTTTGATGCAGCAAGATTGATTGGTATACCAATTTCTTTGGACAATCCTACATCTAAGCTCTCAAGACCCAGAATTGCTCAGGTAGCGGTGGAGATCGACATTAGGAAAACCCTGCCAAGACAAATGTGGATTGAGGTGGAAGGAGTGGGTTATTGGCAATGACTCAATTACTCCAAAGTCCCGATCTTTTACTCCAAATGCAACAATTTTGGACATCCCAAAAGTGAATGTAAAGCTGGAATGAGAAAGGTGGCGTTTCAGTCAGCTGTTCCTTCCCATCAGAAACTACAAGATCCTACTTCGGTCCTTGGACTTGACAAATCTTTAGCTCTAACGGTGGTAGAACAAAAATGCCATGGCAATAGCTGTTGCGAAAATCCCATACTAGACCACTTTCCAAATGGTGAAGATTCAGAAACTCCCCTGAAAAAAGCGGAAGCTTTGAAGAAGAAGGCAAATTCTGAACAAAATACCACTACTGGTTTAGAGTTAATTATTTTCAACTCGAAAAAAATGGTGGAGGCATCCTCAAGCTCAACTCTGATAAAGGTCTCCAAGGAGGATCAAATATTGATTCAAAGGTTGTCGGTACATCCTGTTCCACCCTCCAATTTACTCAGGACTGTGTCAAGCCCACAATTGCGAAAACAATGGATTGATGATCGTTCTGGGATTACGGGCAGTCAAGAACCAAAATTGACCCAAAATACGATGACTGCAGTTGATTCTAATGGTAAGATACTCAATGTTGATGATGCACAAAATATCAAGGTGCAAATACACTTCAAGGAACAAGAACCTTTGAATGCCAACAAGAAGCACCAAGTTCAATCTCCGGTTAAAACAAGAAGATATAATCTTCGCTACCAATCCAAAGGGGAGATATATAATAAGAGAGAAAAAGAAAATTCAAGGAAAAAGAAAAAGAAAGAGCAAAAAAGAAATGATCTGCTTGATTGGTACTTGGAGACTGATGCTCCGGATGCCATTGCTGGTGTGTTTGACACCTGTGGAAGGTGAAAGCTATTTTGATTGCTAAGGTTTGGTCACAAATATTTGTAGATTCACCTATCCATAGTTTTGGATAGTAGTTTTTTGGAAAATCTTCTGGAGGTCTTTTATCATTGATACATACTGCTTAGCATGCTGCTTGGATTGTTATATAGAAGATTGATGTCTGAGGTGTTAGGCATGCTATATGTCTGACGATTAGCGTTTTGAGTGGTGCAACACAGTAAATGCTGAGATGTAACATAGCTGGCTAATTTTGTGTGGAGTTTGGGAAAGAGAATGGTGACTATGGCTATGCAGTTCCTATGATACCTGTTGAGATTATTTTGGTGAATGAAGATGTGTTGCTTGGTGCATGTAAACGTGACCTGGCTGTTTTATATGTATTTATTTGCGATGACAGTTTCTTGTTCCAATTTGATGAATCTTTGGGTAGGGTGAGATAAAGTGTGTCTAAATATGGGGATTTTGTTGTGGAATTGGAATGTTGTTGGATTGCTATGTTGAGTTGTCCATTATGTGCTAATCAGTTGTGATTGCTTGGAATATAGATCGGATGTGGGTGTATAATGCTGATCTTATTACTTCTACTGTGGTTTTGATTTGTGCCAAATAATTTTTTGGGCTGGCTTGAGAGGATATAATTAGGAAGTTTCTTCTGCTGGGATATACACACTGTCTTAAGTTGGTTTTGGGACGGATAAATGAAATGGAATGGAGCAATCAAAGGCCGGCAAACTGGTAACTTTGCTTTGGGAAACCTTATGATGCTTGCAGCTTCGCATATAGGTACAACAATCCTAATTACTAGTTTATCTTAGCTGGAAGGAAATTTTGGGCTCGTTTTTACAACATTTTATATGAAAACTCCTAGTAATTGAACTTAAAATTAGTCTCATGCTCTGGTTTGAGAGCTCAGAAGCGTCTCTCTTAATCCATTCATATAATTCTATTAAATAAAAACATGTAATGGAGTAGTACTCCAAATTTATTGCTTTAACTTTTGTAATGGTGTGATTGGGTATGCCCAGCACCATATTTTGCCCAATTTTAATATATGCACTTTTCATTTTAAAAAAAAGACAATATTCACCAGAATGCATGCTTACAATTGGCGTGGGTGCAAAAAACGGTACAAAAAAAAGTTAAAATCAACGTGTTTTTAGATTTTGAGATTTTCGATTAAAATATTGTGTTATAACCCATTAAAAATGGAGGTTTTAGTCAAAATTTTAGATTTCAATTTTTTTGACAATAGTCAATAGAATGCATATTTTCATTCATGGAGGGAGAAAAAAATGGTACAAAAATGTCAAATTCAACGCGTTTTTCAAGTTTGAGAATTTTTATTAAAATAGTGTGTTATAACCCATGAAAAATGAGGTTTCATGAAAATTTTAGATTTCACTTTTTTTGACATTATTCATCAGAATGCATGTTTGCAATCTCAGTGGGTGCAAAAAAAGATACAAAAGAGTCAAAATGTATGCGTTTTTGGATTTTGCAATTATCCATTAAAATAGTGTGTTATAACCCATGAAAAATGGAGGTTTGGTGAAAATTTTAAATTTCAGTTTTTTTGACGAAATTCACTAGAATGCATACTCTCAATCGGTGTGGATGCAAAAAAATGGTTTGAAAAAATTCAAAATCAATGCGTTTTTGAATTTTGCGATTTTCGATTCAAATAGTGTGCTATAACCCATGCAAAATAGAGATTTAGTGAACATTTTAGATTTCACTTTTTTTGACAATATTCACTAGAATGCATGTTGAAAACACGGCGGGTACAAAAAATGATGCAAAAAATGTCAAAATCTAAGCGTTTTAGGACTTTGGGATTTTTCAATTAAAATAGTGTGTTATAACCCATGAAAAATGGAGGTTTGGTGAAAATTTTAAATTTCAATTTTTTTGACGAAATTCTCTAGAATGCATGCTCTTAATCGGCGTAGATGCAAGAAATGGTTCGAAAAAAGCCAAAATCTTTGCGTTTTGGATTTTGAGATTTTCGTTTAAAATAGTGTGTTATAACCCATGCAAAATAGAGGTTTAGTGAACATTTTAGATTTCACTTTTTTTGACAATATTCACTAGAATGCACGTTAAAAACACAGCAGGTACAAAAAATGATGCAAAAAAGTCAAAATCTACGCGTTTTTCGACTTTGGGATTTTCAATTAAAATAGTGTGTTACCCATGAAAAATGGAGGTTTGGTGAAAATCTTAAATTTCAATTTTTTTGATAGTATTCACTAGAATATATGTTCACAATCAGCATGTGTGCAAAAATTGGTACGAAAGAAGTCAAAATCAACGCGTTTTTTGATATTGCGTTTTTCGATTAAACTAGTGTGTTATAAGTCATGAAAAATTGAAGTTTGACGAAAATTTTAAATTTCAGTTGTTTTGACAATATTCACCAGAATGCATGCTCACAATTGGCGTGGGTGCAAAAAACGGTACAAAAAAATTCAAAATCAACGTGTTTTTAGATTTTGAGATTTTCGATTAAAATAGTGTGTTATAACCCATTAAAAATGGAGGTTTTAGTCAAAATTTTAGATTTCAATTTTTTTGACAATAGTCAATAGAATGCATATTTTCATTCATGGAGGGAGAAAAAAATGGTACAAAAATGTCAAATTCAACGCGTTTTTCAAGTTTGAGAATTTTTATTAAAATAGTGTGTTATAACCCATGAAAAATGAGGTTTCATGAAAATTTTAGATTTCACTTTTTTTGACATTATTCATCAGAATGCATGTTTGCAATCTCAGTGGGTGCAAAAAAAGATACAAAAGAGTCAAAATGTATGCGTTTTTGGATTTTGCAATTATCCATTAAAATAGTGTGTTATAACCCATGAAAAATGGAGGTTTGGTGAAAATTTTAAATTTCAGTTTTTTTGACGAAATTCACTAGAATGCATACTCTCAATCGGTGTGGATGCAAAAAAATGGTTTGAAAAAATTCAAAATCAATGCGTTTTTGAATTTTGCGATTTTCGATTCAAATAGTGTGCTATAACCCATGCAAAATAGAGATTTAGTGAACATTTTAGATTTCACTTTTTTGACAATATTCACTAGAATGCATGTTGAAAACACGGCGGGTACAAAAAATGATGCAAAAAATGTCAAAATCTAAGCGTTTTAGGACTTTGGGATTTTTCAATTAAAATAGTGTGTTATAACCCATGAAAAATGGAGGTTTGGTGAAAATTTTAAATTTCAATTTTTTTGACGAAATTCTCTAGAATGCATGCTCTTAATCGGCGTAGATGCAAGAAATGGTTCGAAAAAAGCCAAAATCTTTGCGTTTTGGATTTTGAGATTTTCGTTTAAAATAGTGTGTTATAACCCATGCAAAATAGAGGTTTAGTGAACATTTTAGATTTCACTTTTTTTGACAATATTCACTAGAATGCACGTTAAAAACACAGCAGGTACAAAAAATGATGCAAAAAAGTCAAAATCTACGCGTTTTTGGACTTTGGGATTTTCAATTAAAATAGTGTGTTACCCATGAAAAATGGAGGTTTGGTGAAAATCTTAAATTTCAATTTTTTTGATAGTATTCACTAGAATATATGTTCACAATCAGCATGTGTGCAAAAATTGGTACGAAAGAAGTCAAAATCAACGCGTTTTTTGATATTGCGTTTTTCGATTAAACTAGTGTGTTATAAGTCATGAAAAATTGAAGTTTGACGAAAATTTTAAATTTCAGTTGTTTTGACAATATTCACCAGAATGCATGCTCACAATTGGCGTGGGTGCAAAAAACGGTACAAAAAAATTCAAAATCAACGTGTTTTTAGATTTTGAGATTTTCGATTAAAATAGTGTGTTATAACCCATTAAAAATGGAGGTTTTAGTCAAAATTTTAGATTTCAATTTTTTTGACAATAGTCAATAGAATGCATATTTTCATTCATGGAGGGAGAAAAAAATGGTACAAAAATGTCAAATTCAACGCGTTTTTCAAGTTTGAGAATTTTTATTAAAATAGTGTGTTATAACCCATGAAAAATGAGGTTTCATGAAAATTTTAGATTTCACTTTTTTTGACATTATTCATCAGAATGCATGTTTGCAATCTCAGTGGGTGCAAAAAAAGATACAAAAGAGTCAAAATGTATGCGTTTTTGGATTTTGCAATTTTCCATTAAAATAGTGTGTTATAACCCATGAAAAATGGAGGTTTGGTGAAAATTTTAAATTTCAGTTTTTTTGACGAAATTCACTAGAATGCATACTCTCAATCGGTGTGGATGCAAAAAAATGGTTTGAAAAAATTCAAAATCAATGCGTTTTTGAATTTTGCGATTTTCGATTCAAATAGTGTGTTATAACCCATGCAAAATAGAGATTTAGTGAACATTTTAGATTTCACTTTTTTTGACAATATTCACTAGAATGCATGTTGAAAACACGGCGGGTACAAAAAATGATGCAAAAAATGTCAAAATCTAAGCGTTTTAGGACTTTGGGTTTTTTCAATTAAAATAGTGTGTTATAACCCATGAAAAATGGAGGTTTGGTGAAAATTTTAAATTTCAATTTTTTTGACGAAATTCTCTAGAATGCATGCTCTTAATCGGCGTAGATGCAAGAAATGGTTCGAAAAAAGCCAAAATCTTTGCGTTTTGGATTTTGAGATTTTCGTTTAAAATAGTGTGTTATAACCCATGCAAAATAGAGGTTTAGTGAACATTTTAGATTTCACTTTTTTTTACAATATTCACTAGAATGCACGTTCACGAAAGGTGTGGGTGTAAAATACGATATGAAATGAGTGAAAATCAATGCGCTTTTGGATTTTGGATTTTGCAATATTTACTAGAATGCATGTTAAAAACACGGCAGGTCGAAAAAATGATGGAAAAAAAGTCAAAATCTAAGTGTTTTAGGACTTTGGGATTTTCAATTAAAATAGTGTGTTAAACCCACGAAAAATGGAGGTTTGGTGAAAATTTTAAATTTCAATTTTTTTGATAGTATTCACTAGAATGTATGTTCACAATCAGCGTGTGTGCAAAAATTGGTACGAAAGAAGTCAAAATCAACGCGTTTTTTGATTTTGCGTTTTTCGATTAAAATATTGTGTTATAAGTCATGAAAAATTGAGGTTTGA
Organism: Ophiorrhiza pumila; assembly: GCA_016586305.1. Taxonomy (NCBI): domain Eukaryota; kingdom Viridiplantae; phylum Streptophyta; class Magnoliopsida; order Gentianales; family Rubiaceae; genus Ophiorrhiza; species Ophiorrhiza pumila. The sequence goes on from BLIW01000002.1 coordinate 41,511,486, forward strand.
CGAAAATTTAAAATTTCAGTTGTTTTGACAATATTCACCAGAATGCATGCTCACAATTGGCGTGGGTGCAAAAAACGGTACAAAAAAAGTCAAAATCAACGTGTTTTTAGATTTTGAGATTTTCGATTAAAATAGTGTTATATAACCCATGAAAAATGGAGGTTTGGTGAAAATTTTAAATTTCGATATTTTTTAACAATATTTACTAGAATACATGTTCACAAAAGGTGTGGGTGCAAAATACGTTATGAAAAGAGTGAAAATCAACGCGCTTTTGGATTTTGCAATTTTCGTTTAAAATGGGTGTGTTATAATCCATGAAAAATTAAGGTTTGGTGAAAAGTGTAAATTTCACATTTTTAGACAATATTCACTAGAATGCATATTTGCAATCGCAGTGGGTGCAAAAAACGATACGAAAAAGGTCAAAATTAATGCGTTTTTAGAATTTGTTATTTACGGTTAAAATATGTGTGTTATATAACCAATGAAAAATGGAGATTTTGGAAAAAAAATTAATTTCACTTTTTTGACAATATTCACAAGAATGCCTATTCGCAATCGAGATTGGTGCAAAAAACAGTATAAAAATGTCAAAATCAAAGCGTTTTTGGATTTTGCCATTTTTGGTTAAAATACATGTGTTAACCCGTGAAAAATGGGCGTTTGGTGAAAATTTTAAATTTCACGCTTTTTTGACAATATTCACTATAACGCATGTTTACAATCATTGTGGTTTCAAAAAACGGTACGAAAAAAGTCAAAATCTAAACGTTTTTGGATTTGGCTATCTTCTATTAAAATAGTGTGTTATAACACATGAAAAATAGAGATTTGAGAAAAATTTTAAATTTCACTTTTTCTGACAATATTCACTAGAATGCATGTTCACAATCGATGTGGGCGCAAAAAATGGTACGAAAAAGTCAAATCAACGCGTTTTTGAATTTTGCAATTTTTGATAAAAATACGTGTGTTACCTGTGAAAAAAGAAGGTTTGGTAAAAATTTTAAATTTCTCATTTTTTGACAATATTCACTAGAATGCTTGTTACAATTGGCGTGGGTGGCAAAAACGATACGAAAAAAGAAAAAATCAACTCGTTTTGGATTTTGCCATTTTCGATTTAAATAATGTGTTATAACCAATGAAAAATGGAGGTTTGGTAAAAATTAAAAATTTTAAATTTTGTTGAAAATATTCACTAGATTGCTTGTTCACGATCTGGATAAGTGCAAAAAGTGGTACAAAAAAGGCAAAATCAACGCGTTTTTTAATTTTTCCATTTTTAGCTAAAATACTGTGTTATAACACCTGAAAAATGGAGGTTTGGTGAAAATTTTAAATTTCAATTATTTTTCACAACATTCACTAGAATGCATATTCACAATTGGCGTGGGTGCAAAAAGTGATACAGAAAAAGTCAATATCAGCGCGTTTTGGATTTTCTAGTTTCCAGTTAAAATAGTGTGTTATAACCCACGACAAAATCAAACATTATCCCGTTTTTTGATTTTACGATTTTCGATTAAAATAGTGTGGTATAACCCATGAAAAATGGAGTTCTAGCGAAAATTTTAAATTTCAATTTTTTGACAATTTTCACTAGAATGTATGTTCACAATCGGCGTGGATGAAAAAAACGGTACGAAAGAAGTCAAAATAAATGCGTTTTTTTATTTTTCGATTTTCGATTAAAATAGAGTGTTATAAGTCATGAAAAATAGAGGTTTGGCAAAAATTTTAAATTTCAATTTTTTTGACAATGTTCACCAGAATGCATGCTCACAATCGGCGTGGGTGCAAAAAATGGTCCGAAAAAAGTCAAAATCAATGCATTTTTGGATTTTGCGATTTTCGATTAAAATATGTGTTATAACCCATCAAAAATAGAGGTTTAGTGAACATTTTAGATTTCACTTTTTTGATAGTATTCACTAGAATGCATGTTCACAATCTCGATGGGCACAAAAAACAATACAAAAAAGACAAAATTTACGCGTTTTTGAATTTTTCAATTTTCGATTAAAATAGTGTGTTATAATCCATTTAATTTTGAGGTTTGGTAAAAAATTTCAATTTCAATTTTTTGACAATATTCACTAGAATGCATGTTTTCAATCGGCATGGATGCAAAAAATTGTACAAAAAAATCAAAATCAACGCGTTTTTGATTTTGTGGTGTTTTATTAAAACATTGTGTTATAACCCATGAAAAATAGAGGTTTGGTGAAAATTTTAAATTTCAATTTTTTTGACAATATCCACTAGAATGCATATTCTCAATCGGCGTGGATACAAAAAATTGTACTAAAAAAGTTAAAATCAACGCATTTTTGGATTTTGCGATTTTCGATTAAAATTGCGTGTTATAACCCATGAAAACTAGAGGTTTAGTGAACATTTGAGATTTCACTTGTTTTGACAATATTCACTAGAATGCAAGTTATAATCATGGCGGGTGCAAAACATGATACAAAAAATGTCAAAATCTAAGCGTTTTTGGATTTTGTGATTTTCAATTAAAATAGTGTGTTATAACCCATGAAAAATGAAGGTTTGGTAAAATTTTATATTTTAAAATTTTTGATAATATTCAATAGAAGTGATAGCGGTTTTGGAGCTAAGGTCAAATGCAAAGGCTTAACCCAATCAAATACATTTATAACCCTAATCCTCACGACATTTAAAGTGCATCAAGACACCGACGTTTTGTAGCTAGAAGAAGATGTAAATGTGTATGAAGTAGTGGAAGTGAAAATAAGAAGGGAAATTACCTAAACTACACTATCACTACCCAATAAATATGAAAATGTGTGGAAGAGGAATCAAGTAATGAAAGTATACCATTGGATTTGGTTATCTCAAATGTGGGTGTTATGTGTGGTTTATCCTATGAAATCACTACGACTAAGTATGAGCCAATTCAACTAAGTCTCCCTTTTATGGCGGAGGCAAGGACCTAAATGCATTGTCTCCTACCGAAAATTGAACAATTAACCAATCCCCCCTGTATGGCGAAGACAAAGACTAGCTAACTAATATCAATCGAAATTCTATTGTCTCTCCAATAGTTAACCACTCTAATCATACCCCTCCTTTATGGCGGAGGCAAGGTTGAACCTAGTCACTCCCTTGGATATCATTCCCTAATTCACTCTCCCCTTTATGGCGGAGGCAAGAACTAAACTAGTTCATGTCTACCAAGTTCATCAAACCTACATTGGATTCTCAATATCCCAATCAATTCCCCCTTTATGGCGGAGGCAAGAACGGACTAAGATATCTCCACTAATCCATCACCCACATACTAGTCTACCATTAGCATTACTAATATGGGATAATAACTAGTTTGTAGTTCTTAATTCCTAGCTACCCATAGCATAAAACCACACATTAACACATTAAATCTACAACACATAACCACAATCCAAGGGTAATTAACAATTTAGCACATCAAGACTACTAAGAACATAACAATAATTAATTAAATCAAGGATTTAAACAAAGAAATACAAAGAGTAGCACTCCTCTTTGATGTTCCAAGTAAAAACTCCAAACTTTCCTTACAAAACAAGTCCTTAGAGCCAAGAGCTTACATGAAATCCTTTCCACAATATGCTATTTACATCAAGAACACACTCATTGTGTGTTCTTGTGGAGTCTCTAGAGAGAGAGGCTCTCAAAACTAACTAATCTAACCTAACAAAATGGCTAACTCTTTTGCTCTCTTGGCTGCACAATAGATAAATGAGTTAGGGGTTTTGTGAAAATTTTAGATTTCACTTTTTTTGACAATATTAATCAGAATGCAAGTTTACAATCTCGGTAGTTGCAAAAAATGATAAAAAAGAGTCAAAATTTACGGGTTTTTTAATTTTGCAATTTTTGATTAAAAAAACGATACAAAAAAGTCAAAATTTACGCGCTTTTGGATTTTGCAATTTTCAATTAAAATAGTGTAATATAACCCCACGAAAAATGGAGGTTTTGTGAAAACTTTAAATTTACAATATTCACTAAAATGCATGTTCTCAACCAGCAGGGATGAAAAAAATGGTTCGAAAAAAATCCAAAATCAACTCGTTTTTGGATTTAGCGATTTTCAATTAAAATAGTGTGTTATAACCCACGTAAAATAGATGTTTAGGGAACATTTAGGATTTCACTTTTTTTTAACAATATTCCCTAAAATGTATATTACAATGACGGCGGGAGAAAATATGATACGAAAAAAGTCAAAATCAATGCATTTTTGGATTTTGCGATTTTCAATTAAAATAGTGTCTTATAACCCATGAAAAATAGAGGTTTTGTGAAAATTTTAGATTTCAATTTTTTTTGACAATATTCGCTAGAATGCATGTTCACTAAAGGTGTGGGTACAAAATACGATTTGACAAAAGTGAAAATCAATCCGTTTTTGGATTTTGCGTTTTTCAGTTAAAATATGTGTGTTATAACCCATGAAAAATGGAGGTTTGGTGAAAAGTATAAATTTCACTTTTTTAGACAATATTCACTAGAATGCATGTTAACAATCGTAGTGGGTGCAAAAAATGAGACGAAAAAAGTCAAAATTAATGCATTTTTAGAATTTGTCATTTACTGTCAAAATACGCGTGCTATTACCAATGAAAAATGGAGATTTTGGGAAATTTTTAAATTTCACTTTTTTTACAATATTCACTAGAATGCATGTTTGCAATTGAGATTGGTGCAAAAATTGATTTGAAAAATATCAAAATCAACGGGTTTTTGAATTTTGTAATTTTCAGTGAAAATACGTGTTATAACCAGTGAAATATTGACGTTTGGTGAAAATTTTAACTTTTACTTTTTTTTGAAAATATTTAGTAGAATGCATGTTTATAATCATGGTGGTTGCAAAAAACGATATGAAAAAAGTAAAAATCTACACGTTCTTGGATTTGGTGATTTTCCAATAAAATAGTGTATTATAACACATGAAAAATAGAGATTTGGGAAAAATTTAAAATTTTACTTTTTTTGACTATATTCTCTATAATGCATGTTCACAATAGGTCTGGGTGCAAAAAAACGATACGATAACAGTCAAAATCAACGCGTTTTTAGATTTTGTGATTTTCGATTAAAATACATGTGTTATAACTCATGAAAAATGAAGGTTTGGTGAAAATTTTAAATTTTGTCATTTTTTGACAATATTCAGTAGAATTCGCGTTCACAATTGGCTTGGGTACCAAAAATGATACCAAAAAATACAAACTCAAGGCGTTTTGGATTTTACCATTTTTTGGTTTAAATAGTGTGTTTTAACCTTTGAAAATTGAAAATTTTGTAAAAATAAAAAATTTTAAATTTTGTTGAAAATATTTACTAGAATGCTTGTTCACAATCTGGATGAGTGCAAAAATTGACACAAAAAAAAGGCAAAATCGACGCATTTTTTAAATTTTAAATTTTAAGCTAAAATAGTGTGTTATAACCCATGAAAAATTGTGGTTTGCTGAAAATTTTAAATTTCAAATATTTTTCACAATATTCACTAGAATGCATATTCAGAATCGGCGTGGGTGCAAAAAACGATACAGAAAAAGTCAAAATCAACGCGTTTTGGATTTTCTCGTTTTCTGTTAAAATAGTGTGTTATCACCCACGAAAAAAGTAAAAATCATCGCGTTTTTGTATTTTTCGATTAAAATAGTGTGTTATAACCCATGAAAAATGGAGGTTTGGTAAAAATTTTAAATTTCAATTTTTTTGACAATATTCACTAGAATACATGTTCACAATCGGTGTGGGTGCAAAAAACTATACGAAAGAAATCAAAATCAATGTGTTTTAGATTTTGCGATTTTCGATTAAAATAGTGTGTATAACTCATGAAAAATGGAGGTTTGGTGAAAGTTTTAAATTTTAATTTTTTGACAATATTCACTAGAATGCATGTTCACAATTAGCGTTGGTGCAAAAAACGGTACAAAAGAAGTCAAAATGAAAGCGTTTTTGGATTTTGCGATTTTCTATTAAAATAGTATGTTATAACCCATGAAAAATGATGGTTTGGTGAAAATTTTAAATTTCAATTTTTTTGACAATATTCACTAGAATGCATTTTTACAATCAGCGTGGGTACAAAAAACGGTACGAAAGAAGCCAAAATCACCTCGTTTCCAACGGCGTGGGTGCATGTTCGTTGTGAACGTCGCGACGTTTAGACTGCTACTGATTTCCAGCGGCACGCCAAAGAACTCTTTTTTATGCACAGTAACTCTCTGTCCAAGCCTCCAAAAATGCTCCAAAATGGCTCTTTTTGCTCTTTCTTCATGCTAAAAGGATAATCAAATGTTAAGTACAAACCAATCCAATAAGGTGAAATTCTTCACCTTATCAAGAAGGCATGTTCACAATTGGTGTGGATGCAAAAAAAAGTACGAAAAAAGTCAAAATTTACGTGTTTCTAGATTTTGCAATTTTCGATTAAAATAGTGTGTTATAACCCATGAAAAATTGAGGTTTGGTGTAAATTTTAGATTTCACTTTTTTGACAATATTAATCAGAATGCATGTTTACAATCTCAGCGTGGGTGCAAAAAACGGTACGAAAGAAATCAAAGTTTACGCGTTTTTGGATTTTGCAATTTTCGATTAAAATAGTGTGTTATAACTCATGAAAATGGAGGTTTGGTGAAATTTTTTAATTTTAATTTTTTTTGACAATATTCACTAGAATGCATGTTCACAATCGGCTTGGGTGAAAAAAATGGTACGAAAAAAGTCAAAATCAACTCGTTTTTGGATTTTGCGATTTTGATTAAAATAGTGTGTTATAACACATGAAAAATAGAGGTTAAGGGAACATTTAATATTTCACTTTTTTTGACAATATTCCCTAGAATGCATGTTACAATGACGACGGGTGCAAATATGATACAAAAAAAAGTCAAAATCTAAGCGTTTTAGTATTTCGTGATTTTCAATTAAAATAGTTTGTTATAAACCATGAAAAATGGAGGTTTGGTGAAAATTTTAAATTTTAATTTTTTTTGATAGTATTCACTAGAATGCATGTTCACAATCTCGGTCGTTGCAAAAAACAATACGAAAAAGTCAAAATTTACTCGTTTTTGGATTTTGCAATTTTCGATTAAAACAGAGTGTTATAACCCCCATTAAAAATAGAGGTTTGGTGAAAATTTTAAATTTCAGTTTTCTTGACAAACTAGAATGTATGTTCTCAATCGGCGTGTATGCAAAAAATTGTACGAAAAAAGTCAAAATCAACGCTTTTATGGATTTTGTGATTTCCAATTAAAATAGCGTGTTATAATTCATGAAAAGTAGAGGTTTAGTGAACATTTTAGATTTCACTTTTTTTGACAACATTCACTAGAATGCATGTTACAATCATGACGGGTGCAAAAAATTATACAAAATAGTTAAAATCTAAGCGTTTTTGGATTTTGTGATTTTCAATTAAAATAGTGTGTTATAACCCATGAAAAATAAAGGTTTGGTGAAAATTTTAAATTTCAATTTTTTTGATAGTATGTACTAGAATGCATTTTCACAATTGGTGTGGGTGCAAAAAAATATACAAAAAAGTCAAAGTCAACGTGTTTCTGGATTTTGCGATTTTCATTTAAAATAGTGTGTTATAATCCATGAAAAATTGATGTTTGTGAAAATTTTTGATTTTACTTTTTTGACAATATTAATTAGAATGCATTTTTACAATCTCGGCAGGTGCAAAAAACGATACAAAAGAGTCAAAATTTATGTGTTTTTGGATTTTGCAATTTTCGATTAAAATAGTGTGTTATAACCCATGAAAAATAGAGGTTTTGTGAAAACTTTAAATTTACTTTTTTTTGACAATATTCACTAGAATGCATGTTCTCAACCAACATGGATGAAAAAAATGGTTCAAAAAAAGTCAAAATCAACTCGTTTTTGGATTTTGCGATTTTCGATTAAAATAGTGTGGTATAACCAACGAAAAATAGACGTTTAGGGAATATTTAAGATTTCACTTTTTTTTGACAATATTCTCTATAATGCATATTACAATGACGGCGGGTGCAAATATGATACAAAAAAAGTCAAAATCTATGCGTTTTAAAATTTCGTGATTTTCTTCCGATAACTGGGAAGAAACCCAAGGGTGACGTGTAATTACGATATTGGAGTTACATCGCGTTTTAACTACTATATGATGGCTTTTGCTGTGTTTTTTGGAGTTTCTGCATAAAATGGCTCCGCTTGGATATGGTGTTTTTTGGTTTTATTTATGAAATGATTTTACTGGGATTTGTAATGAGAAAGGAATATTTATAAAATGATTAGATGTGTTTGGATTAATAAATTTGGTTAATTTATTGAAGATTGTGTATAGAAAAAATTATTTTTATATATATGTAATGATTATTTTATATATAATAATAATATTAATTTTTAAAAGATGTGGGACCTATGTTGTGTTATTGCTGCAAAATTGTAAAAAAAACCAATAAAAAAACCATTGGTCAACTAAAACAACATTATTAAATTGAGTGGGTCCCACTATATTTCACTTCCACTCCGAAAGAAGCAAAAATCGGTCAGAATTGTGAACTATTCATCGATTTGACAAAATACTGTTTAATTTTTTAATAATATGCTAAATTCTTCCACTGTAAACGTATTTTTCAGATCATAATTGTAAACAAGTGGCTCGATGCAGTGCCAAACACGAATTATATTGGTTTTACAAAAAGAGTTGAAATTTGACGAAACCAAACGGAGCCTAGTACCTTTCTTCTTGGTTTAGAGTCAGGCTGAGGATTAGGTACAGTACAGGATTTGACGTGCTAGCTTTATTTTCTCATTTGTAGAGCTTCGTCTGAATTGTAGCAGTAGCTTTTCATTACAGTGGAAGAGAATTTTTTAATTAGTTCGAAAGCTGATTTCTACTTTGTTGTTAATAGATCATACAGTGGTTGAACGAGAAAAAATGGGCAGTATGAGCTAGTATTTGTGTTATTCGCATTCAGATTTCCTACGTTTTGATATTTATGAAGAGCCTCGATTGTTGGTCCAAAAGAAACTTTCTACCCTTTCACATAAACTTTGTACCCAACTGAAGTATCAAGTGATTTGACAGCTCAATAGCATGGCTTTCAAAAAAAAAGGGATTTCGTGATTTTCAATTAAATTAATGTGTTATAACTCATAAAAAATGGAGGTTTTGTGAAAATTTTAAATTTCAATTTTTTTGATATTATTCATTAGAATTCATGTTCACAATCTCGGTGGGTGCAAAAAATACTACAAAAAAGTCAAAATTTATGCATTTCTGGATTTTGCAATTTTCGATTAAAATAGTGTGTTATAACCCCTGAAAATTGGAGGTTTTGTGAAAACTTTAAATTTCAGTTTTTTTAACAATATTCACTATAATGCACGTTCTCAACCAGCGTGGATGCAGAAAATGGTTCGAAAAAGTCAAAATCAACTCGTTTTTAGATTTTGCGATTTTCGATTAAAATAGTGTATTATAACCCCATGAAAAATAGACGTTTAGTGAACATTTAAGATTTCACTTTTTTTTACAATATTTCCTAGAATGCATGTTACAATGACGACAAGTGCAAATATGATACAAAAAAAGTCAAAATCTAAAAGTTTTAGGATTTCGTGATTTTCAATTAAAATAGTGTGTTATAACCTATGAAAAACGGAGGTTTGGTGAATATTTTAAATTTCAATTTTTTTGATAGTATTCACTAAAATGCATGTTCACAATCTCAGTGGGTTCAAAAAATAATACAAAAAACTCAAAATTTACTCGTTTTTGAATTTTGCAATTTTCGATTAAAACAGCGTGTTATAACCCATGAAAAATAGATATTTGGTGAAAATTTTAAATTTCAATTTTTTTTGACAATATTCACTAGAATGTATGTTCTCAATTGGCGTGGATGCAAAAAATTGTACATAAGAAGTCAAAATCAACATGTTTTAGAATTTTGCAATTTTCGATTAAAATTGTGTGTTAACCCATAAAAAATAGAGGTTTAGTGAACATTTTAGATTTTACTTTTTTTTACAATATTCACTAGAATGTATGTTACAATCACGGCAGGTGCAAAAAATTATACAAAAGAGTCAAAATCTAAGCATTTTCGGATTTTGTGACTTTCAATTAAAATAATGTGTTATATAACCCATGAAAAATGGAGGTTTTGTGAAAATTTTAAATTTCAATTTTTTTGATAGTATTCACTAGAATGCATGTTTACAATTGGTGTGGGTGCAAAAAAAAGGTATGAAAAAAGTCAAAACCAACGCATTTTTGGATTTTGCGATTTTCAATTAAAATAGTGTGTTAAAACCCATGAAAAATAGAGGTTTTGTGAAAATTTTAGATTTCAATTTTTTTTACAATATTCGCTAGAATGCATGTTCACGAAAGGTGTGGGTACAAAATACGATTTGACAAAAGTGAAAATCAATCCGTTTTTGGATTTTGTGATTTTCAATTAAAATAGGTGTGTTATAACCCATGAAAAATGGAGGTTTGGTGAAAAATATAAATTTCACTTTTTTAGACAATATTTACTAGAATGTCTGTTAACAATCGTAGTGGGTGCAAAAAACGAGACCAAAAAAGTCAAAATTAATGCGTTTTTAGAATTTGTCATTTACGGTCAAAATACGTGTGCTATAACCAATGAAAAATGGAGATTTTGGAAAAATTTTAAATTTCACTTTTTTGACAATATTCACTAGAATGCATGTTCGCAATCAAGATTGGTGCAAAAAACAGTTTGAAAAATATCAAAATCAACAGGTTTTTGAATTTTGTAATTTTAAGTTAAAATACGTGTTATAACCCTTGAAAAATTGACGTTTGGTGAAATTTTCAAAATTTACTTTTTTGACAATATTCAGTAGAATGCATGTTTACAATCATGGTGGTTGCAAAAAACGATACGAAAAAATTAAAAATCTACACGTTTTTTGATTTGGAGATTTTCCATCAAAATAGTGTGTTATAACACATGAAAAATAGAGATTTTGGAAAAATTTTAAATTTTACTTTTTCTGACAATATTCACTAGAATGCATGTTCACAATAGGTCTGGGTGCAAAAAACGGTACGATAACAGTCAAAATCAACGCGTTTTTGGATTTTGTGATTTTCGATTAAAATACGTGTGTTATAACCCATGAAAAATGAAGCTTTGGTGAAAATTTTAAATTTTGTCATTTTTTGACAATATTCACTAGAATGCGCGTTCACAATTAGCGTGGGTGCCAAAAATGATACCAAAAAATACAAAACCAAGGCGTTTTGGATGTTACCATTTTCGGTTTAAATAGTGTGTTTTAATCTTTGAAAATTTAAATTTTGTAAAAATTTTAAATTTTAAATTTTGTTGAAAATATTTACTTGAATGCTTGTTCACAATCTAGACGAGTGCAAGAATTGGTACAAAAAAAAGACAAAATCGACGCGTTTTTTAAATTTTAAGCTAAAATAGTGTGTTATAACCTATGAAAAATTGTTGTTTGCTGAAAATTTTAAATTTCAAATATTTTTCACAACATTCACTAGAATGCATGTTAAGAATCGGAGTGGGTGCAAAAAACGATACAGAAAAAGTCAAAATCAACGCGTTTTGGATTTTCTCGTTTTCTGTTAAAATAGTATGTTATCACCCACGAAAAAAGTAAAAATCATCGTGTTTTTGGATTTTGCGATTTTCGATTAAAATAGTGTGTTATAACCCAGGAAAAATGGAGGTTTGGTGAAAATTTTAAATTTTAATTATTTTGACAATATTCACTAGGATGCATGTTCAAAATCGGCGTGAGTGCAAAAAACGGTACGAAAGAAATCAAAATCAACGCATTTTCGGATTTTGCGATTTTCGATTAAAATAGTGTGTTGTAACCCATGAAAATGGAGGTTTGGTGAAAATTTTAAATTTCAATTTTTTTGACAATATTCACTAGAATGCATGCTCACAATCGGCGTGAGTGCAAAAAACGGTATGAAAGAAGTTAAAATCAACGCGATTTTAGATTTTGCAATTTTCGATTAAAATAGTGTGTTGTAACCCATGAAAAATGGAGGTTTGGTGAAAATTTTAAATTTCAATTTTTTTGACAACATTCACTAGAATGCATGCTCACAATCGGTGTGGGTGCAAAAAACGATACGAAAGAAGTCAAAATCAGCGCGTTTTTAAATTTTGCGATTTTCGATTAAAATAGTATGTTATAACTCCTGAAAAATGGAGGTTTGGTGAAAATTTTAAATTTCAATTTTTTTGACAATATTCATTAGAATGCATGCTCACAATCGGCATTGGTGCAAAAAACGGTACGAAAAAAATCAAAATCAACGCGTTTTTAGAATTTGCGATTTTCAATTAAAAAGGTGCTATAACCCATGAAAAATGGAGGTTTTAGTGAAAATTTAATATTTCAATTTTTTGACAATAGTCACTACAATTCTTGTTTCAATCAAGGCGGAAGCAAATAATGGTACAAAAAATGTCAAAATCAATGCATTTTTCAATTTTCAGATTTTTTGTTAAAATAGTGTGTTATAACCCATGAAAAAATAGGTTTCGTGAAAATTTTAGATTTCACTTTTTTGACAATATTCATCAGGATGCATGTTTAAAATCTCTATGGGTTCAAAAAACGATACAAAAAAGTCAAAATTTATGCGTTTTTGGTTTTGCAATTTTCGATTAAAACAGTGTGTTATAACCCATGAAAAATTGAGGTTTGGTGAAAAAAAAATTTTAATTTTTTTGACAATATTCACTAGAATGCACGTTCTCAATCGGCGTGTATGCAAAAATTGGCACGAAAAAAGTCAAAATCAACGCATTTTTGGAGTTTGCGATTTTCGATAAAAATAGTGTGTTATAACCCATGAAAAATAGAGGTTTAGTAAACATTTTAGATTTAACTTTTTTTTTAGAATATTCACTAGAATGCTTGTTACAATCACGGCGGGTGCAAAAAATGACACAAAAAAAGTCAAAATCTACGCGTTTTTGGATTTTGTGATTATCAATTAAAATAGTGTGTTATAACCCATAAAAAATGGAGATATGGGAGAAATTTTAAATTTCACTTTTTCTGACAATATTCACTATAATGCATTTTCACAATCGGTGTAGAGGCAAAAAACGGTACGAAAAAATTCAAAATCAAAGCGTTTTTGGATTTTGCAATTTTCGATTAAAATACTGTGTTATAACCCATTAAAATGGAGGTTTGGTGAAAATTTTAAATTTCAATTTTTTTGACAATATTCACTAGAATTCATACTCACAATTAGCGTGGGTGAAAAAACGGTTCGAAAAAAATCAAAATCAATGCGTTTTTAGAATTTGCAATTTTCGATTAAAATAGTTTTATAACCCATGAAAAATGGACGTTTTAGTGAAAATTTCAGATTTCAATTTTTTTGACAATAGTCACTACACTGTATGTTTTCAATCATGACGGGAGCAAAAAAGGTACAAAAATATGTCAAAATCAACGTGTTTTTCAATTTTGAGATTTTTTATTAAAATAGTGTGTTATAACCCATTAAAATGGAGGTTTCGTGAAAATTTTAGATTTCACTTTTTTTTACAATATTCATCAGAATGCATGTTTAAAATCTTCGTGGGTTCAAAAAAGATACAAAAAAATCAAAATTTACGCGTTTTTGGATTTTGCAATTTTCGATTAAAATGGTGTGTTATATAATCCATGAAAAATGGAGGTTTTGTGAAAATTTTAAATTTTAATTTTTTGACAATATTCACTAGAATGCAGGTTCTCAATCCGTGTCGATGCAAAAAATGGTACGAAAAAAGTCAAAATCAACACGTTTTTTAATTTTGCGATTTTCGATTAAAATAGTGTGTTATAACCCATGAAAAATAGAGGTTAATTGAACATTCTAGATTTCACCTTTTTTTTACAATATTCACTAGAATGCATGTTAAAATCATGGCGGGTGCAAAAAATGACACAAAAAAGTCAAAATCTACTCGTTTTTGGATTTTGTGATTTTTAATTAAAATAGTGTGTTATAACCCATGAAAAATAGAGATTTGGGAAAAAATTTAAATTTCACTTTTTCTGACAATATTCACTAGAATGCATTTTCACATTCGGTGTAGGTGCAAAAAAGGTACGAAAAAATTCAAAATCAACGCGTTTTTGAATTTTGCGATTTTTTATTAAAATAGTGTATTATCACCCATTAAAAATGGAGGTTTGGTGAAAATTTTAAATTTCAATTTTTTTTGACAATATTTACAAGAAGGGATGTTCATAATCTGCATGGGTTAAAAAACAGTATGAAAAAAGTTAAAATCAATGCGTTTTTAGATTTTGCAATTTTCGATTAAAATAGAGTGTTATACCATGTAAAATAGAGGTTTGGTGAAATTTTTAATTTTCAATTTTTTTTGACAATATTAAGTAGAATACATGTTCACAATCGGCATGGGTGAAAAAAATGGTACAAAAAAATTCAAAACTTATGCATTTTTGGATTTTGTAATTTTTAATTAAAATAGTGTGTTATAACCAATGAAAAATTGAGATTTGGGAAAAATTTTAAATTTCACTGTTTTTGACAATATTCACTGGAAATCATGTTTATAATCACAGTGGGTGCAAAAAAACAATATGAAAAAAAATCAAAATCAACTCGTTTTTGGATTTTGCGATTTTCAATTAAAATTGTGTGTTATAATCCATGAAAAATGGAGATTTGGGAGAAATTTTAAATTTCACTTTTTCTAACAATATTCACTATAATGCATTTTTACAATTGGTGTGGGTGCAAAAAAAGGTACAAAAAAATTTAAAATCAACACGTTTTTTAATTTTGCGATTTTTTATTAAAATAGTGTGTTATAACCCATGAAAAATGGGGGTTTTGTGAAAATTTTAAATTTCAATTTTTTTTGACAATATTCACAAGAATGCATTCACAATCGGCGTGGGTAAAAAAAAGGGTACAAAAAAAGTTAAAATCAATGTGTTTTTAGATTTTGCAATTTTCGATTAAAATAGAGTGTTATAATCCATGTAAAATGGAGGTTTTGTGAAAATTTTAAATTTCATTTTTTTTACAATATTCAGTATAATGCATTTTTACAATCGGCGAGGGTGCAAATAACGGTACGAAAAAAGTCAAAATCAAAGCGTTTTTGGATTTTGCGATTTTTTATTAAAATAGTATGTTATACAACCTATGAAAATGGAGGTTTAGCGAAAATTTTGTATTTCATTTTTTCTGACAATATTCATTAGAATGCATGTTAACAATCGCTGTGGGTGCAAAAAACAGTACAAAAAAGTCAAAATAAACGCATCAGTTTTCGTAGGTTATATTACCAACGTTTTGAATATAAACAAACATGTTAATTTAGAATGAAATAAAAAATAGACTAAAAAAACGCTATCCAAAACATACGGTACGACTTTATAAAATTTGAGGGATAGTTACGTGATTTGGCCACAGGAGATAGTGTGAATGGTTTAGCAAGACAAAGTAACTTATGAAAAACAATCTAATGGAGAGACAATTTTGGGGCACCAATGATGAATGACCAAACCAATGGCAGCGACATTTCATTTATTAAAAACAATCTAATGGAGAGACAAAGATGGTTGGGGGCCAAGAACTTTTAATAACTCAAACAGTAGTCAACACTTATCCTCATAGCATAAATTAAGAAAATGAGGGGCTTTGAGATGTTGATCAAGTTATTAAGGTTGTGAGCTCAAACTCTCTGAAAAGAAAAGAAAAGAAAAGAAAAGAAAATTAGAGAAAGTAGAGCTGAATTCACAGTTGACCAAATAGGAAAAATTAGCAGTAATTTTGGTCAACTGTGAAAGTATATATATTAAGTGTAAGTTTGGAAGAGTAAACTGCCAAAAATATCAATTTTGGTCATCAAACTATTAAATTTACTAAAAGCGTTACTAAACTTCTTAACTTTACTTATTTAGGTCATTTCGTTTTTAAACCCTTAAATTAAAGGGCCTTTATGTCTTTTAAGTTTCAACAAAATAAAATTTTAAAAGAAATCTAAAAAAAAATATTTTAAATTTTTAAATCGAGATAAATAAAATTAATCCAATCGCTTCACAAGATTGAAAGAAATCCACAAAAAAATCTTTTCACAAATATGTGGAGTAATGAAAGGAAATCCTATAATGATGGTGGAGGATCTCACCATGTCTCACAAGTTCTTGACCGCATTCAAGGCCATACGACAATCTTCCTTCTTTATCCCCTTCTCCTCACAGTTTTGGTTGATTTTGGGTTAGTTCGAAGATCTCAAATTTCAAAAGTCTTACGAGCCTTTTGAACAATAAAAATATTACCTTGGATACTCTTGAAGAGGCTAATATAAATCGTCCACAAAGCTCTCTTCCTATTCGCTATTTCTTGTTAGTTAGATTAGCAACTCTTTTATTCAAAACCCACATAAATTCAAATTTGAACGGTTAAATATGAAATCTTAGACAATTGTGAGAGATAGATTTAGACATGAAAGAATCTGTTTTGATCTCAGCGTTTATTTACTTATCTTTCAAACGCTTTTGGATTGAGTTGAATTGGATTGATGAGATCGTGAAATAGAGAAACAAAATGGGTAGGTTGTTGTGAGTTTCTGTGATTCCGCGACGGACTCAAAAAGTATGCCAACAAGAAGTATGCTATTTTTCAAAAGTATAATGATATACAGAGTTAAAACGTAAAGTGATAGATGTGGCGGTTATAAAAAAGACAAAATTATGCATTATCCATTAGGGTTTACTCATCATTTGATTAGGGCATTAATTTGTTTTTTTATAACTGCTACGTCAGTTACTCTACGCTTTCACTCTAATTTTTCAATCCCGTATCATTACTCTTTTCAAAATACTATTCAAATTGCAATTAGAGTTGATTTAGCCAGAGAGGTTGAAGTTTAACATTGCAATTGAATTTGCACATGAGTTGTGTCACCACCTTCAAATTCTTATTTGATTTTATATAGTTGTTAATTTGAATTTTATAGGTGACTGTATGGTGGTGGGTTAGAGTGGGTGGTGGAGTTTTGTGATTGTGTGGTGGTGGATTCGGAAGGTGGTGGTGAGTTAAACTAGTAGTGGAGTCTTTGTGATTGTATGGTGGTTGATTAGAAAGGTGTTGAGAATTTGTTATAGTGAGTTAGAGTAGTAATGTAGTCTTTGAGATTGTGTGGTGGTGGATTAGGACGGTGTTAGAGTCTTTGTGGTGGTGGGTTAGGGCGGTGGTGGCTGTGGAATCGAACAGTTTGAGGTAAAAAAAGATAATAAAGTAATTGGATAGAATAACTTAAAAATGCACGTTTAAAAAGTTTAGCAACTTTTTTTTCGGTTAATTTAATAATTTGATGACAAAAATCAATTGAGAACTCAATTTAACTCAATTTTAGAATGAGGAATGATGATTATAATAAAATTAAAGTATGAGCGAGCAACTTAAAAATAAATTGTTTTCATAAATTCCTTCTTCCTTTTACTCTCTGTTATGGGATATTTAATTTTTAGTAGCAATGAGACATCTCCATTTCTCACTCTCACAAGTCAACAAGTCAAAAGACAAATCCCCATTCCAAAATTTGCAATCGCCTTTTTCAACATCTCTCACCAAACTCTCTACCTACGTTCACCAACTGCTCTTTTGCTATCCTGCGCTGCGCTACCCTCTTAATTAAATACTCCCTCCGTTCTTCAAAGATTGTCGTTTTAAGCAATATTTTTTGTTCTTAAATAATTGTCATTTTACAAATTTCAATACAAAAAATTTCAAAGGTTACATTTTTACCCTTCATTCCATTTATCTATGTAATTAATTACACTTATTCATGTTCTCAAAAAATATCTATGTAATTAATTACACTCATTCATGTTCTCAAAAAAATTTGTTATTGAATTCTACAAGACTAATTAAATCATGACTCTTTAAATGTCCACAAACAATAAATACTACATTAAGATAGAGACTCACTTTTAATTTTGTTTTGTTTCACAACAAATAGCTGTCATAAATTGGATGAGAGAGATTATAATTATAAATAAACAAAACAATAAATAGCTGTCATAAATTGAATGAGAGAGATTGTGAATGAGAGAGATTGTGATTATAAATAAGGGTGAATAAGAGATTTCAACTATGTTCTTAATTAGTGTGACATTAGCTAGAACGACAATCTTTGGAGAACAGAGGGAGTATTATGTATGTATCCAACTAAATTAAACTTTGATCTGCTTCATTAATTAATTCATGAATCGTGTTCTTTGTTTTTCAGCTTCATTTTAGTATCATTAATGGTTTACAATTTATAAATTAGTCATTCAAAAACTCTTAAGTCTTTTCGGAGGAGCCTGCAATTTGTAATTAATGTGGACCCCACCGATCCTAATCATATGAATTCTTCATGCATGCAATCACCAAGCATTTATGATCCCATCAACCAACTAATTAAGTTGAAATGAAAGTACCAACTTTAAATTTATAAATCTAATTAATTGGTGTACTAGTCCAAATCCTCTGTCCAATATTTATCCAATTCTATTCTGTCTAACGTTTAAAAATATATTTTTATTAAAAGTATGAACTAAATATATAAATATCATTAAAATTACTTTAAAATTATTAGACCCCGACAAAAAGATTAGTGAACCCTACGACGTAGTTTTAATTAGAACAGAATAATACAGACAAAATATTGGACAGAAGATCCCGTGTCAACTTTTACAATACTGAATTAAAAGTTGCACCTTTTTTTTTTAAAAGAAAATTAATATTTAGAACAAAACGAGGTTAGAGGAATTAAGCTTCCTATATTTATACTTTAATCATTCTGCAACTTAGAGTTCCATTTAAAGTCTAAACAAGTAACGTTCTCATCAAAGTATATATATCCCATATTAGTTTAAAGCCATCTTCTCCTGTGAATGATTATCACCAACCTCTGCGCAGGCTCCACCATTCCTTTCTTCTTTATTTACTTATCTCTTAAAAAAAAAAAAACGTGAAATGCCATCGATTTAGATTCCTTTTTTTTTTTTTTTTCTTTTTTGGATCAACTGTCCCGCCCTTTTTATCTTCCACAGATATCACTTGAGAATTGAGATTCATGATTCATGCATGGCGGAACTAGCACCACACGGCCTGATCGATCATCTATAAAAGGAAAATGCATATCGTTTGCATGCATGTTCAGTGAACGCTTTACTAATACAGAATACAATTGGTTGTTTCTTTAAACATCATCCTCTTTGCCACTTCCCAAATTTGCATTATACAGTAGGAGTATGATGAGTATCAATTATTAATTGCATATATAATGTGGCACACCCCAATATAACGTTCAACATAATTTGCATGGAATATTATTAGTTAATTTTAAACCCGGTTTCATTTCACGGTAATTATAAATTGTATCAACGTAATTTCTTCTTTAAGAAATTAATTACCGTAGCTAGCATTAATTAATGTTACACATTCTCCAGGTTTTTACTCACTCTTTGTGCATATATGTTTATGGTGACCAAACCTTGTGTCTTGTGGAAAGTGGAAAAATACCATCACTATGTACTTCTTCTAATTCTAAATAAGTGACATTTTAGATTTGTATTCATGTTTCAAATTAAATGTTCTTTTAGAATATTCTTACTTTTTTATCCTTGTTGACCATTATGACCGTATTAAATAAAATGAGAGAGAAGTTTTTACTCTTTATGCACAAACTTCAATTATCATAATTCAGATGTTCTTATAGTTATTTTAATAATTATTTAATAAGTGTACAAATCCTTTGAAGAACATTTATTTAGAATTAAAGGGAGTATTAAATAACATTAAACTTCTCAGCTTTAGCGTTACAAGAGATAGAACAATCTAATTTTGTTTGATACATACATACAAGGAACAGTTTGCTAATTAAGAATCAATGATTGTATAAGACAAATATTAAATTTGTTCATTATTATATAAATAAACTTAAGAAATTAAATGAACTCGATCCACGTAATGGTTGGCAGCAAGAAAAGAGACTCATCAACAGCATTAGTAATTTTTTTTTAAAAAAATCCTAATGAAGTCCATGACCTGTATGTATCTTATTTGGTGGCAATGGCATCACCTTTTTGAGTTTTTTAGTCACCTAATCAACATGGATATTCGATCATCTTTAATTTGTAGTTAGTTTGAATAATATTGTTTTCTTGTTTTTTGTCGGATCAAAATATTAATAACGCATAAATATTGGAAAGAACAAAAAAAATTGTTAAGTGGAGGTGAGTGGAAGAAATGCCGTGACAAAAGCGACGCGACGTACAAGTTAAAACAAAGAAAAAGAAATAAGCTTACAATATGCATACATATGTCGGGAGGTGGCCTAATAATTTGGTATGCCTCTTGGATCAGTGGATGTAAAGTAAAACTAGCTCCTTTGGCGGATAACAAGAATCCTACTCACCAACCGAACCCCGTGAATGAATGTGCGTGTTTCTAGAAGGAGGGGAAGGTAAAGAAAATGATGTTTTAATTATATTAATTATTGCATCTCTCAATCTCATGATCTTATTTAATTTCTTCTTTAAGCAGACTGATTATTAATTAATAAACTCAGCCAACATATATATATATATATATATAAAGAAAAAAATGGAAGAAGAAATTAATTAGTGAAACATGTTATATAAGCATCTTCCTGGTTACCCTATACTTGAAACTTTAGCGCGGGAGAAATTGCGATATCAATTATAAAGTAATTAAGTTTTATAAGCATGCAGTATAAACAAAAATTTGATTATTTGATTGTACATGAATTGTGGCGTTCATGCAGTTGATTTAGTAGTTGTGTAGAGATGGATTACTTACCAATTCTCATTAGACTACGATGCAAAAATTAATGTGGGAATATGTAAATACGTAAACCATGCATCAACTCCTCGAAGTGTCACTTTACAAATTTCAATGCAAAAAATTTAAAAGGTTCTAATTTTACCATTCGTCCCATTTATCTATGTAATATTATTTAAAAGAATAGAAAGAAATTTATCGTTATAAATATGAGTAAATAAGATAATTTATCACTTTTCTTTATTAGTGTGCACATCTTTAAAACGACACTTATTAGAGAACAGAGAAAGTATATATTAGACAATACTATTATATATGATCCAAGTGAGATTTTTGCAAAATAAGCCTATAGAAAGCTTATATATATATATATATATATATATAATAGTGAAATAGAAAACATAGTAATGTCAAAGCTGCAGCTGCTTCAAATTTAAGGTAATACATATTAACAATCAATATATGATTCCAAACTATATATTCATGCATATTTTTTAAGTCATCCATCCTTTATCATTAACCAATCAAAAGTGGTAAACATTAACATTGGATTACAATATAAAGTAGTATATACTCTATATATATTCCTGGAAGGAACTATATATAGATATATATACACAAACCTTACGTAGTTGCAAGCTGCAACCTCCCATTCTGATTTTAATTCTGATTTCGATTCCAATTCCAATGTCTGATGTCCAGAACTTAATAAATTAATTACCATTTTGATTAATTAATACTCGTAAATAATACTGTGATTATGGATTATGGTACGTACGCTGATTAATTGCTGGCTTGTCGGTAAAATAAGTGATTCCTTAAGGTAACAACTCCCTACAGCGCATCATAAAAAATATGCATTGCTTATAAAGTTATATGTATATCCAATTGAATTAATTTGGGGTGATTAAAGTAAGTGAGGGAGTGGTGCATGTTCTTACGATGGATGTGATATATTATAACCTGGATCGACCCTTATATATTACAGTACTAGTGTGAATTAATGTGCCTCGCTCTCATACTTTTGTTTCCCACGTGTTGACGTAAGACTTAGCCTAATCAAGCTTAATTGATTAAGCATGTCGTGATATGCATATAATGAAATTATAGGGTGAAATTAAGAAAGTAAAAGTTGATGGATGAAGATTAATAGTGTAGAAATAATGATGGATGATTGTGGGACTGGGGAGGAGGGGGTTGTTTTCAGGAAATTAGACAAGTCAAAGGTGATGATCCCAATAACACATATAGATGGATGTAGAGTTGTAGTGCGTTAGACGTTCTAATCATCAATATTATTTAAAAAAAAGAAAAGAAAAGAAAAGGTGATGCATCTTTATCATATTTTATTGCAGAATGAATGAGTGAATGTGGGTGGTGATTGTGAGGATTGGATGATTGGATGATGGAGGGCATATTTCATATTAAAGGCAGGGTCCCACAAATGGAGTTGAAGCTTGAAGGTCCTGCATGCTCAATGCTGCTGCATGTGATGGATGTTGGTGGGAAGTTGGATATTTGGATATTATTTGGAAGTTTGGATGTGGATCAAAACTAGCTACTTCTCATTTTCATGCTTTGAGTTGAGCCTGTGAGCTTTGAGGAGGTAGACAACAATAATTGGCACTTGGCAGCAGCCCCCTTAATACATTTACATTTATATAAAGAGGGTAGTAGTGGGTACGTAGATAATAATTAAAAAAGTAAAAACAAGCTTATAGGTGAAAGTGAGAGGAGATAAAAGCGGGAAAAAAAAATATCTTATGGAAGCTTCTAATGTTTCTTCTACCTAACACATTTCAAAAAGAGAAAACGATATCTAAGGAGGAGGAGAAAGTCCCAACTCCCAACTCCCAACTCCCAAGGAAGGTGGAATTGTGCAAGTGTGCAGGCAACTTGGAACAAGAGAAAACCTAGCTTAATTAAAAACTACTTCTACCTACTATTAGTATTGTTTCCTTTTTGCAATTTCCAATTGCCAATGCTCATTACTTGTTTCTCTAACCAAAAAAAAGGGGCGTTAATTAATACTTTATCTAGTTTCTTTTAAGTGTTCTTATACATAAAAATAACAAAAATTAAGAAAATGAAAAATTTTACTTATTCGCCTCTAATAATGATGACTGCTCAAATTTTTACCACTTTGATTAGTAATTAATAATATTATATATTTATAAATAAAATAATTGTAGAATTAAAATTTTCTTCAATTTTTTGTATTGAAATAGGGAAATGTATACTTATTTGAGAACAAAAAAATATAGTAATTAAAACACTTAAAAAGATAACTGAGAGAGTATTATCCTTGTTTCTATCTACTCAAGTTTGCATTTTACCTACTCAACCAATATTTCCATTTTTCACTTTGACCATTATTTCTCACAATAAGTAATCAAGTTTTGCCATACGATGGAATATCTCAATATATCAAGCATCAATATATATGTTATATTCTGTTGGAGATAAAAATCTCCGATAATCAATTTAAGAACTAGAAAATAGTTCTTATAGTAAGACGATAATATGCGGAACCGCTTTTATAGTAACACGAGAATATGTGTTTGAGAAAAGAGGAATACAATCACAATATAATGTGTATGGCACAACCGCCACAGAACAATACAATCCGCTGATCCGCGGAATTTCTCCAAACCCGAAAGGGCTTTCTTCACACCTCTTTGAGGTATCTAATCCTACTCCTCTACCTCTCTCTTCCACTATCACAAAGACCTCTATCACCCTCTATTTATAGGGTAATAATAAATCTAAAACACACAAGTATTTGCGGAGTGTATCCCTCACAAACTCTAATTCCTAAAGGAAAACAATCTAATAAGTAAATCCTATTAGAAATATAATTTACAATTAATAAAGCTTAGTTTAATTTCCAACATATTCGTATAATTTTTACGCTCTCCCTTCCCCCACCCTATAGGGATGGTCTACAGGTTCATAACTATTTTTCTTGCCATAGGACGTTTTCATAACCATGTAGCTGGTTGATTTCAAGTTATGAATATTTAGCGAGTGTAATTAACTAGTTAATTTTGTCGATTAATTTTGCTTTCCATGCATGCCATTACATGATTAAATTACCAGCATGCATGCATATGCATGGTTTTGTGTAATATATAAAATCAGGCATACACAACACACACACACATATGTGTGTGTGTGTGTAACGGGCTCCATAAAAGGCCAACCTTTTGTGTAACATCCTCTCCTACCTGTATCTGCGACTGCATGCGTCTCTCTACTTTATGCCTGCAATATTCTCCTAATCTTTAACATGTTTCTATTTGTCTTTCTTTCTTAACCAATTAAATATTCACACTTCATTCTCTCTTAACTTCAACGTTCCTCTTTCTTACAAGTATTTATTTAATTCAATATTCTTTCTTCTGCATTGACCTTGATCTCAGAGGAATCACTAGCTCCATACAAATAAAAAAAAAAATTTAAAAAAAGGGCTAACCCAGTAGTAATTAATGCGCGATTAACATTTCCAGCCGACCTCTATTGTGCCAGATATATATACATAAATCATACTTAATCCAATCATTAATCTAATTGATACACTACTACTTATCATCACAACCCAATGAAAGGCAGGTTTCACTTTCAGAAGAACACTAGTTAATTTATTATGAAAGGTTGACGGGGAAGAACTTCGATCCTTACCATTCATATAAAGCTTGATTTAAAAAAAACAAGTAATCCAGGAAATGCATAAATATCATATGAATTAAAAGGTGGCTTGGTAGGAGCATGCATGTGAATATGGCAAGAAAACGAAAGGCACATAAATTTCTAGTTTAGAATTTTCAATAAATATATATATATATATATCCTTGAGGTTGAGGGGCAGCAAATTGTGAGAATTTGATTGATTCAAAATTTCTATCATTTATAGGATTTTATTAATAAGATACAAAGAGAGAATACAATTAATCAACAATGTACCAGATTAATGATTGCCGATCAACAAAGCAAATGAAAAAGAAAACTATGCTCCTATATTCTCTTTCAAATGTCCCAAAGAGAAAAACACACAATGAAAAAAAAATGAGAAATTTAACTTATTTGTCATTAATAATGATGACTGCTCAAATTTCTACCACGTTGATTACTAATTAATATCATCATATATTTGAAAATAATATAAGGGTGGAATTGAAATTTTCTTTATTTTTTGTATTGAAATTTGGAAAAGAACATTTATTTGAAAACAAAAAAAAATGTGATAGTTAAGATAATTGAAAGAGAACAGAGAAAGTACTATATACTAATGACTCTCATCTGTTTTAAGTGAACTTTTTGTCTCAGTGCACACTTATTAAGGAAATTAATAAGTTATCTTTTTAATTCTTAACTTTTTATTGAAAAATGAATAAAGCAAATAATGTCGGGAAGAATAAAGTTTAAACTTTCAATATTTATTTTTATTTATATGTGTAAAATGATATTTATTTATAATAAAAAAAATTGAGTCAAACGACATTAAAAACAATTAAGAGGAGGAAGCATATAGGCTTCGAGAAGAAAATAGTAATAGAAAAGAATTGTTTTAAAGTGTGTGTGGGCAAGTGGGTAGTGGATTGGTTAGTTCACGACGAAGATAATAATTGTTGGGTTGGTAGAGGATTGGTAGTAGAGACAGTTTGTTAGTTTGTTCACGCATTTTTAAATTACTTAATACTGTTTGCGCATTTAATTTATTGCTATAAATTGGAAGAGATGAGATAGGTCATAGGTCTACCCACCTCTTTTTCTCTTCTTTTCTTCTCATCCTCTCACAGCTTATCCGTTGTCTCCATATACCCTTTTTCTAAACAAGACAAAGCTCGTCAAGAATCTTAAATAATTAGATATAAAAAGGGATCAAAAAGTAATGAACACAAATTGCTCGTCTAAACTACTCATCAGATGAGACTTGAGAGTAGTAGTTCAAATTCTTTATGTCAAATATCAACAACATGTTATCAGATCCTACTATATATGAATATTACTATTTTGTAAAATTACGTAATTTAACTAAAATTAGAGACTAAAATTACTTTACAATTATTGCACTCTAACCAAGCAATGTGTGAGTTTAATTTTGAACATAATAAAATAAAAATAATTTTGAACAGAAAATTTCAACTCTAACAACATCCATCTATGATCGAAAAGATATCATAACACAGCTCGATCAACCTTGCCCAGCTAGAGAATTTTGGACAAAAATCTGTAATTTGCTCTTAGTTTTAGTATATAAGATGATGGTTTCATGAGTCATGATGCATAGATCAAGATGGATAGTTAATACTTCTCTAATTCTAATCACTTGATGTCCTACATTTTATTTTATTTTATAAAATAAGTGTCGTTTTAAATAAGTTTATCATTTTCTACACATCTACACAAGTGTGAACCCTATTCTTAATCGATAATTAAAAAAAGATGAGAGTGAGTACTAATCCCACAACTCACAACTAATGAAATAAAAAGGTCAAGATCAGATAACATGAAAAGTCAATCATCATTTTCCTAATAAATATATATGAAGCCGCATCACCGGCTGTCCGTGATTTCATCTCTAAACTGCTTTTGTTTAGGTAAACCTTTCTTTAATTTATTTCAACAGATAAGATTTAAAGGACTTGCAATGAGGTAATTAAACAATTAATTAAAATCCTAGATAATAATAAATAAAATTGGACACGAGAAATTAATAGGGTTTAGATCTTGATCAAAATATGCAATTGTAGTAATACCCAAATGTCAATCTGTACTTGTACTATATATATATATATTATCAAATGCTATGCACTGAGGATATTAATTGTTAATTGTACAAACAAGAGAAAAAAATCAGAAAGATTTGAAATAAATACCACTTTCTTTCTCATTTTTCTCCTTTTTCCCCTTTTTCCAACCGTGAGATTAAAATTTTCCCAGATCAAAATTTACTTCATCTCCAAGCTTCTGTAGTCCAAATTCAAAACGCCGCTGCCCTTTAACCCCAGAAATTCATAGCCACCAACTCCATTGATATTGCCGCCACTTCCACCAATATGAATATGATTATCACAACTGCAGTCTTTACTGTTTTGTATTCCCAAGCTGCACGTAAAACACAAGGAGGTATTGGTACTTCTCCTCCCCAGTACTCCAGTTATGATAGGCTGGTGATGATGATGATCATCATGCTGCTGCTGCTGCTGGTAATCATAAGGAGGGCTAATTCTGAGCTCGAGATTCAAGTCAGGACATTTTTCTCGAAGTGGGCTCTTGATTTCTTCCTTGATGATTGCACTAGTAGTAATCATCATCTTCCCTTCCTGCTCCTCTACATCTTCTTCATCATTTTTATTAGCAGTTGTTGAACCATTGAAAGAAATGGTTTTGACTTCTTGCGCTGCTGCCTCTCCACTGATTGGGCGATGAGTAGTGGGATCTATACCTCGGCTCAAAAGTTTTCTTCTAATGTGCGTATTCCAGTAGTTCTTAATCTCGTTATCCGTTCTCCCAGGTAATCTTCCAGCTATAAGAGACCACCTACAAACATTAATTATAACAAACGTCAATTTCATCCGCCACATTAACTTATCTATCATCTAATTAAGCTGAAGATAAGGGTGGGTGACTATCCCAGTTTAATTTCAAACGGAGTTTAATTAACCGAGCACATAATTTAAGTAAAGGGCTGGGTTTTAGGACTTACTTGTTACCAAGAAGGCTGTGGAGTTTAATAATGAGTTCGTCTTCTTCTTCAGTGAAGTTGCCGCGCTTGAGGTCAGGCCTTAAGTAATTGATCCATCTAAGCCGACAGCTCTTGCCGCAGCGAAGAAGGCCGGCTGCCTTGGGGAGCGATCGCCAGCAGCCTTCGCCGTGAGCCCGAATATAAGCTATAAGCCGATCATCTTCTTCTTTAGTCCACGCTCCTTTGTTAGTATGAGCTTTCTCACAGCAAGGAGACCTTCCCATTAATTTGTTTGAAATAGCAGCAGTACTACTATGTAGTACTGGCCCTACTGATCGATGCAGTCGAACCCTTTTGTGCTAGCTGTTTAATTTCTTATATATATATATTTATACATATAGATATATTTTTGTTGAGTTTATGTATCTGGGGTTTCAATTTGTTCCTCTGGGTTTGTCGCAGCAGTAGGATTACTAGTAGTGAAGTTGGAAGCTGCAGTGGGATTTAATTAGCCTTGGTGGTACTTGAGCATCAAGGCCGGCCTTTGGAGAGGTTGAGGTGGGGTTATATAAGCTTTTGACTCGAGAGAGAGGGGAGGGTGGTGAGTGGAGACAGTAATGAATTGAATTAAATTGCTTCTAGATGCGAGTTGGTGAGACAGGTTTGAGAGGGAGGAAGTGGCTGGTGGACTCTCTTTTGATGATATTAGCATCATCCTCATCATCATATGGCATATTATAATAAAAAAAGAAAGAAATGAGAGAGGGAGAATATTAAATATGGGGGGGTTAACTTCAGGTAGGTGTAAAGTAAGGTACAAAACTAAAAGTATACCAGGACAAGAGCCAAGGAGGTGAGATCTCCGCCTTTCTTTTGTCTAAACTCTGAACCAACCTTTTTCATTAATATTATAGCTAACTCTTCTCTCTCTTTATATATTCCTAACTCAATTAATCCCACGACATGTACCAGAATGAATGCCTTCTCATCACACTTTATTTAATATCATCATCATCTTCTTCAATCTTCATCTTCATGTTGTTGTAAGTTGTAACTAACATTCGTATTTAGTGTTTATGGGTATGAATATTTGATCCATCCATCGACTTCACTTCTATATACCCTCAAAATGCCTACTACTCTCTTTATTCTTTATAGTACATCGTATTGAATATTAAACATGATGAAATAGTATAATATTGAATAGATGATTTGGTATCACTTAATATTACTCGTTAACAATAAAAGATTTAATTTACTCATTAATTACGCCAGCTTACAAAAAAAAAAATTATTACTACCTAACTTTTATATATGTTCCTCCATTTTTAAAGGGATCGATGGCTACTTTCTATTTTTTTTTCTTCCAAAAGATTTGGGCATGTGGGTTCTGAAATATATATAGGAAGATAAATAAAAAGCTCTATATATAGGTGTTTTAGTTGGTATAAAGAGGTCTAGCTAGCCTGCAGTTTGTCTTGTACAAAGTCCCAATTAAGCATCTAAAGTAAGGTAAATTTGCTTCTTAGAATCAAAAGCACCGAGTTATAAATTAGCTTGGTGATGTGATTTTAGTTATGACTAGTTTAGTCGGTTAGTTGTGGTGGGCAATTGGCAGAAGGCACAAGTAGTATATCTATATGTTGGCCAATTGGATTTGGCTATATATACATATTGTTACTGGTACAAGCATAAGTTGGTAGTTGCACTTGCAGCTAGGTATGGATGCTTAATAGCCTTAATTAATTGAGCATGGATATTGGATAGGAAAAAGAAAGAAAGAGTTCCATTGTAATAAACGTAGTATACACATGTGTGCATGCTTTAGGGTTTCTAGAAGATCGACTTGGAAGTTGGTTCAATGTATATATATATATATATGGAGAAACTATAAAGGAAATGAGTGTGGTTGTGATTGTGGTTGTATGTGGGCTTTGGTTCACCTTCCACTAGTCTCTTGTTTTGTTTTTGTTTTCTTTTTCCCCTAACCTTGTGGTGCAAGTTTAGGCAGCATAGTAGGATTAGGGATGGGCAAAAAGCCTGAAACTGAAAGGGGTTGGGTTTATTCATCCATTTGTTCTTGTTATACTACCTCTATATATAGTTGGGTATTCTTTGTTACCCACCATGCACCATGCACCCACCACCACCACACAGTACATAAATTTCCCTTTCTCAAAATGGCAACAGCTAACTATTTAAAAAAAAAAAACTAGTCGGTTTAGATGATTTGAGAGAGAAATGAAACGTCCGTCCATAGTCCACTTGCACAAAAATTTCATCTGTGCATTTATTTTACCTACCTTTTCACACTTTATCGACTGTCATGGTCCAAATGGCTCCACCAGTCTGATGTTGAACTATACATGTTGCACAGTTTGTGACGATTTTGATTTTATTCCCAGCAAATATACATTATCTTCTTTCACTATTAAGTAAAGTAAGTATAAGATAGAAATGTCCATGTACTATAAAGCTTATCCATAAATTTTTAGATTTTGGTTTGGTAAATTTACTCGTTTCAATCAGATATAAGATGCACTGCTCTCTGGGTCGGTACTACTATTTAAAGCTCTATCAGTATCAATATTTTTTTCTCTTGTTTATGAGTGAGAGTTGGTTACGTGATTTAACTCGGCGCATTTATTTCTCACTCAACTGCTGCAACCAGACGGCACTCATCCCACCATCCACTTTGGTGGATTTAAATTAAGAAAAAATAATAAGTTAAAATAAAATGATATGATTGGTATAAGAAGATAAAATTATTTTTTATTTTAAGTTTAGAGTGTTTTGTATAATTTTTATGTATATATTTATCATTTTATAGAAAAATTGTCATGCATACAATTAGGTATTTGTTAGGGCTCATTTATCATTTGATTAGAGTATTAGTTTAATTTTAAAAAATAAGATAACTAACTACAATGACGTGTCAATTTTTTATAAAGTGATACATGAAGTTAATATAACGTACCTAATTTTGTTTTTTCATATATTCCACATTATTCAATGTTTTATTTCACTCTACAATTTCACTCAACATATCATTACTCTTAAATTAATTAAGCAAGGGCTGCTTATCTATACTCTATACTAGTATCTAATAATTTCAAATAATTCAATCTAGCCAAATATTTATCAAACAATAAAATCATAAAATTCGATTAAAATAATAACATAAAATGCATCCATATTACATAATGAACAGCAGGATTGGATTGGATTGGATTGGATTGGTGAAGATTGGTTGAGAAACTAGATCGAGGACGTGCTTTATAGGGTTAGGCAATAACAATAATAATAATAGGGGAAGAGATGCTCGTGGATATCATGTGCTTAGGTATAGAGAAGAAAGAAGACTAGTCGTGGGGAATGGGGATGTCCATGTCCTAAAATAAAAACCATTTTACCTACCGCTTTGGTTTCTTCTTCTCACTTCCACTTCCCCCCCATGTGACCACCCTCAGACCTCAGCCATCTTGGCTAAAATGTCCACTGACCCACATTTACCGGATTAAAGCTTCAGTAATTGCGTCCTCTTTTTTTTTAAGTTTCTTTGCTAAATTATAAATTATTGATGGAGACATCCATACCCTAATTAGGTACGCTTGTTTTTTTGCCCTTTTTTATTTTATTTTATTGATTTACCGTGTAGTACGTAGCCGAAAATCAAAAGCTGAATTAAAGTTCCTTGAGCGAAATGATGGGTTTCAATTTCAAAATGCAGGAGTGAGTTTAATTCTAACAATTTTGATGTTATAAAAATCAATAGAAAATTATGCACATCAATATAAGAAATAAAAGTTTTTCCCTCATGTTTGGGATGATAAAAATGCGGCCATGTGATAATCAAATTCAAAAATGCATTTAATAGCATCTAAAAAATAGAGGCCTGCAGCACAAGGATTGCTAATGGCGCGACCGGTCCTGACAATGTTATGTGCAAATCGATAGCTCAATTATTTGCATATGAGCGTATAAATAAGTTGAAGCGTATCTACGGGAAGGAAGTGTGAACCAATAATTTGGTCAGTTCCTCGTGCAATTTGGCCAAACCATCTTCAGAAATGACCACACACTCTCTCCTTAATCGTGGATTGCGTATCCTTTAACAAGTGCATACAAAGTGAAAGCGGAGTGTATTCCTCAGTATAGTTGTTTATACATCTAGTAATTCATCTAGCCGAATTTCTTGTAATTCATAAGAGTCTCGCATACCTCCTTGTGTTATTTCAACTGCTAATGTTATTCATGCTCAATCCGATTGCCCATGCATTAAATGGATAGCAACCCATCATTTTAAGTTTTTTCGAACTTCATACAAGTAACTGACTACAACAACAGCAGCAGCAACAACAACTCCGACTGCACTTTGCACCAGTATGGTGCTGTCCTTCACTGTTGCCTTGGAACTGGAAAAATGTGGAGTGAAACCTAGTTCAGAAAGTTTCTTGTGCGATACAGCATAATCTCTAAAGAAGGCATCCTCGTCCTGCATATTTGCCAAAAGTTAGATGTGCTGCACGGTAACAGCCTATAAAACTTATATTAATCAACAAAGAAGGCATCCTCATACAGCATAGTTGCCAAAAGTTAGATTGCTGCAGGAACAGCCTATAAAACTTGAGATAATCAACACGATAAAACACCAGGTTATGAACCTCAATGTTATTCCAAAACAGGAAACACGGACCATCCTAGCTAATGGCACTTCCAGAATATCACCTTTCCAAAGATACAATTTAACAACTAAGACGGTTAGTTATATGAATCATATTTTGCCTACACACATGTTTTCATGAAATATGGACTAAACCCAAAAAAAAAATTCTTTAATGGGCACCAGACTAGAAATAGAAGCTAGCAATAGTATCCCTAACCAGGCATACTGTGCTCAGTATTTCGTATGACTTTTTATCAACAATATCAATCATTTAGATACTGAAAAATCAAGTTTTAGATCCTTCGAACAAACTTAGCACATGCAGTCTTCACCCAACATTTGACACTACTGTGATGAATTAAGAAACATGTAAATGGAAGCCAGAGGATTTATACTCTGGACAATAAGGGGCAGAAAATTATAAAATTCTTCAGCCTAAACAACCAAGATTACCTTTGCATAAAGCTCAACCAAATGGCGAAATTCAGGATCTTCCAGTAAAGCTATGTCTGTTGGCAGCTTTAGCAGTCCCTCACTTTCTCCTTTATGCAGTTCACTGTGCACAAGTAGTAGTATAGTGACAGTCTAAATTGCAGATTCCATGAAAGAGTAAATAAATTGGTATGCCAAATAGAAAATATGCTAGTTCTTACACAAAATACGAATTATCAAATTTTAGGGGTTCCTTGGTCCATGGGCCATCAAATCCTGATCTCTCTGGATGTGCCCTTCCCTAAAAGACAACACCATAACCAACTTATTGATATTTGTTGCAGAGGTAGTCAGCAAAAGTGGTGTCTGAAATTATTCTTCTTCTATGAGTCAAGAGGTATTTTTACTTTGTTTTCGGGTGCCTACATTAACTTACACTAAGATAAACAATATAAATTACCAGAGTGTGGCCACCTGATAGGGCCACAATATCTTTGTCAGACAAACCCATTCGATAAAAAACTTCCTTCAAATGCGCTATGCCTGTCATCAACAAATTAAAGAATAAGGTCTACATCATGCAATTGCTAAGAGATAAAATGATCACAAAACTTACTATCATCAGAACATCAGGAGGTCCCCATGTGCTTCAAAATTAAGATCTATTTCTTAAATCTACTTGAAAATAGGAAGCTACTCCCATGCTTTACTGATATAATATCTTTTCCAGCACTTAAATACAAAACCTCTATATGAACAAAATTAATAAAGAGAATATGTTGAAATGCAATAAAGAACACCGCAATTTGGAGAAGAACACATAGCCAAGTATCACATAGCACTGTCAGTCAATTCGACTATTCTTATTTCATATTCTTTAACAATTAGCTTCGGGAAATTCTTCATCAGATTTTAAATACTCTGATAAGTTGTGGATCTAAATTTAAATTTCAATCCATGAGTAAAACAGGGCTACTGCATTAAGTATACATAGCGCCTACAAATTGCATTTGATAATTATCTCCAATGTTCAGAAATAAAAAGAACCCCAATCTTCCTAGAACCAGTCACCCAAGACATGATCCCGGTACTATCATGGAGAGGAGAGACAAGTGTATGTTTGACTGGTAGCAGCAGAACCAAACTCAACAGGGGGAGACTTTGAGATGTAGTTCTCATTATAATTGGCAAGGATAAGTAACAATAGAAGAGTATGATTAACTAAACCGAAAAGCTGTTTCTGGAATAGCATAAACAAAATGATCTTGTGCCTCAGGATTTAAGGGCTTTTTACAACCTTTATTAGCATTAGGCAGTCTCCCTTCCTTCGGGGAAATTTTTGAATCCTGCATAGAAAGGAAGTTACATGAACCAGCTCTAACTTCGAATGATGACCTAATGCCTTGATATGTAGCAGATGACAAGTTAGGTTCCTTTTGCTGATATGAGATGGATATACCTTTCTACCAGGAACAAATTCAATGGTCGGGCCACCAGTAACTTCAACAGCAACAACACCTGCAAGCTACAGAAAGAATTGGCTAATTAGAACAAATCAGTTTGACGTCTAGCTGTCCATTCGTTACAAAAACATTATTAAGACACAGCTTACATAACTTCAGTATACAATGCAAGTTAAAATAGATAACAATTACTAAAAAAATCTTGCAGAATGCTTTTCCGGCCAATTATTTTTGATACACGCAAACCTTTCCATCCAAACACTACCACATTCAGAACCTCCAACAGTTGGCAAGAGTGTGAAAGACGCCTCTGAATTAAGGTAAATATGCTACTCTAGATCATCTGCTATTGCACCTACTTTTCTAGACACGTTAATTTTTCCATTTCGTGAATTTGCTAAATTACTCTTGAAAAGAAACTTCGACAATGTGCCAACTTCCTTGTCATCATTCAGTTCCAAAAGAAACAATTTAAATGTTCAAAATAAAAATAAACAAATAACCACCTGGTAAAGGTCTGCATAAGTAATCTTTGGATGCCGAGATTTCACTTCCTCTGTAATAAAACAAACAACTTCCTCATTGAGAATGGAACAAAACTCTAAAGATTACTAAAAGAATGTCTAGGCAGTACAGCCTTCCCTATTCTCATCCACCACGATCCATCCACCTTTGCATACAAAGGAGGACGTTTCCAGAAGAACTTGAAATGATCTTCCAATAAATTATACTACTGTCTGTTTTACTATCCAGAAGACAATAACAAAGCATGAATCATTACAGCATGCAAGCATGGCAGGTCAATGAAACATAGACAGGAATCATTACACAATGCATGTATCTAATATTACTATAAATTATGCATCTGACTCCATAACTGAAAACTCCGGGTGGACCATTTCCATATCTAGTGACTACAGAATGACTTGAGGTGAAAATTTAGAACACACACTCAAACAGTAACCATATGATAAAAATTGGAACACAGCCTACAGAAATGAAAAATATCGAACAAAATTAAAGTAAAGCCTAAAAAAAATTAAAAACAAAAGATAATGGCGAGGAAAGAAAGAATCACCGCAAAAATCGAGAGCAATTTTCAAGCCATTATTAGAAGAGTGAGAGAATTCCTCTTCATTTCTGATCGAACCATTAGGACCACCGGTCTTGGTGTTCACATCGTACGTTCCTGCATCGTGCCATCTGCAGAAATAAAACATCAACCTCATTTTTTTCAAAAAACATATAAATTTTATCTTTTCTTTTCAGTAGAATTGATAGACTAGTATAAAGTAGTAAATGGAGATTAAGAGTGTGCGTACGCCAGGCGAAGCATGATAGGAGCACAGTTTTTGCTAGAGATTAGAGCGCGCAGTTCCCGACGAGCCTTCTCGATTACTTTCAGGTACTCGGCGTCCACCACTACTGCCTTCGCCATTGTTATTTGCTATGATAGCTCTGTCTAAACTTGTCCAATGGATGACAACTGAATGAATCGCTGAATTTATTTATTATTATTTTCATGTTATCCGATAGGGTTATATTTAACAATATTTGATGGTTGTCTTTGCCCTACACATCAACGTTGACTGCTTGTTTTACTACTTAATTGGCAACTCCCGCTGGTTCATCATATTTTTACGCTCTTACAATTTTTATTTTATTATTATTATTTTTTTTTCATTTTGCAGAATGTACCACGTGTAAAACTTGGAGTAACAAGATTATGAATCATGGACTTCTTGTCTTTATGGATTTATACAAAGCCCGATATGAAGAGCAGCTTTAGCGCCATTGGGCCAATCTCAGCAGTGAGGCCTATAAATTATAATCCCTGCAAACTTCTTTTTTTAAATGACATAAAATATGGTTGCATAAATAGCTTTTTCAAAATTTGTGTCACGCACTTTTTTATGGTTGCATAAATAACTTTTTTTCGTCCCTTAGAATAAATGCAGTCGTTTAAAAAAAAAAAAAGAAAGAATAAAATTAATATTTAAAAAAAAAAGAGTAAATTCTACTGACTGACAAAAATGACTGCAAATCCACTCATAAACCAAGCAATCAATTTAATTCAGTTTCTCCAATCTAAATGAAGTAAATAAACAACGATAATTTCCGATACCAACAACTTATCCTGTGCAAGATCAACAAGGAGGAACTCAAGAACAGCCTTTCAAAAAAAAAAAAAAAAGAAAGAAAAATGTGCCTTATTTGTATCACTATAAACAAAATTCAACAGAGAGTTACTAGGATTGGGGAAAAATGAAATAAAATAGGCCATGCTTAAGATGCTTGTCTCCACTGCAGCTCAATTTGGAGCCGTCCATTCTTGGAATCTATGAGATGGAACTTCTCATTGATCCTTTTGTTGCTAACAACGTCTGAAAGGCTGATATCAACATATCCCAAGCTTTCCTGATTTCGAATAACAAAGTTATCATTATTGGTAAGCTGTATTCATTGAATACTTGAAAATCATGACATCCAGTAAACAAAATGTTAAGTAGAAACCACTGCAGGCCATGCACAATCCTTCGCAAAATGCAATATTTACCATCATCCAACTGAATTCATAATATCTTTAAGATATTGAGTGAACTACATGGGACCATATGCACGCACATAAGTGTGTTTGGGTGTAAACAGCAGCAAATCCTTGCTTCAAGAACATAAGCTTAAATACCAGAATCCAGAAAGAATTTTGATCATGTTTGTTACAACAATATAATAAACTCTGTAAATAGTTTTTCTTTTGATTTACCATTCGAAAACTGAGAATCTATGAATTTAATACCTTGGGATGCAATAGGCCAATCCTCGATGAAGTGCTCGATACTTCTAGATGGAGCCTGTCATCGACAGGAGGCTCATCCAAAGTAAACAGGAATTCCTCTTCCCACCTTGGATCTCTGTTCTTCTTGATTTGCTGCATCAGAGACAGATAAAAAAGAACTTCAATGTTGATTCAATCAGTAATATTTTTGTTCATCAATATTGCACAGTCAGACTGATAAGTCTTAAGCTCTCAGAAGAACAGGAAACTTTTCGAGAAGCCATGAGTTGTGACAAAAAATTTTTCCATAACTTGACTTCAAAATCTAGCTGATGAAGTCCTATATAAGCTGATCTATTGTAAATTCCAAAGGAAGATACTCAAGAGGGTAACACTTCCATTTGAAGTCAAATAAATTCCATGTTGTACTTGTAAATCAATTGCTAGATAAAATATCATGTGCCTGACTGCCTCCAGAAGAAAAGACAAATGAAGATGCATTTTAATTGATGACGTCTTCTACACAAAGGATTAACTACTGTCAAAACCAAAAGCATTCAGACAAACTACCTTGTCTAACATAGAACATTCAAAAGAAGGTAGCTCTGTACCTTAGTTTTCCTCTCTTCCCCTCTAAATATGATCCTCACATATGGGTTAGTGTGGTGCTTTCCTTCAACATCTTGAGCTTCATGGACTATAACCACAAGTACACCTCCACCAGGTGGAGTTCCTTCTGGAGCCTTTTCTACAGTACCTGATTCGTGAAAATCTTTTGGCAAATCCTCATCCTTAAAAGGTTTGTATGTTAATTCCACCATGATCTGCCCACGTTCCTTATCATTTTGAACATCATCTGAATCCATGTTCTTCATGAGAGGTAGTGTCATAACCTTTGACTCGTCAGGAGTAAGTTCCTTCACAGGAACTACATTCATGCCCATCTTCTCATGTTTTCCAACCTGGGAAATGGTATAACTAGTCGACATAAATCTTTTTTTTTTCTTTAAGAGGTAAAAAATGAGGAAGGTACAAACTATGCCTGAAAGTGTATACCTGCTCCCAATCATACACATGAAGCTCAAGCGCCTGTGTTTCAGGATCTTTTATGACCACAGTGAATTCCTCATTCCATTCAGGATTTAAATTTTTATGCTTCACAGTAGTCTTCTTGGAAGGAAGTTTTGACTCTGTGAGCTTTAGTTTCACATAAGGATCAGATGCACCCAATAGATCTTTCTTTCTCAGCTTCACTGCCCTCAAAACTTTCACATGAAGAATTCCAACAGGCCGCTTCATGGCTCTACAAGTCACAAAAGGATTAAAGTTTTTAAGATGCAACTAACCATAAAACACATTATAAAATTTGCAATGTCTCAGAATTACCGTACTTTGTTGGGTCAAGAATTTGTACTTCCAGGGTCTTAGGCCAGAGATACATGTTAGCTACTTGATCTTTCACAGTGTCCTGGAGATATTAAGTTATTTATGCCTGTTAACACTTAATAATAAGGCAGCTGTTCGACATTACAGTCGTACGGTTGAACAGAAACAGATTGTACGTCACCATTTTGGACATCAAACTAATCCCATCGCTTCAATAAATTGAAAGTGTTGAAAAAAAAAACTTTCACAGCAAAACAACTCAGCTTCAGAAATTAAAGGAATCTTTTCATTGATTGATGCACAAGAGTTATTTTAGCATGTGCCAAAATGAGAGTGGACAATTTTTGTCACTCTGAATTAACTTTGAAGGATCAATAAAGTTCATAAGAGCCAGCCTTGCAACTAAGCCAGTCTTGGTTATTTACCAGTGTCCTAGTCTATATCACCATTTCTAAATGCCCCCTTAAAGACCAAAAGTCTTTTAATTTTTTATTAACACCATAATTAGAGAGGAGCAAAAAAGGGCAAATATTTATCTCTTCAAAACAATGAATTTCAAAAAATTATGAACAAAAACAGCGACAGAGCAAAAATTATACCTGGACAAACCTATAGAGCCCAGGTATTGCCATAAGATCAGCCCCAAAGAGCTTCAGCCCAAAGTCAACATGTGGCTGTAAAAACAAAAACAAGCACATGAAAGAAGCCAAATAAGAAACTTCTCATTTGCACATATGTATGAGAAACCCTGTTGCCCATTGGCGAAACCCATCCATTCATCTAGACACGTGTATTTTTCATGCTTTAGAAAAACAGGTAATGACATGCGGTTCACATTCTTTAGATCAAGGCATCTATGCATAATAATACAAAAGTATGGCATGGTACGGTTCCATCTAATCACTTTACTTTGCAAATATAGCATCACAAACCTTCTCCATCAGTGAGACGTATATTTTGGCAAAACATGGGAAGCTTGGAACCAGAGGCCTTAGTGTAATACGTGGTGCGGCAAAGATTTGTAAATCCACCACCTGCAATGCAGATAAGCGATTGTGCATTTACTGAACAAAGCAACATCTAACCATGAAGCATCAGCACTAAAACAAGTACACTACCTGAACAGTTGCTTTCAACCCAAATGCTCTGACAGCTACAGTGATATTAGGATTAGCTGCCCATTTGAGGGATGGTTCCATGATCAACTCCTTTTCATCAGTTACATAGACTTTCATACCTAAAAAAGACAAGATTTTAAGAGGAAACTAATTAAGAATTGTGATACACAACTTACTAGACAAATGATTCAAAGTATATGTCAAATTATTCGAGAACATAAAAAAATTGCAGGGTTACATACTTTTAGTTTCTTCAAATGGAGAAGAAGAAGATGTAGACGAGGATTGCGAAAAAGACATTATCTAAACATAAGCAAATATTCCAAACGAGATCGTGATATTCAGGTGCATAAAACAACAATAGAAACAAAGCTGTAAAAGCAATTCGGACTAACAGGAAACATCAGAATAGCTTAATCTTGATATGCCAAAACTCATTAAGTTTATCCTCTTTTTTAACTAGACAAACAAAACATGGCAAATCCTTTCCTTAGATTTGTGGCATTGACCATAATAATCATATTAACCAGCACCTTTCAAACCATTTGAGTCCTTTTGCCTTTTGTTATACACAGCTGCGTACAAAATTCTTTTCAAGAATACCTATTTAAGCCCTCTTTGAAAAATTTTAAATGATGCAATAAAAATTTACATCAGCTCAAATAGAAACATACTTGTACTAGATACGTACTGACGGAACATTTTCATGTCAGTTATTTGAATAACAATTACTTCAAACAATCAAAGACTAACAAAAAAGCAAATAAATTAGGCATGTGCAAACTACCTTGCAAAGTAGGTGGAAGCGATCCTAGAGTCAGTGTTTCAAACTCAGCAGATTCTATTTTATATTTTGGAATTTGCTCAGCGATAATGGGTGCCGCAATATTCTTTGCAGTCTTGCAAATTGCCTGCAAAAGAAATGATTGGGCTATAGACAGTAACCATATCTTGGCTAGTAAAAGACTTAGATACTCGATGCAAAATTTAATAACGAAGCTTCAATAAAAACATCAAATGAAGAATGGAAATGATGGTAGAGATGATTTAGGTACCTTGTCCAGATAAGGCCACATTAATTCGAGGAACTTGTTCAGCCAGTCGACCTATAATTCAGTATAAGATCATGAGTTTAAGAAGCAAGGCAAGCAGAGTCATGCAAAAGAGCAGTTAAGTTCGCCAGAAACATACACGATCATAATCTGGACTTTTAACCCAAAGAGGTATTTCATGAAGTAATTTCTGCAGACTTTGACTGTCTTGCTCAACCAACGGCCGAATAACAGGATCCTGATGAAGTTAAAGAATCAAAATCATGTCGTTCAACAAAAATTGATGCAAATAATAATATTAAAAATAATTTTCAATTCTTCAAAGCATGAAGCAATTTAAAATATTTTCTTCTTTCAGTATTATTAGCATACATCTCATGGAAACAATACTTAAAAGATAACAAATGACAGATACTGTCGGCAGACAAAATAGGCAAATATAAACTGTTCCTATTCCAGGAAATTCAACGTAGAATTCCAGAATCCAGACAAAGTAGTGATCTTAGGTGAAACAACTTAGTGCTAATCAAAGTAAGCAGAACGCCGATTATTTTAATAGCAAAATTAGTGGTAATCATTGATCACAAACAGCTGTGAGGTTGCCAATAAACATGTAACCTAAGTAATTTAACTCGTTTTTAACTTCAAAATCTAGATCTTCTTATCAAAGTAAGCAGAACACCGAAATGCTCATAGAACAAAAAAAAAAAAAAAAAAAAAAAAATTGACTTAGTGTGAATTTCATAATATATCTTTTAGCAAATTAACTAAAAAAAAAAAGAGGTGCAAGGGAGAGAGTATTAAGAAAGGACCTTAACATCAGTGGGTTGGAAATATATGAACAAGTAGTAACCAACAACAAGACCAGAAGAAATCCCAACTCCAAATCCACAGAAACCCAGTATTGTACTCAAGAACCCCATCTCTCTCTAAATCAAAAAAACACCAAAGATATACAAAGTACAAACAAAATCAAAAATTAGATCAAATGTTCACAGAAATTAGCATCGATTCCTCCACAACATCCATAGAGACAGCACAGCACAGCACTTGAACAGAAAAAGGATATAAAAAAATGAAAAGACTTGAATGTCCTAAGACTATGCGTGTCTTAAAACGGCAAATGATGAAGGGAGGGGTAAGCGTAAGAATTAAGAATTTTAAGATGATTGGTTTTATCCATTTGGAGTGTCGGACGCTTGACCGACGGAAGGGGGCAAGAATAGAATAGAATAGAATAGAAACATCAAACATTGGCGTCAATTTCAAAAAGTTAACTCTTTGCATTTGGGTTTGGCCCACTGAAATTGGTCTCATCTCATGTGATGGATCAACGTGGCCCAGACAACCAGCGAGCCAAGCTTAAAATCTTTTTGCAATTTTTTTTTTTTTTTTTAATTATTGGATCTCCCTCCTCACTTGAATTTGACAAGGGAACTTTTTGTTAATTACTACCAGCTCTTTCAACACTGCAATTACAAATCTACAAACCTCGCTTATTCATTTCTTTTTCTTTTATATTTTGCAATTACACCGCCCTACTAATCATTTTGCCAAATCAAATTATTGTGTGGAACAACTATAATTGCCCCCCACTCCAGTGGTCACTTTAAGACTCTGACTGAGAAGGCACTCGCACCCTGGGGGCTGAGGAGGCACTCTGGAGCTGAGGTCTCCGATTCAGAAATTGTAATACTATAAGATCATTTATAATAGATTGAGAAAATTCCCCCTTCCAAAAAAAGGAAGATTGTATTAGTATAAAATTATTTGTAATAGATTAGGATAAAAATTCCCCTTCCAAAAAAAAGAAAATTATTGTGCGGGTTTGGGACTCACTTTTATAGGGTTCTTTTTTCCTTTGTCTTTCCACGAGGAAGTTATTGAGATATTCTTTTCTTTAAAAAAAAAAAAAAAGAATTAGAATTATGAGTTAAAAAATAATTAAAAACATGAGCAAAGCAAATAATTTTTAAAAAAATATATCGCACTGACCCTTACTAATTTAGCAGTTGACCCAAAAAAAAAGAGGAAACGACGGCACATTGAGACGAGCACTACCAGAATCATATAAATGGAAACTGTGATATACCGGGCATACCGTTTATTGCTGGGGATGGTGGAGGGGTATAAAAATGTTTAATCAATAGTATGGGTTCAAATTTAAGGGCGATACATATATTATATATATATATATATATCTTCTTCTTCTAGACGGCCACAAGTCAAAATGAAAATAAAAGAATAAAATTTCTACTTATTTACAAATACTGAGCGGAAGAAAATTCCCTAGCTTGGTTGTTTGGAAGCCCTTCTTCGGAATCTATTAACCTGAAAAATGCTCAAAATCAGACTTGAACCAGAAGAATATGTACAACAAAAACCTAGAAAGAAAGACAATTATGCGATAAATGGGATGGTAAAAACTATTGAGCCCAAGATGGAATTTAGATACGAACAAAGAGTATTAAATTCATAAAGAAATGATTCTGCAGTGTTATAAAGTGAATCAAAATTACCTGTTGCCCACTCATTAATATGCCTCTACTTAATGACCTCAATAATTGATCAGAATGCCAAGCCTTTATTGAGCAGCAGCAGCAGCAGATGATGATGATTACTCTCCCAACAACAAAAATTGCCTTTATCATTCCAAAAAGGTTTCAAAGTATAATGTACAATCTCCATTTAGTTAGTTTGAAGCCTCAAGACAAATCAAAAGATCCCTGTCCTTCACTGATTGCATACAGTAGTTTCTTGTACATGATTTCCTGTTTTTGAAGAAATAATAATATTAACAGAAAAAAAAAGTCATGAAATTAACCAGAGAAAGAAGAAAAGTTCTAATTGCACACAGCATTATAATTTTTTGACCCACCAATATCACAAATCACAAATATCAGCAACTCAAACATGTTGAAACATGAAAAGCAATAACAGTCCCCTCCTACTACCATACCTTTGTGGAATATGGAGGAAGCTTCAAGTAATTGGCACATGTCATCACACTAGGCAAGTCGTCATCTGCAGATTCTGATGGCCCGACACCATTGTTCGCTGTGTTGCCTGCACTGGAAGAATGCTGTTCCAGGACCAAAATAATTAGCAAGAATGCACTTAAATTAAAACACCACCAAATGTGCCCAGGAAATGTCTTTAGTCATGATTTGTACCTTACGGACAATTGTCAACTTAGGATTTAACACTGCCAAACCCCCAGGAGGAAGTCGAGGGGCACCCGTCACAAATTGACAGAAGGCCCTTTGCTGCTCAGGGTTGAATTCTCCCATAATCTCCAATAACTACAGCAAGGAATAAAAACAAGATATGAGTTCAGAAAATGTTCTTGAAAAAAAAAATCCTAGCAAGCATACAAGGGGAGAGTATTAACAAATTTTGGGTTCTCTC
The DNA here is from genome assembly GCA_016586305.1 of Ophiorrhiza pumila. Taxonomy (NCBI): domain Eukaryota; kingdom Viridiplantae; phylum Streptophyta; class Magnoliopsida; order Gentianales; family Rubiaceae; genus Ophiorrhiza; species Ophiorrhiza pumila. The sequence continues at coordinate 41,555,380 of BLIW01000002.1, forward strand.
GCTTCAACCCAGAGAATATGTGGTGGGTTTGGTAAAAGCATTAAACATACATTGACAATAGCAGGACTCTTGGCAGTGTAGCCATGATCAAATTTGATGTGATCCACCAACGTCTCGGCCTGCATTTAGAAAGAATTAGAAAGTTTTTTTTTCCTTTTTTTTGGAAGGATATAAAATAGAAGTGCTATTAAGTATGCACACACCACGAGAGAGAGAGAGAGAGAGAGAGAGAGAGTACCTTCCATAGCTCCCTACGCCCACAAAGCAGATAGTCCAACTCATTTGGAGAAAATATTTGCAAAGTTGTGATATCAAACACCTGATAATCATCAACCCAGATTGAATTCAATAGCAAGTTATAAATGAGAAGAAAGAATTACAGAGCCACACAAGTAAAATACATGACTGCAAATGAGAAGATTCGGCTTAAGCAGGTTATCATAGGATAATTTAGAAGTAACAACACATTGCATCAACTAACTAGTCCAACCCAAAAAAAAAACAAATCCCCATGAAAATCAAATTGCCTCCATAAAAAATGACCTGATTAAAGCCAGATCTAAATGCTTCCATTTGCCTTCTAATCCCTGTCCTGACAGTAGCTTCAACGACCAGAGATAAATACTCGTCCAAATTATTCGTATCAACCTAATTCATGAATAAAAACACAAGTAAGCAACTAGAAAGACTGTGAATTGCACTAAAACATCCCAGTTAAAACACAACATACATTAAAACACAACTTACATTCTCATCTCCTGGTTTTAATACATATTCAGGATGGCCTGGAAGGGTGAAATCTAAAAAGATATCCTCAATTGGAGACCCACGAAAACGTAAATCAGAAATTTGATCTTGAGTATGATCTGCCATTGACTCCACATGCTGTTTCCTGCAGACAAGCGCCTGCAGTTCTAGCAATGTCTTGCCAAAAGCAGCATCAAAAGAGAGAATATCATGCAAATCAAGCTCCTGCATTCACAATCCAAATCATTGTATTCTGAAAACCAGGACACAAAAGAGAATCATCCAACCAAGCAGGTTGACTGATTCAAAGCACATTATCTATCTATCCTATTGAAATGAACGGTAATCCTACCTGGCCAAGCACAAGCTTATAAAAAGCAGTTGATAGTGGCAGGTCCATCAGCCGCCCATCTTGAAGAGCTTTAGCCATCACACGCCCAAGCAACCGGAAGTATTCAACTACTTTAGAAAACTGGCTACCATCAGAAATATCAGCATTTGGGGGCCACGGACGTGGAAACAATCCAAGAGGAGCATGTATAAGATCTCTCTCAACAGGCACTGAATCTAAACTTGAGATGTCAATCGTCTTCCCATCCATATCCATATCAACATCCATTGAAGATCTATCCGATGAAGCACTAGAAATCCAAATCCCCAATCTACTTTTTTGTAGTTCATGGCTCAAAAGAGTATAAAACTCCAGAGTAGGCCCTAAGCCAGTTCCAACCTCCCCAAAATATTCAACTTCAAGGACAGCTTTTTGGCTGGAGTACATTTCCATGACTTTTACAGCAGAATCCAGAATTCGATTCCGGGAAACACGAACTTTCTGGCGCTGCAGTCGCCCAACCCTCACCTCTCTCTCGTTTGTTGAACCGTGGCCATCTGCACCTTGTTGCTGCTGAAGCCGGTACAGTGCACGAGACAACCCAAAAGCAGTTGAATAGAAGTATTGGCGCCGTGTCTCAAAAGGAAACAGAAAAGGACAAGCTTTGGTCAATTGGTAACACCATGATGGAAGGGAACCACTGCAAAGTGCGAGTGCATCTTGAATCTGCCTGGCCAATTTAGGAGTGAGTTTGTTATTGATGAACTCCTCATATGGAACTTTGACACCATTGGCACCAAGCGCATCTAGGATTGTAATTTTTCCTTCAGAGAATTCATCTATCACAGCCTGAACACGCAGACACGCTGCAAGCTGATTCAACCCTTCAAGCACACGTAAGAGCGCCAATATGTCATACGTAGGATTATTTTTTTCCAAGTCACAAGGAAGTTCCCCCTGTAAAATACTATCTAAAAGTGAAACTTGATGGGATGAGGACTCCGAGCTAACAGTAGCAGAAGAACCAGCTTTCATAGACTTGGACGGATTTGCCGAGCTAGGAGTCCCAAGTGTAGCATTCTCAGATTGACAATCCGCTCTTTTGTATGTAATGGTGTAAATATCAGTCCAAAGCCTGCTTCCATCACTGGAAACAAAATCACTGCCACCATATCTCTCCTCATCATCTTCTTCTAGAACAAGTTGTCTTTGGATTGCCTGATAAATGGTCAAGTGTCTATTAAGCTGCTTCCCACCTGTAGAAAACATCAATCTTGGCGGGTCACCAGAACCAAACAGTAGACGGCCGTGCCGATCTCTGCCTCCCCTCACACCTCTCCCATTACCAGCTGCAAGTCCAGCCATGGCAGCAGCAGCAAATGACATTGCACCTCTAGAACCAAAAGAGCTCCCACTCCTCAGATCAGCAGAATCAGATCCCCCAACTGAAGTAGCTCTGCTGCTAGAACCAACAGCTGGATTGATCTGGCTGTCACCAGAAACGGGAGCTCCAGGTGCATCCTCAGTAGAGTCACCCAACTTAACGTCATGAACTTTCTCTGGCATACAAACGGGAATGGAATCATCTCTAAGTACCTGAGGAGACAAACAATATATCAATAAAGAAACACGAAAGCAATAACCAATACAGTAGAAAGCAAACAGCACCTCTTCCTTCAGTATGGCCATCTCAGTAAACATACAACATACAGCAATAACCAATACAGTAGAAAGCAAACATCCACGCATTTACTTTGTCTACAACTATGCATAAACATAAATTCTTGCACTGAGGTTTATTCAGCTTCACAATATCTGTGTCAATATTTACGATCTTACAGTTAGTTTCAAAACCTTCCATCCTTCAATAAATCAGTATTGATCAATCAAATACGCAAAGAATGCTGACAGCCTTCAGAACTACAAGAGGCTCAGCAGTTCTTTACAATCAAAGAACCCGAAGGTTAAACTAGTAAGCTAGATAATTTTTAAAATAACAACATCAACAACTTATAATAACATGGGCATATTAAATGCTTTGAGAGGGAAAAAAAACAAAATGGAATGTTTCAACGTACATCCTCCTGATCATCTTCATCGTCATCTGATATATCATCATCTTCAATCACCAAAGCATCATCTATTTCAACAGGAGAGATATCCAACTCATCCTCCTGCAAAACACCACAAAAAAAAAGCAGAACTCAAGGTGTCAAATTCAAAAACTGGGTGAGTCCATGATCCCATTGCCGTGTAAAGGAAGTCAAACATCCCTCGATAATCAATTGCCATTTACAGGCTAAGACTATTTGACAACCCATATGACATACAGCAAAGCCCAACCAAAGAAAAAATTGAATAAATGTAATGCAGCTTTGAAATGTCAATTTCTTTCTTCATTCCTTGCTATCTAGAAACAACCAAGTAAATAATTGTCTCTTTATAAAAGCAACTCATGACTTGTCATGGCTGCTAATGCTTCATTTGAAATGAAAGACGTTTGATAATGCTTGCAGATGGAAAGTCAAAACTAATTTGAAGTGCCATTCTTTAGCTCTACTCTTTAAATAATGACTATCTGATAGATCTACTCTCTAAACAATGACTATCTGATAGATCTATTCTCTAAATAATGACTATCTGAAGCCGCGGTGACAGATGAGCTGAAAAGTTTATTAGCCACAACTGAGATGAATAGCTTACACAATACAAGTTAAACAAATACGCCAGCTCTACACTAATCTCAACTCTTCTTCATGTTAGCTAGAACTTTGTTTTCCAACTGAGATGACCACCATGAGAAGATTATCAAAAAAGTAAATCCTAATCCCTAAAACCAACATTCCTAAATCATACCAGCACAAAAAGCCACTTCGTTTTGAAGATCATTTATCTCAAAACAAAATAAAATTAATTTTCATCCAAAAAATATAGCATACCTCAGAACTAGTATCCCCATTTACAGGCTTCATTTGTGCATCTTTATCTAGAGCTGCTCTTCTACGAGCAGCATTCCTGGTTTGAGGCCCTCTCCCTTCCTCTGAAGCAGACTTCAAAACAGCTTTTCCCTTTCCCTTTGACGAGCTTGCACTTTTTTCTTGAGTAGGTTCCTTTTTACTAGTATCACCTATGTTAATTGATGATCTTGATCTGGTAGAATGCCTACGAGCAGTTGATCCAGGTGTGGAGGTAGATGGTGACGAAGCAGTAGCACCAGCAACTGTGGTGCCAGAGTCGGAGTTCCCTGCTGAAGCTGAGGGCTTTTGACCAGAATCACTTCGTTGAATCCGTGGCCAGAGGAAGTCTTCAACAGCTGCTAAACTTGCTAAAGGATCGATTAGGACAACATTTGACGAATAGTCACGAAGGGATTTTTCTCCCTGGGCTCTGCAAAGTCGCAGCTTGAATGGTTGCGATAAAGCACTTAAACCAGAAGAAGGCCGTGAATTCCCACTGGACGATCTAGAAGTATGGCTCAGAACAACAGGAAAACGTTCCAAGGATGATAGAGCATTTTGAAGCTTCTGAATCAAAAGAGTCATAGGAACTACACTTCCTTCAGTGATGCTTGATGAAAGAGCAACCGAGACAAAAGATTTGTACCTTCTGATAGCTTGTTGTCGAAGCTTAGGAAAATTAGCTTCTGAAATTCTATCCTTTGAAAAATATCCACAAGTAAAATAATTCAATAAAGCTTTGACAACTCCACTGCCTATAAACTCAAAAGTGGATACACCATCCCCTTTACTGAGCTCTCCCAAAATATCAGCTATCACTCCAGCTAAATTCTCCTCTCTGCTGGCTGAAACATCAGCAACTCGAAGACCAAAAGATTTTGATTTTCCCTTTGTTTTTGTCTTCTGTTCATCAGTGCCAGCATTCAATTTTATGCAGAGATTCTTTAAATGCAAAAGATCATCTGTAATCCCAACTTCAGCAGCCTCCGAATTTGATGGAAAATATTTATCTTTGAAAGCTTTTGCACATGCACTGACTGTTACACGAAGGCTAGAATTGACTGATGGAAGTTCTAATGAATTTGGAGGAGAGCCAAACGTGGAAACTGGATTTTTAACATCATCAGCAGGATTCATATCAGCATTTGAATTGCCACCACGACGCCGATAACGCCTAGCACGAGACGATGATCCAGTAATGGAATCATTATCCTTCTCAATAGAGGTTTGCTGCTGTGGAGCACCTCCCAATGAGCCAGCTAATATCAGCGTGTCTATAGCATGTACAACGCCTTCTCTAATAAACATCTTGGAGAATGTCCCCGGAAGTTTTTCCATTAAAATTTCTGCTATTTGAAGGGCAGGCACCAACACCTGAGGATCCTTCCAAGCTAATACCCCAGCTAAGAAACTGTAAATAATGAACAAACCTTTTGTTTGAGCATTGAATATTAAACAATCAGCAAACAAACTAACAACTAAAAGGTGGTCAAGTAAACAACTCATACCTTGATATGTTTGTAACACTTAATAAAGATTGAATCATATCTGCTGTGCTGAAGTACATAAGTTTTCCAATAACTGAGAGACACTTATGACGAACAGGACCATTGACACTTGAACCATATATCTGTATTGCAAAAGAAGTTATGAGAATCATGCACTTGTCATGGCAAAAAGAGAAAATCTATAAATATAGTCAATAAAGACTAACCTGGATAAGAACAGGCAAAAGATCTATTCCAAATTGCTGTAGCAGTTCAGGCTGATCAAGTAATAGTTTCTCTCTCGCTGAAACTTCTTGTGAATTCCCATTTGAATCTTCCTGTTTACCAGAACTGCTGGCAGGTGGCTTCTTTGCAAGGGGACCTTTGATGAACAAATTAGTACTTGCAGGCAGAGAGATGGTTCCTTGAGGTAGTGGGGGAAGAAGCTCATTTGCCAGGTTCATGATTTCAAAAATCTGGAAGAAAGGAGTAGCAAAGCAGATTGATTTCTACCTTAAGATGCCTACTTCAATATTAGGCCAAAAATCATTACCATCACGCAGTACTATAGCTAAAAGATCATGTTTTAAAAATTCTGAATATATGATAACATAGCTTGGTACAGTTTTGACGCAAAAAGATCAGAAGTATGGAGATTCAAAGCCAACATCAGAAAGTCACAACCAATATGTTCTTTATCACAAACTCGCAGCCAACAATACACAGGTTGAAGCATGATCAACAAATCAGTGGCTATGCCCACATCATAGGCAAATAACTATTCAAAAATTTCTAAAGTTTATCTATCCTCCTCTCATGTCCATGATCCAAGAATATTACCGATAAACAGTATTTTAACAAAAAATCATAGAGCATTCTGAACCTCTACCAAGAAACTGTTTTTTTGACAGCTAATAAGATGATAAATATATTTCCCAACTCAGTTCAGTTTTCAGAAGGTCAATGGCCTGATAATTAAACTGTAAACATCATTTAAGGATCTAAATAGTTATCGACGCTAACTTGAAATACCAACAAAAAGTAACCACATGGGAACCACTTGCACATGTGGAAACGATCAGCAAGGAGGGTTCCTGGATAAGGCCGTCTAATCAGGAAAAGTTACTACCTGCTCCGGTGGCCGACTTAACGCAGGCGAAACTGACATGCCAGCAACAAGGCCAGACCCGGATAGAATATCCTTGAGAATCCCACTGACTCCAAGGAGCAGTAGGGTTTTGGCTCCCAGATGAGAGCCACTTGCACAGGTTGAAAGAAGTCTGATCAATCCCTGTATGAATTATCAAGTTACAAACCAACCTCAAATAAAAATTGCATTAACTCAAAAGCCGTAGCAAATTTACCGTATATGTAGAAGTGCTTAGGGATGCCTGTCCACCTCCAGAGTTACTGGTTGAAACAAGAGAGGTAGCTTGTGTAACCAGTCCATGATTACAGAGTTCGTCCAGCTTTTCAGGGGACGAGGCAAAAGCCTCAGCAATCCGAGTCAAGCAGATAGAAGCATGCTCCAAAACCTATAAAGAGAACGGTGGAGATGAAAAATGAGATGCAGAATGACCAATTGACATGAAGAGAATTCCAGACTAAGGAAATGTTTATTGAAGGAACATTATGTTACCTTTGCATCATGATACTGAAGGAGGTTTGTCAGAAGAGGAACAGCTTCCATCACGAAGTCAGCCGCATCTGAAGGGAGTTTCTTGCACATGTTTGCTGCGGTGGATAGGGCCACACGCTGAAAGATATGAAGAACAAATTACAAATTACGCAACAAAAGACTCAACCCAAGAACATTATAATGTGTCCATTACTGACAAAAAAACAAATAAAAACAAATTCCCAACAAAGATTGACAGGCATTTCACCAATGTGTTACCTGGACCCCAGTTGAGAAGAAGTCAAGGTATGAAAGCACAGCCATTAGTGCTCCAGCTCGCAAGCAAGCGGTTGGGTGTTCCTGAGATATCTTCTTCAGCGCTTGTAGAGACTGTTCCCATCAAAAGAAGAAGCAAAATCATAATCTTGAAATCTCACGGTTTGCTAGGGAAAAAAACCACCACATTTAATAAAATTTTGGAATTTCCTAACACAACTTCATCAAATCAAATTATAGTTAAGAGTCAACTCAAAATTGTTACACACACTTGGTCAACATTCATTTAAAATTTCAATTTACACCAACCTAGTCCACCTTTTTTCTCCCTTTGCTGGTAATAACTAACCTGTTCAGCCAAGTCCATGTACTCAATTGTGAGTAATCGAGCAACAAAACACGAAACTGCACCATAATGCACTACGGCAGCACAAGAAGATGGAAGCACATCAACCAAGTGAGTAAGTGCCCTGGCTGCAAGAAGCATGATGTCCGCATTACTCTCGTGGTTAAGCAACCCTACTAGGACAGGAACAAAAGAATCCACTGAAAAAGTACTGAGCGACTCCTCAGTTCCGATTGAAAGCATCTCGCAGAGCTGGGTCAATGCCTCTACTTGCTTTCCCTCCTCCCCGTCCGCCCTCAGACCCGATAAAATCTTCTTAAGGCGGCTACTCTGATGGGAAGCAGAACCAGACCCCATTGCCGAACTGGGAAGCAAATCATCTAATCCAGCACCCAATTTCCTGAGCAGGCCTTGAAGTGCACTGCTGGCCGAAGTTAAATTCTGATGCAAAATACCCACACCACCCTCGCTGTCATTATCATCATCGTCGCAGCCACCGGAATCAATATTTAAACCGAGGCTTCTGTCTGCGTCTCTCTCCCTGTCCCTCTCTCGAACCCTGACCTCATGCTCTTTCTCTTTGCCTTTATCGGAATTATCCTTGTCGGAACCGTGATTAGGGTTTTTGCCACGGCGGCTACGGGTACCGGACCCAGAGGATTCGTTAGTAGAGTCCATCGGAGTCGAAGAAGCGAGCGAGTCTTTGAACCTAGTTACTACACGGGAACGAGTCGAGATCGATGAAGAATTAGAGGCGGGGGCACTAGTAGCTGTGGTGGCGGAGGAGGAGGAGAGGCGAGCACGCTTGTTGGCGCGGGTTGTGGGACCAGATGAAGAAGAAGGCGCTGATGAGGTGGCCTCCACCCGCTTCCGGCTCCGAGTTTCCATACAAAAACCCAAACCCCCTCAAAACCGCGAATACTATCGCCGATTAATCGGCGATCGCATGTACCACGGATCCCCAAATTGTTATCATCTCCAACAAGAACCCTAAATGCAGTTAAATATCAATTCAATTAAACCAAAGCTTGAATCTTTATCGATCCAGCTCAAAACCCCCAAATTACAAACCCTAATTCCACGCAAATTCTCAACTGTTAATGGAGAGCAACCGATTGTGATAAATATAGCGCAGGGAAAGATGCTTATTGGCAGCAAAAGAAGAAACAATACATGGGTCGGTGTGATTATAAAGGTGGGAAGCAAGACAATACTAGTAATAGAAAACCCTAATTGTGATTTTGTTGGTCATACTCTTCCTTAATGAGAATCTATAAAAGATAATTTGTCGGCTTTTTCTTTGTTCTTTTTTTTTCTTTTCTCTCTCGTTTGGTTCCCTTCGCCCTTCTTTAAATTTGGGGTTATCTTCCCTTAATCATAATGTGGCTGTGCGAGGATTATTGTCCAACAAACACACAACTCTCAGCTGCGTGGCGGTGAATTCTGAATCCGTGTGCCGTTTTTGTCGGGCCTTGATGTAGTTGGGCTTTCCCAAACGTCTGGTTAACAAAAAGATCACTTTTTCAATCCATACATAAATAAACCCGTCCCAATTTCAACCTACCCTCAATGAGCCATCTTCTTCAATTTTCAGGACCGCCGTATGCAACGAGATTAATGATGAAGTGCACCCATAATGCACTCCTCGTAAAGGATCATGATTCGCGTACAACGAGTGAAATATAAGGTATGAAGGCATTTTGATTAGTGTGTAAATAGTTAACCTATAAATTATCAATTTAAAATTCTAATAACATTATAATTCATGTATAACGTGTAAATAGTTAACCTATAAATTATCAATTTAAAGTTCTAATAACATTATAATTCATGTATAACGTAAATAGTCCATGTATAAATTATCAATTTAAAGTTCTAATAGTTGATTCACGTATAACGTGTAAATAATTCGCGTACAAACTATCAATTTAGAATTCTAATAGCATTATAATTCACGATAACGTGTAAATAGTTCGAGTATTTACATCAGCGTAACAAATTTCAACCCAGCCATTTTCACTTTTCACTTTAGCGTGTATTACAATTCGCATGAAATTTTCACATCAGCCTATAATTTATAACATAACAACTTCCACTCGCGTATAAATTATTAATGTTAGGATTTTAATAGTATTATGATTTGTGTAAATATTTTGGGTATAAATTATTAATTTATAACTATAATAGCAATATGATTTATGGATAACATATTGTACTTATAATAGTGATTTATGTATAACATGTTAATAATTTATACACGAATAAATAAACACGCGGGTTGATTGCATATATAAAACGGTTTCATGTGAGTCTTCCTATTTTATTATAATTACCTCTTAAAACAACTTATTTTAGTGATCACCTTAGTCTCTCTATTCAATATTTATTTATTTTATTCAATTAAATACATCAAAACTATGTAGTTTCACAAAAAATCATAGTTAAATAATTATAATATGGTGCAATTGCAATGTTTTAATAATTATATATTTTATTTTGATAATATTTATACTTTTGTCGTGATTTTAGTAAAATTACATAATTTTTTTATTTATTAAACCTAATATAATAGAAAAAAAAATTAGACGGACAATTTGATCTTTATAGTAATTGATGCCAATTCAATTGTATTATAGTTCTAAACCAATAATGCTCTAAATCAATGCCACAAATTATTGGTTACCTATGATTATTATGAGTAGGAATGATTTTTGTTATGGTTACATTTGCAACACTTCGACTGTTATATTCAATGTTTCATTATTTATTTAATTTTATAAATTCATGCTCATCTGTATTTAATAGAAGAGTAATGATAGGGGGAGTGAAAAATTAGAGTGAAAATATAAAGTGATTGACGTGGAAGTTATAAAAAAACAAACTTATACATTATCCTTAGTATTCAATAATCATTTGGATAGGGTATTAGTTTGTGTTTTTATAACTGCCACGTCAGTCACCTTGCGTTTTCACTCCCCCAATCATTACTCTTAATAGAATAGGCCTTTGAACTATTTTGTACAAGTGTGGTAAGGTATTTGTGTATAATATATGTTTTTTTATATAATAGAAAATTCATTAGGCATTTGTACTCAAATTTTTATTTAGAATGTGTAATTGAGCTTATTTCATCCATACTCCGACCTAGATAAGTTATGTTTAACAAAATTTCAAGTAAAGCTTAAACTCCTATTGAAAATCTTGTGATTCATTATGTCAATGGAATTTGGTGTAAGGTATAAATTTTTCATCCATTATTCTTAAAAGACATAAAATACCTCTTGTTGTTTAAACAAGTTCTTAGCCTTTTGCTAGTGAAGAATGGTCTTCAGGCAGTGGGCCGACGCAGAGCCTAGATAAAAATTCTCTCCACTCTGTCTTTTATCTTTCTTTCTCTACCTTCTGGTCCATTCCATAACGGTTCACATTCTCGCAGAACTGCAACTGCAGTAATTATTTCTTAAATTAGTCCGATCGGGCCATCACAAATTTGGTATTATGAAATTCTAATCACCTGCCCCTCTGAACTCATGGCAATTATAATTCTTGATCATGATAGAAAACACCCTTGAAGATCAAGTGTAAAAAAAAATGCAAGAATACAACGAGTGTTCTTTACTTGAGCAGAAGAATCTGGAGAGCAACACCAATTCCGTGGCATTAGAATTAAACATTACAAAGGGAATTTCAGGACTCTGAATATGAAGATTCAAACGGGCTCAGAAATTCTCCAACGTTCCCTTTTAATAGACAGTCAAATTCCTTTTATTTTATACTATTTCATAGCAGAACATCTACGGCCACCTCGTTTGTTAGCGCCAAGTGATTATGATAACATCCATAGATTAGTTCTTCTCTCAATCTCTGATCGTGGATCACTGTCTTTTTCTCTGTTTGTGTGTCCAATCTGCCGTGGCCGTTTTTTCATTTAATTTGTTCTCATCAGCGAAAAGGGTAGAGAAAGCCATGCATAGACAACATACAAACTGCTGAACTAGTAAACTAGTAAACAATTAACGTTGGAGAAGCTACGGAGAAAATTAGCTCCTCCTTAATTGGAATTATTTACCGAAAATCAGAAGAAAACAGCGATGAATGGGGTTTTTGAGTGATGCATTACAGTTGACATTAATGGAGTAAATTGAAGTCATCTACAAGGCATTGAATCCACGCATTTCCTCATTTCTTATAACCATCAATGTTAACATTGTATGGCTCTCTCTACCCTACTACCCGAGACCAGCCTCTAATTGGAGTCCTTCCCTGGATGACCACACCTTAATTGCACAGCCAATATTTTGGCAACATCTGGGCAAGCATCATTTGCTCCGAAGAAAAGTGCTTTATCCATTGGGACTGTGCACTCCTTCTTATCCAGGCAATACTGTTGAGCAATTTGGAGAGAGTTAGGGGCATTGCATTTTCCCAGAGCAAAAGTTCCGCAGACACCATAAGGATCCCCAAAGCTAGCAAACTCAACTGCTTTGATTATTTTGTCATCAGGACAAGTTAGATGAGCTCCTGATGTAACGTTTTCGGCCACTGAACGCATTTTGTTTCCTGTCCTCACCCATGATCCGACATGTGGCGGATGATATTCAGTAATGGTGCTGCATATCGTGTCTCTGTTGACTGTTAGGATCTTGATTTCTCTAGGGTCCCCTCCAGTTTCCTCAAGAACGACAAGCAGATTTTTAGTGGGCTTCAAGAAAGCTCTTGGAACGTGGTACCTGAAACAAAATACATCACCAAAATATCAAGAAAGAAATTTTGGGTTAAATTTCGCACAGACTAATTCCATTTGTAACCAAGATACCGACTCTGATTGAGTAGGCTGTGCCAACGGAGAGAGGAAAGACACCCAGTAGCGACCAATGCTTTTGCCGTTAATCCAGATCATTCCCTTGGCCATCTTATTCGCCAGGATAGCAACTGGACCGTTACCTTCAGGGGCATCAAAGTAGGTCTGCAAAATACTCCAATGTTATTTCCCCGGAGCTACTGAAGGGTGTCACTTACTACACTAGCAAAGTGTATTGCATATTTGCATTGCACAACTTAGCACAAGTTCTTTACCTTGTACCATGTAAGGGGTGCATTTACTCCTCCCGAGTTTCCTCCTACATTCAATTTCTTCCAGGCCGCCTTGCTTGAGCCTTCTTCAGTGAAATATTGGAGCTTTTCGCCTTCCAAACCAACCTGAGAAAAATTATTTATCATTTTCTTTGCTGTTGTTTTTTGGTTCTTCATTCTGGGTGGGACTGGGATCAGGGATCAGGGATGGTGTTAATTAAGGTATACTACAAGCACGTACGCACCTGCTGTCCCCAGTTGTTCATTGTGATGTCAAGCGTTCCAGACATCAAACCTTGGAGAGTCACTGCTCGTGGTCCTGCAAACCTCTTTTCCATGTAGGCTCCGCTATTCTTTTACCAATAAAAAATGCAAAGAAGACCAACTTCGTCATTCAGCCTTTTTCTTATTATGGCACAAATTTTTTTTGAGGAAATAAACATTTAAGTGCTGTAAAAGAATTACCGGCAATCCGACTGTATTTCCCAACAATAAAATCTCATTAACACCTGGCTTTAAACTAATAGGTTTCTGGAACACAAAGCTCTTCTCAATGTTGTTTCCATGATGGAATCCTGAAAGCCGCCATGATCATAAGCTTAGCATAATTGTGCATTCTTAAAATCTTCTTCTTCTTTTTACTACAAATGAAGCTCCTTTTTTTATTTTTAAATGTATATTTCGTTTACCTACGTATTCGCCGTTCACGAAAGCAGACAATGCATGACCAAGGCTCAAAACCTGGAGGACTGGGAGAATTTCAGCCTTCATTGGCAAGTCACGGTTGTTAAAATTGATGCTGCATACCGTCCGTCGGCATGAAAAAGTGTAACACGTGATGAGATTCACAGAAAATTCTTTGCGGGTTTTTAAGTTGTTTTAAATAAAAAGCTGAGAAAGATTAATGATATTACGAGGATAGGGGGGGCTATATATACTTTTGAGTCTCTTGGTATATGTGTGGTAATATTACCTTGTGCCGTACCAGGCATAGTCCGAGGTATCCTTTGTCAAACTATAGAGCTCCAATGGTGCCTTGTTCTTAAGTGACAATTGGTTTACCTTGGGAAGTCGTTCTGGGAAAAATTCCCAGTCAAGAACTCCTACATTGCTGGATTCGTGGAAGTTCCTTGCATTGTGTTGTGATACAATCTGTTTGTTAAATGGGATTTCAGTAAAATATGAGTATTGTTTTCTCTATTACATCATGGATTTTGAAGAGGCATCTGGCAAGAGCAGGGAATTTGAAATATTACCGTCATGGTGTTAAGAACTACAGTCTTGCAGTCAGGAAGGATGCTTATGGATTTTTCGGGCAAATAGTAATCCGTACCCCTGAAATTAATGGTGGCTGTTTCGGTGGTACGATTGTTAATCAGAAAAGCAGCACAAATGCTGGGGTCACTTGGCTTCTCATAAGTTACAGTCTGCAATGCAAAACCCATGTTCTCAATCTGTCTCACATTAAATTGCATTCTTCTTTTACCAGATTTTGACTAGTAAGTTTAGCAAGAAACTCGCATAATTCATGACTTATTAGGTCTTGTTAAATTACCAGCAAGTCTTGGTCAATCCTTTGTGAGGTTGGAGTTCCCCAAAGTAAAGCCTTCTTGGAGAGTCTCAAGGCCCTGTGCACGTCTCTGAGGTGACCGAATTTTGGTTCCCTTTTCAAGCCTGAATGGACACTGAATTAGATACTTGGTTCCTTCAAACTGTGGAAAATTAGCTTAGTAAAATACCAACCATATTCATCCAGTGGAGCTTCATCATAGTAACGAGTGGTCACAAAGGAAGAGCTCGTTCTACCAAAATTAGTTCCACCATGGTACTGCAAGCACAAAAAAAAAAAAACAAAAAATTATGATTGCCTTGTCAATATCCAACGACACGAATGAATTTAATGCCTTATAGAATCAACAACTAACCATGTAATAATTGTTAAGAGTTCCATTTCTTGCAAAGAAGAGAGCAACAGCAAATGCGATATCTTCTGCTGCTCTTTGTGCTGGAGGGTCACCAAATGTTCTGTACCTGTAATCATTGATATTTTCCAATGTTGGATTTCAAGATGAAAGTGAAGACGATAAATTGTTTTTTGACTTGATTTCTCATAATTGATAAGCAGAATTAGTCCCCAAAAAAATCAATTAATATAGTCATTGGCTTTTCTGATCCTTCCTGGCAAAAAGCTTTTTTAACTGTTCAATTACAATGTTATGAGGATACTTACTGAGCAGTCCAGTTCTCAGTCCAGAGCGAAGGCTTCTCACCATTTGGACCATCGAAAGTTTCTCCACAGTGCCTTCCGTTGCATGTACTAATCTAAAAACAGAGTACACGAATTAATAAAAACCAGAAAATGTACAAATCTTTCCCTGATTTGGACTCTGGATTTGAATACAGGATCAACAAGAACTCACCACATTAGAAGGGGCATCCTTCTGCTTGCACATCACCCATGGTATTTGATCGTATAGATTCACGGCCATGTTAGCTGCCCATTCTACATATTTTTTCCCCTTTTCCCTGTATGCAAGTTGGACGTTGTTGTACTCGTTTTCAATCTATACCAGGCAAATAGAAAAAAAAAAAAATCAAGCATTGGTGTTGAAAATCTTTAAAACGATAAGGAAGTAATTGATGATTAAAAACAAACCAACCTGAGCCATGATTATAGGACCTCCTTGAGGTGCAAACAAATTCTCCTTTTTCATCATATTTATGACCATCTCAGTGTATGTTTGCATGTGGTGCTGCAATTTACAGAAATAGCAACTTCATTAACAACAACTGTTTATAAAGACATTAAGAGAGTCTCGTAGTATTAGACTTAAGTTTACCATGAATGGTTCGTTGTAAGAGCGGAATGTGATGTTTGGAACCTCTCTCAACCAATAGGGGAATCCTCTGAGCCAACAAAAAAAAAACTCAGATTCATTTCAATCATCAAATATTTAAATTCAGATAAGTGATATTAGCAATATACCCTGCATTCCATTCCGCCTCAATGAAAGGTCCAACCCTGAGAGTCACGTACAATCCTTGGTCTCCAATCATTTTAATGAATTTAACAACGTCATTGTTGCCGGTAAAATCGAACTGCAATGCTTAAAATGAGTCATTTTGAAAAAGGGGTAAATAAATGATGGGGGGATTAAACATTGATTCTTTAAATATTTACCTGGCCTTGAACAGGCTCGTGAGCATTCCAGAAAATATAAGTCTGAATTACATTTAGACCTCCTTCTTTAGCTTTTTGTATAAGGTCTGGCCACATCTGGAAATCATAAACTGATTTGGTTATATAATATTCACTGCACGCAATAAAAGGTGTTAGTATAAATTGTCACCTCGGGAGGGCTACGGGTATAATGGATTGAACCAGAGAAAAGCAATTCTCTGCTTCCAGCAATGATTAATGACCGGCTGTCATATGCAACAGTCTTTATCTTGGCACCATTGCCAACGACGGAGGATGCTAAGAGGGAAAGGAGGGACAGAAGGAGAATTCGACTAGACTGAGCCATTGGGAGCTAGTCTGTACAAATTGAATGCGATGCGGATGTGGGTATATATAAAGGTTTGCAGTTTGCACATTCAGATTTTTATGTTGCCAATGGGGGCTGCTTACAATGTGAGGAGGGCAACAGGCAATAGAGAGAGAGCTATAACGGGACCTCTTCCCGGGTGAGAGAGAGGAGGAGGCACCCACGGAGCTGTCTTGTAGATTTCATGAAGCCACCAATGTTATAGAGAGAGGTCCGGTAAATATGAGGCCTCGGAGCATATGTCGGATTTTCATACACTTTTCTTTGTCTTCTCATCCGTTGCTTGCGCTTTCTTCTTTAAAAAATTTATTAATTATCTCAAAATTAACAGTTATAAATCAATCACCAACACACACACACACACACACACACACCAACTCGGTCCTATGTCCTAACTATATTTCGAAAATGGCGGGAAATGTCTACACGTCAATCTGTAATCGATTGCCACGTCAATTAAACACCTTTGACCATTCCCTATTTCCCTTCCCTTTTGGGAAATTACCTTATTATGAGCATAAATGGGAGATCTTCCCTAAAAAATTTAAAACTGCTCACATTTTAAACCTAAAATATAAGCTAATTAAATGTCATTTGTGACTTTTAATTGTTCATTTGCATTGATGTCCATTGCCCCTGACTTCTAAGTTCTTCCCATCTTCGATTTAATTATCAATTGGGTTGTTTTTTTCCTAATGCGTGAAGAAAACAATATCATACTACTATTTATGCTAGTAAAATGTTCCTGAATTTTTATATCTACAATACCGTGGTTTCTACTATGAAAAAATATTAGGTAGTTACTAACTATCAACTCAAAACTCATCAGTTGAGTTGGTGATTAAGGTTCTGTCTGGGACTTATTTTTTTAGCATTTGTTTATAAAACAAAAATTAATCATGTTTTGATAACTAATTTGCAAAATATCTCATTTACGGTATAAATATTGGTGCATGCAAATTCACATAATTTGGGTTTAGAATATATTACTAGACAAGAGTCAACTCACATAGAGTGAAGGTGAACCCACATATGGCAATGATGGAAATATTGTATTTACATTTGAAGTGAGCCCCATATATGACATTTAAAAATAAAGTACTTGGCTGATTTGTATATAAAGTAGGTCCCATATTAATAAAAAATTAATTATTTAATAATATATAATTCAATTATTATACACATAATAATTATTTCTCATATACACAATTTTCAATAAATTAACAAAATTTATATATGCAAACACATATAATTATTTTATAAATATTCATTTCTCATCACAAAATCCAAAAAAATTATTTTATAAATAAAACAAAAAAATACCTCATCAAAGCAGAGTCTAAGCTTTCCAACCCATAATAGCCCACCATAATGAGGGCTAGCCCTTAATCCAAAGTGTGAGTCTCAATAATGAGAGATGACATTATTATGGAAAGTCATTTCACACATATGATGGAAAAACATTGAAAGATGAGTACGTGGTTATTAATCAGAAAATATTTTGTCCTTTATGATTGATGATAATGCTAATAGACATATTAACATTAAAACTCGTCAACCCAAATTTTGCTATACGAAAGCTCGTGTTTATTGAGAATAGATATTATATGTTAAAGAAAGAAAAAGAAAAAGTAATGCCCAAAAAGAAAAGAGGCGATTGGACCGAGCAAGAATGCTAAACTGGTAATAATCAAAATAAAGATAAAAATATAAATCAAAATCAAATGGATGGGATGCTCCTGGGTTGGGCTAAGCCATTCTCCTATTCACATTGGACCCAAAAACCGTTTAAATAAATGTCCACAATACTCGTATCCGCTTATAAGCCTTTAAAGTATTTTAACTCCCAAAAATTCAAATTCTCCCTCCAAATGACAATCGCAAATTCACCGCCAACCGTTGCTAAACCCTCACATTCAAATGCATTATTATGCTTACATAACTCTTTTCATGTGTTTATCTATGCCAACGCCGGCGCTGAGACACACTGACATTCAAGTGCGCAAAGATGTCCAGGTCAAATGACGGAGAACATCTGGATCTCCTCCTCTCTCTTCAAGACAGGGTTTTAGAAACCCCTTCTGCTTCTCCTCCTTCTTCCCCTTCCCTAGGTATCATCTTCCCAATTATTTCTTTACTTAGCTATCAAATGGTCAAAATCGTGAATGGGTTCACTAACATTTCAGTTTCGGGATAATCGTACAATAACAAACCTCGAATAGTTTCGTTGATTTTCTCTGTATTTTGCAAATTCTGGCAGGATGTCTATCGGATGATGGATTGCCGAAATCAAGGGGACAACCTGACATGTCTGTGTTTCGGGATGCGGTTCAAGATTGTCTTGATTACGACGTTGAGGCTGCAAGGAAAGCTCTCAAGTTCAAACCCAAGAATAGCTCAAATGACGATACCACTGAGGTGGAGAAGTTTTCGGGTTTGAGAATTCGGTAAGTCTATCAATCGTCAGAAGATATTGTCACCTCTGTACTCGTTAATGGTGGGAGTTGTTTTTTTTTTTTTCTTTTTCTTCCCTTCCATTCATTGTTTTCCTGGAAGGAAGGTTTCTCTTTCAGCAGGATCGTTCTTGTTCTGGGTTTTAATTATCTTATTACAAATATCTTGCTTGTCAAATAACTCCACTATTTGAGCTAAATATTTTACTGGTGAGTTAGATACAGAAACCGTTATATAAGGACTTGTAAGAAAGCATAGATGTGAGAATCAAAGCTTCCTTTTAATTGCCAAGAATACTAGGCATCTAAGTCTTGAAAAGACCCTCCATCTCCTTTGGCTCTTGTAGGGGCTGCCAGTACAAGCCTCGTGCCTAAAAAGAGGGGAAAACAGAACTTGAATTCTACGTTTTTGTCATGCCACCTTAGTTTTTCAGCTGCCAGTCTTTTGCAAATATCAATAGGAATCACAACATCAATGAGAACTGAGTTCAACACTCAGAAAATTAGTGTAGTATTCATTGAAACGTCCAGTTGGTACATGGTTATGCGCATTAGAGATGTATGTATTTGTTCAGGAGCATGCTCACGCAAATAATTTGCTTATATTTGAAATATTTATTAATTATGATAGCTCTTAATTTGTGTCTATCCGGACTTATTCAGTTTCACTTTTCTTCTCCAGGAATCGAGTGGTCTCAACAATTGAACTTAGCAATCGTATGTCAGATATTCGATTTGTTCGGTTACCAGCCATAAAGTATGTTAAATCTTGGATTAAATTCCTTTATAGTTTTCACCTGGCAATATTTATGTGGCTAATGAAGGCAACCTTGTGTCTCTAGGAATTTGCTCAGAGGTGATACTCTTTCTGGATATTGGGCGACTGTTGGAGTTTTAACTGAGAAAGGGAATCAAAGAACTAGTTCTACAGGAAAGCCTTTTGCAATTTGGAAAATGGGTTGTTTGGATGAAAAGACTACATCTGTTTTCTTGTTTGGTGACGCCTATCAGAGAAACTGCAATGAGAAGGCTGGAACTGTCTTTGGTCTTTTTAATTGCGCTATACGCAAGGACAACTCGGTACTACTTCTTATGCATGGTGATTAGATTGTATGTGGAGAACTTGCGACATAGTCATATCTTCTTCTTTCCAATTTCTTTCAGGAAAATGGATTCTCTTTGAGTGTTTATTCTGCTTGTAACATCTTAAAGATTGGCATGTCTTCGGATTACGGAGTGTGCAAGGGGAAAAAGAGAGATGGGATGGCCTGCACGTTAGTCATTAATAAGTAAGTGATAATGTTTTTTAAAGAATATTTACTGAAATTTTTTGGAAGTTTCCATCAACCTTCTACTCACTTGATCATTATCCTTGTGATAATGTGCAGACGTCGAGGAATATATTGTAGCTACCACAGAAAGGTATATGTAGTTTTTAAGCCCTCAGTAATTTTTATTTCTAATTGAGTTGCATCTCCTGACCGCCTTGTTCTTCACTTCCTTTTAATCTTTTTGTTTTTTAGAGAACATCAGAGAAATATTCTGTTAAAAGGACAGAGCTCATAGGAGGGTGGGTGAGAACTGTCTAAGAATAAAGTTGGTTTTTGTTTACAAACTAGTGATAATTAGTTTTTTGAACTATAATGGTTCTGTTTCTCCTTTTTCTATTTTTTTTTCAGGAATTTAAGGACAGCCTTCAGGGATTCAAATTTGGAAGGAATTTACTGTGTCAACCCTTTGTCTGACCAAATAATCTCACCAAAAACTACTGCACCGTTAAAGTTATTATCCGTGGATGGATTAAAGAAGGCCTTAAGGTTTGTTGACGAAACTTTGTTATTCATGTAAGCTATGTTGAAATTTTTCTTCATCTCCGAGATAATTTTGAACCAATAGTAAGTTTTACTAGTAATTGGGTCCAAAATTAATAAGTTGCATATATACTTTGTGTTGTACCATCTCTGTATTCCGGTTCTCTTTATAATGTTCTGTACTTTGATTTTTGTTTCACCGTTTTACCCCATAAAGCAATCTTGCATGGAAGTACCTTTTGTTTGTAATGGATTGACTAATTTGGAGAGATGAGTGATCATGTCACAACGAGGGCTGGTTTCTGGATTTCCTCTCCATTACCGATATTGATTCTAACACTGAGAAATTTCATTCTCGCAGTCATGCAAGCGAAGTAACAACTAATGTTTATTCACAAGGAATACGGTTTCTTACTGAAGTTACAGGTTGGGCATTGCTATATCTTTGTTAATGTTAAAATATGTTCTTTACAATTTGATGCTCATGGGTTGTTCCTTGACATTTCTTTTCTCTTAGCTACAGGAAAATTGGATAAGAAAGAACCAACCAATAGTTCAGAGAAAAGGTGCATAGGAAAATTTAGATAAAAGATCCTCTGTATTTCTATTTTCTGTGAGTAGGTTCCATTTTACTGAGATGATTCAACCATTTTCAGGGTACAAAATTCTGTGAGAAAGGATCTTCACAGAGAGAAATCAAGTAAAGAACCGGATGCAAAAAGAATGAAAGTAGTGGGTCAGGCTGCAGGAGAGAGAGCCAATATTGTTGGAGAAAAAATGATTGAATTGGATTTTGTTAGTTCAGATGATGAACTTTGACCCTTCAAAGTGATCATCATGCTTGAACCTCCTTTTTGTTGACCTGCTGATACCTGTAAGTAGTAGGGAACTCCATGCTTCTTGAAAGATTTGAGTAATATACAAGCATGTTTATAAATTATGGTACAACCTAGGAGCTCCATTGCAAGATTAAGATTACTTAAAGAGTAAGAGTTGATTAATCATACATTTGCATGACATCATCCATCCTGTCAATTGGTCATAATCTTTTAATCACCCTTGAGTGAATCAGCATGTCTTCAGTTACAAATTTCTCTAACCATTCATTGAAACAACCTTACATCTCTCCTTTGAGGAATTTAGTGAAGAACTCTTGGTAGCTTTCAGCTTTGTAATTTGTTTATCTTCTAAGTTCTGCACTTGTGTTATTTGTACTGAACAATGTCTGATAACAACCCTTCACAGATTGTGTGAATAACTTTACTAGGATTACTATCATGGTTCTTGTCTCTATTTCAGAAATTTTTTTGGATGCTTCCTCGGTTAATTTTACTAGCATGTGTCTGCTGTATATGAACACTGTTTTATGGAGGCATTAATTTTAAACGAGTATGTTATACTCTGGAAGGAACTTGATGTTTAGGTGACTGAGTTTATAATTTTGTTGATGACTATATGTTTGCAATGCTTATCTTTTTGGGGGTAGAGTTGTTGCTGTAGCAGTTGTTACAATGTGCAGAATGTATAACAATTTGAGGAGTCATTAGCACAACGGATTGAAGGTATGTGGGCTGGTTCTGTTAGGGAGGATGGAGTTGTGCCTGCTAATTTGGATGAAATCATGAAAAGGTGGATTATGCTGGGAAGGTAGCAACTAACGTTGTTGTAAACATAAGTAAGTATTTACCCAAAAGAAAGAAAAGGAGTGTGTGTAGAAGTTTAGGTGAGGAGAGTTGGATGAAAAGTTGGTCATCCATTTCCTGTGTTCCATACATGCACATGGAGTTGATACAAAGTGAAGACCATGTGCATCAAGAATATTTTGGTAAAAGTATGGTTTTTTTTTAGTTTTTGATTTTGGTATATGTAGGAAAATGTATGTGCCTCATGATGACATTAGAAACATACACTAATATATATTATGTGAATCCAGTCATTTCCATAGTTTAAAAGGAGCTGAGATTTGGCTTTCAAATTCCAGCAATTCATTACTGCACACTGACTCTCTTGCCATTAGGCTTGATTAGGATGTAGGCCTAGAAAATATACTCCACAAAGAGCCTAACAAATCTTGTGCAAAGGGCAGGTGGATTGTTTTTGGCATAAACTTTTCACCATGACGACCCATTGACTAGGATGGACAACTGCCACAGGAATCCATTCAGTCACGACAAAAGAAATAAGGTGAGAGGATACATTCAGTCACGTCAAAGGCAAGAAGGAAAGCGGAAAGAAAAACAGGAAGAGAGAGTGCATGCTGTGTTTTGGTGTCCGACAATGACTTTGGTTGTTGGTAATTATGCACAAAAGTCATTGATTTGGCTTGTTAATGACTTGGGTAAGTTATTTCACCTAAAGGCAATATAGAGAAGAGGAAATAATGATATCGGATGGATTCAAATTCTTGACCTCTAATCGTCAAGGTTTGTAACGGTATTCAAATGGCCATTGAGTTAGTTCCAATGATTATCTCGAGTTCTTGCATTCTTGGAAAATTGTATTCAATAAAAAGTAGTTGAACCAAGAAAAAAAATAAAGACTAGTGTAGCATGGCATTGGATGATTAATTTATCAACCCGACATATGAACATAGTAGTAGAAATAATAGTTGAACACAGTGAGGGAGATATTATTGTGAGTCAAACCGGTTTCAAATATGCTATACCTACTGTTGGTGTTGGTGTGGGTGTGGGTGTGGGTGAGTGGGTGGGTGAGTGGGCTCATAGTCATAATCATGGATGAGTAGTAATGGTAAGATGAACCAACATCATTTTCCAAATTTTCAGTCTTTGAGCTGATAAAAGTACTCCTCTACTAAATTAATTAATTATTAAACTTGCATGCTTAATAATTAAATTGAATTAAATTTACAATTTTTTTTTTTTTTTGTGTTGGTTTACAACTAGTACAACTGAAATGATTTGTTAATTTGACGTTCCTAATTGTATGATTGTTAGAGAGGCGGTTGTCCATTGTTGGTAGTGGGTCTAACACATGCAATCGTATTACTTGTCCGCTAAGCATTTTATTAATGATGATGAAATATGTTTAAGCAAAAAGGCATTTTATTAATGATGATGAAATATGTTTAAGCAAAAAGGCATTTTATTAATGATGATGAAATATGTTTAAGCAAAAAGGCATTTTATTAATGATGATGAAATATGTTTAAGCAAAAAGGCATTTTATTAATGATGATGAAATATGTTTAAGCAAAAAGGGATACGATGATTTTCAGAAATTACTAGTGACGATGCAAACAATTACTACTTTACTACTTAATGTATTATAACAAGTTAACATTATTTTGGTAAGCTAAACGCACACAGACACACACAGTATAAGCCTCTGAATTGTTTCCAAACTTGTTTGGATATTAGGGTAGGTTAAACAAGATAAAGATCTGTGTAATTTACAAAAAGGAAATGAACAAAATGGTTAACATCCACGTTCACAATTTGCACTCACTATGAATTATGATTATTTAAATGACTTCATCACACTTCTTTACTATACGAGTTCAGATCCTTTTTCCAATATTTATTTAGTTTTAATCAAGAGATTAGTGAATACTACGACTTAATTTTAATTAGAACAGAATAAGACAGACAAAATTTTAAACATCAAATTCCGTATCCTACTATACAGTTATACTTTGAAACAAATTTTCCAAGAGCCTTAAGGTTTTCTTTAGCGTTTTTTTCCCAATTTTAAAGGTGTGATTATTATAGTGCAATAAATGCAATCCAAATAAGTGTAAAAATGTAAAAGAATAACACAACATGTTAAGTTTTCACAAAATGAATTAGTTCCCAAATAATTATTATGTCATCATTTAAACGTGTGATCCAAGGAGTTAATCCGTCAATGTATTTGGGAAAAAAAAAAGTTGTTGATATAACAATATTTTTGTTTTCCTTTTAAAATATTCAAGGCAAAGCGAAAACAAATTAAAGAAAAAAAAAAGAAATACCTGGTTTTGATTATTACTATATAAATAAATAAAATTGGAAAAGAAAAAAACTAGTATAATTAGTTGGTGGGTACGTGTAAATAAATGATTGGTGGACTCAGGTTGCCAATTATAGCTGGCTTCAAGCTGTCCCTTTTCTTTTTTTCTTTCTCCCCATAGGCATATAGAGTCATAAGAGTCATAAGAGTGGAGTGAAAGTTTCTCCATTTTTAATTTTTGTTCGGAACTCTGTCTCCGTCTCTGTCTCCGCAGCTGCTCATTTTGCCTGTACACAAACTTAAACTCCAACTCAAAGGTGCATTTTCAATTTTCTCTCTTTCACTCATCAATTCATCAAATCAAACAATGACAGTGCTTTAGAATGTGACTCTTTTTTTTCCAGTTCCGTTTTTAGTTAATTAAGGTGTTTTGTTACTTTCGCCCGCTATTCCTCTCTCTTCAAATTAGGGTTTAATCTTACACTTTTGGCTTTTCTTTCCGCTTTTTGAAGGTTTCCTCTTTTACTTGATTTTTTTTCTAGTTAAATATCATAGTTGCACAACAACAACGCGGTGCTGGTGAAAGAGAAGGAACATTTGATTTGGTGCTTGCCGCCGGCGAGGATGAGCGCCTCTAGGTTCATCAAATGCGTCACCGTCGGTGATGGAGCTGTGGGTAAAACTTGTCTGCTCATCTCCTACACCAGCAACACCTTTCCCACTGTTAGTAATTTCTCTATTTTCCCCATTATTCCTATTTTTCTACTGTCAATTACGTGAAATTGTTGGGATCGGTCGTAATATTAATGTGATACTGTATTTCTTAACGTTTTACTTAACTATTTGCTGAGGTTGGTAAGACATTTTTTTCTTGATTTCTGATTGGGTTCTTGATATTCTTGAAACTAATTTGATTTTAGAGAATTGAAAGGAAGAAAGAGTGAGAGTGGAGAAGGAAAGTTTAACAGAAATGTGGAACTTGGAACCAAACCCAGTTTCTTTATTCGAGATTTTTTTTTATTCAGAAAAATGATTATTTAGTTGACGTTATGAAATAGCCTGATGTATGGAAAGTAAGTAACATGAATGTGATACGGCTGAGAGTGCAAGAAACAAACAGTTCTTTTTTTTTCAGACGAATCAAAACATGTGACCATCCAAAGCTTACTGGCACACTTTTGCAGAAATTCTGGATCCTGGTTGATATTGCCTATTGTGTTACACGAGGTCGTTGGGACACCATATTTGAACTTGAGTACAAATTTTCAGGATTGAAAACTTGCGAGTGCGATTGCATGCCCATGCATATATTTACGCGCGCACACACACTGAATTCATTGATATTGATACATACTTCCTGATGGTGAGACAGCTAACACTTGCAATAAGTTTGCTCTTGTGATGGTGGTTTGCTGAAGTCTGTTGTCTAAATGAGAAAACGGAGGATAGCTTTTTGTTTGAACATCTTGCACGCAGGCATACACATGCTGGTTTGGTGATTCATTTATTTTCTTTGGAATAATTAGGAATAGAGCAGCATTAATCTCTCTTTACCTGCAGCCATTATTCTCTTTGAATTTGAGGGATCATATCTATAGGTTCTTATTTTGGCCATTTGAATGATAGGGAAAGGAAAGGAGACCAAATTGTTGGTTATGGATCGTAATAACTTACTGATTTTAATAAGTAAAACCTGGCGTCTATTTTGCTGGTATATTCTCCAATTCGCTATTTTTGTTTTCTGTTTTAAATGTGAGTGGGGTGTCAAGTTGAAATTCTTAGTGTTTGAAATATGTCCCAATGCATAAGTTGAAACTTTCGGCCTTGAATTCAAGGATTTCTGCATGTTTTGTCTTATTATAGGTAATGTGTAAATTCCTGAAAGTGGTGCTTTCATTTTCTAGTTGATTTATCTGAATTTTGTCTAATTTTTAGAATCTTAATGTGATTAATTCTATGTATCTCTAACAGACACTTATTAGTTATATCAGTTCCACGTGCACTTTTTGATATTCTATAAATTAAATCATTTCCTTAAACAAAATCCTACTTCTGCTATGTGATCAGGATTATGTGCCGACTGTTTTTGACAATTTTAGTGCAAATGTGGTTGTGGATGGGAGTACTGTAAATCTAGGATTGTGGGATACTGCAGGTAAGCTAATTCATTATTACATAACATTTGCTGCCTATTCTTTATACCTTCTAATGGACATGTTTTGATTCCTTTATTGTAATGGACAGGGCAGGAAGATTACAATAGATTAAGACCCTTGAGCTATCGTGGGGCCGATGTCTTTATTCTTGCATTTTCACTTGTTAGCAAGGCCAGTTATGAGAATGTCTCGAAAAAGGTGAGGGCTTTTTTTACCATTCTGAACTCTATGTGCTTGCACTCCTCTATTCTCTGACTGTCAATCTATTTTCCCCCTACTAGATTTAGGCTCTTAGAACGTTCTAGGTATGCATTTTTTTAGAAGACATAATTAAGCACTGCATAAACTGAACTGCAGCTGATTATTTTTAATAAGTACTTTTGCTTGTACAACTGGCAGCAATCAGAAAAGGCTTTGACTTTTAGGTTATCCAATATCACATATTTTATTGGTTATTAAGAGATTCAAAACTGCTGTTGAGAGGGACAGTGGAAAAGAATGAAAGGTGATAACTAACAGTGGGGGTCTAGCAATTTCACAAATTAGAATATTTAAATCATATAGTATTGCAATATCTGATGAATTTCATTTTCCTTTGCTCTTCTTGTTTTGGTTGACTCTCAGTGGATTCCTGAATTGAGGCATTATGCTCCTGGTGTACCAATAATTGTTGTTGGAACAAAACTTGGTACGGATTCCTCTTCCATACCCTATTTTATCCTTTGCTTTGGCCGATGTTCAACACTGTTGGGTTGTATTTATGCATTATTTTATGGCTTTGGCAGATACGAGGTCAGTAAGGATTGAGGCTTGTGCCCGATAGGAGATGAGGGGATCACTAGATATTGGCACCAGGAACTTTGTTCCAAATTAAGTTATAGAACCTCTACCGGTTTAACCTGGGAAATACAGTATTGACTATGGATTATAAAAGAACAGAAAGAAAAAGAAGTAATAAAGAAACATAGGATAATTTGTTTGAGGAAAAAAAAAAGTTGCAAAAATGTAGATCTTATTGTTAACATTAGCTTAAATCTGGAATATCCAGATGTTTTGTTAGAAGTGCAAAGCCTCCACGGTTGAACCCTAGTGCTCAGTTATTTGAGGAACCAATGATGTGCTTTGTATATTTTTACTTGGTTAGTTTTTACTGGAATTTATTCTAGAATTGCATTTCATTCTTTTAGTTGCTATCTGCTATTAACTTTTGACTCTCGCATATTAACTCATAAAATATAAATGTGTATGGATCATTCGCAATTCCTTGCCTTTGAGGCACTTGGATAACTTGCTAATTGATGTCTTGGCAGATCTCCGAGATGACAAGCAGTTTTTTGTAGATCACCCTGGAGCAGTGCCCATCTCCACTGCTCAGGTATACTCTTCTGCAACTGTTAAACTAAATTATTTCCCTTGATTGCTTGAATCCCAATTTTGAGCTTTTGCCCATCAATTTTTTATTGTTGCTATGTAACCCCCAACTTGAAATAAAGGAATGATAGAAATAAGACCAAGAAAAGAAAAAGAAATGCAATGTGCAGTTTCTTATCTGATGTAAGATCTCATCTTTTAACTCTTTCCAAAGGGAGAAGAGCTGAGAAAGTTGATTGGAGCTGCTTCCTACATTGAGTGTAGTGCAAAAACGCAACAGGTGTTTTTTTGTTTTTTGGTACTATACTCAGCGTATTTTTCCATTGATTGTGAAATTTAGTGTGAGCCATATACTGACATTTCCTATGGATGTAATTCTCCATAACTGCAGAATGTGAAAGCTGTATTTGATGCAGCCATTAAGGTTGTTCTGCAACCGCCAAAGCAAAAGAAGAAAAAGAAGAGAAAGGGTCAGAAAGGTTGCAGGATATTGTGAGGGCCAGAAGAAATGTGGAGGAAGTCGTTGTTGATCAGTATGGTTTCTTTGTTGCACTTTCCTCTGGTAAGGCACAACTTGTTGTTATAGTACCAACTGACTTACTAGGAGGTTCCTCTTAAAATCATCAAGTTACTGGTTTACCATTTTCAGTTGTAATATGTATACTAAGTTTCAGAACTGTGCCTGATAATTTGAACAAGACCTCTATTACAAAAGCCTAGACTAGATCTGTGTAATGTGTCATATAACTTGTACAAGATTTTCGTTCTGACTCTGTTACTGATTTGATTGTGGGGATGAAGCTGTTGGTTGTTCTTCTAGTGGATGAAGTTGATTGATTATGTTGTTTGTTATATTTGGTTGTATAAGCTTGGTCAACTGTGATACTACAGTTACAGTATGATAGACCACAGAAGTGGAGGATTGAGGTGTCTTTGTTGTTGGTTGTATTGCTATTGTTCGAACTAGAACTAGAACTAGAACTAGAACTAGAACTAGGGGGGATGTAAGTAAGCTAGAAAGTAAAGCAATTAGATATTTGTGGTTTAGGAGGAGCGAGAATGAAAATAGTTCTGCCGAAATAGTTCATTTATTTTCCAACTTGCAATGCCTTGGATACAATTTTAACTTGATCAAGTTTATCTTCGTGTCTGATGTGTGGAAGAATATGAGATAATTTTTCCCTATCTATGAAAGCATTTGCAACCTGACATCCAGAAAATTTTGCATTAGTACTTTACTAGTAGAGGCTGCTGGTAAATATGCAAAGCATGTCTCTATAATTTTCAACTTTCAAAATTCTCATTTTGACCGTGGAATTGTCCATGTACTCTCTTTGAAAGGAAAAAAAAATAAAAAAAAAAAACCAAAAATAATTGCTTCGCCAGTAAAGATTAGAAATGTTGGGAAAATTGGCAGTTTTGCATCTGCGTTTTCAGAGACTGGCATTGTGCTCTTGAAATATACAAAATCGTGATTCAATTTCAGTGTAGTTTTAAAATTTTAGGTGATTATTATGTGAATCTTTTCTTTTGATAGCAGTTGGCAGTTGCGTCGAGTTATCAAATAGAGTTATCTGTGGGTCCCTTGAAAACTAGAAAAATATAGGTTTGAATTGCGTGGACGTGGAGGAGTAAAATAAAATCAAACTCAATTTATTTAGGGAAAAAAAATAAAAAAATCAAACTCAACTCATTAATACAGGGTAAAGCTGAGACGTACTTATATAGATTACGTACCAATTGACTTGTTATTTTTTTATAAAAAAAAAAAAAAGAAAATTTGTAGGTACATGAGAGAACTAGTGCGTTGCGGCAATTATAATTGAATTACGTAGTTTTCAAAAAATAGGGAGAGAGAGAGTAGAGCACATGCGTTATGCCGTAATGCGTATGGAATGCATATTTGCAAAGGTCAAATCAAAGTAAAAGTGTAAAAGTAAAACAACACCATTGTCGAGTGTCTACTAGTAGTAAGCATTACTAAAATCATTAATATCACATGCGATCCCACTGCCACTGCCACTGCCCATAGCCCCATTGCTTAGGCAGAGATTATCAAACAAACTTGTCTACGTTCAAAATTTCGAATCAATCCATCTTAGATGTTTCCTGACCAAGCCATTAGTACTGCCTAGTGCAAAATTTATGAATTTGAATGTGGACAAGCGTTGTCTCTTTAATTTGGTCACAATAGCTACCGCCACAATTCTCGCACCTACATTGCTTCCTACTAACAGTTTTGAAGTAGGATAATTAATACATTTGTACACTTTGTTTTTGCTATTCAAAGACTAAATTGGAGACTTATTGCCCTTGTGGCTGTGGGGTTGGGTTTTCGTTTTTTTAACTCTATTTCTGTCTGTCATTTTTACAAATCACCTAATGCAATGCTTATAGCGACACCACCACCACCTCCTACGGCCAACAGAAAAATGATCAATAAGACAATACAATCTCCATTTTTAATTTAATCATTTAATGCATGTATCGAGTTAATCCTTGTTTGGAGATAAAATGGCGAAAGGATTAACATTTAGTACATATAATGGTTGATGATCGGGATTTTGACTGGAGAATGCGTGCATTCAACTTTCAAGCGTCGGTGAATTAATATGATTTGTTGGATGGTTTTTGAGATTTGTGAAAAGCCATCCCAATTCCCAATTCTCAGTTTCTCACTGCCCACCAGATTCCCAGAAGAAGAAAGTGCCAAATGTACGCAGCATGCAATACGTATTATACTCTCTATACATTCGAGATTGAGATTGATTTTTCTTGTGGAATTAATTATATGTATTATGCTCATCTTTAGACGTACACTGCCTACCAAATGAATGAACTAATCATAATAATATGTTAAAATACCAACAAACTAATCAATCCAATGTAAAGATTAATTGCAAGTTCAAATAAAAAGAAACATCTATTATCTATATACGTAGAGTTAACAAAATTCTATGGACTCTCTCCTTTTTTGTGTTTGCCAATTGCTGTTCTTTCCCTATTACAAACTTATCACTCCCGGAATAAATATTAAATACACGCAACCCTATATTGAAACCTAAAATGTTATAGAAAATTCATTTGGAAAATTATACCTAAACAAAATTAAAGAAAATGTCATCAACCACATTTCAAACTAATCATCTGCCAAACAAATGAAGAATAGGAATGAAAAAAGAAGCAGGCACGGCAGGATCGAGAGCATTTGTTTGAAAATTGAAAGAAGAAAATGTGTTGAAGAAATTAAAGAGTCAAAGGCGGAAAGATCAACTGCTTTTCTTTTTCGGCGATTACTTCTCGTGTATGGAACTGGAAGTTTATTGGTTTATTATTGTGGTGATCGATGTCAAATTTACCAGTCCAACTTTGGTCTTCATAACTGGGCTGCATAATAATATTATCAGACCGTTTACTTTTACCGTCTGATGATGATTTACATTGCAATTTGTTTTAATTTTCTTTTTGAAAGTAAAGTTTGTTCTTCGATTCTGTTCTATTTTAAAATTTAAAGTGGGCTGAATTATTCTTAATCGTAAATTTCTGAAATGATTCTCAAAATCTGTACTCTTACATAGATGATGTAATAATCACATCAGATTTTGAAATTATTATTGCAGAAATAAAAGCTTAATTTGATTTGATTGGATAGGATAGGATCCATTTACGAGTCCATTCAAGTTCGGCGGTTGACTGAACAAATCCATCGTATTAATTTTGTCAACAAAAACTACAAACAACATATTTGGATCCGATTTGAGTATGCATGGATCAGGGACGGAATCCTACTGCTGCCGTTGTAGCAACCGTTTACCCGCGATAGCCGGTCGAGAGTTCTCAGGCAATTTTGTCGGTCGTTAATATTCACCGGATACCATGGGTTTCCCCGCGAAATATTGCCTGTTTCATTAACTAACGAAATGAAAAAAAAGATAAAAAAAAAACACACACACACACACAATGACAAACACACAAAGCTAAGGAACAAGAAGCAGCTCCCAGGCCTCGTTTTACGTTCACGTAATAATTAATAGCATCTTCGTCATTTGCATTTGCATTTCTTTCGCGGGAATTCATTTTCCACCATCTTCAACTTCAACCACTCCTTTTTCTTATTCCTTTCTCATCATCTTCTCTCTCTCTGATTCGTACCCTTTATTTATTTATTCTGTTTCATTCATAGAGCTAATAAGAGATTAATAAGCGTCCTTGTCGCCATGGCACCCACCTCTGTAAAATTTAACGCTTTGGTGGTTGAGGTAGGTTATCTCTTACGATCTTCGGCGGCTTTTTCATGTTTTTAAAACTTGATGGCTTTGAACGACAAATGGTTTCAAATAATATTAGGTAGATTTTGATTGTCGGGTTGTGTTTAATTTTAGTAAATTAGACTTGTATTTGCAGATTTGACATCTCTTTCAATCCCTTCCCGGTCTTATACTACTACAGTATAAAATTTTCAAGTGTCGTGGTCCTACTGGGATTTTATTTTTAGTCTTTTATTTTCTTCCCTATTGGTAGGGTCAAGAATTTTCTTTCGGTATCCCTTTTGGTCCTGGCGTCCTGCTTAAAGACTTGGATTTTCTAATTGTTTTCTGCTAATATGAATCATCATCTGAAATAAATGAGCTTAAATTTAATAAAAGAAAAAAAAGTTTGTGTACTAGTGAAGCTTGGTGGGGAATAATATTTGTCCTGTTTTTGGTCTCAGTATTCGAAAATTAGCGTTAGAAGAGTGACGAGAAATAAAAGCAGAGTTCTTTGTTAAGCAACACCACCTGAACTTTAGACTATGATCATGCCAAGAAGTTTCATGCAATTCTTGTGGTTACTGCAAATTCAAAAAGCTTGAAACTTGAAAACAAGCGAGGTTTTTGGTGATTGAGTTATTCGTGATCAGTCAAAAGGAGCATCATGACTTTCGAGGAGGACAAGGCTAATGAAAAGATTAATGTTCTAGTTGGCATAGGATTTGATGGCCATGCTAGAGAATTGCTGGATTGGGCTCTTGTGAAAGTTGCTGAACCTGGAGATTTTGTACTTGCTCTTCACGTATGTCGAAATTCAGGTACTGTATGTGAGATGTATGCCTACTTGTATTATTTATGTTCAATGATACTAAATTTGGATATGCATAGAATGTGCTGAGTCACGCTTTAGAGATTGAAGTGGTAATTGATATAATGATATCTATCCATTCATTCAGATTCTACTTCAAAAGCTCAAGCCTTGATGGATGACTATCTTGATGAATATGAAGGTCTCTGTCACCAAAAACAGGTTCCTTTGTTTCGCTCTACTGAAAATTGTCAAGCCTTCTTATTATATCTGCTGATTAAATAATATTACAGCAAATGGTAGTAATGGTAGCTGCCCTTAGATTCTAGTATTTGCTCATTAGAACTCGCAAGGATTTCAGGTTGGACTTGCTGCTGAGGTTGTAAAAGGAAGTTCAATTAGAAAACTTCTGGTGAAGGAGGCTAAAAATCGTGCAGCAGTTGCTGTAATACTTGGGATAAATAAGAATAGTCCTCTGGGGTAAGTATAGCTGGAAGCTCAAAGGTGGAATCAATCTTAGTTTCATAAATTGAGTCCTTTCTGGAAAGTATGCAAACAGCATGTTACTATCAAGACTTTTAAATCATTCGTCCCTTTTTTCAGATATCGGGGGCGGGTTTCAATTGCTAAATATTGTTCTAAAAGACTGCCCTTAACAACTGAAGTTATGGCTATCCACAATGGGAAAGTTGTCTATCGGAGGTTCTGTAATGGCCAACAACCAGGTATGCAGTTCAGCATTTTGAACTTGTGTCCAGAGAGATATTCTGCTTTATATCTTTTTTAATACTGGATTTCTAACTGATGATGGTATGTAGATTCCCAGAGAGACCCCAGGCCAAGTGTATGTGTGAATAAAGACCCCAATTTTAAAGACTACAATTACGAGTTTTGTGGTGATTCAGAGATATCAGACTCAGAAAGGGTCAGTCTTGAAGTGTGTCACAGCATTGCTAATGGATACTTGTTGAAAGATGAAGTTTTGATGAGCCCTTTTCAGGGACGGAGTAGAAGTTCTCTGAGCTCAATATCTCTTCCCGTAGAGGATTTCACAAAGCAGAGGCCTGGTTGGCCTCTGCTACAAACAGCTAGTGAAATGACTCCCTTGTCAAAGGAAGCAAGAAAGATGTCCGTGGTTCAGTGGGCAATGAGTTTGCCCAACCGTGCCCTGCTGGAAGTTCCTCAATTCAAGTCTACCTTCTTACCTGAACTGCCAAATGATATGGAGCGTCTACTTAAAACAAAGTCAACTAGCTGCAAATTGTTCAGCCATGAGATTCTGAAAACTTCGACTTCTCAATTTTCATCAGGTCGTTCATTTCTTTCTTTTTCTTGTTATCTTTAGTGTTAAAGAACTTGTTTTATTAACAATTAGTTGGTCGCAGATAATATAATTGGCAAAGGAGGATGTAACAGCGTTTACAAGGGAATCCTTCCCGACGGGAAGCCCGTGGCAGTAAAGATTTTGATATCATCAAAAGAAGCTTGGAAGGAATTCACTCAAGAAGTCGATATTATGACCACTTTGAAGCACAAAAATGTCACTCCTCTTCTTGGAATATGCGTAGATGATAACAATTTAATTTCTGTTCATGATTTTCTTTCCAAAGGAAATTTGGAAGAGAATTTACACGGTAATATTATCTAACACTCAGGATTTTACCTCTCTTGGTGGAAGTCCGAATGTATAATGCTGATATTGATTTGAATGCCCATATTTCCAGGTAATGAGAAGGGAACTTCTGTATTACCATGGGAAGTAAGATTCAAGATAGCTATTGGGATTGCTGAAGCACTAAATTACCTTCACAATGAGTGTCCTCGACCTGTTATCCACAGAGATGTGAAGTCCTCAAACATTCTTCTAAGCCATGAATTTGTGCCTCAGGTGATCCATCATACCTTGTATTTATGGTTGCTTATTGAAACTTGGAGTAACAAAATTAATAATTTCCTTCATTGTTATTGTTATGTCCTACCATGCATTTGTAGTTATCCGATTTTGGGCTGGCAATATGGGGACCAACCAAGGCATCTTTCGTTACAGATAGTGATGTAGTGGGAACATTTGGCTATCTCGCACCTGAGTATTTTATGTATGGCAAAGTGAGTGATAAAGTAGATGTCTACTCTTTTGGTGTGGTTCTACTGGAATTGTTATCAGGGAGAAAAGCAATTGGTTTTGAGACTTCCAAGGGTGAAGAAAGTTTAGTCATCTGGGTAAGAATCTCTATGAAAAGTGACCAAATTTTGCTGTTAATTCAATAATTTGACTTGTTTTGCATTATTAACTTTTTAACACAGCACAATACAGCATTTCATTATCTAATCTTCATCTCATTTCATGCACAGGCTAAGCCAAAGTTAGACAGTGGAGATGTGAATGGCATATTGGATCAAAATCTGGGTAACGATGTTGACGAGGCTCAAATGCAAAGAATGGCTTGTGCAGCCAAACTATGCCTTACACAAGCAGCCCGACTTCGTCCTAATATTAACCAGGTATGCTTTGTATAATCAATCATCATCAAGTCCTTGGTTTACTTTTAAAACAAAGTGGGATGAAGATTTTTGAAGTTTTTCTTATCGACTGTGGCAGATATTGAAGATCCTGAACGGGGAGGAAGATTTGGCTGAAGAATTAATTAATGAAGTTGGGATGAAATCAGAAAACCAGGGGGATAACGACGATGAAGTGTATCCGAATTCAAGTGCAGAATCCCATTTAAGTATTGCTCTGCGCGATGTATATGAAGATTCCGCATCATTCAGCAGCAGTCAAGATCAAAGCAGCCCTCTTTGTGTAGAAGAATATCTGAGAAGGAGATGGAGCAGATCATCCAGCTTAGACTAGTTTGTGTCCAAGAGTCGTCCAAGATTTTAGTGTGTCCTAGTTGTGAATAAAAATAAAGAAGAAAAGAAAACAGCCAGGCAACCGCACCCCCAGGCCCCAAGAGAGAGTTGAGAGGTGTTTGATAGGTTGTGATCAGAGTGAATATTTGTTAGTACATCATTTAAAACAAGAAATTGGTAATGAAAGAAAATGCGAAAAAGAAAGCCCCCAAAATTAATGAGGGGATTTATAGTTTTAGCAGTATTTTCGAGTGGTTTTCCTGTGAGTAATCAGTAAGGGGACACTCTTCTTACCAGTACCAAATTAAGGACAATTTTTGCAACCTTTAGAAGCAGAAGTAACGGATATAAAAGGTTTACCGTATTAGTAATATCATTATGTGAAACAAGATTTGTATTTTGTGTACCACTCTCATATTTTATTGTGTATCACTTTATAAAACATTGACACGACCTTCTTTTAGTTAATTATCTTATTTTTTTAAATTAAACTAATATCTTATTAAACTATGAGTAAACCCGTCTGTGTTGACGGTGAAACAATACTAACTATAATTGTTTTCTTTTTCATTTAAAGATAAACAAAAGTCAAACCTAAATAGCAATTGCTGACTTTTAAACCACACAACAGATACTTATTATAAGCACAAAAGCTGTCCGCATGCAGAAAGTAGAAACAAGTTTTTATTTATTAGTTAAAGAGCGTAGAAACTTAAACAAAATGATGTATAACAAAGGCTTTCTCAAATTATCGACCAACCAAGAAGATTCTTGGTCTATTTGGATCAACGCAAAAGTCGAATAAACCAACAGAATATTATTATACGGATTTTATCATCTTCCATAAAAAGTTTTTTTTTTTTTTTCTTTAAGTAATTTCCAAACTCTCTTTCTGAAAATGGAAAAAGGAAAAAAAAAAACGAATCATTTCAATTCTGTCCCATGGTGTTTTGACCCGTAATGGGTAATGTACATGGGCTGCCCATTCACTGTGAGGGGGTTTAGTCTTTCGTAGTCCTAAGCAACCAAGAACCAATTAAGCCATTCCTCAATGGTCTCAAACGTATATGGTCTATTTAAATGGCGTTTATAATATACAATGCCAGCCCATTTCAAATGATATAAGCATTTGGTTATTGAGGGGCTACACTAGAGAAAGTAAGCATGAATGAGGCTTACAATGAGAAAAGGGAATTCATGGTGTCCGACGGTAACCCTTAGGGCTCGTTTGGTTGGCAGGGAATCTGGGTTGGGAAAGTAATCTTTTTCTTAATTTCCAGATTCCTGTGTTTGTTTCAAATTGGGAAAGTAATCATTTTCCTAATTATTAAATTTCTGCGTTTGTTTCATCCAGAGAAATTAAAAAGAATCCTGAACTAAGGAAAATAACTGCAAGATTCCAGGATTATGAATCCTCTTTAAAAGTTGGTATTCTGATTCCCCTCTTGAGGATTTTGACTATGTACTGCTTTGTTTATGTTTATTATTTATATTTTGAGTTTCATATGCTTTTTATGTTAAAGTTTAATTCATTTGGTCAAATAATTTTATTTTATTTTTAGTTTAATATTTTTTTATTGACTTTACTACTTAACTGAAATTAAAATTTTAGTAGTTTTAAATGTCTTTATATTGACTTTAAAAAGTAATTCAATGTAAAAAGAGTTAAATAAATGGATGGTATGTTATTTTTTTATTATTAAAATTATTAACATTATGGGGGTTTTATATATATTTTTCTAAAAACTCAAAATTGTATTTATGTTGCTTTAGACTTTTTCTATCATATTTTTACTTAATTAATTTTCAATACTTATTGTTTAATAAATTTGAGCTATTTTTATTAATATTAATTTGTAAATTTATTTTTCATTTATTTAATCAACTATTCTTTTTTTTAATAATATTAACAAAGAAAATTTTTATTTTAACACTTTTTTATAAGTTGTAGTTAATAGCTTAATTATTTAATTAAATTAAAAATGATAATTTTTACAATGATGAAAATATAAAACATAATATTAAAACATTTATTATAAGGTAAAAATATATAATTAAGTTTCATCATATGATTTAAAATAAAACTATATAAATGGTTATGTATAAGTATAACATACAAATGGAATTCAAATAATATTATTTGGTTCAATAATTTAAATCAAATAATGACATAAGAATCATACTAACTTTTTTAAAAATCTATCCAAACACAGGATAAATATTCAGATTCCTCAGAATTAAATTCCTAGGAATCAGATGACCAGGAAAAATATTCATTTTCCTCAAAATTAAAATCTCAAGAATCACATTCCCATTAAACATTACTTTCCTGCCAACCAAACGAGCCCTTAACCTTAACTTTACTTTGGGTATTGTTAAGAATGACTTATAATGACTTATAATGCATGAAAAGAAATAACTGGAAAAATAAGCATTCCTTAATCACCACACCAATATGGCAATTTCAACTGTTGTTATAGTCCCTACTCCCCATCCATGTGATAAAAGATAAAAAGGCAAAGTGCAATCCTATTTTTAGTTACAGGGGTCAATTGCAACTATGCTAGTATGCTACGCCTCCTCAATCCTCCCCCTCGCCATTTTACTTTTCTTTGTGGAATAATCATATCATCATCTTTATTATTGCTCTATATTTTATTTGTTTTTCTCTCTCTGGTATACTTTAAAAATTCAAAGCAAAAAATCTTGTCATACCATCTCGTATATAAGACGTGATACGTAAATTATAGTTTATACGCTATTTTATATGTTATATGTTAATATTTGATATCTTATAGATAATTTTTATTACTTTGCACGTTAAAGAGAAATTCATGCGAAAGTATTTCGAGAATGACCCAAAATCGAGTTAAGAAACAAAAAGTCAAGGTAGAGGATCACATCACTTTAAGTGAACCTATAAATTTTTTAATTTTTTTCTCGGTAATAATGATCAACAATAAGCTCCTACTAACCCGTAGTTTTTGTTAGAATGATACCACTAATCAAGTATATTTTTGAAAAGTTAGTATTAATTAGACGATATTACAAAATGAACCCTTGCAAATTCGTATAAATGTAGAAAAGCGCGTCTGTTTTTTGGAGTTTGCAAAGAAGCCCATGTTTTTCACAGCCTAAAATAAACTACAGACGTCTGCTTGTATGAACCAATGGTGGCCGCTGCGCTGGTCCATTTGTTTCCTCCATTAAAACATCGCCACTCATTTTAACCCTAATAATTATCAGACCCTTTTCAACTCCTGTCAGATTCTCTCTCCCAAGAAAAACCTCCGCCCCACCGTCAATATCTCTCTTTCCCCCCCCTCCAAATTGCATTGAATTTTCTGAAGAAACAAATCATCAACTTCTTTGGGTCAATTGGTATGTTTTTTCTTTTTTATCTCTCATTTTATGTTGCTTGTTTATGGAATTGTACTCCTTTAAATTATTTCACAGAATTAGGAATTTATGGTTTTTAATGATAAGACTTGATATTATTAAATTGTTCAGTAAAATTAAATTTTAGTGTTTTTTTTTCGCATTTAGAATCAATCGATCAGAGATCTACCTTTATCGTGCTTATTGGGCTATGTTGTTTTTTCCTAGGGTTTTATTCAACTGGTTGACCCTATATTGAATTGATCACTCTCACCACTGTGAGCTTGAGATTTTTTGGCTGGCTACAATGGATGACGGAGAACTTGAATTTTCTAACCAAGAAATGTTTTCGACCTCGAGTTTTGGTGACCTTCCCAGTAATTGCTCCATGGGTAGCTTTCTTGATGAAATTCTCAAGGATACACATGCTTGCTCCCACACTCACACTTGCAACCCACCTGGTCCGGATAACTCGCATACCCACACTTGTTATCATGTCCACACCAAGATTGTGCCTGCTCCAAGTGATGACAAGGCCCCTAGTGATGAATCTGCCGAGTCTACTGAAAAGAAAAGAAAGAAACGACCTTCAGGCAACCGGGAAGCTGTACGCAAGTATCGGGAGAAGAAGAAAGCTAGGGCCGCATCGTTGGAAGAAGAGGTTGTTAAATTGAAGGCTTTGAATCAGCAGCTGATCAAGAGGCTGCAGGGTCAGGCTGTTTTGGAAGCTGAGATTGCGAGGCTCAAGTGTCTTCTTGTGGACATCAGGGGAAGGATTGAAGGCGAGATTGGATCTTTTCCATATCAGAAGCCAACAAACAAGAGTGGGAATGTCTATCAGACTCTCGTTAGTTCGAATCTGCCAGGTGGTTATGTAATGAATCCATGTAACGTACAATGCGACGATGAGCTTTATTGCCTTCACCCTGGCGCAGAAGGCAAGAATGGGGAAGGTGCAATCATGGACAGTGGTGATTTCAATGATTGTGATTTTGAGAATCTGCAATGTGGGGGGAGCCATAATTCTGGATTCAAGGAACTTCCTGGTTGTGGATTGGGCAATAGTTTTCCTTCTGCTAATACTTCTAATGGAAATAAGAGAAAAGGTTAATTATTATCTACTTTACTTTTCCTTGTCATTGTTTTCATTCTGGTTAATAGTTTATGAATCCTGATTATATTAGCAACAGATTTTGTCTGCATTTTTAAGTATAACTTGCTGCATTTCTCTTGCTTGCTCATTCAAGCCTATGGATTCACCACTCATTACCATACTCTCTTTGTAGTATTGAATTGCTACTTCAATGGTTCTTCAGAACTATAGTTTAGAAGGTTTTGCAATTTTCTGAGATTTAATGCTGCACTGGCAACATCAATTTCTTGCCTTGCCATAGATTGGTATTAGAAACTCTATGAAAGCACTTCTTTTGGTTCACATGCTTTTGCAATTGTCCTCTTATCCCTTTTATTTTATCTTTATATATGTGCAGAGCTATTTATAGGTAAACCCATTTATACATCCACATTTATGAATGTGTATACATATGTTTGTGCAAGGAGTGCATTCGCGAATTCTAAAGCTGTTGCCATTTTCTTAATTTCCAAGCAGGAAATGTGATACAGAGTTCTTTTTGTCGTTTGCCTGCAACTGAAAAATGGACGTCTTTTGTTTGTCACCTAAAAGTGTTTCTCTCTACAAGCTTCTCTAAAAGATTTTCAATTTACTAGTACGTTGCAATCAGTCATACATTCATCCATTTGTGGATCTTTGTTTGCCTTTCAGTATTCAATCATTTTAAGGACATTAATGGCAGGGTTCTTCCAACAAGAAGCTTTTCATCTCTATTCTCTGTGAGAAAAGTGGATATTTTTAGATACCAAACATGTTCTGTAATTGGGATCCATAGTCTACAGATTATATATTAAGACGACTTCATGCAATGTAACATGAGTGCATGTCACTTCATTTAAATGATTGGCCCCCCAAGTTAAGGCAAGTATATTTTGCTAGGCATGGAAACTTTGGAGACCCAATCACTCCATTTAAGATGATGGCATGCTTTTTCTGCTGTATTGGTTGAACTCTGAACTCATTTCTGTTTTTGGTCTATTCTGGTAGGAGTTGCGGGCACAGGAAGAGGAGATTGATAAATAATGGGAACACCTTGAGTTAAAAAGTATTAGCAGTTTCCTTTCAGGTAGTGGAAGAGTCTCCACTGGTAGCATGGTTTCGGGCCCTTTATGAGCATGGCTTTTTTAATTTTGTGAATGTGAAGCAGTTATTTAGGCAAAACTCTCAACTGGTAGCATAATTTCCATCCATTGATGAACATGGATTTTTGTTTGTTAATTAATGTCGAGCAAAGCAGAAGAAAACAGTGACAGTGGAAGGGAGGGTAGGTATCATTAGCCCATGCGATATGTATATTCTTTCTCTTGACCCGAGCCGAGTTCTTTATATTTGATTTAATGTATCAACCTAGAAATAATTGCTTAATCTTTTATTGTCCTATAATATAATTTGGCTAATTGAAGTTGGACTATTGCTTTCGATGGAGCTGCTTTGTCATTTACTATAACAAAAACTTCTACCGATTGAATTTAATTTAAAACAATCTTTTTTTTAACTTTTACTTGATTTCTTAATCTTTCAGTTTAACCAATTTCTGGCTCACCCTTGGGACTTAACATCAGATAATCAGCGTAGAAACAATTAAAATAGACAGAAATAATTACTTTTAAACTTAGATTAAAAAACAATAACATGGAACATGAAACAAGAAATGAAGTTTCCGTTATCCAAAGGATAAGCCACAAGAAAATATCATACTTGAAAATCTGCTACGAGCCTCGTACAACATCAAACTACACAAACCCACTGGCATTAAATAAAGGTAACACACTAAGTCTACTCAGACGTTTGCATGTCATCGTCCTCTCCGTAAATACTCTCAGCCATTTGCCAAATCTGAAGGGTGTTGTCTTCCGCTACACTTGAAATGACCCATGCTTCATTCTTGTTCCATGAAAAGTCGGATATCTTTGCTTTATGACCACCATGGGAGAAGAGAAGCTCAGGAGGACCGTCTTCAGCTTCTCCTTCCACCTGCTCATCTCCAACCCTGAAATAACCCAATCCTTCATTTATCAAAAAGAGTTGGATATGGAAGTTTCATTTGTTGTCTTTCTGAACATTAATTCTATTTATAAACTGACTGCATGAGAACAAACTATATTGGGAGATAAAAGAGTAATTACTTGTTGAGATCCCACACCATCAATCTTCTGTCATCAGCTGATGATGCCAATACTGTTTCATGGTTAGGATCCCATTCCACTTGGAATACCTCCTCTCTGTACAAAGGACAAGTCATTTTCTATCTATATATTTATATCTACATGTTTAATACTCCTAAACGCTACACTACTGACGTTATAATAGATCCAAACAAAGGAAATGGGGAGAGTTAAATATTTTTTTCTCTTTATTGTACAATAAATATCATTCAGAGAACGTACGTGTGACCACCCAAAACATGCAATGGAGAGGTCAGCTTTCGCATGTCAAACAAACCAACAGTTGAATCAGACGATGCTGTTGCCACAACCCACTCATTAAACGGATTGAAGGACAAATAATTCACCTGAAACCAGAGAAACACAAATGTTTGGTAGAAAATTTTAGACATTGAAAATAACGAAAATGAAGAATGCAGATCAAAGTCCTCTCAAGACTGGTAATCAAATTACAAACAGAACCTCTAAATGCTGATTTTGTGATAGGACATTTAGAAGCCGCAATTAAGGTAAAATTTCTTAGATTTGTGTTTAATGAAACTTTCTTTCACAATTCAGGATGGAGATATTGTATTATAATGGCAAATGTATGTTCTTGTTGACATAACGATTCAAGTCAACTTTCGAGGTTTGTCCAAGTCAATTCGAATATCCTTCCTCTTTCTGCTCCATGCATGCACACTTTTTAACAAATAACGAAACATTTCGAGAGTGGACAGACACATAGCAAATCAAGATATCATGGAAAAGAAGTTCAAGTTTCTACCAGAGATCCCAACATAATAACATATGATAAAAGGCACTGAATGATTGCTTTACCTCTTTCCTGTGCACTTGAGCAGAGTGTTGGGGTTTGTTTGTTCTCAAATCCCAAATCATCAATTGACAATCATCTCCTACTGACCCAAATAAGTTTGCATTCTTCAAGTGCCATGATACATCCTCAACAACACTTGCATGATCCTAGAAAGACAGTCACTTTCATAAAAACCAGTAAATTTGCATTATTAAGCCAATGCATCCAAAAGAAAAGAAATAATACAAACCAAAAAGTACCTGATAAACGTAATTTGCCTCGAGCACCTTGTCACTAGGCATTGTAGAAATATCCCACAAACAAATCCTGCAATCATTTGAACCACTCAAGAGTTGCCCCTCTTTGAACGGGCTCCATGACAACCCA
Source organism: Ophiorrhiza pumila (assembly GCA_016586305.1). NCBI lineage: Eukaryota > Viridiplantae > Streptophyta > Magnoliopsida > Gentianales > Rubiaceae > Ophiorrhiza > Ophiorrhiza pumila. Next base: position 41,599,274 of record BLIW01000002.1, read on the forward strand.
TACCCTTCTTTGTCATGTCCCCTCAACCTCAGATCAGGATTGCAGGAGTCCCCTTCCTCATTTATAAGTTGATTTGCACAGTTAAATACATATACTTCGCAACCGCTGGTCTTAGCAGCAATAACAGATGGGTTCTGTGGCATACACCTCGCCCTGTTTACTTCCCCATCAACATTTACCTTCTGAATTATCTCCACCTGATAAGCATTTACTCACGTTTTACAATCAAAACAAAGAAAATCGTGCGCAGTCGCTATGCACACAAACATTCTTTTTTTTTTTATATTAAAAAACATAAAGATAAGAAAAATATTACAGGGGTTAGAAAAAATATATGAAAACTAATACAAGTATTGGAGTTCACGATCACTAGGGAAATTCATCAAACAGGTGTTGTACAAAACGGAAATAGATGACCTTTGGGATGATATTGTCGGGGTTGAGTTCCAGAGCAGAAGCTGGATCTCTAGGGAGGTGGACGTCGGCCAGCATGAGAAAATTGGGGAAGTCGTCGGAGGTGTGGGTCCCGAGAAGGAGTTTGTGGACAGCAAGAGGGCCAGTGTCGAGAGATGGTTGAAAGGGAAGCCATTGGACGGTGAGAGATGGCCACTCCAAGGCATGAGAGATGACAAGATCATATAAGAAAGGAGTGTTCTTCTTCCACACAGAGAACTCTTCCTCCACCATCTCTTCCCCCACTCCCCTCTCTTCTTCGTCTCCCATGGCTGAGCCGGAACTTTCTCCTGTCTCTCTCTCTCACACACACACACACACCCACCACGCACAAACAGCAGATTCCGCTTCCCGCCAAATGCGAAAATGGGAGGGATTTTTTATAAGACGGCGGTAAAGTTGATTTCTCTGAGGGCTGATGGGTTGGTTTGGGGTGGTCCTAACAAAATGGGGTTCAGAGTCGTAGCCCAAAACATTTAGTCTTGGCCCAAAAAAGACTAGCAGAAATCCGTTAAAAAACTTTGTGGGATGAAATGTTAACACAGCCACATGAAACTTTGTAGGATCTGAGGTTGGATTTATGATCCATTTTTGTACCGTATTGAATTTGAAGTAAACTCATAGTTTTAACTTTTAAGCTGAGTATTAACAGGAAGTCTGCTACGAATTTAATTAACTATAGACAGACTGTAAATGGATGGATATTTGTTTTCCAATATTTTGGACTCTAATGTTAATCACTCATTACAAATTGGTCATTCAAACATCTTTTCTTATACGAAGAACCACCGCGTATGAATTTCACTTTTACGAACGAGACGGTTTCACAAAAATTTTTTTGGGTCATATCATATATTGGTCATAGTAGCAGTTATATAACTGTGTCTTGTGGTGAGCAAACTGCAAAGATTTCTTTTCCCAATTCCAAAGTGCTCATTCTATTATAGACAGACAGGTTTGAAATTAATAATGAGAAGAGTTGATCGGCAAGTCGCGTTGTCGTAGCAATCACATGTTCTATATTTGATTAGTGTGGATTAAAGAATTCTGGTAATTTTCCACTTCTTCACTTATTTCTTTTATTTCCGCATCCCCCCTTTGTGTATAAGTATGTAATCTCTGATCACTTTTGTCAAAAGTTGTTTGCAAAACAGAAACGGAAACAGCCTACTTAACTCAATTGTTAGTCTGCATCGGTGTGTGCCCCCGGTTTGGACTTTGGAGTCCCACGGATTTCCTCAACCCTCAAATGCTGCAAACTAATTACTCCTCGTTTTCCTTTGACTACTAGTAGTTGAACATGGGAATCTAAATATATTGGAGATTTTTATTTTATTTTTCTGTCGTCTTCTCCTCTTTTTTGACTGTTATTTTCTCATGCAATCACATCTTCCGCAGCCTATAAAAACAAGTACAATCAATCACCCATGAAACATTCAAGCAGCTAGCTATATACTGCGTCATACAGAGACTTGTGAGATAAAGAATTGAGCCTTTAAGGGCCTTGTTTAATTGTAGAGTCAAGAGTGGAATTAATATGGCTATCGATCATTATGTCCTTGGAGGCTTCATTGCTTCTGTTTTAGGACTTTTTCTTTCATTTTGCAGTTCACGAAATAAAAGCAAGAAACAAAATGCGACTTCTGCCGGATTAGATGAATGTGTCCAGTTCCCAGCTCAAAGTGTTGGTATCTGCAATGGTCAAAGAGCAGATATTATTCTCGTGGGAGCCGGTGTTGCCGGTTCTGCATTGGCTTACTCCCTTGCCAAGGTACGCATCCATGCAATATGCATGCATTCCACGAAACTAGCTTCTTTGTTTATTTAAGAATCCCAGTTGGGGGAGCTTTCAGATTAATTACTCGTATGAATTTCCAATTTTCCATCCTTCGTTTACATTTATCGTGCCAACTTGTGTAATAAATGGTGTATTCATGAAATAGGATGGGCGTCGAGTGCATGTGATTGAAAGGGACTTAACCGAACCGGACAGAATTGTTGGGGAGCTGTTGCAACCGGGAGGTTACCTTAAGCTCATCGAATTGGGCCTCCAAGGTTAGCTTAATTTTATTAACTCATGAGTGATGAATACATAATAAATAAGCAAAGATTGCATGCATGCATGAAGCAAAAAGAAAGCATATTGTGCTACTGAAGTTGAAACTATGTTATAATTAGATTGTGTGAATGAGATCGATGCCCAGAAAGTTTTTGGATATGCTCTTCATAGTGATGGAAAAACAACGAGATTAGCCTATCCTTTGGAAGATTTCCACTCGGACGTGGCTGGCAGAGGCTTTCACCATGGCCGCTTCATACAAAGGCTTCGCCAGAAAGCTGCCGGTTTGCCAAAGTAATTTACTCTCTCTTCCTTTTTGCAATGGCCATCAACAGAACGTCGCGTCTTCCTTAATCCTCAACTATTTATTAGGAGTTTTGGAATTACCAAATTGCCAATTACTCTCTTATATATATGTAGTCGTCCTGTAGTCGTCCTGTAGTCATGCATAATTTATAGCTGCAAATGATCAGGATTATCTACTTGCTAGCTAGCTAAGATTGGTATATTCAAATTATTACAACAGTGTGAGATTGGAACAAGGTACAGTTACATCTTTGATTGAAGAAAAGGGGGCCGTAAAAGGAGTTCAATACAAGACAAAGAGTGGTCAAGAAATGAGGGCATATGCTCCTCTTACAATAGTATGTGATGGATGCTTCTCCAATTTGCGCCGCTCTCTCTGCAAACCCCAGGTAATTAGCCTCATCATCAAAACTACAACTAGTGGACTGCTATTGTAGTCAGCGTAGGATCTGAAGTAAGTTGCACTTTAATTTTCCAGGTTGATATTCCATCTTGTTTCGTGGGATTGCTCCTGGAGAACTGTCATCTTCCAAATCCAAATTATGGACAAGTTATTTTAGCCCAACCTTCGCCCATTCTATTTTATCCTGTTAGTAGCACGGAAATTCGTTGCTTGGTTGATATTCCTGGCCAGAAGTTGCCCTCCATTTCTAATGGGGACATGGCCAACTATCTAAAAACAGTGGTTGCTCCTCAGGTATCACCATTTTATCCCAAGTTTTCTACTTTTCTCTTAATTATTCATTCATTCTATAATCAATGTCTTTAATGCATCAGATTCGATCCGAGCTTTATGACGCTTTCGTATTAGCTGTTGACAAAGGAGACATAAAGACAATGCCAAATAGAAGTATGCCGGCCTTTCCTCGTCCCACTCCGGGTGCAATTCTGTTGGGAGATGCCTTCAACATGCGGCATCCTCTGACTGGAGGAGGGATGACTGTTGCTCTGTCCGATGTTGTTCTGCTCCGTAATCTACTTAGACCCCTTCATGATCTCAGTGATGCATCAGCTCTGTCCAAGTATCTTGAATCCTTTTACACCCTGCGTAAGGTGTGCCATCTCTTTTACATTTACGTATGCTAATTAATAGGCTTCACTAAAAGGGTAGCATGCAAATGGAACCAACCAACCATATCGACCATTGATAGACATGAATATGATAAATAAGGATTCTTAAGCCAGTACTACTGGTACATCTGCTAGATTCATAGTGTGCATATTAAGATTGCAATTTATGAAACGTATTATGATTTTGTTTTGTCCTTTGCAGCCGGTTGCTTCCACCATCAACACATTGGCAGGAGCTTTGTACAAAGTATTCTGTCCATCCCCAGACGAAGCGAGAATGGAAATGAAGCGAGCATGTTTTGATTATTTGAGTCTAGGGGGAAGGTTTTCAGAAGGACCAATTGCTCTATTGTCTGGCCTGAATCCTCGTCCGTTAAGTTTGGTTCTTCATTTCTTTGCCGTGGCTGCTTTTGGTGTTGGCCGCCTGATTGTTCCATTGCCAACACCAAAGCGATTATGGCTTGGGGCTAGATTGCTGTCGGTGAGTAGTAACATCATATTTCCTGCTCGTCAACTAGTTGAGCTAAATAATCAAGCTTTCTTTACTAGCAAAATGCATCTTACTGAATATCTGGATTCTTGCTTAATTCAGGGTGCATCAACAATAATCATTCCCATTGTTAAAGCTGAAGGACTTAGACAGATGTTTTTCCCGGTAACTGTTCCAGCTTACCACAGGGTTCCTCCAGCCGTTAACTGAGTGGAATGGACGGACTGCAATCTCAATCCATGCAGATGAAGCTTCAAAACAAAATTTATTTATTTATTTTCAAATCTCTTTTTTTTTGGGAATCATTCATGAACTTCTGATTCATTTGGGAGTTTAGAAAAAAATGGTGTACTCTCCATGAAGCTTATTTAATTGTATAAATATGAATATTTCTTTGACTAGAACATGTGTGGATTATACGCCCTAATCAAACCTATTTTAAAACGATTAATAATGCAGAAATAGAAACATACAGATTTATGCTGGTTCACTCTCAATGCGATAAGTACGTCCACTTAGTTGTTATCAGATTTCACTACGATAAAAACCGAGTTACAATACCATCTAATCTAACATTCGAATTTTCTCTGCGTAAGGTTTTCAAACGTCGTAGGTACCACAACTCAACAGAAAAACCGAGATTCAACAACTCTCCCAACTAAAGAAATCATTAAAGATAATTTAACAGTACAATAAATTGGTTTTTAATTTGGATCATATTTGGGCAGTGCCTCTCCAATTGCGATTTGAGTTGACGACTAAAAATATATGGACTTTTCTAGAGTGATTGAACTTTTGGCTGGGTATAGCTAGATGTTAAATGAAGAAACTGTTATAGTTTTAGGTCAACCAATTCAATATGAAATTGCTTGAAGCATTACACCCTAGGTATCTAGTTTGGAATACCTAGCATGGTGACTCCAACAAGCATATTTATAGGAATACACTAGGGTTAAAACCAGTTAATGGGCTTTTGCCCATTCAGCCCCATTACAAAGGTTCGTTATCTATTGGGCTTATATTAGACCATATTATTGGATTATATTAAATATCCAACATAAACCAACAATCTTAATCATATATCATAACAAGTTAAAGTAGGTGGCTGATATGCTCTGCCATCCTCACATTTGAACAGAACGTGTATCGTTAATTGGCCACTTTAGACTAGTGGTTACCAAGTGCCATCCCACTCAACAAACTTTTGTCCTCAAAGAAATTATAGCTACCACTCTTTCTCGAGTCATCCCCACAGACTAGACTTTCTCAATCCTAACCCATTTTCAAAACCAAAACATGAATCGATTAATTGCAACTTTGAATACTTACTTGCATGGTTGTTATGTCATTATTGAGAGTAGAGAGAAAAGGAACCTTAAGAACAATCTACGAAACAAAAGTTGCAAACAGATGGAAAAACTTCAAAAATTCCTCACTCCTCCACACACACACACACACTCACACACTAATACTATATAAATAGTCGTACCATACTATCACTCGCCCACTCATTCTAGAAAATTAAGTAGGTAGTATCTATACATATATATATATATATAGATGATTAACATACTAGTACTACTTAATTAACAATAAAATTAACAAAAATTAAAAGTTCACCGGAACTGGAATCAATCAGAATCACATTATAGCGCATGCAGCTGGGTTTTCGTCACTAAAGGCAGTGGTGTAGCGAACTTCAGTAGAGCTCGCACGTGCCAGCTGCGAAAAGTGGGGGTCCTCAACATTCCGGACGTATCCAGCTGGTGCCTTCCTATCGTATACACCGGGAGCATAGGGATGGTCAACGACGTCGTAAGGAACATAGGGCCATAACTCAGCCTTCTTGCCCGTACGATGAGCGACGCGTGCCACCACTTTGTTGGGATCCACATAACCAATGACGGTGAGCTTGTTCTGTTTAGGCTCTATTTGGACTGAGCTCACCCCTTTCATTCCCTCAACGGCTCTCCTCACTTTCCTCTCGCATCCCTCGCAATCAATCTTCACCTTTATCTCCACCGTCTGATCAAATTTTTTTGCAAATTAAAATTTTTAATTATTTTACATCAATGCGGTCAAGTTTGTATTAGAGCTATCAAAATCTCCAAGTGATTGATGACAATTTGACATTGTTGTTTTTAGTGTTTGATGAATGAATGAATGAAAGCAAGCCGACAAAGGCCCAAGAGAAAAGTCGGGATATGCTAATGTATTCTGGGCCACCAAAAATCAGATAGGCCACTATGTGTGTAGCATTTTCCTTTCCTATCCTTAAAAAATAGATATTTGTAAATGAGAGATTCCATATCAAAGATTAATTTTTATATTTTAACCTCAGTTAAATTAAATCATTTTGAATAACGGATAAAATATATTAAACAGATGATCCGATCTTTCGTAAATAAAAAAAAAGAGTTTGGATCCTCTGTATGCAGTTTGAAATTGGATTTAAAAATCTAAAATTATTATTATTGCTAAGACTTAAAACTTACCAGAGCGATTTTTATCCGGACATCAATTCTAGAATTCAACGTACCAGATAAAACAAGTTAAACCGGCGGTATAAACTGACCGGAACATAGGCAAATTGTACGAAATTAAATAATTTAGGTAGGAAGTAGAGTAAATTAGATGGGGAGGCTATGGATTTTTAAAAGGAATTGGAGCAGTGTCAGCAGAAAAGACAATGGAGTAACTTATTAGTAGAAGATGGAAGGAGGAAGATGTTTGATGTTGGGGCTAGACATTTTCAAACTTGGATTTCTAATTAACCTCCTCCGGGCTCCAAGATCATCACACTAAAGCTGCTAACATAACAACATTAATTTATGTTTTTATTACCAGATCTGACCCAACCCAGATCCTCTTATATCCTAGTACTATATTATCTGTATTTATCATCAATTAGGTATGCACAACACAGCTTTTGCTTTATTTCTTTATTAATTGGATTAGCAAAACATTATTATGTAAACAAACAAACAAACAAACAAAGCTTGGTAAGAACAAAACTTGCGTGCTTACCTGCAACTGCTTCCGTTTCTTGAGCTTGGAACTGCCACCGCTTGAGCAATCAAAGATATTGGATAGATGATCCACAACACCCATATTATTATTATTATTATTATTATACTATATATTCACTCACAATGCTCACTCTCTGTAGTGCTACCGCTACCACTACTACCGCCACAGTTTTTAGTATGAGAAAAACGAAAATTTTTCTGCTAATTGCGGTGGTTAGTACTATTTCTCACAACAACTTCAGAAACGCTTGCTAATTGCGATCCTTTATGTTCCACTCCTGCAACCAAGCTTATCTATATATATACATAGATATAGGCATTAAATATACAGCTCTTGATTTTGAGGTCGTTCGCTGTCTAAACATGTGACACGTGGCGTCATCGCGTTGGGTGATTAAACATCTTACATGTATATCTCTCCTGCACTCACCGACCTTTGCGTTTTGCATTCAATTAGTTTAGCTCAAACTTGAGAGTTGACTCTACTGCACACTTGGATGAGGAGTGAAGACGTCAGTCAAATATAGGAAGGAGCTAGCACATGACCTTGTCACCATGATATAGAGGGAGTGATGGACTGATGTTAGATTCTGCAAGATCGGAGAGGATTATAAAATCTCAATTTAATTTCATTTTGTTCTTGAAGATGATATGCATTCATGCATCATGCATGGTTAAAAAATGGTACATTTCCTTGCAACTTAGGCTATGATGACTTGTTACACCCCTTAGTTCAAAAGGTTACAAAAAAAAAAAAAAATTTATGTGATTTGTTGAGGTAGTAATCAGTTGATTTAAACATTCTGCTCTTCGAATATTCGGTCCCATTCTCTATTTGAATTTTTGTTTTAATTTATAAATAAAATTAACGTATATTTTACTTAAGGAATACAAAAAGGGATTGAATTAGCCTGCAATTCAGACATATTTAGTGTAGTAAGTACATAATATAGGCAATTTCAATTATAGCGTATCAAATGCGATCTTTCATACCATCATAATACGTTATGTAATCTCTCAAGGTTTGCTGACCATATATATTGCATTATGTAACATGGTTTGAGCCTTTGAGGAGCCCCGAGCCCTTCAATATCAAAAAAAGAAAAAACAATAGTAATTAATAACACAGAAACAAGGAATTTCAGGGAGTAGCAGACAGCAAGTATAGTAAACAACAGTATATGGGTAACCTTGCGGCCCGACTAGTTAAGAAGAGGGCCCAAGCCCAATGTCATATTCAAATTTGTATTAATTACATTTGAGATCTTTGAAATTTGAAGATTTGTGATTATACACTCTGTCAAAATAATCCCATCCCTTTTTGGGTTCATCATAAAACGAGTTACTCTTTGGTTATTTTCTCTCTCTTCTTCATAATTCTTAAATAAAACGAAATCAAAATACTATATACTTGGGATTTGTAGTGAGGAAGAGGGACTAATATCGAGTTTAATTTATTTATGATGAGTACAGATTTGGGAAAAAGAAATATTGATGGGGCGCAAATGGAATGTGTAATTGAGATTTTATTAATTGATTGTGGAATCAGATGATTTCAAAGTAGTATGTAGATGTATGCATGCATATATATATATATATATATATATATATATATTATAATAATTGTGTTTTGAATTTGACAAGGCGATCCTTGAGGATCCTATGTATGAAACTATATATGTAGTATCTAACATAGATGCATGCATGTTCTTGACTCTACGTAATAGAATCCCAGCTATCTTCTCCAACACCCTCTTAAATGTATATATATATATATTACAGGTACTTTACAGTTATCAATTAATTACGAATTAAAAATAGTCGGCTGATGGAATCGCATGTTGCTCTCATCATCTAATCTAATGCATGAAAAAACACCCAAACTATAACTTGACAGTAATTAATTGTAAGAGGACAACCAAAAAAAGTCAAATTTGGCACAAGATTTCCAGCATGCATTAGCATTTATTAGCTACTTTGTTCATGTTCCCACCACAACCTCCAAAAGCTAAGTTGGACGTGTATTATGTTTTTGTTTGTGAGATAGATGATAGATGATTGAAGAAGGCTCTAAGAATTTTATTTTTTATTTTTTTTTCATTTGAGAAACTTTAAGCGTGTCTTTAATTAGCAGGTCAATATATATTTGCTTTTAATTACTTTATGTATATGTGCTTACCAAGTTGTAAACTAATTGAGCAGAGGGTTTTTTTCCGTGGACCCACACGTAGACAGTCCGCGTCCACTTTACAGAAAGTTTAAAACACATTGCCAATTACTCTATTAAATAATAGCAGGTTGGATACTTGGATATATATTTGAGCTTATTTTGACCTTCCCATCTACCAAAACAAAAGTGATCTTAATTGAGTTTTATTACGAATCAAAATCAATATTATGACTTTAATTGAGTTTTATTACGAATCAAAATCAATATTATGACTTATAATTAATATATACAAATTAAGTGTTTCTAAACAGAAAAATACATAAATTAAGAAAATGAAAAATTTGACTAATTTACTTTAATAGTGATGACTGTATAAATTTTTACAACTTTGTTTAGTAATTAATACTATTAGATATCTACAAATAAAATAAGGATAGAGTTTGTATTTTATTTCATGTTTGGTATTGAAATTGAATTATAGTGATATTTATTTGAAAATAAAAAATGGTAATGGTTAAAACAGTTAAAATGGAACGGAGGGAGTGTGCATGAAGATAAGGATTTTATAAGAATCAAATTTTACGAAAAAACAAAAGCGAGTGGTCGTACTACTTACTATTACAATACTATACACCGTGCCTTGTAAATTGGGGTTATCACATTCACATGCATGGATTTGCAGCAAAAATGGTTAAAGAAAAGCCGCCCAAGCCCAAGCATGGAAGGACTCGCAACTCACAAGGGTCTTAGTTTTGGCTGGTGGGCAGCACATGGGGTTTTTATTTACGTTTCCTAAGCTGCTACTCCGGTGCCAATTAAGTGCCAACGGGAACAGTACTAGTGCTGCTTAATTTTACCAAAAAGTGTAGTAGGAAGTAAAAAGAGTTGAATGCTGTTTAATGCAATTGCGCAGGAAACATCCGTTTTAATTTACCAGAGCATAAGCATATCACTCCATCGGAACCTCAAAACACATCTCGCCAAGATTTCTCTATGCTTTAATTTTTTTGGACCATGCAAGCGCTGACACTGTACACACTTCTGACCAACTCTATTGTATCTGGCAGTATAACCATTATTATAATTATCCGCTTCCAACGTTTCTCTTCTCATGTCATAGTCCAACTCCAACATCACAGTCCCGGAAAAACGTGTACAATTTACCCACACGCCAATAATACTCCTAAGTCCTAACTACACTTCATCACAAGGCTCTCCAATAGTCCAATACAATAAATAATGCTCCTAAGTCCTAAGCTGCTGCTGCTGCTGCATATTTATATATATGACTTTCTAGGGGAAATTAAAAAATAAATAAAAATGGCAGAGAGACATGTAAATTAAACTAGCGATAATTAACTATGTCCATTTCATCCCTAGCTAGGGCATGCATGAAATACACCCGTCAAGACTCAAGAATTGCATGCTATCTCAGTTAGGAACTTTAGTGTATCAATGGATTAGAATGCTAATTAATTTGCATTTTGCAACATCACTAATATGAAATTATGATCACTGCAGCAATTAATAGTCATTTTTTAAGGGTTAGATTGCTAAGTGTAGCGAACAGAGATTCGATCATGTTCATCAAAATAAGAAAAAAATAAACATATTTTAATTTGAGTCAAATATAAAATTTTTCTTTTAGTCAACTCCATCTCCCATAATGTATGTTTTCGTTCATTTGCGTTTGAAAGTTGTTCTGTCCAAATCCAAAACCAGGATGGTTGGTGAGTCATGGCTTCATGCCTCGTCCATCCAGGATCCATCGGTGCTGTCCTAGTGTCCTGGCCTGCGGTCCACGGGGAGCATGTGATGTGTCAAAACAAGGGGTCCATATATTCAGGAATCAGGAGTAAATGTAATATTACGAATCACAAAAGAAGACAAAGACCTTAACATGAGGACACCGATATCGATATGCCTCCACAAAGACTCACAATAAGTTATTTACTTCTCCTTCTCACGAATTAAATTTTTGTCTGACTTTTGCCTTGATCATTTTATCTTGTTTGGGGTTAAATTTTTGTGTAATAATAATAAAATAATTTTATTTATAATTATATTATTTAAAATATTAAACACAATAAAATAAAATATCTGATATTGTTTGATTGCAAAGTTGGATTGGGATTATTTATTATAGCTGACCGGGAAAGTGGTTAATTGAACAAGGAATATTTTATATTTGAATATCTTGTATACGTATTTGTACTGATAATTAACCAGTTTCATTATATGTAATTACATTGAGTTGTAACCATTTTCAGTTTTATGACTTAATCTTAGGCAGTCCCAAAACAATTAAATCGATCAATATCTATGTATCTATCTATCAAAATGTATAATGTTTTTGAGGAAACAAAAAGATGTAGGAAACCAAGTTGCGTTATTGTTCATGTATAAGTCTTAGAAATGAGAATTGCGGCTTAGAAAATATCAATATACCTAATTTTCAAATGATAATATTTGAAGCATGCATGCATGCCCCATGGTGATTGAGATTGAAAAAGAAAGTAAATCATTAATTAAACCTACGAGATCCAGCGTTTGGGTTGGATAAGCACGAAATGAATTATACCAACAAATTGGATTCTTGGAACATCATCCATGTAACACGTAACGTTTCTTATCCCACTTCATCAATTTCTCGTATCAAACAAACACAATTAATACGTTTCCCGTGCTTTTTGTCATTTAATACTCCATCGTTAAGCTTTTTAAAATTTTATTTCTAGTCACTATTCAGTATTCACGTTTATACTTATCGTTCTTTTTTTCTTTTTAAAATTATGTGTGATTGATAATAACCCAGTTAAAAATAAATAAAGGAACATCATCAAACCATTTACTTTTCGTCCTTCTAGATCAGCATATATATGAGTTGGGATCCTATGTCAAATATTTTTCTTATTTTATTTTATTTTATATTAAAATTATGTCGTGAAGTTTATTCATCTATTTATTAGAGTATAATAATTATAAAATAATTTTAGTAATATTTATGTTTTTAGTTTATAATTTTAATAAAATTAGATAATTTTAAATATTAAATACAATAAAATAAAATAATATTAGACAGAGAACTTAGTTAATATATATATATAAAAATAGAGTATTAGTACTTGACCAGCAAGAAGTATATGGTTGCAAAATGTGATTTGGTGATGGTTTTTAAAAAAACTACTGCTGCACAAATTATGACTCCACCGATATTCTCCAATAAAACGTTTCCGAAAGGAAAAAAATAAAATAAAATCACGATCCGTTGTGAAACAATGGAGACACGCAGGCTTGTAATTACCCTGGCTGTATTTTACTAAGTACGACATTATTATTAATTAATTATTAATTGTTAAAAATTAATGTTGATGCACTTAAATTAATAGCATAGCCAATTATGGTACGGATATATACAGTCCCTTACCAGTTACCACCAACTACTCGAGATTTGTAGTGTATCCAAAATTCCAAAAACAAGGTATGCTAATCCGTGTGAAAATAGAAACATTAATTGTTATGCACACACATCAAACCGTGATGATAAGCACCAAATCTTAATTAATTAAATTACATAACATAAGAGTTCATAAAACGTGAGCTCTTTAATTGGTTAGAAATTAGAATCGCTTTATAATTAATTCGTGCATCAACTTATAAGGAAGCCTGTAAATATTACTTCAATTACAAGTATGAAAATAATATTTCAATTCGCTTGTAGAATAAATGTTCAAGGCTTTTGATCGTTATCCTTTACGGTAATAGTTTTGAATTAATATATTTACTCCATTGTCATTATCATCTTAGTAACAGTTTTATTATTGATTTTGAATTTAGATTTTCTTTTTGTTAAATTTCAAAGGATGGAACATTCCGATTAACTTTTATTTTATTTTTTTTTAAATGGGAGGCTAATTAATTAATTAATTGGTTGAAGAAGATTTCTGAATCTAATTGACATTTGTACGTGTGAGAGACACTAAGTAAGATATTGAGGAATAATAAGTAGCATAAAGAAACATGTTTGAATTGGAAACAAATTAAGTTAATTATGTGGAAAAAGATTCGATTGAATAACAACTTTAATTACGATAAAATACGTTTTGAAACAAATATCGGTGATGTCAATCCTTGTCCTCGCTTTTATTATCAGTTCCTAAAATCTCTTGCTAATCAGTATCTCCTACGAATATTAAGTGTTAATATCCGGAATAAGATAGTAATAATTCCTTTTAAACATTGCCTTAATGAAGTCGTATAAGGAAGATTTACTTGTGTCTCAAGCAAGGGACGATAAAGATTTATTCACATAATTAATTGCCTAAGAGAAATAAGGCTCCTGAAAGGTCAATTCAATAATTTCTACATTTTATATTTTGGCAATAATAAGATTATGGTACCTAATTAGCAATATCAAAATGCCATTAATTCACGTGATAGGGCTGTTTTCTTGGCAGAAAAAGGAAAATTAAAGAAGAAGAATGTGGAAAATAGTAAATCCCTTTAATTTTTCCTAAGATTTGTATTTTTTTTTTCTTTCTTTTTGAATAGGAAATTACAAAGAAAGTGGAATCCTATTCTTCAGCAATCGCTAATGACCAAAACAGACAAATCTGTGATTCCCGTCCCGCTCCAAAACTGACCGTCTCTTTCTTTCCTGGTTGTGTGTAATGTATCACTTATAGGTGCGATTTAAAATATGACAAGAACCACAAAAGAAAATGACTCATTCACACACCAATGACCAATCCAATCCAAACCAATTCAATCCCAATCCCAATCCAAAATCAAACCAAACTCTCGCATTGATATTGATATTGATTATTGAGGTATATATTGAATTGAATTGAAAAATCTCATTGAACAACGCCTATGAAATCTCTGACCCGATAGAATAGTCAAAAAAACTGCATGCATACGTCCTTTGCTCTGCTTTACCCGGCTTTTTTGTACTATTTTCCCTCTTCCCATAAATCCCATTCCCATATGCCCACGCCCATACCATACTTGTCTCTCTTTAATGCATTACCATTGCCATTACCATTGCATACGAACAGAGAAAGATAGGGAAAAAGCGAGTGATGTCCTCTGACCCCACATCTTTCTTCCTTTCTTCAGTTACTTCAATTCATTAATAACTATTTATCTTATAATTCTTGTTGCCATATCAATGTGAATCAAACAAATCATCCTCCAATATAAGTACCGCCACAACCAGCCACCCACTTTTACCTTTCACCGTCTTTGTTTGTTTGTTTTTTTTTTTCTTTTTTCAGCCTTTGTCATCACCGAGGCATAGGCATAGTTTGCCAGCGCACGAACAAGTACAAATACACTATTAGTGCCACCCTTTTTCGTTCAAGAACTATTCAAGCGTTTTGTTTTGTTGTTTCTAATGATGTGTTGGTGGTGCTGAAGAAAAGGGCTTCTTGTTTTCTCTTTTCTCTTTTGTCGGCCTTCTTGAATTGAATTGAGACATGGCTATTCAAGCTCAGATGTATTCTGATAGTTGTAATCTCGGGTTTCCTATGGGAGGTAGCTGTGTGCAGGATTTGTTGACAGATAATGGGACTGGCGGATTCAACAACTTCTCTTTCAATTTGCAACAACAAAAGCAACAGCCTGCCCACATGCAATATTTGCAGTTACAAAACACAATAGCCAGGAATCAAGATTTTCGTTTCGACAGCAGGTTCCTACATCAAGCTGAAAATCGATCAATGTTTTCTCCGAGTTCTAGTTTGGCCTCTCAGATGGAGAAGCACAAGTTAGAGATTGATCTGTTAATTGGTTTACAGGTAACCAAATTATCCTCTATTTTTTGGCAAAAAAAAGTGTTTTTTTAAAAAAAAAAATCTCCATGGTGATTGATAAGATTGACTGATTGGTTTTTATATGACAGTATGAAAGGTTGAGATTGGCTCTGCAAGAGCAGAGAAAACAGCAACTTGGATTAATGATAAAGAATTGCGAATCAAGGGCACAGATTTTACTCCAACAAAAGGACGAGGAAATTGCAAACGGGTTGAATAGGATGATGGAACTTGAACAACTGCTCAAAGGAATAGAGACAGAGAATCAAACGTGGGAAAGGGTAGCCAAAGAACATGAAGCCATTATCGCGTCCATGAACAAGACGATGGAGCAACTTCAAGAGGGTGCTTGCCTATCCCGCAATGGTGGTGGGGTTGAAGATGCTGAATCTTGCTGTGATATTGAGTTGGACTCTGCTAAAACAGAGGGAAAAAACACGGGAATTGTACAGGAAAATCAAGGAAATGGCAATATGACGTGCAAAATTTGCAATTCTCGGAGTTCGTGCGTGATTTTGCTACCCTGCAGACACCTGTGTTCGTGCAATGCTTGTGAAGCTTTTATTGATTTGTGTCCCGTGTGTAATATGCTTAAGAAGGCTAGCATAGAAGCTTTATTTTGATTTTCTAGTCCTAAGTCGTAACCAAACAATTAGTTTATTTTATTTTTTTGGTTGCCAAATAGAAAGAAAAATACTAGCAGTACTCAGTTGGATTTCGGCAAATGAATAGAAAATTTGTCCATTTGAATTGTTTAAAGTTAACAGTAGACAGTGCGGAAGGATTTTAGATTTGGTTGCTACTTTTTTTGACAAGCACTATTGCACTAATCAATGAAGTGAGAGTGACAGAGAAGGAGCATCTTTTTCCTTTCTTGGAGTGGTTGCTTTTCCCTTTTCTGGGCTTTATTTCTCAACCACTACTATGTCAGCCATACATTCATTCAGCCTGATTGTTCATATCAGTTTCACGCTGCTGCTTGCTTTTTGTAACTTTGGGACCGGTGAAATTGAACTGTTTTACGCTGCTTGCTTTTTTGTAACTTTGGGACAAGTGAAATTGATCTGTGACAGACGAATTGAAAGTTAAAAAGCAATGTCTGTCAGTACTATGACCAGTTTGGATTCGATCTCCTTGAAAAATAGTAAATACAATCAACCATAGGATATAGGCTTGCGTAGCTCTACTTAAAGTAATTTTTTTAAAAATTTTTAAATTTATGTTTTAATTATTAATATAAATAATTTATATTTATATTTTAATTCTTAATTTCATATTAAATTATAGTTATAATTTTATCATATTAAAAATTATGAATACATCTTATAATCTTTTTATAAAAAATTAATAAAAAAATCGAACTTGTTATTCTAAGTCGACCTAAAAAATGAGTGATCCCTCAATCTCGTATACCACCCCTAACGATGTTGAATAGCTAGATTAGGGCCTCTCTAGTCTCACCGGAGATTTAAAAAAGAGTGAAGACTACTATTTCATCTCTTTCTCGTAAGAAAAGATGATTTTAACATATCCATCACGATGATCGATGAAAGTCGTGTGTAGGAGTTGTGAAAATGTTAAAATAATGGGAGTATTATTATCTTGTTTCGTGCACTCATACTTTCATGGATAGTTTACTGTACTCGGTTGTGGCAGTAGTCCTTGTTACAGACTTACCGCGAGTGGGTTGGCTGTTAAAATGTTGTTCTACGGCCTTGAGACTACCAATTTTGGTCCAACAAATTTGGACTAACGCCTGCTTGCCGGGGCTCTCAACACATCAATGAATCGTTGTTGGGAAAGTTGGGCTCCCATACAGTAGAACCATTGTTTCAAAATGTTTTCAGGCTGGTTTTTAATTTTTTTCATTAGATTGGATCGTATGTTTTGTGTCGGAGGAAAAGACGGGACTGTCGTTCATTTTTCCTCTTTTTCATTATGGTGAATAAGATCGCATTCATTTTTTTTTCTCATCAAAATATGTCCAAATTTCCGTCAATTGTTTGATGGGGTCAACTGGTAAAACATGAGTTGAAATCCTCTTTTCAAAATTATATCTCTCTTATAATGTTCAATGTTACACTTACTTTTTTGTTTAATAATTGTAACACGATTTTAGTGATATTTATGTTATCTCGTTAAGTACAAAAGCAATTCTACAAAACAAGTATAACCGTAGAAGTATAATCTATGGAAATTAGCAATTTGGTACAGCAACTTTCTTACTTAAACATATTTATTATGCAAAAATTTTTCCTTTTTGCTCCAATTCATAAATTACTCCAGCTCCACCTAAAACAGATTTCTAGTACGTTTTTCTCACATTTAGAAACACACAAATTATATTTGCAATCATCGTTATGAAAGAAACAAATTAGATTTACAAGTTTGGTACTAAAAGTGTTGAGATTAACACACATTTGGGATTAAAAATGTATTTTTCTCTACAAGTTTGTAAACTAAAAGTGTTAAAATTGAAATATTGAGAACTAAAATTATCAAGTAGACAAACATTAGAGGAATTAAAAATACTTTTTTCTCACTGAGTTATTTGTTTATACCTTGGAGGGAAATGTCTTAGAATGGTATATTATAGTTAAAAAATAAATAAATTTAACCACATGTGTTTAATTTTGTTGGCGACTCAATAAAAAACATCTAAATTAGGTATATTTTGGTAAAAAAGGTAAAAGTATAAGAATACTACTTCTTGTGGCTTATAGTGTTTAGGATTATTTGAAGAAAATGATCAAAATTTCGTTCCCTATTTAAGAGAAAGATCTAAATTTTAAATTATTAAAAATAAAATTTAGAGTCTCTTTTCGAAAAATCTAACCTATTATATTAGTAGGTTAGATTCATTCTATTATAATAATACTTTTCTGTCATTCATCTAATGTGAACAAGTAAACAAAACGGGTAGATAATAATAAGAAAAGTAAAAATTTGGTTAATTTATGTATTTTAAAACTAATTAGAAGAAAGAGATTAGTGTGTGAGTGGAGGTGTGGTGGTCCTCAACTAAAATCCTGGCTCTGGCTGAGTTGAAAGTTAAGAGCGGGTTTTATTGAATGGAAGGAGCAGAAGGATGAAGGAGTGGATGGAGAGTTACGATGGATGATGATGATTTGTTTGGGTGGGTGTGGATAGTTGGGCTTCTGAGCGTAATGATAAAGACAAGATGGGTTTTGTAGGCCATTTTGTCGTTGTTGAGCAATCAGCAGAAATGCAGAATCAGAACGTAACGTTCTTCTCACCCCTCACCTCAGCCTCAGGCATTGACAAAATTAATTCCTAGGCGGCCAACTTACAACTTAGAGAGAGATAGTGGCGGGAATCTTCATCACATAGATTTTTGGGATCCTGTTTGTTGGGTTTCAATGGACTGAGACGGTGGCCTTTATCAACTTTTACTTTTTGTTTTTGTTTTTGTGTTTGAGAGAGATTCATCATATTTCAGTTTCAGATCAGGCCCACCGCCAACCCCCGTTCGTTTTTTTCTTTTTTTTACTCACGAATCACGAGTGAACAACCCAGGAGTATAATTGAGGCGAGTCGAGGTCGAGTTAAACCTTAATCGAGCCACTCGAGTTTATCAAGGTGGTACTCGAACTCGAGTTTGAGTTTGAGCTCGGTTTCGAGTATCAAACTCGATTTTTTATAAAAAATTATATTATAAAATGTATTTATAATTTTTTGAAATTAGTATGGTAAAATGATAATTTATTATAAAATTAAGGATCAAAATATAAATATAAGTTGTTTAAATTAGAATTTATTAAATACTATGAACTAAAATATAAATATAAAATTAAAAAAAGAACTACTTACTCAAGCCGCTCGCAAGTTATTCAAGCATATATAATTTGAGTTCGAGTCTAGTAGTTGCCCAATCTACCCCGAAATCATCCCTAACTCCCCACCATTACATATTTACATATTTACATATTTACATTGCCGGCATTATATTATATGAGCAGCTATCAGACACTTTGATATATAAATATAAAATAAATAAAGACGTGGCCATGCCATGGGATTAACTCCATTGCCGATTTTAATCTTTTTTCTACTTTCATCCCGTTTAATCCCTTCCTTTATAATCTTCTTCTAATTCTACTTCTTCTTAAGTTCCCCATTTGATTTAATACAAGTCTCTCATGCACTTGCAATTAACTTTGCCATTCTTCTTCAACGGATCTTACTATTCTGCATGTCTTTAACTTTGCCAGGGAACAAACACCACACCAAATTATTTGCATATTAAAAAAAAATATGTATATTTATCAATATTGGACATATCTCACCGGAATAAATATACAGATCAATGTTGGACATAATAGATTGCAGTTTTAATAAAGGCTTCTTTTATTACATTCAAAAAATAATAATAATAAAAATCAGACAAGCGACCTAGCGTCCTCTGTGCCAGTGGCTAATCCTTTGTTCAAAGGATACAGTTGATCACAATTTTCTTCTCTGCTAAAGAGTAAAGCTTAACTTGTAATTAACAAGGAAATACACATCAGACAAGTAATGCTACATCATCAACCAATTCAACACATCTATCCCTCTCATTATCTTTTTCTAAATTCGACCATAACTCATTATTAATACAGACTATATCCGAAAAATTGGCTGATCACGATTGCAAGTCCTAGAGCAATTGCTATCATAGATGAAGCCCAAGTGAGTTTCTCTGTTATTCTAGGAATCCTTTCCTTCAATGCCTCACTACACGATCCAATAAGAACCGTGTAACTACCCATTGCGATAACTGTTCCGACCAAGAACATAATTAAGAATGCAGCACCCGCCAAGCGAGAAGGCAAAGCAAGTGCAGGCAAGATCATCATCAATGCATCCGGTTGCAGCCCGTGCACAATTCCAGTGGCAAAAGTCGCAAAACCAATCTTCTTCTTCCCAATCTTTGGATTTTCCAGACGACCTTCGTATACGCTAACATCACACTCGCCATTTTCAAGGGCGATGCAAGGGGCAGGGATTTCTGAAGCTTCCCTAATACCCATGGCACCAATAACCATTAGGGTAAACCCGACCACTCTTGTGCCCCAAGTCCGGATGATCTCGATGTGGAGCCGATCCTTAAGAAGTAAAAAGAGTAAACCAAAAATTAGCTGTCCAGCATCATGGCCGCAACCCCAAAGGGCTCCGACCGCAGCACTTTCAACTCGTGTGCGCCCAATTGAAAGTGGAGCCAAAGCAGCAAGGTGGTCCGGACCTGATAATGTGTGCAAGCAACCAGCAAAGAAACCTGTCCAGGCACTATTCAGCAGTTCACTTCGTAGGAACTGGCTACCTGCTGCAGCTGCAGCCGGACCTCCAGCCTTGGCTGCACTTTGCAAACTGGCAAAAGCTGGTAACACAACAATTGGATGGATTACTGTTATGAAGATTGCCGAGAGCAATATTACGGTGCCAGCAGCAACAACCTGAAATTAATGTAAGACACTCAAATTCATCTCCTTCATGCATCTACAGCGTTCTTTATAGCAGACGCACAAAATAATATCGATAATTCAAGTCAGTAATTCAACATAAGAAAGCATTGAGGAGTTATATTGTGAAAATTTCCAACTCAAACAATTACTTGAATTGAGATATTAAAGTCAAAAGGTTAAAGCAATTCAGTTAGTAGAGTATATAACAACATGGCAGGATTTATGTCAGGAGAAAAAGGATGGATGAAGTAATGATTCATCAGCATTTGACCACAAGAATCGATCATCTGAGGAAACAAAAATAGCAGACAAATAAAGCACTTATCAGGATCGAAGATGAATTAAGAATGTAAAAAAAAAAAGAAGGAACAATTTACATCAGCTCCACATCCCTCTTTTCTGCGAAACCCTTTTCTTTTTCTCTTCCCCACCAAACGCAACACATACAGTCCTGCTACGACCACTACAACTACTTCTCCAAGAAACCCTACTGTAATCCCAATCTGATAATCAATCCCACAACCACAAAACCAAGCACCCAAAAAACGAAACCACCAATAGAGCACCTAGTCATAATTGACAGACTTAGGACCAGTAATATGAAACAATCACATGAAGAGCACCACGAGATCACAAGCACCACAACAGAGACAACAGCGGGTACAACATGATCAACAAGATTCATAAAATATTTCGTTCAAGAGAAATAAACATAGTTAAGAAGACGAGTTTTTTTGATGGTGTTGAAATACTGGCAAGACAGTTCTTCAGGTCTGCTGATATGAATCCATGACTTATTAAGTACTAGACATTTGATTTAAATGGTAAAGGAGTTGCGAATGAAAGAGGTGGAAAATGTGGTATTAGGAGAAGCAGTTCTCCTTAAATCAGGATAAAGAATCATAAGCTATTAGGATATTTTGATGCATCAACCAAGTTGAGGTATGAAGTGAATCTAAGCATCTTTGTCACAAGCACCAATTCCGCAATGTTTTAAACATTGCTTCTTTGCTTCTCAAACCAAAAGATAGAAAAACAAGAGTCAAACCCAGATGCCCCGAGCGCCTCCTTGATATATAAATGTGTAGTCCATGGTGAACTGACAAATGATTTGATCGGTCAGTCAACTCTCACAATCAGAACAATTTTGGCAGCCCACTGACATTCTATCAACCCTATACTTTTATTCTGTAAAACTCGAAAGCAACATACATTTAGCTGGTTGGCAGCTGCTTGAGATCTTTCTAGCCCAAATCTACACAATCCCAACTAATAAAAGCAAGTGCTAAGGCTAAAATATCATAGGATAGACTAACAAACAAATACAGATAGAATAATAATCATATGCATTTTTTTGCCAATTCTAAAAAAAAGAATCTCAAAATGGTCCGGAATTACAAGATTGACATAATCATTGCTCTTGAGAATCGTAAACCAAATCAATTAGCAAATAACGTTGGCAATTCTACCAGCACAAATCAACAAAATCAAAGTTTGGAAGAAGTAAAAGAATACAAATCCCATTAAATTCAGGAAATTTAGTACCTTTCGTTGCTGAACAAGTGATTCGACAATTCTTTTGAAAAAATGAACTTTTTCTGTCGACCCATTTCCCAAATCAGCTGAGGAAGTCAAAATGTCCGCAGAGTATTCTTTATTGTCAGCGGCAGAATTGGAAGAAAAAGTCAAAGAATTAGAAGACGGGTCTTGATAATTGCAGGAAAGGGAGTTGACCCGGCACCAGCGGTGTCGCGGGGGAGGAAGGAAGCTATAGAGTTTAGAATGGGGGTTGGTGCCGAGTCGGGAGGCGGGCTGAGGAAGAAAAGGAACGTACTTTAGGTGAAATTTAGAGGGAATTGGGTTGGAATAGATAAGCCTCTCCATAGGCCCCCACAAACACAAACACAAACACAAACACAAACACAAGATTGCCTGTCTTACAAACAATGAAACAAATGGGTGGAGATTTCAGTAAGTAGATTCGGCAGGCAGAACTCAGAAGAAGGCACTCCCGTGTTGTGTTGAGAGATCGTATTGAAGATAATAAAAGCGATTCTTCTGATTCTTGCAGAACCAAATCCCCGCTATCCTTGCCAGTTAGGTCTTTTGCTGAGTTAACTATAACTAAATAAGAGTAACTCTATGCTTTTCACTTTTCAACTAAATCTACTTTTTGTTTTTATTACGGTAAATAATTCTTTCTACTCACAGTAGTAGCACTAGTATGCAATTCAAAATAGAGTTAGCATTATAGAATATAAATTGAGTAACGATATATAGAGGAAAGCATTGAATCACGTTGACCAATTTCTGATAATCATGTATTATTTGATTGGATTGATATATATATACATATTTATCATCAATTAATTCATGTAATTTACTCTGTATTTTCACTCTATTATAAATTTTCACTATACCTTAAACTCATTACGGCATGAGTAATGATACGTAAAGAGAAATACGAAGGATATATATATTTATCATCAATTAATCCATGTTATTTACTTTGTATTTTCACTCTATTATAAATTTTCGCTATACCTTACACTCATTACGGCATAAGTAAATGATACGTAGAGAGAAATTCGAAGTATGTAACATACATCAAAACACAAAATCATCATTTATTTTATTACACAATTTAAGGCGTATGATTGGTAATTTTGTTTTTTTTTCATGTATGCCACATCATTAAATTTGTATTTTCACTCTATAATTTCATTACTCTTAGCACATTATCTATGTTAGATTGGTTAATTTTTATTAGTTACAAAACAGCTATCTCTTCTACTAAGCAGTCTTTGAGTGCATCGTATTTCACATATTAATTTGTCATTGCAAATCATAAAATTATAATTTGGTATCAAAATTGTCACTGCACCATTCTACTCAAATTTTGTCTTGTGCCTTCACCCCTTTTTATTTCTTACACATTACAAAGATATATTCATAGACAATAGTCACAATACATGCCAAAATAGCCCCATTAGAAAAACTGAATTTAGTTTGGTCTAGCTGGACTAAGGAGGCCCTGCTCTGATCCTGTCACAATACTATTGTGGACTGTATTGCCAAAGGCCTATTGCCAAGCCCATATATTTTATGGGCTTCTTTCCGTAATTAGAGAAGGAGTGAAAATTGATACAAGGATGTGGATTCAGTGCGCTATGCATACAGTGAATGATCCATTCATAGTATCATAGTAACACAAAAGACCTTAAATACTGCTCATCATGATCACCTATTCACCTCACCTCTACATTAAGTTCAACCCGCCATTTCAAATAAATGATAAAATCATTATTTATATATAAAAAGATAAAATTATGTATCAACTTATAAAAAAATTGACACGTATATAATCACATATCTCTTAGGGTTCACTTATTTTTTGATTAGGGTATTAGTTTAATTTAAAAAAAAATAAGATAACTAACTAAAATGACAAGTTTCAATTTTGTACAAAGTATTACATGAAAATGATACAATAGACTCAATTTTGTATTTTTACACTTACCACGTCAGTTACTATAGGATTTCATTATAGAATTTCACTCCGTCTATCATTGCTCTATATATTAATAGGTAAATATAAATATATATATATATATATATTATAGACTATTAATGTATAAAAAAAATGCTAATAATACTTATTAAAAAATACATTGAGTAAAAAAGAAAGTGACAATTATACAATCAAATTAACTCAGTGTAAAGAGTAGGAGAGGGTAAAACAAATTTTTGCAAAATATAGGAGGATAGCGGCCAACTTACGTGTCAGGAATGCAGAATAGCATTATCTTATACAAAAATGGGCGGTCCAAATGCACCAAAACCAGCAACTGATCTTACTATAAAATTATTACGAAATGCTCTCCCCACCTTAATCCATCATCAACAACCAATCACTGCCGTAAAATTTACTTTGTGGCTCATACCCCACCGGATTGACCTTTCTCCACCGTACACTTTCTTGATAGCAAGCTCTTGATCAACCCAATCATGCTGGCAATGTTGCAGTCCTATTAATCGTGATCTATCTGAATTCACGTTATCACCATAATACCTATGTATATATATTCTCAGAAAAAAGGAGAACCAGAATTATAAAGTCCATCCCTTTTGCATGGTGCTTAAAATCCTTGTTCTCAACTTTTAACGTTGTCACTTGTGAAGTAGGATTAGTTTAGATTGTAGAATTCAGCCCTTGTGTTTGGTTAGTCCAATGGCAAAACCAGTGCAAATTGAGGTGTGGAATCCAAATGGGAAATATAGAGTCATCAGCACAAAGCCTATGCCTGGAACTCGATGGATTAATCTCTTGATCCAGCAAGATTGTCGTCTCGAAGTAATTATCCAAACTTCCCCAACTCTCTTATTATATGCTACGCCACTTTTGAATTTTTATTTTCTTCAATTGATTTCAAACATTAAACGTCTTAAGGCTTTGATGTTCAGATATGCACGCAGAACAAAACCATTTTATCCGTTGAAGATATCATTGCTCTCATAGGTGATAAGTGCGATGGAGTCATTGGACAGGTATGCTGAAAAAACCTGCACTGGAAAATAGAAATACAGTACAATTGCTGGGCTCTCTCTATTTTTTTTGCCTGGGCAACTGGGATTTCTTCTTTTTCTTCTTCTTCTGTTTATATTTTTCCTGGGGTTTTTTTAGGTTGGTTTCGAGTAGTCTCTCTTGATAGTTGATAGTTGATTGTAAATATGATGCCTTACTGTGTGTGCATGGGGTAGTTGACTGAGGACTGGGGAGAGACACTGTTCTCTGCATTAAGCAGAGCTGGAGGAAAAGCATTCAGTAACATGGCAGTGGGATACAAACAATGTTGATGTTGATGCAGCCAATAAGTACGGGGTTGCTGTTGGAAATACTCCTGTAAGTCTTGTTTCTTTCAAATTGATCATTTTGTTGGTGGATCGCTTGCACCCGCATAAGACTTTTTCTTACTTCCTTCCTTGTTATTATATGGGAATCGATCATATGTTCTAAGTTATCTCTAATTCTTGTTAATGTAATTTACATGCCCTTGAGCTTGATCCTGGCAGCATGGATTTTACTGTTTACAACCAGCTGAGAGTTGTTCATTGATTGACTAGCTATGTAACCCCATAATTTTATTGTGCAATTTGGCTTTTAAGTTGTAATGTCTGATGTTTGAGGAAAAGCTTTTACTATGTTTTCTTACTGATGTTTGAATATAGGTGTACTTGAGAAGAAACTAATTCTAGTGCATACAATGATATTATTTTCACAGGGTGTGCTAACAGAGACTACGGCAGAGTTAGCAGCTTCACTTTCCCTAGCTGCAGCTAGAAGAATTGTTGAAGCAGATGGTTTCATGAGGGCTGGCTTGTATGAAGGATGGCTTCCTCATCTGTATGGCCATCACTCAATTGAACAGACTTCAGTTTATTGCATTTCAAGACTCCTTTTTTTTAAGTACCATCGCATATTCAGCTGTAGTTCTCTCATAGGTTTGTTGGCAACTTGCTCAAAGGACAAACTGTAGGAGTGATCGGAGCTGGTCGTATTGGATCTGCTTATGCTAGAATGATGGTAAGATCACAGCATTTTTTCCACCGTCATAAAACTTAGCAATATCAAACATTGGTTGTGAAAGCCAACAGTGATCTCTATCATTAATGAAATTCCTTTTGAAATAACTAATGGTATATCCTTTTGTTTAATGTGTATATATATATTTGGCGAAACAAACAGGTTGAGGGGTTCAAAATGAACTTAGTTTACTATGATCTGTACCAAGCCACTCGTTTAGAAAAGTTCATCACTGGTATGTAAATAACTTGCTTGCCGTGTTCACTTTCCGTAATTGTGCAACATGAATATATAATGACAATGTACTTCCATGCTGGCAGCATATGGGCAATTCCTGAAAGCCAATGGTGAACAACCTGTGACATGGAAAAGAGCTTCAAGCATGGATGAGGTGCTTCGAGAAGCTGATGTGGTAAAGCAATTAAACTCAAGGGCTAGCCGCCAACAGTCTGTAATTGATATTATATTGAAGAAGC
Organism: Ophiorrhiza pumila; assembly: GCA_016586305.1. NCBI lineage: Eukaryota > Viridiplantae > Streptophyta > Magnoliopsida > Gentianales > Rubiaceae > Ophiorrhiza > Ophiorrhiza pumila. Next base: position 41,626,187 of record BLIW01000002.1, read on the forward strand.
TTTAAATTCCATTTCGGATTAACACATTCTTATCAATGCTTCATAGATAAGTCTACACCCTATCCTCGACAAAACAACTTATCATCTTGTGAATAAAGAAAGTCTTGCAATGATGAAGAAGGTAAAATATCCTTTTAAAGTAGTATGTTCCTCGCTGAGCTAGTAGGTGGGATTAAAATGATTTCATTGATTAGTTATTGTGGAAGTCAATGTATGTGTATATAGGAGGCAATCCTTGTGAACTGCAGCAGGGGGCCGGTGGTGGATGAGGTAGCTCTTGTAGAGCATTTGAAAGCGAATCCTATGTTTAGAGTTGGTCTTGATGTGTTTGAGGTAATTATTGAGCTCATCAGAAACATTATCCTCCTAAATTAGAGATACGTACTCTAGTAGTAGCATAAGTACCTTAAAGATATGATCTGTTTGACATTTGTGCTGCACTACTAGGATGAGCCTCATATGAAACCTGGGCTTGCAGACATGAAGAATGCCGTTGTTGTGCCTCACATAGCTTCTGCTTCCAAGGTGATCATTCCAGTACTGTTCCCTATTTTGAGAATGAAACAAGTGCTCATAAAATTAGCTAAGTTGTAGAATTCATTCTGTCTCTCACTTTGTTGTTTTACTGGGAGCAACTATGGGGCAATATCATATGTCTGTGTATAAACAACTTGTATTAATTATGACATGGTTATGCAGTGGACTCGCGAAGGAATGGCAACACTGGCTGCTTTGAATGTCTTGGTATGCAACTTCATTTAGATGAAACTTTTGTAGGAGAATTCCATCCTTTAAAACTTTGGAATTCATTGCTGTGTGTGTTCATATTAAGTGGCTTAATCCAACTATTATTAAATTTACAGGGAAAAATCAAAGGTTACCCAATCTGGTCTAACCCAAACAACGTTGAACCATTCCTGAATGAGTGTTCTCCACCGCCTGCTGCATGCCCCAGCATTGTCAATTCAAAAGCATTGGGCAAGTCATTTATTTATTCTCTAGCTTTTCCTCCACCAGTTCTTGTTTTATTTTTCCTGAGCAATTCTGTGACAAAAGTCATCTTGCAGGTCTGCCAGTTTCAAAGCTGTAACTAAAAGGAAATGAATGGCCTTGTTTGGAACTAAAAGGAAATCTGAAGGGTTGATGTTAGTATAAAAAGTTTTCCTGAGGAAAATTATTGACAGCGCTCTAAATTTGTTGTATGCATTACGATAAATTACCTCACATTCGTTTGGTTCTCCTGTCTAGACTTCAAATTTGATATAATCCATGTTTTATAAGTTTTTAACTTCTGATTGTGTTCCTAGACAGTCAATAATTTTTTTATTGCCTTGTCCTAACAACAATTCACACGATAAAAATAATAATAACAATTATAAATAGAAAATAGGGCTATAACTTTTGGAGCAATGGAATATTGTAGTTTAAGATGTTGAAGTATAATAATATAAATTGGTGAGGAATTAAATATTTATATTAGATTGCAATGGGCAGTTGCTATTTACCGCATTTGAAAGCTAATTATCATGTTCGTTGGGGCTACATGCTATGAATTGGGAGGCAACACTATACTTTTTTTTTTTTTAACACTATGCCGTTATGATTTCATGAAAAAGAGATGATACAAAAATAATAATTTATAAGACTTATATAAATAAGGGATGAGAGAAACGGGATCTTCTGTCTAAGATTTTGTCTGTTCCTAATTAAAACTACGTCGTAGAGTTCACTAATCTTTTGGTTAGAGTTAGTAATTTTAATAATATTTATGCATTTAGTCCCTACTTTTAATGAAACTAGGTAGTTTTAAACGTTAGACATAATATCACTAGATAAATATTGGACAGAGGATCTGTACTCGAGATAGATCATCTTATCAAAATTGTTCTGTTTCAAAAGATATTGTTACTCTAAAATTAGAGACTAAAACATAAATAGGATTTTCTCATATTTAAATTTAGGTATAATAATTGTAAATTTAATTTTGATAATGTTTATATTTCTAATCTAAATTTAATTAAACAAAATAAGATAAAATAATTTTATACAAACAACTCATATAAATAAATCATTAAAGTTATATATTTAATCAAATTGAATTGAAATTCTAACTTGAATAAAACCCACGTAAGGAGTCTAAAGTGTAAGTGTAACGCAAATAGATATCTTGTAGATGCTAAATAAATAAACAAGCAGCCAAGCAGGGTGTAAATGTAAAAAAATTAATATGTCACAGTAATCGTCACGTGATTTACCACTGTAACTTATAACCGCCACGGATTGGGCCTCTATAAATAAGTGCCGTAGCTACGGATCAAAGTCATTCTTGCTCTTTATCTTCCCCAACACCCCCTCTCTCTCTCTCTCTTCCCTTTCGACGTCATTATCTAGGGTTTGGGTTTGTTCGACCGACAAGAAGCGGCAAAAAAACACCGACGATGTCGACATCAAAGATGATCGTGTTGAAGAGTTCCGACGGTGAGACTTTCGAGGTTGAGGAGGCTGTCGCTCTGGAATCGCAGACGATCAAGCACATGATCGAGGACAATTGCGCCGATACCAGCATCCCTCTCCCCAACGTCACAAGCAAGATCTTGGCCAAGGTTATTGAGTACTGCAAGCGCCACGTCGAGGCCCCCAAGTCATCCGAGGGCGACAAGTCCTCTGACGAAGATCTCAAGTCTTTCGATTCTGACTTCGTCAAAGTCGATCAGGGCACTCTCTTCGACCTAATTTTGGTTCGATGCTCCTCAATCTTTTTCTTTTTCCGCCCAATCTCTTGATTTTCGTCTTTTATTTAATTTTAATTTTTTCCCCCTTTATATTACCGTCTCTGGATCTACGTGCCTAGGGTTTTATTTATCTGTCAATTAATCGCTATCTGTGTTATATCTGATTGATATTTGAGTAGTAATTTGATTGTTGGCGTATTTGGTTTGATTTTATGTTGCACTGTTTATGCTTCGCATCAGAGATTAATATTGGCGGATAAAACGAAGTTATTAGGGTTACTGTTCGGATATACTGTTCTTCCTATTTGGGCATTCTCTGTATGATTTCTGACTTTAGTTATAGTTATTAGTTCATTGGAGTTCAATGATATATATACCTATGTATGTTTGTTCGCTCAATACTTTCGAGATATGTTACTTTCATTACCTATGTATGTTTGGATGCTGGCACAATTTGACCGTCTAAAAGCTGATGGTAGTTCATTCATTGCATGAAACTGATTTAATAGGTGTACGCTTGTCAGCTACTTAGATAGTGAGATTGAGAGACAGGGAGTGGGACGCCCCAGAGGATCCATTGTACATCAAATGTGTTGTTTTAGGGGTTGGGGTTCTAATGTTTTTAACTGCCCTTTTTATTGAACAATGGTGTTTCTGTTGGTTTGGGTCATTGGTGGCTTCTTGGTTGGGTTTAGTGCAGAAAGCAGGATAAATTAACTCCTAGCTTCATTTTGTCTTCTAATGTGACTTCTCATTGTACTTTTTTCAGGCTGCAAACTATCTCAATATCAAGAGCCTGCTTGATCTCACTTGTCAGACAGTGGCAGACATGATCAAGGGCAAGACTCCAGAGGAGATCCGTAAGACTTTCAACATCAAGAATGACTTTACCCCAGAGGAAGAAGAGGAGGTTCGCAGGGAGAACGCATGGGCATTTGAGTGATGTGGAAGTTTGAAATGTCAATATTATGATGTTTTCTTTTGATAGCTATTACGGAGTCTTTGACACTAGTAAATATTTGGCATCTTATTGCTTTTAAAATGCTGCAAACATCCTTTTGTTATGCAACTAGATGATGGTTGAACCTTCAATTGTCTTTTAATTGTCTTTTAATATGGTGCTGCTTTATGTGGAAAGGGTTCTGGGTTTAGAACAGTATTCATGAAGCTTATATAGTGTGTGTTTGGTGAGCACCGTTATCACTGCTATTGCTGCAAGTATAGTTTTACCCGTTTTGCCCTACTGATGCACATCAAGTGTCTAAACAGGTACTGAAATGATGTGGGTTTTCAAGGGTCTAAACACAGGTACTGAAACGATATGGGTTTTCGTGTGGCTGATAAACCTAGTTTTGCGACTGGTATACATCTGTTGTACTAGTACTTCTATGTTGAACTGGGCTTGGATTGTTTCAAACACAGGTTTTGGGTGTTTTAGATGCCATACATGATGTTATATCTGATACTGTGATCTTTCTTCTACATCCTAGCTCGTTTGCATGTGAGATTATTTTGATCACTTCCTTTGTTGCAGTCATAAAATTAGCAAGCATCTTCAAAATCTTACTTGTGTTAATAGTTTTGTCAGGATGTGTAGTATTGTGTTAATTGGTCGTGTAGAGGATAGCTGAATGAAAATCTCTCATCAGTCAAAAAACTCCTCTTTTTTTTTTTTTTTTTAAAAAGTTTCGACAGGAAGAGCTTCATATAATCTGTTCCCTTTGTAAACCAAAAGACAGGTAGTGTTGCGGAATGTCTGTGTCAAGTCCTTGCCCTTCCCGGCGTTCCCGCGGGTTCATTTTTCAATTCTTATTATTTTTCCTATCTTCGTGAGAAGCTCAGAGTCACAGAACCGAACCAGGAACAAGAAACACGGAAAACAGGAACTTCATCCCATAGGAGACGCATCGGAACTTGAATGATTTAAGTTTGTATGGGCATCTGTCATTTATAATTGCTTTCTGTGTGTATTTGCAATTTATACCCTGTGACAAAATTAATCCATGGTTAGTTGGTTTTGTCTCTTTGATTGATTGATTGATAAACAAACTCAATAACAGTAGTATCTAGCTCCTAGAAAGATTGAGCGGGCAAGTCAATTGATGATTGGAAAGTCATGAATGTAGTAATTAAAGGAGGATTAAAGCACAATGGATTTGGCGTTGGCGGATGCTGCGGCATCTGATCTGAAATAGCAAACTACAAAACAAGCAGCAAGACAGCAGTTGCGTCAATGCAATATCTTTGAATCCAGAAAGCCTTGGCCCAATATCTGAGGAATGGGATGGGTGTTTGGGCATTTGCTGTATCGGTGGCCACAATAAAATAGCACCGGCTGTTGATGACACCAAACAAGGCAGATCATGGAGGTCAGAATACTCTGTTTTTTTAAGGATTGATCGAATGAAATAACAATAAAAAAAGATGACTAGTCTTGCACTGAAAGAAAATGGAGATTGGAACCAACCTAACCCCTATACTTCCTTGGAACTTAGGTAGCTGCCCACTTCTTACGTAAAGCGGTGAAAGGGCGTCACCGCGGTATTTTATTTATCTTTAATATTCCCAGTATCTAAAAATGAAGTCCCCGTAATTTGTATGTTTTATATAAACAAATAAACCGAGTACTGAGTTTTGTTTTTGGTCTGCTCTATTGCATCACTCTTATGAGCTTTTGCGTTTGAGGTCTGACGTATTTATATTTGATTTATTTATTTGGTGCAAAAATGTGTAAGCTAGATGATATACCTTAATATAGATAGATACATTTGTGTAATTCAATTTCAATCCAATTGACAACTGACAAGTGCATCTTTCATCTAATTTGATGCTCTTTTTATTTATTTTTGTTTAAAGTGAGGTTTAAGAAGTTGATCAGTAACTAGGCAACATCAAAGGCAAAGTATCACCAAATTGCCACTCCAACTAAACCAACAACAAGAGTAGTTGGACTTGGGGTTGGGGGGTGACTACTGGGTACTTACTACCGTAACTAACTTTCCATTTTTTGAAAAAAAAAATAAATACGAAATGTCCCCATAAATAGTCCGCCAAAGAAAAGTAAAGATAGGAGAAAAAGAAAAAGGACGCATCCGAGAAATATTTCCAAGAAACAATAGCAATATAGGCTATACCATGGCATAATAATACTAGTACTGTATTACGAGAACCAGAAGAAGACATGAGAAGCAGAAGACGTGAGTTTTAGACAAACGCAGCACAAAAAGCGGCATATGCCTTGCTTCCCTCTCAAAACTTTTTTGTCCTGAAAACAAACGTGTCAACTTTCTTTCTTTCTTTCTTTCTTTCTTTCTTTCGTCTTTATTTTCTTCTTCTTCTTCTTCTCTCTCTCTTTTTGTTTTCGACAAAAAAAAAAAAAAAAAATTATCTAAAAAAATATTCCAATCCAATCAGGTCTCTATTTAGCCGTCGTGTTTCAACACAATTCTCAACTTTTTAGTTTGCCATCTGATGCTGGATTCTTTTCATTTTTTTTTCGAATTATTTCCCATTGAATTGAAGGCTAGAAAATTCTTCTTGCTTGCTATTTGTTGATATATAAGGTTTATAGTAATTTAAAAATGGCAGATTTTGAGCCATTAATGCGGAGACGCGATGTGGATGTGGAAGAACAACAAGAAGAAGAAGATGGTAATGACTGCGTTGAAGCCAAGAAAGTCTCTGCTTCTAACAACATTCATATTCATAATAACAATAAAAGTTGTATTGGAACAAATCCTTCTCGAATCGCTTCTCTTGATGTGTTTCGCGGCCTCTCTGTTTTCGTAAGCCACCGTTCTTTCCTTTCTTTCTTTTTTGTTCCTAAATCAGCGTTATTTTTTTTTATTTTTTTTATTTTTTATATTCAAACAATCATACTACTACTGATACTTGATTCGTTATGTTCTAGCAGTAGTTGAATATTGTTCAATGTTTTAGCCTAATCAATCTCATTATCTATCACGTTTGAATGCTTTCTTCTGTAATTAATGAGGTTCTTTCTTTAACGGCTATATACTTTTTAACTCCTTAAGAATTTTTTTCAACAAAGATCTTCCATTATTTTTTCACTGAGCAACTTCAACTTCTTAATCTGTTCAACCAGTCACCTAATTACAGCGTCGATGGATTGATTATTGGCATTTTGATTTTTTTTCCTACAGCTACTTACCTTTTTAGAATGCAACGTTGCGTTTCTTTTCGATGTCATCTTTGGTTACAATTCCATTTAGCAATTATGGAACAGCAGAAACACCTGTTTTGTTTGTATACCAGTATACATAATAATGTGCGTGTGTTTCATTTCTTTTTTTCGGGTGGTTACTCAGTCATTTACTTCAACAGCTTATGACACTAGTGGATTATGGTGGCTCCATTTTCCCAATCATTGCTCATTCACCATGGAATGGTCTGCACTTGGCAGACTTTGTCATGCCTTTCTTCCTTTTTGTTGCTGGAATTTCCCTAGCAATTGTCTATAAGGTATACGGTTATTTCCAAGAGTTGGATCAAATTATTCACTTTTATATTGTAATTAAACGCCCTTACAGCTGATGGGGCTCAAATCCTTCACATAAAGCTAAAGTAAATATGAATGCTCACAAGTCACAAAGACTGTCGTACTAGATGTTCTGGGAGAATTGGGTTCAATTCAGTAGTCATCTGGAGGCTGGTTCAACATAAGCACTGTATCTTAGTGTGACTTAGTGGGTATTTGGGTTTTAGTTGGTCAACATTATAAGTTATAACTCGCCATAAAGCTCCTTTCTTTTAATTCCAGAAAGTCTCAGACAAAAAACAAGCTACGTGGAAGGTTGTGCTAAAGGCATTGAAGCTTTTCTTACTTGGAGTTCTTCTTCAAGGTAACATTCTAAACAACGTTCACCTGTTAGTCTTTCAGTTCTTCATGTTTATGTAATTCAATCCTGTTGTGGCATTGGTGCAAGCTTCAATGCTTAGCAGAACTGGAAAACCTTCCCGACAGCAATAAACTTATCAACTATGATCCTGTATGCTACTATGTCAATACCTTTAATTTTCGTTCTTTTCAGTAGCTTTTTTTTTTTTCTATTTTTTGGTGTGTGTTCTTTATGCTTGGAAGCTTGAAAGAAGGGAAAAATCAATGTCATTGTTGTTTATAAGATGGTTCTGCTTTTCCATAGGACAGAACCAGAAGGTTAGCAGCTAAAAATGATGTTTATTTTGTGCATATCAGGTGGTTACTTACACGGAATAACGTCTATGACCTATGGCGTGGACCTTGAAAGAATAAGATGGCTTGGCATTTTGCAGGTGCCTTTTGAATTGCACTCTATCTTTACTTCAAAAATAGGAATTTTCTATACTAAGCCTTTTCAGTTGGTCAAATGTTATGTGAATGATAATTGGTGCGTCTTAAGGAGCATTAAACAATTCAAACTACAGCACCATTTATAATTCTTCCATCTTCAGTTCCACAGGACTCCCACCCTCTGACATAAGAGAAAAACTAGCGGAAAACTGATATTTATTTAGCAAGATGTGGGGCAGCAATATTCTGTTTATGAATCTGTAAGGAGAGAGTATCCAGGATCTCCACATATCCAGAATCAGGATTGGAAAAGAAATGTTTGTTCAAGCTGGATTTTGGGTTCTTAAATTTTCTTCTGTTGTTTGGAGCAAAATCTTATACTTGCTTATTTTGATCAGTGCAGAGGATAGCTGTTGGATACCTTGTAGCGGCCTTGTGTGAGATTTGGCTTCCATGTCAAAAGCGTAGGAAGGAAGGCTTTCTCAGAGATTATCTTTTGCACTGGTAATTTTTTTTTTTACTTTATCTTGTCCTTTTCCGTAAAGTTCAGAACGATGCATATATTCTTGCAGCATCTTTGTCCATAGAACTCTTACTGCCATATGCTTGAGAGGTTATGTCATGAAACCCAATGAATAACCAAAGTTTTGTACTAGGAAGGATGAATCCGTTATATATGAATGTTTAAACTCTCGAATTAGTTATAGCATGTTAATGAAGGTGTCAGTGCAACCATCTGACATTTCAGTTGGCTGAACTACCTAGCTTTCTCTTTTCTTCAGTAGATGGAATATTGTCATACAGCCAAAAAGGATAAAGAATATCTAGTTTTAGATGATTTGGTATGATAATGTAAATTGTGGCCAAAATGGAAGCAAACAAGGTCGTAATTATTAGAGCTGCATGAAAAGTATCTGATTATCTTTTTATTTGTTTATTTTCTTGAGGATGCCAATATTTTTCTCTGATTTTTCAGGTGTGTTATGCTATCACTTTCTGCTGTATACATGGGGTTACTATATGGATTGTATGTCCCTAATTGGAACTTCAGTCCGGCAAACAGCAGCGATATTTATGAGGTAAAAGTGTAGTTTGCTTTAGTTCTTTTTTTTCTTCTACGAAGACACCGTGGATGACAGCTAGGTGTTTGTATTGTGCTTCTTTGTGCTTTCTGTGAACTGGAGTGTCATAAACCAAGATCTGGGTTTTCTAGCTGGTGATTGGAAAATTTATTGGAGGTTTTGAATTCTACAATTAGCTGTTGTGCTAATGTTGGTCGAAATTGACTAATTGAAAGTATTATGTCAAGTGATATACTAATCTATTATCTGGATTTCAAACTAAACTTTTAAATTATGTTGTTCTGACCACTAGAAACCCACTAATTTTAAAGCAAAATTTAGTATTTGCTTATAATGGGGTCATAAATTAAAGATCAAGGAAAACAGTCCTTTGATTACCATTGACTTCTATATTTCAAAAATGTCTATACACGGACAAACTTTCAACTTCTAAAACCCATTATTCTACTATGCAGTGGTACAATTTGTGTGTGAATTTAGACTACCCTATGCTGTATGTACTTTTGCATCAAGAAATGTTGAAAAAGCAAGTATTTGAACCTATGCTCTGTAGCTCACAACGATTCATCCTCTTGTAGGTGAAATGTTCTATAAGAGGTGATCTTGGACCTGGTTGTAATTCTGCTGGAATGATAGATAGATATATCCTTGGTATTAGTCATCTCTATACAAAACCAGTATACAGAAATCTGAAGGTATCTGTAGTTAAAAGGTAATTATTGCAATTTTTAGATTTGAACCAAGCAATTCATCAGAAGTTATTTAAGGATGTTATTGACAGGAATGCAATATATCTTATAATGAAGTTAATGAGAGTGTGCCCTCATGGTGCCTTGCTCCTTTTGAACCTGAAGGTATTCTGAGGTAATCCATCATTTCTCACTTTGCCCCTTAGTTCCCTCCATTTATCTATTTTTACTCTGAAAGAAAGTTGGTTATTTACCTATCTAATAAAGGAACAGTAGACTAATGGGTTCTAATCAATGGTCCTTTTGTGTATTTACTAAGATTGGCCAATATATTTTGCAGTTCCTTAACAGCTGCAGTGACTTGCATTATTGGACTGCAGTTTGGTCACATTCTTGTACAGTTGCAGGTTCGTTGTATTCACTTGCCTTTTCCTTAATATTGCCAACTTTTGCCATTCAATCCTACTGACAATGAGTGTGAGGAAGGCCTTAGTTCTAATGGTAGAGACAATAGCGATGATATTGAGCACTTTTATTGAGCCAGTTCCATCGTCATTCGATCTGTTTCTGTTTTGTATACTTCCTGTTTTCTTGTCAATTTCATATTGGAGGTAAGATTAATCAGTTGATCACAGGATCATAAGGAGCGGCTGTATAACTGGGCTCTGTTCTCATTGTCATTTATGGCTCTTGGTTTCTTGCTTTCCTTTGTAGGTATGTTATCTCAAATCTCAAGTATATGAACATCTGATAGTACTCTTTTAACTGGATAATGACGTTTACCTTTGAAACAATAAAACGGTCGCCTTTGCTGCTGAATAGAATAGGAGTTTATTTTTAAATTGCTCACTTGTATAAGCAATTAAGAAACATTTTCCATTATAGTTTTGTGCTTGAACATGGAATATTTTAAGTAATTAATGAAGTCAAGAAGACCACAGTAGCAAACGTGAAATAATAGGAGGACAACTTGGGGAGCAAAGCAGTACCATGACTTTAACCTTTTGGTTCTTAACCCAATGGTTATGTTTCACAATGTTGCCTTCTTATTATGAATCAAGATTATCCTTAATGAAGCTTTTTTATATTTTTGTCAAATGCCAACCACTTTGAAGATGGATTACATATTCAAAAGTAACATTGTGCTTTGTATTTGCCTTGTAGGTATCCCCTTGAATAAATCATTGTATACAGTCAGTTATTTGCTGGTGACATCGGCATCTGCTGGAATCACGTTTTGCTTGCTCTATGTACTGGTGAGGGTTTATTTTAGGATCATTTTGAAAGGCTATATTTGAATTTGCTTGGCATGGTTTTGAAAGTGACTTGCATGGTTGAATAGGATTGTTAAATAGTTTCAGATAACAACTCATTTTCTAGTTTTGGTTTTGGTTATATCGAAATGCTTGATTGATTGAGTTGTGTTTTGGCATAAGGTCGATGTTTATGGATGGAGAGGGGTGACATTTGTGTTGGAGTGGATTGGAAAGCATGCTCTTAGTATCTTCGTTCTTGTAACTTCAAACATTGCTGTGATTACAGTTCAAGGTTTTTATTGGAGAGCTCCGGAAAATAACATCGTAAGAGGGTTTTACAAAATTTTCTATCCGTTTGCTTCCCTTAATTACTATCCAAACAATGTTTTAGTTTAAAGCTTTAAATTCCTCAAGAATCATAAGTACTCCTTACCTTAGTTTTACTGCATTCTCAGGTTCACTGGATAGTAACACACGTGGTACGCAAATGATTTTGCTTAGAATTTGACTTCAGTTGTCGCTCTGGCATCAAGTATGCAGCTCACGAGAAGGTTCTGGAATGTTCCTTTTACCAGCAGAAGGGAGACTGAGTTCCATCGCTCTCCCCTTTTGAACTCTCACACTCTGTGTATGTTTTAGTATTGTTTAGTTTAGGCCTTTAGGGCACTAGTTTCAATCATTTCATTTTCCATCCAACTAACCTAGGATACTAATTCTGGTTGAATAGTCTTGTAATTTGGACTGCCCTGGAAATGCAAGAGAGGCACCCACCATATGAAAATTGGGTTTTTGATAGCCAGTTAAGTGTATTTTTGTCCGTGTATCCTAAAGCAACACTGTAAATATTATTTTGTGCTAGTGTCTAACAGGTGAATCCCAGGCGAAGTCAGTGTTATTGGCACACTTTCGTAGCTTGTAAGACTTTTGGGATCTGAGGGACATCATTTGAGCCAAACCCGTATTCAAGAATGTAGAAAAGAATCTTGTAGCTTATTGCCAAGCAGGCCATGGAGTCACCTTTGATATGTGTTTGCCACCAACGTACCAGGTCTTCCCACTTTAACTTAATTAGATCATCATCTGCAAAGAAGAATCAAACTATGAAATGAAAAAAAGCATGGTACAGTGTAAAGAGTATAATGACTGACTAGGATGGGTCGATGGAGAAAGGTTTAGAAATTAGAATACGATTTTGAGAGCAGCCACAAGAAATGCACGCCAATGTTTTATTTCAATACAAGTCCAAAAGAATCTCATTACCTTCCTTCCCACCATTTCATTTCATGTACAAGATTGCGGCAAATGGGATAAAGATGAGGGGAGGTTGTGATCGAAGAAATCAAAATAAAAGGAAAAAATAATTATAGTACAACCCGAACGACAGTGAGGGGAGGGTGGGGTATGCGGTATGCTATCCAACATTCCAACTCCATCATCCATGCCTAGCTTCGCTCATCACCACATAAAAGAAAATAAATTAAATAAAATTGTCCAAACGGGAAGAAGCAGAACAACACAAGTCCCTCTCTCCTTAAAATTCTCCAACGGCTAAAAACCACAACACTCCCGAAACATCCACCCGTTTTTTCTTCACAAACATTTTTTAAGTGGTCCCAGGACCTCTCCAGATAATAAATTTTATATATATATATAAACAATGTTCTTCCAAGCGAAATTGGGTCGCGGCTTTTATAACTTAATAGTAACTGATTTGATCGAAAAGTTGTACCTGTATTATGAACTTTGGTTTTTTTTTTTCTATTTTATCGTATGATTTAGTATATCACTCAATATAATTAACCGTATTTATAAATGTAACATCGTATTTTATACAGAATATCCATGGGCTATATTAATATTACATTAGTTGTGTCCTTCACTGACATTCTACTAGTCCAAATGAAGGTGACACGACTTTAGCAACTACTCCAAAAGTTAGTTAATGCGATAAGAAAAATCAAAATCGTATAAACCTCACATTGAAAATTCATACTTTCAATGTGTGATGCAATTCCCACATTGTTCAATTAGTTCATAGACAGTTTTAGAAATAATAAAGCTTGGCATATTAAAAAAAAAAAAGAGAACAAAAAGATAGATATACATGCTTATGCTCTAGTAATTCTACCCATTTTTTTAATTTTGCAAGCAAACAAAAATAGTTATATCTGCTTATCGATTCTGAATTTTTTTTTTTTTTAAAAATTTCACCTAAAAATATGTATGCAAGGAACACAAGAATGTGGATAATCCGGATCCCGTGAATTGAGTATACCATCCTGGATGGCAAACGAAACCACCATTCGGAGTTGAGCCCACGTGATATAATATTGCGAGGGATTGTGTGGATGTGGGTTTGTGAGTTGTATGAACAATGGCAGTAGAATTATCTTTTTTTTTTTTTGTGGACCTGTCGAATGTCTGTATCTTTATCAGCCGTGATAAATTCCAGCCTGTTTACCACATGATTTCCATCTTTGAGGTTAGAAGGTCGGTTATCCACAGAAGGCCCATTGTTTATATTTCAATCTTAATTATTAATTAAGCACAAGGACGAATGATGCTGCTGTTGGTGTTTAAGAAACAAATTTTACAATAATCAAAAAAATTTCTTTATTTGTACATTAGTATTAATTATTATGTCTAACTTTTAAAACGATGTAGTTTCATTAAAAATAGAGGCTAAATGCATAAATATCACTAACATTTCTTTACAATTATTAGACCCTAACTAAGATATTAATAAACTTTATGACATAGTTTTAATTAAAACAAAATAAAATGGACAAAATTTTAAACAGGAGATCCCGTTTATTAATTATCAAGGCGAGGCGCACAAAATATGCTTGTGTTTCGCATTTCCAATAAGAACCCATAGCACAAGTTGACTGAGATTTTGCCCATTCTTTCAGTTTCCATTACAACAAAATAAAAAATCTTTTCTTCTCGTAAAGGGCTGTTGTTTCATGCAGTGCAAGCTGCAAAAATGATACAGTACTATTTTATGCACACTCAATGGTAGAGGGAGACAATTGAACTGAGTTACCCAATACTTTCGATTGTCATTTGCAACAATTTGTTAGAACTAAAGAAGACAAGACAATAAACATCAAATAATAAATGATTATCTGAATGAATTGTATCACATGGTTTAACTGTGGAAGAGAGAAAATTTTGAATTCTTATGGCATTGCTTAAGAAGTAGCAAGAGGTCATTTTCTGGGAACCAAAATATAAGGAGCTGTTTTTGTTTTTTAGTTGCTTTCTTTTATTGGAATGGAATTTGGTGTTGGTTGGCAATTAGTGATTGTTTAAATACAAGTATACAAGAGAAGCCGGGAAGTGCATAAACAATGAACAATAAATGGGTTGTGCCCCATATGGCTCACTTCTGGTTTTAGTTTTAGTACCGCTGCATCATCATATATTCCTTCTACTTAATAAATAAAGCTGAGTGGATAGGGACAATCCCAGTTGAATTAAAAACTTGCTTAATGTTTTTTTACCTCAATCATTGAAAAATCAAAGGTAAATTTAAGTAGCAAGTAACAACATATTATACCTTACCGATTTCAGTTAATTTATGCAAACTAGTGGTTCCGGTTCCATACATCTATATATATCTTCTGTTGTAACAAGTAGAATTAAGAAGTCTATGAATTTTAATTTAATCAGAGTGTTACACGCAGTATTATTGTCTTTTACTCTAAGCGAAATTGAGCAATATTGAGTGTAATAAGCAATTTACGATGACAAAAAGGACTCTCTCAAGTCATATTCTTGATGGGGTAGTTCTAATAGTATTAGTAGTAGGTTAAAAAAAGGGACTACTTACCTATGCCGATACTTGAAAAGATCCATCAACTCCCAACTAAGCTAATCCTCCTTCCTTCCAATTCCAATTATTACTCTCGTTAATAATTCACCAAACTACTTTCATTTTAGGTTCAAGATCTATCTAATGGAGTATTTGAATATTATTCACTTTTAAATTGTTATTTTAATTAATTTTTAAATGATTCACAATTATGCATTTCTTTAAAATAAATAAATTAATTAAAAGATAGAATTAAATTACTGTTAACACGTCTCACAGCTGAAGGTGAATAGAGATAAGTTCCTCTGTTCAAAATTATTCTGTTCTATCATGTTTAATGTTCGTAATTTAACTAAAATTAAGGACTAAAAGCATAAATATCACTAAAATCACTTCATATTTATTAGATCTTAATAAAAAAAAAAAAAAGAGGGAACAACAAAGTTTTAATTTTGGACATAATACAATAAGATAGTTTTGGACAAAAAATTTCATTTCAACCGAATAAATTAATAACGTTCCAAAACTAACGAAACAAAAATGGAGTTGTTTTAAAAAACTTTATAAATAGGTATACCAATGGAAATTCATTTGCTTGAAAAATAGTTTGGGAGAAAAAGACATGTAACCGATGGATGAAATAACTTTATAAATAGGTATACAAATGTAAATTCAATTGCATGAAAAAAAGTTTGGGAGAAAAAGACATGTAACCGTTGGATGAAAGGCAAATGACAGGCTGACCGTTGAACTTGAACCCCACAAAAAAAAAAAAAAAAATTAAAAGAAGCACCAACAGGCAAAATAACAGATGATTAGCATTCACATGGTCTCGCTGTCTATTGTGTCCCACACTCCACTCACCAAAACCAAAAATCCTTTTACTACAAATATTCCATGTCTTAATCCCACAATTAACCCTTGTCTTATCCATAAATCTTTCCCATTCTCATTCTTCTTCTTCGGTTCTTCCTCTTCCTCAATAAAAGCTCCACAATACTCCGCCCACACCTTCTCACCGTTTCACACACTCACGCACTCAGCTAATTAGCAACATCAACAACAACTACCATCATGTCCAAGGAAGTCAGTGAAGAAGGCCAAACCCATCACCATGGCAAGGACTACCATGACCCACCACCAGCACCACTCTTGGACTTTGCTGAACTCAAGCTCTGGTCCTTTTACAGAGCCCTCATCGCCGAGTTCATTGCTACCCTGCTTTTCCTCTACGTCACCATCGCCACCGTCATTGGCCATAAGAAGTCTGCCACCTGCGAAGGCGTCGGCTTGCTCGGCATAGCCTGGGCATTCGGTGGCATGATCTTCATCCTCGTTTACTGCACCGCCGGCATTTCAGGTAAATATCATTTTTACTCACCTCTCTATGTGTTCTCACTATATATATATTTTTTACGAAATAAAGTTATCGTTTGTTTGTTTTTGATAATCGCGTAGGTGGGCATATAAACCCAGCGGTGACATTTGGGCTGTTCTTGGCGAGGAAGGTGTCGCTGATAAGGGCAGTGGCATACATGGTCGCGCAGTCCTTGGGAGCAATCTGTGGGGTTGGGTTGGTGAAGGCCTTCATGAAGCACGACTATAACCTCCATGGTGGTGGTAACAACTCTGTAATGGAAGGGTACAACAAAGGCACCGCTCTGGGCGCTGAGATTATTGGAACCTTTGTCCTTGTTTATACTGTTTTCTCAGCCACTGACCCCAAGAGAAGCGCTCGCGACTCTCACGTCCCTGTAAGTCTTCTTCGTTTTTTTTAGAAATAAACTAGAAAAAACTTGTTACTACAGGTAACTTATTTTTAACACATTTTTTTTTATAGAAATAAAATTAATTTCGTGTATATATATGTAGGTGTTGGCTCCACTTCCAATTGGATTTGCAGTGTTCATGGTGCACTTGGCCACCATTCCCATCACTGGAACTGGTATCAACCCTGCTAGGAGCTTTGGTGCTGCAGTCATCTTCAACGATGACCAAATCTGGGACCAACACGTAAGAATTTTTGCTAACTTGCATGTTTTGCAAATGTTTTTTTTTTTTGGGTTTTGAAGGGAAAAAAAAAGGAAAAACTTGTTAATTTTTTCAAGTGTTTTAATGGGGTGTATAATTTTGTCATACGAAAAAATGAAATTGGCAGTGGATCTTCTGGGTCGGACCATTCGTAGGAGCACTGACCGCAGCAGCCTATCACCAGTACATCTTGAGAGCTGCAGCTATTAAGGCGCTGGGATCTTTCCGGAGCAACCCAACAAACTAAGCAAACCAACCACCACCACCACCACCACCACCCCATCTGAGATTTGCCTAGTGACTTGAACAAAACCCGTTTTCTAATCTCGAATGGTTTGCTATTGGTGTGTGTATGTATGTGTAGTGGAAGGAATTAAATGTTTTTATGAACCAACCTCATGCATCTTTCTTTTCAAATTTTTTTTTTTTTAAATTTTCATATAGTTTAATCTTTTGTTGTCCCTATTGGCTTAGCTTATTATTATTGGCTGTGTATTTATTTGGTAAGATGATGATGAGTAGTAGTGGTGGGTGGCGCGGCCTGCTGAGGGTCGTCGTGTTGTTTCTTTCAGTCTCTGGATGGATAAATCGATGGATCCTTTTTTTTTTTTTTATCTCACACTGTTCTTATTTCTCTCTCCTATATTATCATGTCCAGTCATGTCATCAGTGGTCACACACCCTACTGGAGTCTAGAGCACTAGCAGCAGTAGTATTTTTGAAATGTGGTAAATGGTAAATGGTAAATTTGAAATGTTTATAACAGGACAAAATGTAGGGCTGAAGGGGGTGAGTGGACACAAAATATATATTAACGCCCTTTATTAACTTCGATTTTACTTGAATGAAATGAAAATTCCGGCAGTAGAATAGAATTGTAAGCAACTGCTTGTTTTTTACCGTCTGGAATTAAAGGAAAGATGCTCTTAATTTCCCCAATGGGTATTTCTTTTTCTTATTATGCGTGGAGTGTGGTCCATTCAACGTTCCTATTCTAAAGCTAAAAAGAGTCCATCTGACACTGAAAAGGTCTTCTGGGGAATCATGCTGGGCAAGTGCCTGCCTCGTTTTGGGCTTTAAAGACAACCAATGCGACTAAGCTCTGTTGCCTGTTGGGTAGTGAAACTGGAAAGAAAGAGCTTGCTGCTAAATACAAAGCGTTAAAGTAAAACATTTGATAAAAAGAGAGAGAGAGAGAGAAAAAAGGTCTCTCCGGTGGGAACTTTGATGGGCATTCCACTCCAAACTTTTACAGTTGTCATGTGATGAGTGATGGTAGCGGCACTGTTTGCTCACATGGGATTGCCAAGCTGGGTTTGGCATTTTATCCAATTAGCTAAAGGCAAGGCCCTTGGGAGTTGGGGGAACTAAGCCAAAGCTAGCAAATAATACAGATTTGGTTTATAATTTCCAACACACATGGTTTGGTTGGTTCAAATAAAGAGTGATCTTTTTAGCTCTATGGCCTCTTTATTATCTTTTAATTGACAACTTGTGAAACATGTTTGCTTCATGGAATTATTTTAGTCTTTTTAATCATTCCCCTATAATTTTTGCTTTTTTTGATTTGATCCTCAAAAAACCAAAAGAATAGTGGCCAGGCTAGCAGATATTTCATCTTGTATGTTATCACCAAAATCTCACCAACCGAATCCCCAAACCTCCCAAGGTGAAACAAAATCAAATGGTTTAGAGTCTTGTTGAGACGTATCATTTAGTGTATTATTGTGTATAAAATGGATGTCTAGGCACAAAAGTGAAATAGAAATCTTGCACTCTCATTAACAAAGAAAGAAGAGACAGGTGAAATGGGAAAGTAATCAAAAGATTCGATGGCAGAGAGAGTCCTTGAGTGTACTTGGACTTGGAGATAGGGTGGTGATGGGCACCAATGCCCAACGGCATTTTTTTGGATATATATTATCTGACATCTGGGAATTGGATGATTATCCATCTTCCAAAAATCAAATATCAAACTATACTACATTGCTCGGTGGACCAACAATATCTCTATTAGCTGCTTTCTCTGCCCCCAACACACTTGAATAGAAGAGAATGGAATCCCAAATCCTTGGGTATATCGGACGGAAACCAATTCCTTTGTAAAACTTGCACAGTGCAAAATTCATAATGGTCCTACGCAACAGAATAGAAAGCAGTGCCGGCCCTCCAATAAACAGCCAAATCCCAAAGATTAGACGTCAAAAAAGACCTTCAATTCATTTATAGTCACTGCAATAATTCTAATTTCAGGAAAAACCTCTTCCCAACCTATCAACATGGATGATGGATGGATGCTTGCACACTCGCACAGTTAGTGAGCCAACTAGCCATTCCATTTTCAGCTAGTGATGGATACCAAGCTGTTTGGTAATCCTGGGAAAACATCATTATTCCCTACCAACGACACATAACTGGACATAGCTCTCTTTCACTATTTGTGCTTCTTCATTCTTAAAGCCAATCGGTATAAAAGCATAAATAATTCATTAATCAACAAAATGCTCACTACTTGGTTTCTTATATTTGTGTTAACCTAAAAGATTTATGGAGTAAGACAACAGAACCTAAAGGCAGAAAAACCGCATTCCTTCGAGTATAAGAATTAACAAAATCTGTCAGTTCCCCCAACCCCCGTTCTGTTTTTGTCACTTGATGTTCTAGTAGGTTTCCTGATGCCAGCGATTTTGCTCTCTTGTTATGGGAGGGAAGAGGAGATGGTAACCGTGATAAACAAAGATACATTAGGCGAAAACACCCACACAATAAATAATATCCATTCTGGTTACAACGCCAAGTTAATCTGATTCAAATCCAAAAGAAACGGGAAAAGCAAATCCTACAAAGAAGTATCCAACATATGATGAGTTTGGCACTTTCAATCGGGTAAAGCAGTTCCTCTTTCGAGATTGTTCTTAATCTCGAGAGTGTATTTGCCAAAGGCGCGCTCAATCTTCTTATTGAAATGCTCATTACGGTCATTGATGGAGTCAATATCCTTCTCATCACGATACCTTCTCCTCCTGCTAAACGAATTGCGTTTTTCATCCCTGTCCTTGAGTTCCTTCACCATTTTGTCAAGTTTTTCCTCCGAAATTTTGGGTGCCTGTCCAGTCAAAAAATGTGATGAATACAGATCAAAATATAGCAAGAAATATACAAATGCATGAACAGAAAGTAAAGATACTTATGACATCAGAGTATCAGAAACAATATGCTTACTTTTCCATATTGGAGACTTGAAGCATCTCGGTAAAACTCTGGATCAGCTGCTTTCATTTTGTTGTATTCGTTGACATCAACCTCAATGTTCTTTGTTCGTTTCTTGTACGCATTGTACAATGTTTTCTGATTGAAAACTGTGAAAAGGAAAAAGGAAAAATAAAAGCATTCAATATTCACTTACCAATAAAAAAATTTCAAACTTCATCTACCATCTAAAATTGAAACCCAAGCGTTTGCAAAAATAAAGAACTTCAAATTCAGAAGCATGCTAAATCAGACAAGAAATGAAAATAGAAACTAATCTTCATCTCACGAAAATTAGAAACAACTTCACACTAAATTCCCAGTGCTTTGGGCACAACATGCAGGATACCAACTATATATCTCAAAGTCATAAATGGTAGACTGCAGAGCTCTTCATGCAACACTACATGAACAACTAAATCAACAAAGCCTTTCCCCACTAATACAAACGCCATCTATTGATTCATTTAGGCTAAGACCTAATTCTTTTCTAGACCTCCTCCAGCTACTGGATCCAATCTTCCTACTTCTCTAAACCATGTGAAAATTTCTAGGCTCAACGTGATGATGCCAACATCATTGTGATGCCATGCTCTCTTATAAACATATCACTTGAGCACAAAATGAGAACATACTTATACTACAAAGGTGAAGATACACTCTTATTAGCACATCACTAAGACATTGCCAATCCACGCACACAACACACACCTGTACACAAACCTAATTGTGTAGTACTATATCTAGGTATATTACTCCTATGTAGGTGCATGCATAGAGCAATGATCTTACCATCCCAACCACCTGGAGCAGGGTCCTTATCCCATTTCTTATACTTTGATTCTGCCATATCTTGCGTGTCTAGCATATATGCTTTATTCATATCCAGACCGTTGGCATCTAGAAGTCTGCCTATTTTCTTCTTTCTTTCCTCAAGCCATTTTTGCTTGGAAATACCCCTACTAGATTCTTCTGGAGCTTCCATTCTTTTCTTTTCTGACACCATTGCAGTTTGATTTGCTTTTCTTGCCTCATTCTGCATGCAAGGAGACACAGGTTAGAACATCTCATAAACAAATTAAATAATGGAATCCCTGGGAATAGTCAAAGTGAAACCGATTGTGCAATTATGCTTTCAGAGACACATAGAAAGTGAAAGGCCAACTTCTATTGGAAATCATTTGATGCTCACCATTTTAAGCCTCAGCTCGAACAATTTTTTCTGCCTTCCTGTAAGATTTGTTAGGTCTCCTGCCACATTGTCTTCAAAATTGTTGCTCCCTCCCTCAGTGGAATTATCAATATCCTCTCGTTCATCATGTAAATCTTCATCCTTATCAGAAGTGGCAACTGAATTGCGCTGAACACCAGCATCAATGGATTCTGTGGGTTCTGGCAAAGTCCACAAGGGAAAATCAATACTCATCTCTACTTTTAGAATCATGTAGCATTGAGTAAAATAAGCCTTTGCAGGAGGCGGCTACTCATCATTTAGTAAACAAAAAGGTTTTGAATAAAAGGTCTGCAGGAAGGAGAATGGGCAGTCAAAGAAACTCAAGGATGCTACCTAAGTGTAAAAGAGTTCATGAATAGCCGCTTGCCAGCATTTTTATTATAGGGAGGAGTATGAATGGTTGATCAAGATGGCTAGCCACTCTACGTGTTAGTTAATTTTGAACAGCTGACAAAGTTTTCATATGCAAGGATCCTCAAATGGGGACCTAGAACCGAGTTCATACCAGTCCCTAGATATAAAGCATGATAGACATGTAGAATCACTGCAGGCAGGCCATATGCAAGTTAAAACCAAAAGTTGAAGGACATAGACTGTGCAAAAACTCTTTGAGTGCTCAAGTACTAAGGCCAAAAAGAAACTTCAAAATATGCAATTATGATAAAATTTGAGCACTGGAAACCAACCTGTATGATTTCTGTTCATTCTCTTCTTGACCTCAGCAATGATTTTGAAGCAATATTCACTGCACTCATGGTAAGGGTTAGACGCGTTCCTGCAATCAGGATGCACACTATTTCCTCCCTCCGTCATCCCGTGAATCCTCCTATATAAGCATGATTGAAAACATAAAAAAAACATCCATGTCAGCTTATAAGTTGACTTACCCAAGTAACAGCAAAAAAACATAATTAAACGTCTAAATTGAATTCAGTTTCCCACCAAATTTAGAATAAAAAACCCCAGCCAGAAGTAAGTGAAGCATCTAGAAAGCTGATTTTTCATGTCCTAAGTCCTTAAAAAGTGACCTAAACAATGATTACAAGCAGGCAAGTTAACCATGAGCTAAAAAAATCATCTTTTTATCACACAAAGCATTCTTTTTTTTTTTTTTGGCTCAAAATATCACACAAAGCATTCAATTTATCAACAACAATCACCAAAAATTTCAGGAAAACACGAACAAAGTAATAATTACATACAATATTTAGCCTTATTGGAGCTTGAATACGTAGTACTACAAGGAGCTGCCGATCCCTAATTTACTTGAGGGGTTGAGTATGAAGGATGACGGATGGCGGTGGATACCTGGGAAGGAAGAGCTTTGATTGATACAGACTACTCGAATTGGATCGACGCTATGGTTTGCTTGCTATGCTTTGACTGGATTTCTCGTCCGTAACGCAGGGCAAATAAATTAAGAAAGAAAGAGGTGTGGAAGGATCCGGATTAAATCTTTATCGAAATTGGAGTTAATCCTATTTTGGCTCCTCCAAAGTCTCAATTTAGTCCTTCAAACTGAAAAAGAAAGTTTCCAAATTTTAGGGCGCTTGGTATTTAATTACTCATCAATCACAATGAGTTCAATCCCACATTGATAATGACAATAATTAAAAATGGTGCGAAAAAAGGTCACAATCACGGAGGGAGCACAAAACGATATGAAAAAAAAATAAAAAATTAATGAGTTTTTGAATTTTGACATTTTTAGTTAAAATACGTGTTATAATTCATGAAAAATGGTGATTTGATTAAAAATTTGAATTTTACTTTATTTTACAATATTTCCTAGAATGCTTTACAAAAAACGGAACGAAAAAAAGTAAAAATCAATGCGTTTTTTGTATTTACCGTTTTGGGTTAAAATACGTGTATAATAACCCATGAAAAATGGAGGTTTGGCGAAAATTGTAAATTTCATTTTTTTTTTTATGATATTCACATGATCAAAATCAGGGAGAATGCAAATAGTGGTATGAAAAAAGGTCAAAATCAACGCGTTTTTGGATATTGCCGTTTTTGTTTAAAATACGTGTGTTATAACGCATGAAAAATGGAGGTTTTGTGAAAATTTTAAATTTCACTTTTTTACAATATTCACTAGTATGCATGTTCACAATCGAGTTTGGTGCAAAAATATGAACGAAAAAAGTCAAAATCAACGCGTTTTTAGATTTTGTCGTTTTGGGTTAAAATACATGTGTTATAACTTATAACCCATAAAAAATGAAGAATTGGTGAAAATTATAAATTTCACCTTTTTATAATATTCTCTAAAATGCATGTTTACAATCGGGAAGGGTGCAAAAAATAGAACGAAAAAAAGTGTAAATTAACGTATTTTTGAATTTTGCTGTTTTTGGTTAAAATATGTAAGTTATAACCCCCAAAAAATGGAGATTTATTGAAAATTTTAGATTTCACTTATTTCACAATATTCACTAGAATGCATATTCACTATCGGGGTAGGTGCAAAAAACGGTATGAAAAAAAGTTAAAATCAACGCGTTTTTAGATTTTGTCACGATTAAGGTACGTGTGCTATAACCCATGAAACATGGAGTTTCTTTCAAAATTTTAATTTCACTTTTTCTTATAACATTCACTAGAATGCATGTTCACAATCGCGGTGGGTGCAAAAAATAGTACGAAAAATCTTATTAATTAGTTTTTGAATCTTCTCGTTTTTTTGCCAAAAAACGTGTGTTATAAACTCATGAAAAATTGCGATTTTTGAAAAATTGTAAGTTTTTATTTTTTTTAACCCCATTCACTAGATTAAACATTTCTAATTTGGATGGGTGAAAAAAATAGCATGAAATGATCCCTTATCAACTAGTTTTTGAATCTTCTCGTTTTTTTTGCCAAAAAACGTTTGTAATAACTCATGAAAAATTACTATTTTTGAAAAATTCTAGGTTTTTATTTTTTAACACCATTCACTAAATTACACATCTCTAATTAGGATTGGTGCAAAACATAGCACGAATTGAACTTTTCTCAACTAATTTTTGAATCTTTTAATTTTTGCTAAAAAACGTGTGTTATAACTCATGAAAAATTGTAATTTTTGAAAAATTCTAAATTTTTATTTTTTTAACTTCATTCACTAGTATACATATTTCTAATTTGGATGGGTGCAAAAAATAGAATGGAATGAGCTCTTTCTCAACTAGTTTTTCAATCTTCTCATTTTTTTGCCAAAAAACGCGTGCTATAACTAATGAAAAATTGCAATTTTTGCAAACTTCTAAGTTTTCATTTTAACACAATTCACTAGATTACAAATTTCTTATTTAGATGGTTGCAAAAAAAGCACGAAATGAGCTCTTATCAACTAGTTTTTCAATCTTCTCATATTTTTTGGCCAAAAAACGAGTGTTTAACTCATGAAAAAAATACGACTTTTGCAAAATTCTAAGTTTTCATTTTTTAACACCATTTACTATATTACACATTCCTAATTTGGAAGGGTGCAAAAAATAGCACGAAATGAGCTCTTATAAACTTGTTTTTGAATATTCTCATTGTTTTTGCCAAAAAATGTGTGCTTATACTCAATAAAAATTGCGAATTTTGAAAAATTTGAAATTCTTATTTTTTTAACACCATTCGTTAGATTACACATTTCTAATTTGGATGGTGGCAACAAATAGCATGAAATGAGCTCATATCAACTAGTTTTTGAATCTTCTCACTTTTTACCAAAAAATGTGTGTTATAACTCATGAAAATTGCTATTTTTGAAAAATTGTAAGTTTTTATTTTTTTAATACCATTCACTAGATTAAACATTTCTAATTTTGATGGGTGCAAAAAATAGCATGAAATGATCCCTTATCAACTAGTTTTTGAATCTTCTTGCTTTTTGCCAAAAAAACGTGTGTTATAACTCATGAAAAATTACGATTTTTGAAAAATTCTAGGTTTTAATTTTTTAACACCATTCACTAGATTACACATTTCTAATTAGGATTGGTGCAAAACATAGCACAAATTGAACTCTTCTCAACTAGTTTTTGAATATTTTAATTTTGTGCCAAAAA
This sequence comes from Ophiorrhiza pumila, assembly GCA_016586305.1. Classification (NCBI taxonomy): domain Eukaryota; kingdom Viridiplantae; phylum Streptophyta; class Magnoliopsida; order Gentianales; family Rubiaceae; genus Ophiorrhiza; species Ophiorrhiza pumila. Next base: position 41,651,613 of record BLIW01000002.1, read on the forward strand.
ACGTGTGCCATACTTATGAAAAATTACGATTTTTGAAAAATTCTAAGTTTTTTTTTTTAATTTCATTCACTAGATTACACATTTCTAATTTGGATGAGTGCAAAAAATAGCACGAAATCAGCTCCTATAAACTTGTTTTTGAATATTCTCATTTTTTTGCCAAAAACGTGTGCTATAACTCATGAAAAATTGCGATTTTTGAAAACTTTTAAGTTTTTATTTTTTTAACAACATTCACTGGATTACACATTTCTAATTTGGATGGGTGCAAAAAATAGCTCAAAATTAGCTTATATCAACTAGTTTTTGAATCTTCTCGTTTTTTGCCAAAAAACGTGTGTTATAACTCATTAAAATTACCATTTTTTAAAAATTGAAGTTTATATTTTTTTAACACCATTCACTAGATTAAACATTTTTAATTTGGATGGGTGCAAAAATTAGCATGAAATGATCCCTTATCAACTAGTTTTTGAATCTTTTCATTTTTTACCAAAAAATGTGTGCTATAAGTCATGAAAAATTTTGATTTTTGAAATGTTCTAGGTTTTTATTTTTTTAACACCATTCACTATATTATACTTTTCTATTTAGGATTGGTGCAAAATATAGCACGAATTGAACTATTCTCAACTAGTTTTTGAATCTTTTAATTTTTTTGCCGAAAAACGTGTGCAATAATTCATGAAAAATTGCGATTTTTGAAAAATATGAAGTTTTTATTTTTTGAACTTCATTCTCTAGATTACACATTTCTAATTTGGATGGGTACAAAAAAAGAGCACGAAATGAGCTAATATCAACTAGTTTTTGAATCTTCTCGTTTTTTGCCAAAAAAACGTGTGTTGCAACTCATGAAAATTGCGATTTTTGAAAAATTAAAAGTTTTTATTTTTTGATACAATTCACTAGATTAATCATTTCTAATTTGGATGGGTGCAAAAAATAGCATGAAATGATCCCTTATCAACTAGTTTTTGAATCTTCTCGTTTTTTGCCAAAATACATGTGTTATAACTTATGGAAAATTACGATTTTTGAAAAACTCTAGGTTTTTTTTAATCCATTCACTAGATTACACATTTCTAATTAGGATTGGTGCAAAACATAGCACGAATTGAACTCTTCTCAACTAGTTTTTAAATCTTTTAATTTTTTGTCGAAAAACGTGTGCAATTTTTGAAAAATTCTAAGTTTATGTTTTTTTAACTTCATTCACTAGTATACACATTTTAATTTGGATGGGTGCAAAAAATAACACGGAATGAGCTCTTATCAACTAGTTTTTCAATCTTCTCATTTTTTGCCAAAAAACGTGTGATATAAAGCATGAAAAATTGTGATTTTTGCAAAATTCTAAGTTTTCATTTTCTTTAACACCATTCACTAGATTACAAATTTCTTATTTGAATGGTTGCAAAAAAATAGTACGAAATGAGCTCTTTTTTTTTTTGTACGAAATGAGCTCTTATCAACTAGTTTTTCAATCTTCTCATTTTTGCCAAAAACGGGTGTTTAACTCATGAAAAAATTGCGAGTTTTGCAAATTTCTAAGTTTTTATTTTTTAACACAATTTACTAGATTACACATTTCTTATTTGGATGGGTGCAAAAAATAGCACGAAATGAGCTCTTATAAACTTGTTTTTGAATCTTCTCAATGTTTTTGCCAAAAAACGTGTGCTTATATACTCAATAAAAATTGCGATTTTTGAAAAATTTTAAATTCTTATTTTTTTTAATACAATTCGCTAGATTACACATTTCTAATTTGGATGGCGGCAAAAAATAGCATGAAATGAGCTCACATCAACAAGTTTTTGAATCTTCTCGTTTTTGCCAAAAAAACGTGTGTTATAACTCATGGAAATTGCGATTTTTGGAAAATTCTAGGTTTTAATTTTTTTACACCATTCACTAGATTACACATTTCTAATTAGGATTGGTGCAAAACATAGCATGAATTGAACTCTTCTCAACTAGTTTTTGAATCTTTAAATTTTTTGCTAAAAAACGTGTGTTATAACTCATTAAAAATTGCGATTTTTGAAAAATTCTAAGTTTTTATTTTTTTAATTTCATTTACTAGATTACACATTTCTAATTTGGATGGGTGCAAAAAATAGCACGGAATCAGCTTTTATAAACTTGTTTTTGAATATTCTTATTTTTTTTACCAAAAAACGTGTGCTATAACTGATGAAAAATTGCGATTTTTGAAAACTTTTAAGTTTTTATTTTTTTAACAAAACTCACTGGATTACACATTTCTAATTTGAATGGGTGCAAAAAATAGCATGAAATGAGCTTATATCAACTAGTTTTTGAATCTTTTCTTTTTTTGCCAAAAAACGTGTGTTATAACTCTTGAAAAGTTGCGATTTTTGAAAAATTCTAAATTTTTATTTTTTAACTTCATTCACTAGATTACACATTTCTAATTTGGATGGGTGCAAAAAATAGCACGAAATGATCTCTTATCAACTAGTTTTTCAATCTTCTCAGTTTTTGCCAAAAGCTGTGTGCTATACCTCATGAAAATTGCGATTTTTGCAAAATTGTATTAATACCATTTACTAGATTTCACATTTCTAATTTGGATGTGTGCAAAAAATAGCACAAATTGCGCTCATATCTACAAGTTTTTGAATCTTTAAATTTTTTGTCAAAAAACATGTGTTATAACTCATAAAAATTGGCGATATTTGATAAATTGTAAGTTTTTATTTTTTTGATACAATTCACTAGATTAATCATTTATAATTTGGATGGGTGCAAAAAATAGCATGAAATGATCCCTTACCAGCTAGTTTTAGAATCTTCTCGTTTTTGCCAAAAAATGTGTGTTATAACTCAAGAAAAATTACATTTTTTGAAAAATTCTAGGTTTGAATTTTTTTAACACCATTCACTAGATTACACAATTCTAATTAGGATTGGTGCAAAACATAGCCCGAATTGAACTCTTCTCAACTACTTTTTGAATCTTTTATTTTTTTGCCAAAAAACGTATGTTATAACTCACGAAAATTGTGATTTTTGAAAAATTGTAAGTTTTTATTTTTTTATACAATTCCCTAAATTACACATTTTCAATTTGGATGGGCGTAAAAAATAGCCCGAATTGAGCTCATATCAACTAGTTTTTAAATCTTTTAATTTTTTGCCAAAAAATGTGTGTTATAACTCATGAAAATTTTAATTTTTGAAATATTGTAAGTTTTTATTTGTTTTGCCAAAAAATGTGTGTTATAACTCATGAAAATTTCAAATTTTGAAATATTGTAAGTTTTTATTTGTTTTTATATAATTCACTAGATTAATCATTTCTAATTTGAATGGGTGCAAAAAATAACATTAAATGATCATTTACCAACAAGTTTTAGAATCTTCTAGTTTTTTGCCAAAAAAACGTGTGTAATACCTGATGAAAAATTACAATTTTTATAAAATTCTAGGTTTTAATTTTTTTAACACCATTCAATATATTACACATTTCTAATTAGGATTGATGCAAAACATAGCACGAATTGAACTCTTCTCAACTAATTTTTAAATCTTTTAATTTTTTGCCAAAAAACTTATGCTATAACTCATGAAAAATTGCGATTTTTGAAAAATTGTAAGTTTTTATTTTTTTGATACAATTCACTAGATTAATAATTTCTCATTTGGATGGGTGCAAAAAATAGCATGAAATGATCCCTTATTAACTAGTTTTTGAATCTTCTCGTTTTTGCCAAAAAACGTGTGTTATAACTAATGAAAAATTACGATTTTTGAAAAATTTTAGGTTTTAATTTTTTTAACACCATTCACTAGATTACACATTTCTAACTAGGATTGGTGCCAAACAAAGCACGAATTGAACTCTTCTCAACTAGTTTTTGAATCTTTTAAGTTTTTGCCAAAAAACGTGTGCTATAACTCATGAAAAGTTGCGATTTCTCAAAAATTCTAAGTTTTTATTTTTTTAACTTCATTCACTAGTATACTCATTTCTAATTTGGATGGGTGCAAAAAATAGCACGGAATGTACTCTTATCAACTAGTTTTTCAATCTTCCCATTTCTTGCCAAAAAACGTGTGCTATAACTAATGAAAAATTGCGATTTTTGCAAAATTCTAGGTTTTAATTTTTTTAACACTATTCACTAGGTTACATATTTCAAATTAGGATTGGTGCAAAACATAGCACGAATTGAACTCTTCTCAACTAGTTTTTGAATCTTTTAATTGGCTTGCCATAAAACGTGTGCTATAACTTACGAAAAATTGCGATTTTTGAAAAATTCTGAGTTTTTATTTTTTTGATACAATTCACTAGATTAATCATTTCTAATTTGGATGGGTGCAAAAAATAGCATGAAATGAACCTTTAGCAACTAGTTTTAGAATCTTCTCGTTTTTTTGCCAAAAAACGTGTGTTATAACTCATGAAAAATTACGATTGTTAAAAATTTTAGGTTTTAAATTTTTTATCACTATTAGCTAGATTACACATTTCTAATTAGGATTGGTGCAAAACATATCACGAATTGAACTCTTCTCAACTAGTTTTTCTATCTTTTAATTTTTTGCCAAAAAACGTGTGCTATAACTCATGAAAAATTACGATTTTTGAAAAATTCTAAGTTTTTATTTTTTTTATACAATTCATTAGATTAATCATTTCTCATTTGGATGGGTGTAAAAAATAGCATGAAATGATCCTTTATCAACTAGTTTTAGAATGTTCTCATTTTTTGCAAAAAAACGTGTGTTATAACTCATGAAAAATTTCGATTTTTGAAAAATTCTGGGTTTTAATTTTTTTAACACCATTCACAAGATTACACATTTCTAATTAGGATTGGTGCAAAACATAGCATGAATTGAACTTTTCTCAACTAGTTTTTGATTCTTTTAATTTTTTACAAAAAAACGTGTGCCTCATGAAAAATTACGATTTTTTAAAAATTGTAAGTTTTTATTTTTTCGATACAATTCACTAGATTAATCATTTCTCATTTGGATGGGTGCAAAAAATAGTATGAAATGATCCCTTATCAACTAGTTTTTGAATCTTCTCGTTTTTTGCCAAAAAAAGTGTGTTACTCATGAAAAACTACGATTTTTGAAAAATTTTAGGTTTTAATTTTTTTAACACCATTCACTTGATTACACAATTCTAATTAGGATTGGTGTAAAACATAGCCTGAATTGAACTCTTCTCAACTAGTTTTTGAATCTTTTATTTTTTTGCCAAAAAACGTGTGTTATAACTCACGAAAATTGTGATTTTTGAAAAATTGTAAGTTTTTATTTTTTTATACAATTCCCTAAATTACACATTTCCAATTTGGATGGGCGTAAAAAATAGCCCGAATTGAGCTCATATCAACTAGTTTTTAAATCTTTTAATTTTTTGCCAAAAAATGTGTGTTATAACTCATGAAAATTTCAATTTTTGAAAAATTGTAAGTTTTTATTTGTTTTGATATAATTCACTAGATTAATCATTTCTAATTTGAATGGGTATCTTCTCAACTAGTTTTTAAATCTTTTAATTTTTTGCCAAAAAATGTGTGCTATAACTCATGAAAAATTGCGATTTTTGAAAAATTGTAAGTTTTTTTTAACTTCATTCACTAATATACACATTTCTAATTTGGATGGGTGCAAAAAATAGCACGGAATGAGCACTTATCAACAAAATTTGAATCTTCTCGTTTTTTGCCAAAAAAACCATGAAAAATTACGATTTTTGCAAAATTCTAGGTTTTAATTTTTTTAACACCATTCACTATATTACACATTTCTAATTAGGATTGATGCAAAACATAGTACGAATTGAACTCTTCTCAACTAGTTTTTGAAACTGTTAATTTCTTGCAAAAAAAAGTGTGCTATCACTCATGAAAAATTGCGATTTTTGCAAAATTCTATGTTTTAATTTTTTTAACACCATTCACTAGATTACATATTTCTAATTTAAATTGGTGCTAAACATAGCACGAATTGAACTATTCTCAACTAGTTTTTGAACCTTTTAATTATTTGCCAAAAAACGTGTGCTATAACTCATGAAAAATTGCAATTTTTTTAAAATTATGAGTTTTTATTTTTTTAACTTCATTCACTAGATTACACTTTCTAATTTGGATGGGAAAAAAACTGCACGAAATGATCCCTTATAAACTCGTTTTTGAATCTTTTCGTTTTTTGACAAAAAACGTGTGTTATAATTCATGAAAATTTGCAATTTTTGAAAAATTTTAAATTTTTATTTTTTTGATACAATTCACTAGATTAATCATTTCTCATTTGGATGGGCGCAAAAAATAGCATGAAATGATCCCTTATAACCTTGTTTTTCAATCTTCCCGTTTTTTGCCAAAAAACGCATGTTAACTCATGAAAATTACAATTTTTGAAAAATTTTAGGTTTTAATTTTTTTTAACACCATGCACTAGATTACACATTTCTAATTAGGATTGGTGCAAAACATAGCACGAATTGAACTCTTCTTAACTAGTTTTTTAATCTTTTAATTTTTTGCCCAAAAACTGTGCTATAAGTCATGAAAAATTGCGATTTTTGAAAAATTCTAAGTTTTTTTAACTTCATTCACTAGTATACACATTTCTAATTTCGATGGGCGCAAAAGATGGCACAAAATGAGCCCTTATCAACTAAATTTGAATCTTCTCGTTTTTTGCCAAAAAACGTGTGCTATAACACATGAAAAATTGCGATTTTTTCAAAATTCTAGGTTTCAATTTTTTTAACACCATTCACTAGATTACACATTTCTAATTAGGATTGGAGCAAAACACATTACGAATTGAACTCTTCTCAATTAGTTTTTGAATCTTTTAATTATTTGCCAAAAAACGTGTGCTATAACTCATGAAAAAATTGCGATTTTTTTAAAATTCTAAGTTTTTATTTTTTTAACTTCATTCACTAGATTACACTTTTCTAATTCGGATGGGTGCAAAAAACTACAGGAAATGATCCCTTATCAACTCGAATTTGAATCTTCTCGATTTTGCCAAAAAAATGTGTGCTATAACTCATAACAAATTACGAATTTTGAAAAATTCTAGGTTTTAATTTTTTAAACACCATTAACTAGATTACACATTTCTAATTAGGATTGGTGCAAAACATAGCACGAACTGAACTCTTCTCAACTAGTTTTTGAATCTTTTAATTATTTGCCAAAAAACATGTGCTACAACTCATGAAAAATTGCGATTTTTTTTAAAATTTTATGTTTTTATTTTTTTAACTTCATTCACTAGATTACACTTTTCTAATTTAGATGAATGCAAAAAACTGGACGAAATGATCCCTTATCAACTCGTTTTTGAATCTTCTCATTTTTTGCAAAAAAACGTGTGTTATAACTCAGGAAAAATTACGATTTCTGAAAAATTATAAGTTTTTATTTTTTTGATACAATTCACTAGATTAATCATTTCTCTTTTGGGTGGGTGCAAAAAATAGCATGAAATGATCCCTTATCAACTTGTTTTTGAATCTACTCGTTTTTTGCCAAAAAACGTGTGTTATAACTCATGAAAAATTACGATTTTTGAAAAATTCTAGATTTTAATTTTTTTAATACCATTCACTAGATTACACATTTCTAATTAGGATTGGTGCAAAACATAGCACGAATTGACCTCTTCTCAAGTAGTTTTTGAAAGGTTTTAATTATTTTTTACACCATTCACTAGATTACACATTTCTAATTAGGATTAGTGCAAAACATAGCACGAATTGAACTCTTCTCAACTAGTTTTTGAATATTTAAATTTTTTGCCTAAAAACGTGTGCTTATCATGAAAAATTGCGATTTTTGAAAAATTCTAAGTTTTTTTTAACTTCATTCACTAGTATACACATTTCTAATTTGGATGGGTGCAAAAAATGGCACAAAATGAGCCCTTATCAACTAAATTTGAATCTTCTCGTTTTTTGCCAAAAAACGTGTGCTATAACACATGAAAAATTGCGATTTTTTCAAAATTCTAGGTTTCAATTTTTTTAACACCATTCACTAGATTACACATTTCTAATTAGGATTGGTGCAAAACATATTACGAATTGAACTCTTCTCAATTAGTTTTTGAATCTTTTAATTATTTGCCAAAAAACGTGTGCTATAACTCATGAAAAAATTGCGATTTTTTTAAAATTCTAAGTTTTTATTTTTTTAACTTCATTCACTAGATTACACTTTTCTAATTCGGATGGGTGCAAAAAACTACAGGAAATGATCCCTTATCAACTCGAATTTGAATCTTCTCGATTTTGCCAAAAAATGTGTGCTATAACTCATAACAAATTACGAATTTTGAAAAATTCTAGGTTTTAATTTTTTAAACACCATTAACTAGATTACACATTTCTAATTAGGATTGGTGCAAAACATAGCACGAACTGAACTCTTCTCAACTAGTTTTTGAATCTTTTAATTATTTGCCAAAAAACATGTGCTACAACTCATGAAAAATTGCGATTTTTTTAAAATTTTATGTTTTTATTTTTTTAAATTCATTCACTAGATTACACTTTTTTAATTTAGATGAATGCAAAAAACTGGACGAAAAACGTGTGTTATAACTCAGGAAAAATTGCGATTTTTGAAAAATTCTAAGTTTTTATTTTTTTGAAACAATTCACTAGATTAATCTTTTCTCTTTTGGATGGGTGCAAAAAATAGCATGAAATGATCCCTTATCAACTTGTTTTTGAATCTACTCGTTTTTTGCCAAAAAACGTGTTTTATAACTCATGAAAAATTACGATTTTTGAAAAATTCTAGATTTTAATTTTTTTAGTACCATTCACTAGATTACACATTTCTAATTAGGATTGGTGCAAAACATAGCACGAATTGACCTCTTCTCAACTAGTTTTTGATTCTTTTAATTATTTGCCAAAAAACGCGTGCTATAACTCATGAAAAAATTGCGATTTTTGCAAAATTTTAAGTTATTATTTCTTTTAACTTCATTCACTAGTATACATATTTCTAATTTGGATGGGAACAAAAAATAGCACAGAATCAGCTCTTATGAACTAGTTTTTCAATCTTCTCATTTTTTGCCTAAAAACGTGTGCTATAACTCATGAAAATTCGAGATTTTTGCAAAATTCTAGGTTTTAATTTTTTTAACACCATTCACTAGATTACACATTTCTAATTAGGATTGGTGTAAAACATAGCATGAATTGAACTCTTCTCAACTAGTTTTTGAATCTGTTAATTTTTTGTCAAAAAACGTGTGCTATAACTCATGAAAAATTGCGATTTTTCCAAAATTCTAGGTTTTAATTTTTTTTAACACCATTCACTAGATTACACATTTCTAATTAGGATTGGTGCAAAACATAGCACGAATTGAACTCTTCTCAACTATTTTTTGAATCTTTTAATTATTTGCCAAAAAATGTGTGCTATGACTCATGAAAAATTGCGATTTTTTTAAAAGTCTAAGTTTTTATTTTTTTAACTTCATTCACTAGATTACACTTTTCTAATTTGGATAAACTGCACGAAATGATCCCTTATCAACTCGTTTTTGAATCTTCTCGTTTTTTGCTAAAAAACGTGTGTCATAACTTATGAAAAATTACGATGTTTTAAAAATTCTAAGTTTTAATTTTTTTAACACCATTCACTAAATTACACATTTCTAATTAGCATTGGTGTAAAACATAGTACGAATTGAACTCTTCTCAACTAGTTTTTGAATCTTTTATTTTTTTGCCAAAAAACGTATACTATATATATATATATTTGCTAATAATAAGATCAGAGCCTACTTTTATGTCAAAAAACGTTTACTATAACTCGTGAAAAATTACGATTTTTGAAAAATTCTAAGCTTTAATATTTTTAACTTCATTCACTAGTATACACATTTCTAATTTGGATAGGAGCAAAAAATAGCAAAGAATGAGCTCTTATAAACTATTTTTTCATTCTTCTCATTTTTTGCCAAAAAAGGTGTGCTATAACTCATGAAAAATTGAGATTTTGCAAAATTCTAGGTTTTAATTTTTTTAACGCCATTCACTAGATTACACTTTTTTAATTAGGATTGGTGTAAAACATAGCATGAATTGAACTCTTCTCAACTAGTTTTTGAATATGTTAATTTTTTGTCAAAAAACGTGTGCTATAACTCAAGAAAAATTGCGATTTTTGCAAAATTCTAGGTTTTAATTTTTTTTAACACCATTCACTAGATTACACATTTTTAATTAGGATTGGTGTAAAACATAGCACGAATTGAACTCTTCTCAACTAGTTTTTGAATCTTTTACTTTTTGCCAAAAAATGCATGCTATAACTCATGAAAATTGCAGTTTTTGAAAAATTCGAAGTTTTTATTTTTTTAACTTCATTCACTAGTATACACATTTCTAATTTGGATGGATGTAAAAAATAGTACAGAATGAGCTCTTATCAACTAGTTTTTCAATCTTCTCATTTCTTGCCGAAAAATGTGTGCTATAATTCATGAAAAATTGCGATTTTTGCAAAATTCTAGGTTTTAATTTTTTTAACACTATTCATAAGATTACACATTTCTAATTGGGATTGGTGCAAAACAAAGCACGAATTGAACTCTTCTCAACTAGATTTTGAATATGTTAGTTTTTTGCCAAAAAACGTGTGCTATAACTCATGAAAAATTGAGATTTTTGCAAAATTCTAGGTTTTAATTTTTTTAACACCATTCACTAGATTACACATTTCTAATTAGGATTGGTGTAAAACATAGCACGAATTGAACTCTTCTCAATTAGTTCTTGAATATGTTAATTTTTTGTCAAAAAACGTGTGCTATAACTCAAGAAAAATTGCGATTTCTGCAAAATTCTAGGTTTGAATTTTTTTTAACACCATTCACTAGATTACACATTTTTAATTATGATTGGTGTAAAACATAGCACGAATTGAACTCTTCTCAACTAATTTTTGAATCTTTTAATTTTTTTTCCAAAAAATGTGTGCTATAACTCATTAAAAATTGCGATTTTTGAAAAAATCTAAGTTTTTATTTTTTTAACATCATTCACTCGTATAAACATTTCTAATTTGGATGGGTGCAAAAAATAGCACGGAATGAGCTCTTATCAACTAGTTTTTCAATTTTCTCATTTTTTGCCAAAAAACTTGTGTAATAACTCATGAAAATTGCGATTTTTGAAAAATATTAAGTTTTTATTTTGTTGATAGAATTCACTAGATTAATCATTTCTAATTTGGATGGGTACAAAAAATAGAATGAAATGATCCCTTTTCAACTCGTTTTTGAATCTTCTCATTTTTTTGCCAAAAAACGTGTGCTATACTCATTAAAAATTACGATTTTTGAAAAATTCTAGGTTTTAATTTTTTTAAACATTTTTCACTATATTACACATTTCTAAATAGGATTGGTGCAAAACATCGCACGAATTGAACTCTTCTCAACTAGTTTTTGAATCTTTTAATTTTTTGCCAAAAAACGTGTGTTATAACTCATGAAAAATTACAATTTTTGAAAAATTATAGGTTTTAATTTTTTTAACAACATTCACTAGATTACACATTTCTAATTAGGATTGGTCAAAAACATTGCACGAATTGAACTCTTCTCAACTAGTTTTTGAATCTTTTAATTTTTTGCCAAAAAACGTGTGCTAGAACACATGAAAAATTGCGATTTTTGAAAAATTCTAAGTTTTTTTTTACACAATTCACTTTATTAATCATTTCTCATTTGGATGGGTGCAAAAAATAGCATGAAACTATCCCTTATCAACTCGTTTTAGAATCTTCTCGTTTTTTGCAAAACAACCTGTGTTATAACTCATAAAAAATTACGATATTTGAAAAATTCTATGTTTTAATTTTTTTTAAGACCATTCACTAGATTACACATTTCTAATTAGGGTTGGTGGAAAACATAGCACGAATTGAACTATTCTCAACTAGTTTTTGAATCTTTTAATTATTTGCCAAAAAACATGTGCTATGACTCATGAAAAATTGCGATTTTTGAAAATTCTAAGTTTTTATTTTTTTAACTTCATTCTCTAGATTAAATTTTTGTAATTTGGATGGGTGCAAAAAACTGCACGAAATGATCCATTATCAACTCGTTTTAGAATCTTCTCGTTTTTTGCCAAAAAACGAGGGTTATAACTCATAAAAAATTACGATTTTTGAAACGTTCTAGGTTTTAATTTTTAACACCATTCACTAAATTACACATTTCTAATTAGGATTAGTGCAAAACATCGCACGAATTGAACTCTTCTCAACTAGTTTTTGAATCTTTTAATTTTATTTCCAAAAAACGTATACTTTAACTAATGAAAAATTGCGATTTTTGAAAATTTCTAAGTTTTTATTTTTTAACATCATTCACTGGTATAAACATTTCTAATTTGGATGGGTGCATAAAATAGCATGGAATGAGCTCTTATCAACTAGTTTTTCAATCTTCTAATTTTTCTCCAAAAAACGTGTGCTATAACTTATGAAAATTTGCGATTTTTGCAAAATTCTATGTGTCAATTTTTTTAACACCATTCACTAGATTACACATTTCTAGTTAAGATTAGTACAAAACATCGCATGAATTGAACTCTTCTCAACTAGTTTTTGAATCTTTTAATTTTTTGCCAAAAATCGTGTGTTATAACTCATGAAAAATTGTGATTTTTGAAAAATTCTAAGGTTTTATTTTTTTAAGTTCAATTACTAGTATACACATTTCTAATTTGGGTGGGTGCAAAAAATAGCAGGGAATGAGCTCTTATCAACTAATTTTTCAATCTTCTCATTTTTTGCCAAAAAACGTGTGCTATAAATCATAAAAAATTGTGGTTTTTGCAAAATTCTAGGTTTTAATTTTTTAACTCCAATCACTAGATTACACATTTCTAATTAGGATTGGTGCAAAACATAGCACGAATTGTACTCTTCTCAACTATTTTTTGAATTTTTAATTTTTTGCTAAAAAACGTGTGCTATAACTCATGAAAAATTGCGATTTTTGAAAAATTCTAAATTTTATTTTTTTATACAATTCACTAGATTAATCATTTCTCATTTGGATGGATGCAAAAAATAGCATGAAATGATCCCTTATTAACTCGTTTTAGAATCTTCTCATTTTTTTGCCAAAAAACGTGTGTTATAACTCAGAAAAATTGCGAATTTTAAAAAATATTAAGTTTTTATTTTGTTGATAGAATTCACTAGATTAATCATTTCTAATTTGGATGGGTGCAAAAAATAGATTGAAATGATCCCTTATCAACTCGTTTTTTAATCTTCTCGTTTTTTGCCAAAAAAGGTGTGTTATAACTTATGAAAAATTACGATTTTTGAAAAAATCGAACTTTTAATTTTTTTAACACCATTCACTAGATTACATATTTCTAATTAGGCTTTTTGTAAAACATAGCACGAATTGAACTCTTCTCAACTAGTTTTTGAATCTTTTACTTTTTGCCAAAAAATGCGTGCTATAACTCATGAAAAATTGCGATTTTTGAAAAATTCTAAGTTTTTATTTTTTTAACTTCATTCACTAGTATACACATTTCTAATTTGGATGGATGCAAAAAACATCACAGAATGAGCTCTTATCAGCTAGTTTTTCAATCTTCTCATTTTTTGCCGAAAAATGTGTGCTATAATTCATGAAAAATTGTGATTTTTGCAAAATTCTAGGTTTTAATTTTTTTAACACCATTCATAAGATTACACATATCTAATTAGGATAGGTGCAAAATAAAGCACGAATAGAACTCTTCTCAACTAGATTTTGAATATGTTAGTTTTTTGCCAAAAAATGTGTGCTATAACTAATGAAAAATTGAGATGTTTGCAAAATTCTAGGTTTTAATTTTTTTAACACCATTCACTAGATTACACATTTCTAATTAGGATTGGTGTAAAACATAATGCGAATTGAACTCTTCTTAACTAGTTCTTGAATATGTTAATTTTTTGTCAAAAAACGTGTGCTATAACTCAAGAATTTAAGGTTTTAATTTTTTTAACACCATTCACTAGATTACACATTTTTAATTAGGATTTGTGTAAAACATAGCACAAATTGAACTCTTCTCAACTAATTTTTGAATCTTTTAATTTTTTTGCCAAAAAACATGTGCTATAAATCATTAAAAATTGCGATTTTTGAAAAATTCTAAGTTTTTTATTTTTTTAACTTCATTCACTAGTATACACATTTCTAATTTGAATGGGTGCAAAAAATAGAATGAAATGATCCCTTTTCAACTAGTTTTTCAATCTTCTCATTTCTTGCCGAAAAACGTGTGCTATAATTTATGAAAAATTGCGATTTTTGCAAAATTCTAGGTTTTAATTTTTTTAACACCATTCATAAGATTACACATTTCTAAATAGGATTGGTGCAAAACAAAGCACGAATTGAACTCTTCTCAACTAGTTTTTGAATATGTTAACTTTTTGCCAAAAAACGTGTGCTATAACTCATGAAAAATTTAGATTTTTGCAAAATTCGAGGTTTTAATTTTTTTAACACCATTTACTAGATTACAAATTTCTAATTAGGATTGGTAAAAAACATAGCACGAATTGAACTCTTCTCAACTAGTTTTTGAATATGTTAATTTTTTGTCGAAAAACGTGTGCTATAACTCAAGAAAAATTGCGATTTTTGCAATATTCTAGGTTTTAATTTTTTCAACACCATTCACTAGATTACACATTTTTAATTAGGATTGGTGTAAAACATAGCACGAATTGAACTCTTCTCAACTAATTTTTGAATCTTTTAATTTTTTTGCCAAAAAACGTGTGCTATAACACATTAAAAATTGCGATTTTTGAAAAATATTAAGTTTTTATTTTATTGATAGAATTCACTAGATTAATCATTTCTAATTTGAATGGGTGCAAAAAATAGAATGAAATGATCCCTTTTCAACTCGTTTTTGAATCTACTCATTTTTTGCCAAAAAACGTGTGTTTTAACTTACAAAAAATTATGATTTTTTAAAAATTCTAGGTTTTAATTTTTTAACACCATTCACTAGAATACACATTTCTAATTCGGATTGGTGCAAAACATAGCACGAATTGAACTCTTCTCGACTAGTTTTTAAATCTTTTAATTATTTGACAAAAAACGTGTGCTAGAACACATGAAAAATTGCGATTTTTGTAAAATTCTAGGTTTTAATTTTTTAACTCCATTCACTAGATTACACATTTCTAATTAGGATTGGTGCAAAACATAGCACGAATTGAACTCTTCTCAACTATTTTTTGAATTTTTTAATTTTTTGCTAAAAAACGTGTGCTATAACTCATGAAAAGTTGGAATTTTTGAAAAATTCTAAATTTTTATTTTTTTTATACAATTCACTAGATTAATCATTTCTCATTTGGATGGGTGCAATAAATAGCATGAAATGATCCCTTATCAACTCGTTTTAGAATCTTCTCGTTTTTTGCCAAAAAACGAGGGTTATAACTCATAAAAAATTACGATTTTTAAAACATTCTAGGTTTTAATGTTTAACACCATTCACTAAATTACACATTTCTAATTAGGATTAGTGCAAAACATCGCACGAATTGAACTCTTCTCAACTAGTTTTTGAATTTTTTAATTTTATTTCAAAAAAACGTATACTATAACTAATGAAAAATTGCAATTTTTGAAAATTTCTAAGTTTTTATTTTTTTAACATCATTCACTGGTATAAACATTTCTAATTTGGATGGGTGCATAAAATAGCATGGAGTGAGCTCTTATCAACTAGTTTTTCAATCTTCTTATTTTTCTCCAAAAAACGTGTGCTATAACTTATGAAAAATTGCGATTTTTGCAAAATTCTATGTTTCAATTTTTTTAACACCATTCACTAGATTACACATTTCTAATTAGGATTAGTGCAAAACATCGCATGAATTGAACTCTTCTCAACTAGTTTTTGAATCTTTTAATTTTTTGCCAAAAATCGTGTGTTATAATTCATGAAAAATTGAGATTTTTGAAAAGTTCTAAGGTATTATTTTATTTAACTTCATTTACTAGTATGCACATTTCTAATTTGGGTGAGTGCAAAAAATAGCAGGGAATGAGCTCTTATCAACTAATTTTTCAATCTTCTCATGTTTTTGCCAAAAAACGTGTGCTATAAATCATGAAAAAATGCTTTTTTTTGCAAAATTCTAGGTTTTAATTTTTTAACTCCATTCACTAGATTACACTTTTCTAATTAGGATTGGTGCAAAACATAGCACGAATTGAACTCTTCTCAACTATTTTTTGAATTTTTTAATTTTTGCTAAAAAACGTGTGCTATAACTCATGAAAATTTGCGATTTTTGAAAAATTCTAAATTTTTTATTTTTTTTATACAAATCACTAGATTAATCATTTCTCATTTGGATGGGTGCAAAAAATAGCATGAAATGATCCCTTAATAACTCGTTTTAGAATCTTCTCGTTTTTTTGCCAAAAAACGTGTGTTATAACTCAAGAAAAATTTCGATTTTTGATGAGCTCTATATTTTATTCTTTAACACCATTCACTAGATTATATATTTCTAATTAGGATTGGTGCAAAACATTGCACGAATTGAACTCTTCTCAACTAATTTTTGAATCTTTTAATTTTTTGCCAAAAAACGTGTGCTAAACTTATGAAAAATTCTAAGTTTTTATTTTTTTGACATCATTCATAAGTATAAACATTTCTAATTTGGATGGGTGCTAAAAATAGCATAGAATGAGCTCTTATCAACTAGTTTTTCAATCTTCTCATTTTTTTGCCAAAAAACGTGAGCTATAACTCAGAAAAATTGCGATTTTTGAAAAATATTAAGTTTTTATTTTGTTGATAGAATTCACTAGATTAATCATTTCTAATTTGGATGGGTGCAAAAAATAGATTGAAATGATCCCTTATCAACTCGTTTTTTAATCTTCTCGCTTTTTGCCAAAAAACGTGTGTCATAACTTATGAAAAATTTCGATTTTTGAAAAAATCTAGGTTTTAATTATTTTAACACCATTCACTAGATTACACATTTCTAATTAGGCTTTTTGTAAAACATAGCACGAATTGAACTCTTCTCAACTAGTTTTTGAATCTTATAATTTTTTGCCAAAAAAGGTGTGCTATAATTCGTGAAAAATTGCGATTTTTGAAAAATTCTAATTTTTTATTTTTTTAACTTCATTCACTGGTATACACATTTTCAATTTGGATGGGTGCAAAAAATAGCACAGAATGAGTTCTTAGCAACTAGTTTTTCAATCTTCTTATTTTTTGCCAAAAAACGTGTTCTATAACTCTTGAAAAATTACGATTTTAGCAAAATTCTAGGTTTAATTTTTTTTGACACCATTCACTAGATTACACATTTCTAATATGGATTGGTGCAAAACATAGCACGAATTAAACTCTTCTCAACTAGTTTTTGAAAATGTTAATTTCTTGCCAAAAAACGTGTGCTATAACTCATGAAAAATTGCGAATTTTGCAAAATTCTATATTTTAATTTTTTTTTAAGACCATTCACTAGATTACACATTTCTAATTTGGATTGGTGCAAAACATAGCACGAATTGAACTCTTCTCAACTAGTTTTTGAATCTTTTAATTATTTGCCAAAAAACGTGTGCTATAACTCATGAAAAAATTACGATTTTTTTAAAATTCAAAGTTTTTATTTTTTAAACTGCATTCACTAGATTACACTTTTTTAATTCGGATGGGTGCAATAAACTACACGAAATGATCCCTTATCAACTCGTATTTGAATCTTCTCATTTTTTGCCAAAAAATGTGTGTTACAACTCATAAAAAAATACGATTTTTGAAAAATTCTAGGTTTTAATTTTTTTAACACCATTCACTAGATTACACATTTCTAATTAGGATTTGTGCAAAACATAGCACGAATTGACGTCTTCTCAACTAATTTTTGAATCTTTTAATTATTTGCCAAAAAACGTGTGCTATAACTCATGAAAAAATTGCGATTTTTTAAAATTCTAAGTTTTTATTTTTTTAACTTCATTCACTAGATTACACTTTTCTAATTTTGATGAGTGCAAAAAACTGCACGAAATTATCCCTTATCAACTCGTTTTTGAATCATCTCGATTTTTGCCAAAAACGTGTGTCATAACTGAATAAAAATTGCGATTTTTTAAAAATTCTAAGTTTTTATTTTTTTGATGCAATTCACTAGATTAATCATTTCTCTTTTGGATGAGTGCAAAAAATAGTATGAATTGATCCCATATCAACTTGTTTTTGAATCTACTCGTATTTTGGCCAAAACAAGTGTGTTATAACTCATGAAAAATTACGATTTTTGAAAAATTCTAGATTTTAATTTTTTTTGACACCATTCACTAGATTACACATTTCTAATTAGAATTGGTGCAAAACATAGCACAAATTGACCTCTTCTCAACTAGTTTTTGAATCTTTTAATTATTTGCCAAAAAATTTGTGCTATAACTCATGAAAAATTGCGATTTTTTTAAAATTCTAAGTTTTTATTTTTTTAATTTCATTCACTAGATTACACTTTTCTAATTTGGATAAACTGCACAAAAACTGCACCAAATGATCCCTTATCAACTCGTTTTTGAATCTTCTCGTTTTTTGCCAAAAAACGTATGTTATAACTCATGAAAAATTGCGATTTTTGAAAATTCTAGGTTTTTTTTGATACAATTCACTAGAGTAATCATTTCTCATTTGGATGGGTGCAAAAAATAGCATGAAATGATCCCTTATTAACTCGTTTTAGAATCTTCTCATTTTTTGCCAAAAAAGTGTGTTATAACTCATAATAAATTACAATTTTTGAAAAATTGTAGGTTTTAATTTTTTTTTAACACCATTCACTAGATTACACATTTCTAATTAGGATTGGTGCAATACATAGCACGAAATGAACTCTTCTCAACTAGTTTTTGAATCTTTTAATTATTTGCCAAAAAACGTGTGCTATAACTAATGAAAAATTGCGATTTTTTTAAAATTCTAAATTTTTATTTTTTTAACTTCATTCATTAGATTACACTTTTATAATTTGGATGGGTGCAAAAAACTGCACGAAATGATCCCTTATCAACTCGTTTTTGAATCTTCTCGTTTTTTGCCAAAAATAAGTTTATTATAACTTATGAAAAATTACGATTTTTGAAAAATTCTAGGCTTTAATTTTTTTTACACCATTCACTAGATTACACATTTCTAATTAGGATTGGTGCAAAACATAGCATGAATTGAACTCTTCTCAACTAGTTTTTTAATCTTTTAATTTTTTGCCAAAAAACGTGTGCTATAACTCATTAAAAATTGCGATTTCTGTAAAATTATAAGTTTCTATTTTTTTTATACAATTAACTAGACTAATCATTTCTCATTTGGATGGGTGCAAAAAATAGCATGAAATGATCCCTTATCAGCTCGTTTTAGAATCTTTTAGTTTTTTGCCAAAAAAAGTGTGTTATAACTCATAAAAAATTAAGATTTTTGAAAAATTATAGGTTTTAATTTTTTTAACACCATTCACTGGATTACACATTTCTAATTAGGATTAGTGCAAAACATATAACGAATTGAACTCTTCTCAACTAGTTTTTGAATATTTTAATAATTTGCCAAAAAACGCGTGCGATAACATATGAAAAATAGCGATTTTTTAAAAATTCTAAGTTTTTATTTTTTTTTAACTTTATTCACTAGATTAAACTTTTCTAATTTGGATGGGTGCAAAAAACTGCACGAAATGATCCCTTATCAACTTGTTTTTTAATCTTCCAGTTTTTTGCCAAAAAACCTGTGTTATAACTTATGAAAAATTACTATTTTTGAAAAATTTTAGGTTTTAATTTTTTTTAACAATATTCACTAGATTACACATTTCTAATTAGGATTTTTGTAAAACATATCCCGAATTGAACTCTTCTCAACTAGTTTCTGAATCTTTTAATTTTTTTGCCAAAAAACGTGTGCTATAATTCATGAAAAACTGCAATTTTTGAAATTCTAAGTTATTATTTTTTTAACATTATTCACTAGTATACACATTTCTAATTTGGATGGGTGTAAAAAATAGCACAGAATGAGCTCTTATCAAGTAGTTTTTCAATCTTCTCATTTTTTTGCCAAAAAAAGTGTGCTATAACACATAAAAAATAGCGATTTTTGCAAAATGCTAGGTTTAATTTTTTTAACACCATTCACTAGATTATACATTTCTAATTTGGATTGGTGCAAAACATAGCATGAATTGAACTCTTCTCAACTACTTTTTGAAACTGTTAATTTCTTGCCAAAAAACATGTGCTATAACTTATGAAAAGTTGCGATTTTTGCAAAATTCTAGGTTTTAATTTTTTTAACACCATCCACTAGATTACACATTTCTAATTTGGATTGGTGCAAAACATAGCACGAATTGAACTCTTCTCAACTAGTTTTTGAATCTTTTAATTTTTTGCCAAAAATCGTGTGCAATAATTCATGAAAAATTGCAATTTTTTAAAATTCTAAGTTTTCATTTTTTTAACTTCATTCACTAGATTACACTTTTCTAATTTTGATGGGTGCAAAAAACTGCACGAAATGATCCCTTATCAACTCGTTTTTGAAATATGCTCGTTTTTTGTCAAAAAAACATGTGTTATAACTCATTAAAAAGTTGCGATTTTTGAAAAATTTTAAATTTTTATTTTTTTGATACAATTCACTAGATTAATCATTTCTCATTTGGATGGGTGCAAAAAATAGCATGAAATGATCCCTTATCAACTCGTTTTAGAATCTTCTCGTTTTTTGCCAAAAAATGTGGGTTATAACTCATAAAAAATTACGATTTTTAAAAAATTCTACGTTACACATTTTTAACACCATTCACTAGATTACACATTTCTAATTAGGATTAGTGCAAAACATCGCACGAATTGAACTGATCTCAACTAGTTTCTGAATCTTTTAATTTTTTGCCAAAACACGTGTGCTATAATTCATGAAAAATTGCGATTTTTTGAAAAATTCAAAGTTTTTATTTTTTTAACATCACTCACTAGTATACACATTTCTAATTTGGATGGGTGCAAAAAATAGCACAAAATGAGCTCTTATCAACTAGTTTTTCAATCTTCTCATTTTTTTGCCAAAAAACGTGTGATATAACTCATGAAAAATTGCGATTTTTGCAAAATACTAGGTTTAAATTTTTTAACAACATTCACTAGATTACACATTTCTTATTTGGACTGGTGCAAAACATAGCACGAATTGAACTCTTCTCAACTAGTTTTTGAATCTTTTACTTTTTGCCAAAAAAAGAGTGCTATAACTCATGAAAAATTGCAAATTTTGAAAAAATCTAAGTTTTTATTTTTTTTACTTCATTTCTAATTTGGATGGGTGCAAAAAATAGCATGAAATGAGCTCTTACCAACTAGTTTTTCAATCTTCTCATTTTCTGCAAAAAAACGTGTGCTATAACTCATGAAAAATTGCGATTTTTTAAAAATTGTAAGTTTTTACTTTTTTGATACAATTCACTAGATTAGTCATTTCTAATTTGGATGGGTGCAAAAAATTGCATAAAAGAATCCCTTATCAACTCGTTTTTTAATCTTCTTGTTTTTGGCCAAAAAACGTGGGTTATAACTCATAAAAAATTACGATTTTTAAAAAATTCTAGGTTTTAATTTTTTAACACCGTTAACTAGATTACTCATTTCTAATTAGGATTAGTGTAAAACATCGCACGAATTGAACTCTTCTCAACTAGTTTTTGAATCTTTTAATTTTTTTTTCAAAAAACGTGTACGATAACTAATGAAAAATTGCAATTTTTTGAAAATTTCTAAGTTTTTATCTTTTTAACATAATTCAACTAGTAAAAACATTTTCTAATTTGGATGGGTGCAAAAAATAGCATGGAATGAGCCTCTTATCAACTAGTTTTTCAATCTTCTCATTTTTTGCCAAAAAACGTGTGCTATAACTCATGAAAAATTGCGATTTTTGAAAAATTCTAAGTTTTAATTTTTTTTAACTTCATTCACTAGTATACACATTTCTATTTTGGATGGGTGCAAAAAATAGCATGGAATGAGCTCTTATCAACTAGTTTTTCAATCTTCTCAATTTTTGCAAAAAACGTGTGCTATAAACTCATGAAAAATTGCGATTTTTTAAAAATTGTAAGTTTTTACTTTTTTTTATACAATTCACTAGATTAGTCATTTCTAATTTGGATGGGTGCAAAAAATTGCATAAAATGATCCCTTATCGACTCGTTTTTGAATCTTCTCATTTTTTGCCAAAAAAAGGTGTGATATAACTCAAGAAAAATTACGACTTTTGAAAAATTCTAGGTTTTAATTTTTTTTAAAACCATTCACTAGATTAGACTTTTCTAATTAGGATTGGTGCAAAACATAGCACGAATTGAACTCTTCTCAACTACATTTTGAATCTTTTAATTATTTCCAAAAAAAACATTTGCTATAACTCATGAAAAATTGTGATTTTTAAAAAAATTCTAATTTTTTATTTTTTTTAACTTCGTTCACTAGTATACACATTTCTAATTTGGATGGGTGCAAAAAATAGCACGGATACAGCTCTTATCCACTAGTTTTTTAATCTTCTCATTTTTTTCCAAAAAACGTGTTCGATAACTCAATAAAAATTGCGATTTTTGCAAAATTCTAGGTTTTAATTTTTCTAACACCATTCACTAGATTACACATTTAAAATTAAGATTGGTACAAAACATAGCACGAATTGAACTCTTCTCAACTAGTTTTTGAATCTTTTAATTTTTTGACAAAAAAGTGTGCTATAACTCATGAAAAATGACGATTTTTGAAAAATTCTAAGTTTTTATTTTTTTAACTTCATTCACTAGTATACACATTTCTAATTTGGATGGGTGCAAAAAATAGCACGAATACAGCTCTTATCAACAAATTTTTGAATCTTCTCATTTTTTGCCAAAAAACGTGTGCTATTACTCATTAAAAATTGCGATTTTTCCAAAATTATAGGTTTTAATTTTTTTAACACCATTCATTAGATTACAAATTTTTAATTAAGATTGGTGCAGAACATCGCACGAATTGAACTGATCTCAACTAATTTCTGAATCTTTTAATTTTTTGCAAAAAACGTGTGCTATAAATCATGAAAAATTGCGATTTTTGACAAAATACTAGGTTTAAATTTTTTAACACCATTCACTAGGTTACACATTTTTTATTTGGACTGGTGCAAAACATAGCACGAATTGAACTCTTCTCAACTAGTTTTTGAATCTTTTACTTTTTGCCAAAAAACGAGTGCTATAACTCATGAAAATTGCGATTTTTGAAAAATTCTAAGTTTTTATTTTTTTTAACTTCATTCACTAGTATACACATTTCTAATTTGGATGGGTGCAAAAAATAGCATGAAATGAGCTCTTATCAACTAGTTTTTCAATCTTCTCATTTTCTGCAAAAAAACGTGTGCTATAACTCATGAAAAATTGCGATTTTTTAAAAATTGTAAGTTTTTACTTTTTTTATACAATTCACTAGATTAGTCATTTCTAATTTGGATGGGTGCAAAAAATTGCATAAAAGAATCCCTTATCAACTCGTTTTTGAAGCTTCTTGTTTTTTGCCAAAAAACGTGGGTTATAACTCATAAAAAATTACGATTTTTAAAAAATTCTAGGTTTTAATTTTTTAACACCATTAACTATATTACTCATTTCTAATTAGGATTAGTGTAAAACATCGCACGAATTGAACTCTTCTCAACTAGTTTTTTAATCTTTTAATTTTTTTTTCAAAAAACGTGTACGATAACTAATGAAAAATTGCAATTTTTGAAAATTTCTAAGTTTTTATCTTTTTAACATAATTCAATAGTAAAAACATTTCTAATTTGGATGGGTGCAAAAAATAGCATGGAATGAGCTCTTATCAACTAGTTTTTCAATCTTCTCATTTTTTGCTAAAAAACGTGTGCTATAACTCATGAAAAATTCTAAGTTTTTTTTTAACTTCATTCACTAGTATACACATTTCTAATTTGGATGGGTGCAAAAAATAGCATGGAATGAGCTCTTATCAACTAGTTTTTCAATTTTCTCAATTTTTGCAAAAAACGTGTGCTATAACTCATGAAAAATTACGATTTTTTAAAAATTGTAAGTTTTTACTTTTTTATACAATTCACTAGATTATTCATTTCTAATTTGGATGGGTGCAAAAATTTGCATAAAAGGATCCCTTATCAACTCGTTTTTGAATCTTCTCGTTTTTTGCCAAAAAAAATATGCGATATAACTCAAGAAAAATTACGATTTTTGAAAAATTCTAAATTTTAATTTTTTTTAAAACAATTCACTAGATTGGACATTTCTAATTAGGATTGGTGCAAAACATAGCACGAATTGAATTCTTCTCAACTACTTTTTGAATCTTTTAATTTTTTGACAAAAAATGTGTTCTATAACTCATAAAAAATGATGATTTTTGAAAAATTCTAAGTTTTTATTTTTTTAACTTCATTCACTAGTATACACATTTCTAATTTGGATGGGTGCAAAAAATAGCACGAATACAGCTCTTATCAACAAGTTTTTGAATCATCTCATTTTTTGCCAAAAAACGTGTGCTATTACTCATTAAAAATTGCGATTTTTCCAAAATTATATGTTTTAATTTTTTTGACACTATTCACTGGATTACAAATTTTTAATTAAGATTGGTGCAAAACATCGCACGAATTGAACTGATCTCAACTAGTTTCTGAATCTTTTAATTGTTTTCCAAAAAACGTGTGCTATAAATCATGAAAAATTGCAATTTTTTGAAAAATTCTAAGTTTTTATTTTTTTTAACATAACTCACTAGTATACACATTTCTAATTTGGATGGATAAAAAAAATACCACAGAATGAGCTCTTATCAACTAGTTCTTCAATCTTCTCATTTTTTTGCCAAAAAACGTGTGCTATAACTCATGAAAAATTACGATTTTCGCAAAATGATAGGTTTAATTTTTTTAACACCATTCACTAGATTACACATTTCTAATTTGGACTGGTGCAAAACATAGCACAAATTGAATTTTTCTCAACTACTTTTTGAAACTGTTAATTTCTTGCCAAAAAATGCATGCTATAACTCATGAAAAATTGCGAATTTTGCAAAATTCTAGGTTTTAATTTTTTAACACCATTAACTAGATTACACATTTCTAATTTGGATTGGTGCAAAACATAGCACGAATTGAACTCTTCTCAACTAGTTTTTGAATCTTTTAATTATTTGCCAAAAAACGTGTGCGATAACTCATGAAAAATTGCGATTTTTTAAAATTCTAAGTTTTCATTTTTTTAACTTCATTCACTATATTACACTTTTCTAATTTTTATGGGTGCAAAAAACTGCACGAAATGATCCCTTATCAACTCGTTTTTGAATCTTCTCGTTTTTTGCCAAAAAACGTGTGTTATAACTCATTAAAAAGTTGCGATTTTTGAAAAATTGTAAATTTTTATTTTTTGATACAATTCACTAGATTAATCATTTCTCATTTGGACGGGTGCAAAAAATAGCATGAAATGATCCCTTATCAACTCGTTTTAGAATCTTCTCATTTTTTGCCAAAAAACGTGGGTTATAACTCATAAAAAATTACGATTTTTAAAAAATTCTAGGTTTTAATTTTTTAACACCATTCACCACATTACAGATTTCTAATTAGGATTAGCGCAAAACATCGCACGAATTGAACTCTTCTCAACTAGTTTTTGAATCTTTTAATTTTTTGACAAAAAATGTGTGCTATAACTCATAAAAAATGACGATTTTTGAAAAATTCTAATTTTTTATTTTTTTAACTTCATTCACTAGTATACACATTTCTAATTTTTATGGGTGCAAAAAATAGCACGAATATATCAATCTTTTAATTATTTGCCAAAAAAAGTGTGACTCATGAAAAAATTGCAATTTTTGCAAAATTCTAGGTTTCAATTTTTTTAACACCATTCACTATATTACACATTTCTAATTAGGATTGGTGCAAAACATAGTACGAATTGAACTCTTTTCAACTAGTTTTTGAAACTGTTAATTTCTTGCCAAAAAACGTGTGCTATCACTCATGAGAAATTTTGATTTTTGCAAAATTCTATGTTTTAATTTTTTTAACACCATTCACTAGATTACACATTTCTAATTTAAATTTGTGCAAAACATAGCACGAATTGAACTCTTCTCAACTAGTTTTTGAACCTTTTAATTATTTGCCAAAAAACGTGTGCTTACTCATGAAAAATTGCGATTTTTAAAATTCTGAGTTTTTATTTTTTTAACTTCATTCACTAGATTACACTTTTCTAATTTGGATGGGTGAAAAAAACTGCACGAAATGATCCCTTATAAACTCGTTTTTGAATCTTTTCATTTTTTTGACAAAAATCGTGTGTTATAACTCACGAAAATTGTGATTTTTGAAAAATTGTAAGTTTTTATTTTTTTATACAATTCCCTAAATTGCACATTTCCAATTTGGATGGGTGTAAAAAATAGCCCGAATTGAGCTCATATCAACTAGTTTTTAAATCTTTTAATTTTTTGCCAAAAAATGTGTGTTATAAATCATGAAAGTTTTAATTTTTGAAAAATTGTAAGTTTTTATTTGTTTTGATACAATTCACTAGATTGCCTCTCTCTAGAAATTTTCTCCACCTTCTCTCTAAACCAAAAAGCCAATTTTCGATCTGGCCTTTCAGCTTTTCAGCTGAAAGGCCCGATCCCACCATTTTGCATTTGTAGATATCATACGAGAGCTCCAAAGTTTTCTAATCTCTTTCAGATTCCAAAAAGGGGGCTTCAAAGTCAAGCTCAAAGATGTCGCCTTCTCTCAGATCTTCAACGGGATTTAAAAATCCCGACCACATTTTCAGTGCTCTCACCAGCTGGACGATTCTCGGAGCAGCGGACTTCATGCCGGACGTATATAGTCCGAGAGGACAAGAGCTCCGGCGACCAGCTGACCTGTGGGAGCTGCGCGTCAAGCAGGCCGGAGGACCTGTCTTTATTTCAGTAGAAGAACCCCGCAGCACCGGAGGTTATTTGGTTGGATCTGCAGTGGTGGAGCTGCCGAGCAGCTTTGTCACATACCCTGTTGTTCATCGGAATCAAACAGTAGCTTCATTAGCTCGATTTTCAGATCTCTACAGCACCAGCGTGACTTTCACTTGCTCGATTTTGAATGGATCTGTAGTGGTGGGGCTGCCGAGCAGCTTTGTCACACACCCTGGTGTTCATTGGACGACAGCGTCAATAGCTCGATTTTACCAGATCTCAAATAGCTCGATTTCCATATCCATCGATCTTTTCCGATTCACTTGTGGCTTTCAACGGATCCAAGCGGGATTTCCCAACTCAAACTGGTGATGATGGTTGGCTGTTTTTCAGATGTTAATATATGAATTTAAGCTTGCATTTAATCGGGTTTCATTTCAAAATTTTAGCTCCTTGTTATGCTTATTGGTGTGTTTGTGCTGTTAAGGCATCGAATGGATTTGAATCTTCCATCTGCTTGTTCTTGTACTTTAATTTGTTGAACCTCATATGCTTGGGTTGAAGATTTAGTGATGATGAGCTGCTCTGGACACCCACAGTCGGAACCAGGGACGGATCCAGAAAGAAATTTTAGCGGGGGCTTACTTAAAATTTTTTTTTGCGATTAAATAAATGTGTTTAACAATTAAATTTCTAAAAACAATAATAAAAATGATAAAAATGTATAAATACACATAACTGCACTATTGGTTGACACTTGATGAACTAGTTTTCGTCAAACTAGAGTTTCTAAATTATGATTTATATCTAAAATATCTTGTCTAAATTCAAAATTCATAATATTAGTTCATATTCAAAAACCCTAATCTAAATTCCAAATCACTATATTTAGTCCATAAAATTCCCCAAATTAACTTAATAATTAAAATTAACTACAATTAACAACATTTAAATAACAAAACTCTAAATAAAAAAAGAAGAAATAAAACTAACAAACTAGAGTTTCTAAACTATGATTTATATCTAAAATATATTGTTTAAATTCAAAATTCCTAATATTATTTCATATTCAAAAACCCTAATTTAAATTCCAAATCACTAAATATTTAGTCCATAAAATTCTTAATAAAATTACCTAAATTAGCTTAATAATTAAAACTAACTTACAATTAACAATATTTAAATAACAAAACTCTAAATAAAAAAAGAAGAAGAAGTAAAACTAATCTTTATTAAATCTTGAATACTAAAAATAGAGAAAAAAAAAAGAGACAATGAGGGAAGAAAAAAAAAGTTTCAGCAAGGAAAGGAAAGGAAATGAATTTTTTTGCTAGGAAGGGTTTTTTTTTGCAAGGAAAGGAAAGAATAAAAATTTGGGGGAGATATTGAAAGGAAAGGCTTGCTCTCGGTTGCTTTGCTCCAGCAAGGAAAGGAAAGAAATTAAGGAAGTGACTTTTTGACTTGCTTCAGCAGTCCAGCGACAGAGCGGCTTAGCCCCGATTTAAGTGATTTGGATTTTTTTTTTTTTAAATCACTTAACAAAACGACGTCGTTTTGTTAAGTGATATATATTTTTTTAATCAAAACAGGTCTTCAGTCTTCACTCTTCTCAGAAGAGTCTTCTGTCTTCTTCAGCAACACCAGCAGGAGGCCGCCGGCTTCTTTTACCACTAGTCTACTACTGCTACTCCATTTTTTTCGGCGACCATGGCGGGGGCTTCAGCCTCCTCCAGCCCCCGCCTGGATCCGTCCCTGGTCGGAACCACCCAAAGACTTTGATGCGAATTTTGCTGCTTTCGTATATAATCAGGGTGGACTGTTACTTCTCACTTCCAATTAATCATATTTGTTTTGGACGGTTTAAAAAAAAAAAAAGATACAATTCACTAGATTAATCATTTCTAATTTGAATGGGTGCAAAAAATAGCATTAAATGATCCCTTACCAACAAGTTTTAGAATCTTCTAGTTTTTTGCCAAAAAACGTGTGTAATACCTCATGAAAAATTACAATTTTTATAAAATTCTAGGTTTTAATTTTTTTAACACCATTCACTATATTACACATTTATAATTCGGATTGGTGCAAAACATAGCATGAATTTAACACTTCTCAACTAGTTTTTAAATCTTTTAATTTTTTGCCAAAAAATGTGTTCTATAACTCATGAAAAATTGTGATTTTTGAAAAATTGTAAGTTTTTATTTTTTTGACACAATTCACTAGATTAATCATTTTTCATTTTGATGGGTGCAAAAAATAGCACAAAATGATCCCTTATCAACTCGTTTTTCGTCTTCTAGTTTTTTTGCCAAAAAACGTATGTTATAATTCTTGAAAATTGTGATTTTTGAAAAATTGTAAGTTTTTATTTTTTGATACAATTCACTAGATTAATCATTTCTAATTTGGATGGGTGCAAAAAATAGCATGAAATGATCCCTTACCAAGTAGTTTTAGAATCTTCTCGTTTTTTGCCAAAAAACGTGTGTCACGAAAATTGCGATTTTTGGAAAATTGTAAGTTTTTATTTTTTTGAAACAATTCACTAGATTACACATTTCTAATTTGGATGGGTGCAATAAATAGCACGAATTGAGCTTATATCAACTAGTTTTTGAATCTTTTAATTTTTTGCCAAAAAAGGTGTGTTATAACTCCTGAGAATTTCTAGTTTTGAAAAATTGTAAGTTTTTATTTTTTTGATACAATTCACTAGATTACACATTTCTAATTTGGTTGGGTGCAAAAAATTAGCACGAATTGAGCTCATATCTACTAGTTTTTGAATCTTTTAATTTTTTGCCAAAAAACGTCTCTTATAACTCATGAAAAATTCGATTTTTGAAAAATTGTAAGTTTTCATTTTTTTGATACAATTCACTAGATTAAACATTTCTAATTTGAATGGGTGCAAAAAAATAGCATGAAATGATCCCTTACCAACTAGGTTTAGAATCTTCTCGTTTTTTTCCAAAAAAACGTGTGTTATAACTTATAAAAAATTACGAGTTTTGAAAAATTCTAGGTTTTATCTTTTTTAACACCACTCACTATATTACACATTTCTCATTAGGATTGGTGCAAATTATAGCATGAATTGAACTCTTCTCAACTAGTTTTTAAATATTTTAATTTTTTGCCAACAAACATGTGTTATAACTCATGAAAAATTGCGTGAAAAATTCTAAGTTTTTATTTTTTTTATACAATTCACTAGATTAATCATTTCTAATTTGGATGTGTGCAAAAAATTGCATGAAATGATCCCTTATCAACTAGTTTTAGAATCTTCTCGTTTTTTGTCAAAAAACGTGTGTTATAACTCATGAAAAATTACGATTTTTGAAAAATTCTAGGTTTAAATTTTTTTAACACCATTAGCTAGATTACACATTTCTAATTAGGATTGGTGCAAAACATAGCACGGATTAAACTCTTCTCAACTAGTTTTTGAATCTTTTAATTTTTGCCAAAAAACGTGTGATATAACTCATGAAAACTTGCAATTTTTTTAAAAATTGTAAGTTTTTTTTTACACAATTCACTCGATTAATCATTTCTCATTTGGATTGGTGCAAAAAATAGCATGAAATGATCCTTTATCAACTAGTTTTTGAATCTTCTAGTTTTTTGCCAAAAAACGTATGTTATAACTCATGAAAAATTACGATTTTTCAAAAATTCTAGGTTTTAATTTTTTTTAACACCATTCACTAGATTACACATTTCTAATTAGGATTGGTGCAAAACATAGCACGAATTGAACTCTTCTCAACTAGTTTTTGAATGTTTTAATTTTTTGTAAAAAAACGTGTGATATAACTCACGAAAAATTGTGATTTTTGAAAAATTCTAAGTTTTTATTTTTTTAACTTCATTCAATAGTATACACATTTCTAATTTGGATGGGTGCAAAAAATAGCACGGAATGAGCTCTTATCAACTAGTTTTTCAATCTTCCCCTTTTTTGCCAAAAAACGTGTGCTATAATTCATGAAAAATTGTTATTGTTGCAAAATTCTAGCTAGTAATTTTTTCAACATCATTCACTAGATTACATACTTCTAATTTGGATGGGTGCAAAAAATAGCACGAATTGAGCTCATATCAACTAGTTTTTGAATCTTTTAATTTTTTGCCAAAAAAGTGTATTATATACACATCTGGCAGCAAAAAGGATATATACCATGAGGATATATACACATCTGGCAGCAAAAAGGACTGTGTGTAAGGAAGTATTTTCCTCCTTGTACTGGCATAGTTAATTCTCTTGTAAATGGAGGAAGTACTCCAAGTTTAATTTCATTGATTCCATATGAACAAATCTCCATTAGGCTTGTTAATGGGATTTTGTTCATAGAGGACTTTTGTGTAAGAGTGATTTTAGAGTATATCCATCACCCAAAAAGTTTGATAATATAATGGGAGTGGCGACCCACCTCTAAATAGAGGTTATGCAAAAAAAAATGTATTATAACTCATGAAAATTGCGATTTTTGAAAAATTCTAGGTGATGAGTTGGTTTTATACCAACTATTTTATGCTAAATCTCTTGGCTTTTGTCTTGTGTTTGATGCAAATGTGTGGTGAATCGTGTTGTTTTGTGCATATAGGTGATGTACTGATTGGTAATGATGAAATGGTGTAAAAAGGATAAAATTGAGTGTAAATGAAGTGATATGTGTAGAGGTTTGAAACTGAGAAAATAAAAAGGCAAATTCGGCCAAATTAGGGTTTTTGACAGTTTGAGTACGCAATTTGTTCTGTGAATAACTCTCTCAATTCTAATCCAATGATGCTGATTCTTGATTCAATGGAAAGCTAGGAGTTAAACCTAGAACTTCTATGTTTACCTTCAAGTCCAATTTAGGAGCTAAGGCACATGAATTTAGCATAGAAGTTGGGTCTTGTGCTAGAATGAACACTTTGCCATTTTAGATGATCTTGTGTTTGGCTTTTGCACTTATTGCACACTGGCACTCATATGCCACAACACTCTCGCACACTACTAGCATTACACACCCGCACGCATGCACAACACTCTAGTACTCACCGCACGCATCACTCACACAACTCTCGCAACAACACTAGCACATATGCACACACTCTTGCACTCACACCACACATCATTCTCGCACACTCATATGCGGCGAGATCACCTCGCCGCACAGCACTTACGTACACACTCATGCGACGAGCTCAGCTTGTCGCAAGCATCTTGCACACACAATGTGCGGCGAGGTCACCTCGCCGCATATGCACTCTCGCACACACCTCACCATCACTCGCACATGAACTACGCACACTCCATGCGGCGAGGTCACCTCGCCGCATGAGACCACTAACACACACTTCTTCATGTCCATTTCACAACATTGAATACACTTTTCACTCTTAGTGCACAATTACCATAACATATATTCATGCATTCAGTGGATGTCTTAATGCAAATTGGTTGGGCACTCCATCTCTTGTTCATGTTAAACATATGAGCTTCCAGTATACTACACTCTTACTTGTTTTCATTTGTGTCATTTGATTCATTCTATTTTCACACTTTGATTTTTATGTGCTCCATTTTATTCACTCGGTTTTCATGCATTCCTAGTTGTTTAGCACTTACTCAGAACACACACTTCATACTACTTAGCTCACGAACTTCACAACTCATTTCATTTCACACAATCATAGTATCACTTTCATCCTTACACCACAAATCTCATAACACTAAAATCACTCACACACTCGCACACAAGCTGGTGAGACCTCGCCACGAGGTCTCGCCAGCCAACACCTTACACGGCGAGGTCTCGCCGCGAGATCTCGCCAGCAAATGCACAACACGGCGAGACCTCGCCACGAGGTCTCGCCACACACACACACTTCACGGCGAGACCTCACCACGAGGTCTCGCCATGCAATTTTGCCATGAAATTTCCAGTTTTGTCGCACTTCAGTTAGTTGGCCATAACTCTCTCGTCTTAGCTCTGAAATGAGTGATTCAAATGGCTATGGAAAGCTAAGACATAGGGCTACAACATCATGTTTTATGATTTCCCTAATTCACAGTGCATCATGGTCAGATTTTGGCTTGAGTGAGCAGAAATTGGCTAAGTGTTAGAGCTCTGAATTTCAGGTTGTGGCTGGCAAGTGATGGCGTGGTGTGCTGGGGCTCGGAGACGTGAATCCTCAGAGGCTGGTCTGCATGGAGTTTCGCAGAGTTGTTGAAGGCGTGAAGAGTCCAGGCTTGAAGGCGCGGAGCGACCCTGATTTCTTCACCTGGAGTTCTGAGCAGTGAAGGCGCAGACACTGAGGCCTGGAGGCGCGAGGTAGGACGGCGAGGATACTGAAGGCGCCGAAATATGCTACTGAAGGCGCTGGATTGTTGAAGGAGTTCTTCAAACTTGGATTTTCATTTTTTTTGGTTGTTTTAGTCATTTCTTTTGAGGACACTCTTTGTAGATATTTTACGGTTGCGTATTAGTTACATTTTCCTAACTCTATATATAGAAAATGTAGCTAATATGAAGAGGGATCCCGGGAGAGACTATTATTCATCCATTAGTTATGATTTGAACTTGTAACCAACTTTTGATCTAGAGAGAGCGGGAAGAAATTTTCAAGATCTACTTTCTCTCTCTAGTTTCTCTCTCTAGCTTTTGAACTTCATTTTGGATTCCGATTGAGGATTTGTTCCGATTATTGTAAATCTTCTTGCATTTGAGAAGGCATTCCACAATCCTTTTGAGAATTGGAAGCTTTGAGACATCTTAATTGGTAAACTCTTTCCAATTGATGAAATGAACTGTAATCTTCCAATTTGTTGATCGTGAATTGAAAATGGAGTTTTCTGGCTAGTGAGTGATAATCTAGGTTTCTAATGGGTGAATGCTTGGTTGAATTGATAATGTGCAGTATAATTAACAATCTAAGAAGAGAAATACAACATTCTCTGTATTGAATTTGTAAAACTTATTAAGTTCATGCTTTTGATCTGAATTTGTTGAAATGAGATTTGATTGCGGTCGACATGCTGAGTTGAATCTTAATTCATAAGATTCAGCTAAGAATTCATGAATGAGAACAAGAGAATGCAAGAGTTCTTAAACCTGTTTGCATTTGTACATGTCTAGAGCTAGGCCTCGCCATAGGAAGCTCTTAGACTGTGAAGTTAGTAGAACAAGGTGATAAGAAATTCTCCAACTTGAATGATGAACTTACAAGCTAGAATTGGGCCTCGCCATAGGAGATTCTAGAGGATAATGCTTGAGTAATTTGAGTAGAGAATTGAGAAGACTATAGGTTCTACTTCACCATCCTTAGGCCCCGTCATAGGATAGGATGGTGTTGGGAGACTAGAATTGAAGTGTGGTCGCCATGCCAACTGCAATTTCGGTCTCCAGTTGCCTTCTCCTCATTTGATTTGATTGTAAGTTAGTAGTACTGTGCTGATAAGTTGCATTCACCCGGAAGAAGCTCTAGATTATCCATCTAAATCATTTGTGATTTCCTTTGTTACTTCTTAGTGTTTACATTGTGATAGTTTCATTTCCTATTTGTGTAATTACAATTGATTTCCTACTAGTTCTTTTGAGACGTGATCTTACTTTGGTGACATAATTGTGCAAATCGAAATTCTTGAATCTTCCTTTTCCCTGTGGATACGATACCTTGCTCACTGCTACTATAATTAGTGAAATAGGATAAATTGACGAGTCGCGACAACTCGCTATCACTAGGTTTTAATTTTTTTAACACCATTCACTAGATTACACATTTCTAATTAGGATTGGTGCAAAACATAGTACGAATTGAACTCTTCTCAATTAGTTTTTGAATCTTTTAATTATTTGCCAAAAAACGTGTGCTATTACTCATGAAAAAATTGCGATGTTTTTAAAATTCTAAGTTTTTATGTTTATAACTTCATTCACTAGATTACACTTTTCTAATTCGGATGGGTGCAAAAAACTACAGGAAATGATCCCTTATCAACTCGAATTTGAATCTTCTCGATTTTGCCAAAAAATGTGTGCTATAACTTATAAAAAATTACGAATTTTGAAAAAATCTAGGTTTTAATTTTTTAAACACCATTAACTAGATTACACATTTCTAATTAGGATTGGTGCAAAACATAGCACGAACTGAACTCTTCTCAACTAGTTTTTGAATCTTTTAATTATTTGCCAAAAAACGTGTGCTATAACTCATAAAAAATTGCGATTTTTTTAAAATTCTATGTTTTTATTTTTTTAACTTCATTCACTAGAATACACTTTTCTAATTTGGATGAATGCAAAAAACTGGACGAAATGATCCCTTATCAACTCGTTTTTTAATCTTCTCGTTTTTTGCAAAAAAACGTGTGTTATAACTCAGGAAAAATTACGAATTTTGAAAAATTATAAGTTTTTTTGATACAATTCACTAGAATAATCATTTCTCTTTTGGGTGGGTGCAAAAAATAGCATGCAATGATCCCTTATCAACTTGTTTTTGAATCTACTCGTTTTTTGCCAAAAAACGTGTGTTATAACTCATGAAAAATTACGATTTTTGAAAATTTCTAGATTTTAATTTTTTTAATACCATTCACTAGATTACACATTTCTAATTAGGATTGGTGCAAAACATAGCACGAATTTACCTCTTCTCAACTAGTTTTTGAATCTTTTAATTATTTGCCAAAAAACGTGTGCCATAACTCATGAAAAAATTGCTATTTTTGCAAAATTCTAGGTTTCAATTTTTTTAACACCATTCACTATATTACACATTTCTAATTAGGATTGGTGCAAAACATAGTACGAATTGAACTCTTTTCAACTAGTTTTTGAAACTGTTAATTTCTTGCCAAAAAACGTGTGCTATCACTCATGAGAAATTTTGATTTTTGCAAAATTCTATGTTTTAATTTTTTTAACACCATTCACTAGATTACACATTTCTAATTT